>JAWWMU010000001.1:57993624-58017992 GCA_035048155.1 Cinnycerthia olivascens
GCCTAGCATAGTTTATACAAGGGTCCATTTTTAAATAAAGAGAGAGAGGGAGTGTATATATTAATACATATTTATATATTTTGTTGATCTGTGTTAGTGTGTATGTGTGTGTATATAATTATTGATTTGAGGTTTGAGGAAAGAAGTTTAAATTAATGTGTTGTATTTTGGACCCCCTGAATGTTTTTTTATAGCATGAAAATGTGGCCGTGTATCACATATTTAGAGGCAGTGATGAAGGACGAGGGAGCGTAAGGAGTTCCCCAGCCTGGTAGACAGTAATGGACTGGGCTGGGCAAGCAGGAGGAGCAAAACCCCTCTAATCTGTAAAGTCTACAAAAACACTTATTGGGGTGTGCAATTCAGTGAAACACACTAGATTTAATTTAGGAAGGAAGTGCTTGGGCCAGAAGAGAATTTGGGAACAAACATTTTTAATCCACAGGCAGTCAGTACACTAAGACCAAAACTGAACAGGAAAAAAAAATTACCTCATACTTAAAAAATACAAATGAACTACAAGAAAGCCATGGGAATTAGACATTGCTATAAGAATCAATAGTAGGATAATTAATACACAATAAATATTAAAAGGTCAAGTTCTTTTTTAACGTGAGTCGAATTCAGCTCACCTAGATTCAAATATCTAATAAACTTTAAAATTATCTTTTTCTTTCTAGAATTTTAAAACTTGAGTTAAGAGGTTGAATATAGAATTTCTCTGGAGACTCTTTCATTCCCAGTGAGAGACACTGTCTCAGGAGAAGCCTGTTTTGCTGTACTAACTACGGAAAAACCCAAGGCCACTCCAGTCTTAATTATTAAGTCCTTGATTTTAAACATCTATAGAAGGTTGGGTACCTAAGTGAGGTGATTATGTGCAACAACTCTCACTCTTGCTTCTCTTTGTATCTCAGGGGTAACCATACCAATTGCAATTCACAGCAATGACAGGTGTTTCAGAGGGGAAAAAATTGAACAAAACCCACCCAGTCAACCCAAAAAAAACCCCAAACCAGAATCAGCACGTGAGGCAGGAGCCAAGAAGGAAATGGAAGAAAGGGGTCCTATGACTTCTATCCAAGCAATAGAGATCCCACCTGTTAAGCATATACCTTTCAGATTACAGACCATGTGGGAATGCAAAACAATAAAGGGACCCCACCACATCAGCTGATATTTAGCCAAGATTATGAGAATCATGAGGGAAGTAAATGAGTCAAGGGGAAATCTGATGTGACAGTTTAAAGACCAGGGCATAGACCTGAGTAATTATAAAACCTGATCTTGTTTTTTTTTTATGAATTTTACATTAGATCGCAAAGATTTGAATGCTGAAGCAGTCCAGGGAGAAGAAGCTAAAAGGTTTCTCCTCACAGTGCCTAGGAAGTAGAAATAAGGAAATAGTAGCAGGGAGTAGAAATAAGAATACATACCCAGTGCCTGGCCAAGTTCCTTGTCCCTTACTTTTCTTTTGGTCTCATGATGTTTCTGTTCTCAAGCACAAAGTACAAAAGAGGCTTAGTGGTATGGGACCCCCAAATTCATGACCTAACTCCTCCTTTTACAAGAGAAAGGGTTGCAGGTCCTCTACACTAACAAAGCAGATAAATTGTTTCTTGGAAAAGTGATTTAACCAATAGGATACAGTGCAGAAGAATTTACATCTGTGATCTCTGCCAGCCTAAATATTACTTGTAAATCTTGCATATCCTTTCTGCCCAGCACAAGCAATCTGGTGAATCTCCTTGGCATATGTAGCAACAGTATATTAAATTAAAAAAAAAAAAAAAATCTTGAATGGAGAAAACTGAGTCTGCCATCCTGCCATTTTCTTACACTGAAACAGCTCAGTTCTGCTCAGTTTGTTTCCTAGATTCTTAAATACCTTTAAAGATCTTAATTTTAGGTTTTTTGTGCCTCAATTTTCTGTTTTCTCTCTTGCAACAATAATTGTTTCCCTGCAAAAGTAAAGAAATTCACATTTGTAAATGGCTCAGACACACATGTAGTGGAGACCAAACAAAAACCTAGATGAAAAAGGTAAAAAACGAAATGGCATATATTACCAACATGCTTCTCCTTCTATTTATGAAAACACAGAGCGTAATAAAAACTACAGATAGAACTTTCTAGAAAAACTCTTACTGCCTAAAATAATAAGGAAGTTGTTTGATCATACTATAAATATTACTCAAATGTTTCTGTCGAGGTCAGAATTCTGGCAAGAATCGTTTTCTATTTGCTACATGAAATACTGTGTGTTCAAGTCACTGTGCAACTACCCCAGGGCTTGCAGAGTTGTTGGATGCAACTCCTCAGAACCATTTTGTCTAATATTTTTAATCTACATCTGTTGTCCCTTTGTTCTTGCTTTACCTGTTTTTCTTCTAATGATCCATTTCAATAAGTTAATACCTGTTTAAAGCACACTGGAGAGACTCAAAGCTACACAATCTTTTTGTATATGATACACTGTGCAAAGGGAGGCAGGCAGAAGAGTAAATAATTTATAAAAGAGATTCCAAGGAGTGTATCCCAAATGGATGTTAAAGAACACAACGTATGCCTATGAAAAGAGACAAACAAACAGACAAACAAACAAACAAACAAAAAATCCAAAAAAAATTTTTCTTGTTTTAGGTCATCTGTATATAGTGACTCACAGTTCTACTCTGGAGTGAAACTTATCTGCATTTCCAAGGTTGAAGGTCAGCTGGAAAGCTTTTATATAACATAATATTTTACTGTTATGTCCTAATATGGGAGAAACTTCGTAATGAAAAAGCTACTTTATGTTAATTGGTGGAATCTAGAAAAAAAAAACAACAAAAAAACAATACAACAAAGCTATGCAACCCTGTCTATTACTTTTTCAGTACAAATAATACTTTTGTGTCACCAAAGCCTCTAGCTTTCTGTATGTTTCACAAACTTTTCTGTTACAACCTATGAGCTGAATTTTTCACTTCTGATGATATTGTTCTCACAAAGTCACTGTCTGATACTAATGTATAATAGCTGATGAACATTGGCCATGTTCCACCGTTCAATTACCATTTATTTTATAATTTCAAAGAATTTTTAAAACACAAGAAGGCATTGGCACGCCTACATAGGGAGAGGACTCTAATCTTAACAAGGAATAATCCTTTTACAGCTGTTATTATTTTAATCTTCTGTAAAGAAATATCAGTTAACCTGGCTGCTGCCCAGGTCACCTCTCTTTGGTAATGGCCAAGGATGACAATTTTCTGGAGAATGCACTGACACTCTAGTGAGGCCTGATGTGCTGCTGAATATGGGACACTGCAAAGCTAAAGTGGGAGCAAAGGTCATGGATTAGAATGAATTAAGCAAACGGGGATTAAGAAAGATCAATGAACAGGGACACAGACTCATCAGGCTCTGTTTAGATAATCTGCTTGCTCTGACTAACATTTTCTTCCAATGTTATAGCTGAAGAAAATGTACTTGAAGTTCACTCTTGTCAGCTCCTGAGAAACTATCAGTAAATCAGGCAGACAAGATAGTACCCTGGAATGTAAAAACTCTGCCAAGGACTGATATTGACCCTGATCCCCAGATACTACAAGTACTGTGACTGAAAAGACAGGTCTGAAATCCCAGATGATGAAACCATCAGGTCAGTTGCTCTGGCTCAATCAGTGTATTACTGAGGAAGAACAGAGACAGGCAACAAATGATACTGTACAAAACTGTGGAAAAGAGCATTCTCCAATGCTATCCTTTATTAGTGATGACAGAAATGTTGGTGAAAGAAACTTGTCATTTCAGAGGAAATAGCTTATAGAAAAATATAATCCTACAAATTGATCAGAGAAAATTCTCAGGGTCACAGAAGCTGTGGAAGAAGTAGAAATGAGTGAAGTTCCCATAATCCACACAGTAAGTAAGGACATTAAAAGTGTGAAGAGAAGAATTTGGATATTTACTGACTAAGAGAAGTCTCATAAGGAATTTGATCTGTCAATCAGTAGGAAAAAAACCCAATGTCCCAACTCATGTGCATAAGATTGACATCTCCTACACTGAGATCTACCTTGTGTTACTATATACTCCACTAGCTTGTAAAGTTAAAAAAACTAAAATGCAAAATCTACCAAGGAGCTAAAATTAAAATATGATTGATATCATACTATAGGAACCACCTCAGAATTGATGTGTACTGAATGTGTCTCACCTAGTATGACCTCATAAGATCCTAACCTCAAACCACTTTCGTTTCCCTAAATGACACCTAGAGAATGATTATTCTGTATAATCTAGAAATAAAACTTGTATAGTCAAGTTGTTTTTTTCTCTATCACTGCAGAATTTTTCTTGGTGGTGAATATTAACTGATTTGCCACACTAGCTATGTCAGAAAGGTACTAAAGAATTTAATAGATAAATCAGTCAGATTTCTGCTTAAATGACTGCATACAGACAGAAAAAACTACCTATAAAATTAGGAGAAGGGTTGATTTCACACAAAGTTATTGACGGAAAAATATTTTCTTATTAGGAAAGTACTTCCTATCAGTTCTATTAGGAACTGCAAATGGTAAATGACTTCCTATATCTGTTCACGATTCCACAGGACAAAGTCAGTTCCAGCACACAGAGGAAGTGCAGAGTATATGAAGAAGACATTAAAATCAGGAAAAAAATCCTTTTTTCACATAACAAATAAAGCATTGAATTTGTCCCTTATAGACTGAATAGAAAGTGACTTGCCTATGTCCAAAAACTCACCTATTCTTGAAAGAGTAAGAAACCTCATGATTTATGTTTGCCTCATGCTCAATTTGGTTTTGTATTTTTTCAGGGACAGAAACAAAAACACAACCAAACAAACAACCAAACAAACAAAACTCCCCAAAAATCAACGAATATTTTTTTTCCTTCTCATTTTCCCTTTATCTGGTATCCAGTGAAAGACACAGGAAATAATTAGCACAATGCTGGACCTGAGTTCAGACCATTGCAGCTACCATAAAACAGCAAATCATATCAGGACAAGAATCCAGCAGGTCCAGCATCCTTCCTTCAACAGTCATGAGTATGAGAGACTGGCATGCCTAGAGTGTCCTTTCTCCTGGCATGCACTTGCAGCAGTAAGAGCCTGAGGGACTACCTGAGATGAAGGCTCCAGACTTCTGTGTTCAATAGAGAAAATGGGGTTGACCACAGTCCATTTAAGATTCTAATTACACTGTTGGCTCCTGAAACATCTTGCAGAAATGAGTCCCACAATTTAATTACAGGCGTGATATGACAAAGTACTTCCTTTGTTTATTCCAAAACTGTTGTATGAAACCTGCATTGAGGGCTCTCTAGATTTTGCATTGTGAGGAGTAATGAACAGCTGAAGAGTTTACCATACATCTGAGATAAAACTAAATTATCATTCTTCAAATAACCTGAGCTATCTGGTTTCTCATCAGAATTTCTAAGAACAGAATACTCTCAAAAATGTACATAAACATATGGAAAATGTATTTGTGTGAAAATCACAGTATCTTGAAAGAAGAGAGGGAGAGAAATTATAGCAGCTATTTGTACATGGGTTTATGGTTTGGGATTTTTTTTTTGTTTTATATTGACTAAGGAAGCCTTGCTTCTAACCATTTGTACAGGCAAATTTTAAATTATTTAGTCGATGCAATATTCTAAGATACTCACAATTTAAAGAGTATTCTGTTAGTGTAAAATAATTCCTGAAAGTACAAAGTTCATACAATATATTATCACAAATCCTTTTGCAATTTGTGTAATGCCTTATTCACTCCTTGATATTTAAGGGCACTTATGGAGGGAATGTAACTGTTATTGCAGTGAGTGACATACCATATGGCAAGTAGGATCAGCTGCAGCTTTGCACACTGTTGTCATTTTTCCCCTTGTACTACAGTTTTGTATGATATAATGCTTTTCTGTGATTGTTCAACAGTCTACCATTTGAGCCTGCCATATTATAAAATGCCATTTTAAGGAGTTGCAGCTGAACCTGCTCCCATAAGCCTGCATTTATTTCACAGCTGTCTATCACACTGTCATCCCACAGGTGTACTCCAACTTTACAATTTTCCTGGGCCTCATCTTGTGATGTGAGAAAATGTATTATGCAAGATGAAAAAATGGCAGCCAAAAAAAGTAAATGCTTCTAAATGTCATTTTACAATACAACTTGGGCATGCAAATGCAAGTAACCTTAGAGGATGATAATATTTGCACTCTCAGCTAAATATGATGCGCAAATGATAGTGGAAAGGCCAGATCCTGAAAAGTAAAAGTCCCCTCCATGCTACAGGTAAGAAATATAAATGAGGTGTTGGCAGAGAGGGGGAAGGAAGTGTCCATAAAAATAGGAGAAATTTGCGGGTTTTCTATGCTTCTGATCAATTGTAATAGATGAAAATTTTGGAAAATAGAATTCATCTGGAGGTTATTTTCTGACTTAAGTGGAATAATAGCTCTTTAAGGGTAGTCCTGTTGCTCCATTCTCAAAGAGTATCAGAAAATAAGCAATGTCGAATGTATAGATAAAAAAAGGGAAGAAAATATATTAAACATTAATTTAAAATTTGAGTATAATATCACATTTGAGGAAACACTTGAGTGTTTCTTCAAAGTTCAAACAACCACGAAGAACATTCTCTCTTCATTTCACTACACTCCGTCTCACCCTTCCTCTTTCCTCCCCATGTCATGCCTGTTTTCCTATGTGCAAGTCATCAGCCACGTTGTGATCTAAGATTCCATTTCAAGGTCAAATGCTGCTGTATGTTTACATGAAACATCCCTTTGATTCATTTAGCCTGCTGAAATACACAGGTACACTGGAAGACAATGCAAAAATAACTAAGAAATTTTTTTTCAGTGGGATGTGCCACTAGTCAGAAAAAATATTTTCAAATCTCAGTTTGAGTTTTTGATCTCCATTAGAAAACTAGTTTTATTTGTGAACCAATCAGGAAAACTGTAAAGGTAAACAACTAACAAACTCTTTTCTGAATTAGAATTGTAGTGTTAATAGATATATTTCAGTGTGCCATCATATAGAATTACAATCCAGTTTTATTTCCAAGTCAAATAAGACTTCTTGGGTTTGGCATTTTGAAAATTAAAGACTGGGTAAATGGGAAGATAATAAAAGTTAAACTAGAATGTAAAGGAAAGGGTAAAATTAAAATACAAACATACTTTAAATTAAATTGCCATACCTTGTTCATAATTTTGGAGTATATGTCATTATATTTGAATATATTTAATCTTATGTTGTCATTTCATATTACTTTTGGTGCCAACACTGAGTTACAATAAAACTAATGCTTTGTTTATTCTTAAGCTAATTGAGAGTAGATGTGGCCTGATAATTTTGGTAAATTCTTCCCCGATTAATCTCTTTGAAAACATGGCTTTATAGACAAAATCATAAAAAGTATTGAAATTGGTTTATAACTGCAATAGAAGTTACTGTTTCATATTAAGGCCTTTACTCCTTGCTTTACCTTGCTTGTTTTATCCATACTTATCAACTGGAAGACAAAGTAGATTAGTAACAAAAATCACTGCAACAAGGAAAGTTAAAAATCCTACTCCCTCATTATTATGTGTATTTCATGTCTTATTTAATCTACTTTAAGTACTGATTTACCAGATATTTTCTGGCTCTTGGTTAATAACTAGAAAGGACAACCAAAATATCTTAAAATACATATCTTTATTTTTCTATGCAAGCAAAAAATATTATTATTAGAATCTTCTTTGACAATAGTGTGGCTTCTCTAATTAATTACCCATAGTAAATTTCACTGATGTGAAACAAACACCTAAGGCTTATTTTTTTTTTTTTTTTACTTGGAAATCTGAAAGTCTCTTAAAGAAAATGGTTCTTAGAAAAAACAGTGTTCAGTTAGAATTCTGTTAATTTTGTGCAGTTATGGCAACTTGTTTTTTTATATGCTTTCATATTAATTTCCTACTGAAGGATTTGCATTTAAATAACAACAGATGCAAGATTTATGGCTTAAAACACTGGCAAAAAATCTGGGGCTTGTAAAGAAATAAAATAATAAAAGGTACAAGAAAAAAGTCAATATTTTTTTCATTGATAAGACAAAACTTTACAAAGAAGGAATCATATCCCAGACAAATTTTTAAAACTTGCATTAATTCAACATTAGTTAGAATTAAAAGCTGTTCTAAATTAATAATTCTTTGTAAAAACAGAACAAATGTTTTTATCATCTAGAATTCTTTTTCATAGCAAGACTTATAATAAATGGGAAAGACACTTAAGCAGACTGAAAAATTATTAAATTAATGGCAATTTTTTATATTTTGTATCACAGAAGAAAAAATTGAAGCCCTCTTCTTTAAAGAGTACTTCATGTCATGTGTGTAGTTTCTGTTAAGTAATAGTATTTGTCAGTGCACAATGCTTATGTGTAGAACTTCAAACATATTGCATAAATTCTCATGTTCAGCTATCAAGATTGATCTTACCATTACCTCCAATTGTAGAAATGCCAATAATTCAAACTCAAGTTTTTGTTGCAATTTTGCCTTTGAAAAGATCAAGCTATTAAAATTCTGTCTTTCTAAAAAAGAACTACTTCTTTGCAATGAAAAGATTAAGGAACCTGTTACTCCATGTGTAATAGTATTTATATTCTACAGCAAAGAAATCTAACAAATCTGGGAAAACTGCTCAAACAGCTGACAGAGTGATCCATTGAAATGGCTGAGACTTCAGGTTTTGAAATTCTCTTTTGGCTGTACATTGTCTCAACATGCTATAGGGAAATGTAGAGCTCCTCTCTCTCAAGGCCTGAGTTGGGATAAGGAGTAAATAAATGTTCTTTAGAGCACTATTCATCTCAGGAATTTTGTGCAACTCACAAGCAATTCAAAACAGATGTGCCACAAAGCCTGAATATTAGATTAAATATTTTATGGCTTCATAAGATAGAAGGGAGAAAAATAGAACATCATTCTCTAATAGGATTCTGTAATACAGTTTCTGAAAAAAATGTATTCTTAATTTTTCCAAATAATGCAGAGTAGAAAGTACTTTGGACCAGAGTATGTTTCTGTATCCCAATGTCTAGAATGTTCTGCTGTGGGGTGAGAAATCCCAGGCAATTCCAAACACAGCGTCTGCATCTAATATTCAGCACTATTTGTACACACTTGTATAATGTGTCAATTTACCCCGGATGGTACTAGGGTATACTGTCTCTTCTTGACTGAGTATCTAAAAGGATTTTGCATGAAAAATCTCTTCCTTCTGGATGAAAATAACAATCATAAGGAAGTTCAGCCCTGACCTCACTGTCAATGTGCTCATTGCTAAATAGCCAGAGTATGCACACCTTCCACTACTCAAAGTACCTGTGAAGCAGATTTGCATAAATTTAAAGAATTATGAATTCTCCTGTTTTGATATCTAGTTTCTTCTTGCTTTCTCCAAGCAGATGCTTGTTTCAGACTGGTAATCTGTGAAAAAAAGATCTGGGCCAGAACTCAGTGAGGAACACTAATAGAAAAATACACAGTACAAACAACAGACCATCAGCTTTAATTAGTTATCTTCTTGTTGTAATGCAGTCTGATGTCCAAAAAGTAACTGTAGAAGTATTACTTCTTTATATATGTAAATAATAACATTAAAGTAATTAAAAAATCTATTAGTGACATTCTATTATGTCTTATAATTGGAGCAGTTATTACTCTACAACATATCTCCTGGGCTAGTAGACATTAAGCAAACATTAGCAAAAACAGAGAACTTTCATTGGAATGGAACTGCGTTATAGGCCGATTTTTTTTTATTTATTTTTTTTTTTTAATCTGCAGTGAATCTTTTAGCCTAATAACAACAATGACTAAGTTGAAAATTCTTACTGGCCCTGAAGGATGTCACAAGAATTTTCCAATGAAAATGTCTTACCACTTCATCCCTCAGCAGCAGACCTCAGTAGTAGCCTTGCTCTCAATTTCGGTGAGCTGCAAGAGAAAAACTTCAACAACCCTTTAAAAAAAATGCCACTGCTGACCTTAGCTACAACTTTTCAGTACACCAGTTTCTGCTCCTGCATTTCATCTACCATAGGCAACTTTTCTCTGATGGAGCTTCCTTCCCAGCATGCAGTCTTCTCCAATTTACCCTCATGGGAACTTCTCTCTGCACTATAATCTCCATGTAGCCAGGAAATACACCAATGTTGATAAAATATTTTGGATGCATTGGTTGGCTCCATGTGTGGTATTAGCTTCACCCAATCCCTGCTGGCATTCTTTATATTTCTTTGGTTTTTAAATTTTTTTCACTTCCTCCTCCCCAGTTTTCTACCATAATATTAATAAGTATCCATTAGTAGTGCTGAAGTTACCTTTAGATAAAGAAGTGCTTTTTTTATTAAATAAGCTTCAGCTGCAGCACAGGCCAAAGTATGTGTTCATCCATTGAAATGGACTCATTAGCTTCACAGGATTGCTCAAATGTGTAAATTATATTAATTACTGCACAAAAACTTTTGGTCAGGTTGCACCTAAAAAGTTTCAACCATAGAAATGTCAGCTGTGATAGTAAAATAATATGTTCAGTTCACAGGACTGTTTTAGTTCCACATTGCCTTTTTGGTTAACAAATACTGCTATAGATACTATAACAAATACTATTCTTAAATGGTTTCCTTACAGAAATATTTTAGAAATTTAGCATTAGCAGCTTCTTTACTTCTTTTATCTCCCCTGAGAAAAAGTTTGCAGAGAAGAGCATTTGGTAAAGAAGCACTTTCCAATATCTTTGCAGCGTGTTTTGCACTAAGAAGAGGAAGGTTGGTGAAACAATAGTTGCTCTTTTGTCACTGAGAGCAAAGGGAAAAGATTTTTTTTTTCCATTCTTTCAATGGCATATAGAAGACCATTGAAATTTGAAGATTGGAGCTGTGATTCTCTGCCCTCTAATGTGAAGAAAGAAACAGAGGTCTGACACCAGAGTGAAATTCCCAAGTGCAGGCACATGAATAATTGAATAACAAACTATTTAGAGGATACTGAAGAAGAGACATTCAGGGGAAAAAATGGGAAAAGAGAAGAAAAAGGAAAAAATTTAAAAAAAAAAGATTTTATTTTTTATGACAACATTTAAAGAAAAAAAAATCATAGAATCACAGAAATCAGTACAAATCCTCAATTTTTTTTTAAGAAAAATTTATTGAATTTTATAGTAGGTTTACCTTGGTTGGCTGCCAGGTGCCCACATAACCACTTTCTGACTTCCTCTGCTCAGCAGGATGAAGGAGAAAATAAGATGAAAAACCCCGTAAGTTGAGATGAAGACAAGCTTATTCACCTATTACCATCACAACCAACAGAGATTTTACTTTAGGAAGTTTAATTTACTGCCAAGTAACTTAGTTACTCAGAAACAAAAGCAAACCAATCCCCCTCCCTTCCACTCCCCTTTTTTTCCAGGTTTAAACTTTCTTCCTCATTCCTGACCTTTAGACCTCCTCCTCATGCAGACGAGTGCATGAGGGTGGGGAATGGAGGCTTGGGGTCAGCCCATAGCAGCTCCTGTGTGTCACTCTTTTCTCCTCCTGCTTTTCTCCTGCTCTAGTATGGCTCTCCAGCAGTTTCAGCTTCCTTCACAAGGCATCCACCTGCTTTGGCATGGAGTCTTCCACGGGCTATAATGTGGATCTTCTCTTCCCCATGGTCCTCCCTGGGCTGCAGGAGCCGAGCTGCCTCACCGTGGTTTTCAGCAGGGGCTGCAGGGGAATATCAGTTCCAGCGCCTGGAGCAGCCCCTTCTCCTCCTTCTGCACTGACCTGGGTGTCTGTAGGGTTTTCCTCGAACATATTCTCACTCCTCTCTCACATATTCTCACTCCTCTCTCACACAGCTGCTGTGCAATACTTTTTACCCTTAAGCATGTCTTCCCCAAGGTGCCACAGCCCCTTTGGCTGCAGGACCCAGCCTTGCCCTGAATGGGTGGGATGGAGCCATCTGGATCCAGCTGTGTCTGGCCGGGGGCAGCCCTGAGCACTCCTCACAGAGGTCCCTGAAGCCCCCGCTGCCTGTACCTGGATACCAAATACACTGGTTCATATAGAAAGCAATTTTGGTTTTATTTGGTTTACTTATAAAACAAAGCAAATAAATCTTAACACTTTCTCCTCCAGCATGTTGAGATTGTGAAAACCTAATCAATTTAGTTAAGAGACATATTGTCAGAAATTGTATTGATTTGGATGAACTCCAAATCAAAATTTTCTCCATGAAGTACTATTCTTATAAAAAGCAGCCAATTATTAGTAATGCATTATGCCAACCTCTGCAGGCTAACTAAGCTTCTTTAATGACAAAAAAGGGTTATAAAACAATCTGCCACAAAAATTTTAAAATTGAAATCAATACCAGAATTTTCATGCTAATTTTAATATTTAAATGAAATTGAGAGAGACACTATACTCGTTTTAGCTGGAGTAGTCAACTTCCTTCGCAGTGGATGGTGTGGGGTTATGTTTGCATAGGGTTGATAATACAGAGATGTTTTTGTTATTGCTGAGTGGGGCTTGCACAGAGCCCAGGCCTTTTCTGCTGTTTGTACTGCCATGCTGGCAAGAGGGCTGGATGTGTATGGGAGCTTGGGAGGGGACACAGCCAGGACAGGTGACCCAAACTGACCAAAGAGACACTCCAGACCATATGGCATCACACTCAATATGGTGGCCCATAGCATATTCAGTGATTACATCCTATCTAATACATGAAATTGCACATGAAAGTAAACAAGAACCTTCCTTCCAGTGTTCAGAGAGCTGAGTGCTAGGTTGTTCATTTTGATGATATTTCCAGAGGAAGACAAAAATGAGAAATGCCTTGGATTTGGGGTTCTGAAAATAATAATAACAGGGCTTTGGGTGCAACAGTATTTCCCGTGAATCCCACGTCACCTGTCTCAGTATATTACATCCTCATGTACAGCCCTTGAAAAAGTACATGGAGAACTGGTCCTGTGGCTCTCTCTAAGTGCATGCCTTTAAGACAGAGAGGATAAATTGCTCTTTGACTTTTAAAAAATAGAGATAGAATAATACCTATTATAATTAATAGTGATCACTTTCAGAATACCTTACCGCTTGAAAGCATTATGAAACCATCAAGTAATTAATGTTTACTTAGTGAAATTAACATAATTCAATATCCAAAGATGCTGAAACAGAGGAGTTTTAAAGGACACAAGCTAAATCCCTGCGCCCACCTGAGAAGCTGCACAACTTTGTACTAGCCTTGATTTGCTATGTAAGCTGACTGTCCAACAGCAGCAGAGTTGACTAGTGAAATAAATAATTTGGAAAAAAACACAGTCTCGAATGCAATTCAGGCTCTTAGATGGTTCTCCAGAGGGAGAACCACACCTTGATGTCCAAGCTACTCATGCTACTAATAGATAGGAAAGAATTGACCAAACGGACATTGAGATTTTTGTCTTTTTTTTTCCTTATAAGCAGCATTTTATTGCTAATTGATTCTTAACAGCTTATTCACACACAGTATGATTCTGCATTGGTATACACTTAGAAGTTCCATTGATTTAAACAGGAGTAGTGAGTGCACAAGGAATGGAGAATAGGGCCTTTGAAGTTCAGTATCATTATTTAGATTTTAGGCATGCCTGGAGACAGCACTCTAGATTAATAAAATGCTTTGCTTCAATTAGATCTGTGTCTCCTGCATCCCTCCCCAATTCCCTCTGCCCTTGTTTAACATACTCCCTTATCCCTTCACATTATCCAGACAGGTGCTCTCTGCTACCAAAGTGTTGCAAGTTTCACGGAGAAGATTCAGCATGGGGAGGCACGACATGTATTGGTTTCTTGGCTGTGATGCATGAAAGGAGAATGTATATGAGTCGGTATATGAGTGTGATTTTTTCTCCCTGAATATATTGTTTCAGAGTTTCTTAAAAAATATCTCTGACAAAAAATAATCTTAAAAGATCTTTTAAACAGATGTGTTCACTTCTCCGTATTGCAAGCATATTTTCACAATCTAGCACAGAACATGTAAATCAAAGGAGTATTACTTCTAGCTGATTAATTCTGAGGGAGAGGGAAGACAATATAAAGAAAAAATATATATTCTTTAGAGTATATGAACTCAGATTTATGACATGATTTTGTCTCATTTTCCACTGTATTAAGTTCCCTCATTTCAGATTTCCTTGAAAGAGACTTAGGAGCATAATGCAATGGCCACTGAAAACTGACACATTCTGCAAAGTGGGGCCAGGAAATTATAAGTTTCACATTGAGTTCAATGGGAAAGTCATAAGGCCCTGCTCCTTCTCCCTTGGGGTGTTTTCCTGTTTTATTGTCAGTACTATAATGGGCAATCAGTTCCTGAAATGGTGCCCTGCTGTCTAGATGAAGCATTTATAGGGTTTTTAAGCAGTCCATTTGAACACTGCAGAATAAAAAAAAGTCAGCCCTTGTAAGTTCAGATTTTAGGGCCCTGATCTGTACTGAACCATCAGCAAACCTTCTGCCCACTTGGAATTCAGAGCAGGATAAGGGTCTTGATTTCCACATTTTCTGCTGCAATTCAGACCTTTATTTATCATAGCTGGAAACAACACTACAAATAAAAATGGTTCTAAAATCCAAGTGTCTGTCCCTTTTAAAAGTAAATTTCCCTAGATTTATGCACATATATTTACATAGTAATCCTCTGAATGGAGAAATAGCTCCTAATGAATTAGGGGATTACTACAAAAATATATAAATCATCACAGATGTTTTCCATGCAGAAACATTTAAAAAAAAAAAAAAAAAAAAGTTCAAAACTCAAAGGAAAAAAGTCTTTTTAAGTGCCTAACATCACAAGCCAGATCCAGGAAAAAACTAGAATTAATGGGCCATATTCAATATAAGATTTAGGCCTAAAATGAAACTGAGAGAATTTAGGGATCGCTTAAGGTTAGTCTAAATTAGGATTTTGAAGTCCAAACTTGACTACAGCCCAGATCATTATCTAGGTCATCTCTTTTCAGCACTTCTTAATCCTTACAAGACCTAAATCTATACAATGCCTTCCTGTGAGGCTTAAAGTTTACTACTGCTAAAAGTGACCATGCTTGTTCAGCCCTGGCTACTGAAGATATATGCCCATTGCCCAGATAAAGTACAAGCTTAATCAGGGAATAGTAAGTCAGTGAGCTATCTACTTCTCCAGAGAAGTCTGAAAATACTGCTATGTCATTTTTTGGGTTTTTTTTACATCTGCTTAATGCTCAGAATTGTTGTTCACAGAAGCTGAAGGTCTGCTACCAGCCCTGAGCCACCATTAGCCATAAATTTTACAGCAGCCACAGGAAAGAGGATGTTCCACCTGCTTGCAGATGTAGGACCTCCATGAAGCAAGAGGCAGAGTATTAGAACAGATAGAAAGTTTATGAGGAACTCTCTCTTAGTTTTTTAGCTGGAAGAGTTAAATATTATGGTTTTTTCCGGTCTTTATTCCTAGAACTATTGTCTGCACAATGCAATGGCATAAGCAATACATTTCTATTCTGTCATAAAGAAATAATATAATTTCTGTCCTACTCAAAGGACAGTCAGAGAACACCTTCTATGGTCTTTTATGTTTACAGTGACTTAATTTCAAGAGCTAAAGCAAACATTTTTCAGAACTATCTTTGCCAAATTGTTGACGGTGTCTCAGGTGGTCATAGAACTTAGCAATTTAGGCCACTGTTGTATGGAGGAGGCATTAATAGCTTAAAGATTTAAAAATCTCCTTAGTAGATCAATGGTTTAACTGGCAGCCTACAGTTCAAAAGACAAGAGGTGCAATTTATCATTTTTCAAAATCATTCCCTTTGGTGTCTATTCCCCCAAGGTGTGTAGGCTCTCAAAATCAGCATCTCACTCTTTTCATCTGAATTCTTTAACATCAGAACAAGAACTTACTCATGGGAACCAACTACTTACTCTCAGCTGAGTGACATATATCTGAGTTCACCATACCTTTTTCATTCTGGGCTCAATTAACCTTGTCTCATGTAAAATAAAAAAGAAGGATGACAGCATAAGCAGAACAGAATTTTCTGTGAAGACTTGCTCTGAGGTTTTTTTAAGATACATTGAAAGACTAAGGATATACCTCCATAGATAGATATAAAGATGCATATTGCAACCTATTCCAAATTTTACCTGTCTGGTTATAGGCTGAGACCAGTTCCAAGGCTGGGTGGTAGTATTAACACGGCACCAAGACCAAGTTAACCAGGAATCAGAAGACTCCTGAGAAAAAGAGAGTGTTGGCAACTTTGCAATTTTGAAAGGTTTGAGACTGTTTCAGACACTCCCTCGGCCTCAAGGAATAGTTCTGTTCAGTAGCAGGTGATTATCTTTAAGAGCAGGACCTATATACACAGAGAGAGCTAGTAGAGAACCCCTACTGTGAGTGGTTTTTTTGGCAAGCCTCATCAGAGTCTTTGGCAGCCTCTCTTCCTCTCAAGTGCTACTGTGCTTTTGCATGGTTGCAGTCTTCATGCAAAGAAATACCAATGCCAACCCAAAGAACATGAAGAACTGATAATAATTATTGTTTTCACTGCTGGATATCAGAGAATAACTGCAACATAGAGAAATATCATGCTTTCTGAGCATTTTATTTTTTTTTTTAGAAAATATATCTATTTCCTTAAGCTTAAGTAATAAAATCCAGTTATCTGACAACACATTTGAATTATGTTTTCATTATATGCATGTACATTTTGAAATAGATTACAATTTTTAATTAAGGCCCCATGTGGTTATCCAAAAAGAGTAATAGTAGCTTCCAATAAAAGTTTTATGTTAATTCTTGAGATATAATGTATTAGACAATTTTAGAACAAAATAAAATAAACTAAAATGTTGTCTTAAATATCACAACATTTGAATCCAAACAAAATGTTTCTTTTATTCAATATTTTCTACTCCATGTCATGTTTGAAAAAAAGTATTTTCAGTAGATACTCATTCATATAATTTCAAAGCTGGAAAATATTTACTTGCTTTGGTAGAAAATATTTCTTTACAGTATTTCTAGTACTTACTTAACCTAGCCTCCTCTGGACTACTTAATGAAGTTTAATTCTTGAAAGAAGGAAAAAATAAGTACCACAAAAATTTGTGATGAAGAAAAGACATGAAAGAGAAAGAAGTATAAACAAAAACATAAAAGGGCAATGGGTTTTACAAATTAATAAGGAGCAACCCACCAGGATGGATGGGGCTTTAAGCAACTGGTCTAGGGGAAGGTGACCCTGCCCACAGCAGGGGAGTTGGAACAAGATTAACTTTAACACCCCTTCTAATCCAAATGATTATATGATTCTATGATCATCTATTCACACATTAGCAGTGAAAATTATTTCCAAGTTTTGAAGCAATGTTCTATCATTTGCATGCAACATAATATGCAGTCTGAAAAATCACTTAGGGTAGGCTGTCTGCCTGACTTCAACTAGTGTTAACAGTTGTTGAGGTGGGAATAAGCAGGGTTTTATTGCTTGTCCACTTGCCTACAGGCTTCAGCTCTTTGAAACATATTTTCTTTTAGAACCTTGTTCCAAATCAGGGAACAATAAGATTTGTTCACAAGAGGAAAAGTCCCCTACCTCTAAAAAAGATAAAATGTTCATGGCAAGATGACTCCAAAGAATTTCACTGACAATTTGGGCTGGCCTGAAGGCTTTGCTCTGTTGAACAAACACAATTCATTCTGTCTTGTGAGGAATGCCACAGTGAGTATGCAGGGAGCAGTGAAGTTTCTGCTGGGTAAGCCTAGAGATTTTACCTCTTAGAGTTCTGGGTTCTGATACAGGAACAGTCAAGGCTGCCAAAAATACATGTGTTAATTTCTAGACCTACTTTCAAGATCTCAGCAGCAAATGACTCACCTCTTGCATGACAGTAGTTCTTAACCTCTTGATACTGGCTTGATGTTAGACAGACTAGAGACCTATTGGAGAGAAATGTTATTGCAGAGTTCTGAATTATGCATATTCTAGATGCATCAAGGCTGACAAGGCTGTGTAGGTGGAAGTTGTCACTCCTACTGGCTGTGTCTTCATTACTGAAATTCAAACATTATCTCTTTTTGACTCCAAGTCTTTTGTTTACAAATGAATAATGAGAGCTCTGATTTGATAATTAATTCATACTCCAGGTATTTTTGACTGTGTCTTTTGTTTACTCGTTAATGGCATACAGGGATTTTCTGGTCTAAGGGCCAAGGGAGAAGGTACACAAACAATGACAGAAGACCTAACCACTATTTGTGTTAATTTTTTGGTGGTTTTCTCCTACATGGAATCAGCACATATGTGTTTGCTTTTTATTACAGTTTTAAATTATTTGGGCCAGCAGATGGAAATCAAAGAAGGATAATGACAATTTCTATCAGTGGTTCTCTACTTATCCCTTTGCCTGTAGCACGTGATCTACACATCAAATATTTGTATTCCTTGTTCGTTTACCCTAATAGAGGAATTCAATTGGTATTTCCATGGGAAATTCTACTTCTTCAAGAAAAGAAGAATCTCAAGACTCTAAGTCATCTGCTTCTCAGAAAAAAAGAATGCTGCAAAATGTCTTAGGATATAAGAATATTTTCAGAAGGTTGTAGGATTTAAATACAAATTAAAAGTTCAAACTTAGGGGTCCTTGTATGGAGACATTACTATTTATCTGTTTCTACTGAAGTAATTTATCTGATACATAGTAGGGTTGTAATTGCTTCATGAGGGAGTGTTGTTCCCTGGATAGACTATTACAGCTAGTTCTTGCTTCTTTTTTTTCTCTTGCATCTGATTTAGCTCCAACTCTATTGCCCTCTAAGATAATGACACTGCACTTGATACAACTATTTCTCATTCTCCTTCAACACTGTAGTTATCCACGATATTCTACTTTTCTCAGATCACAATCTTCCATTAAACTGGTGATCCCTCACAATGCTTTTTATGATGTTTATATCAGGGTCCTCAATGGAATGCCAATAAATTTCCCATCGATGATATTCCTGGATCTTAATACTTTTCTTTCTAACATAAACCATTTTTTTCTAAAGCATGGATCTCTTTTGTTTTGATTCACAGAAGTATTTTCAGACAATGATCCAAACTGCAGAAGAGATTGTCTTGAGGAAAAACCCTCTTCAGATATGCAAACAGGTGGCAGCTCTGATATACCACTGCCTGGATGTCACTGAGATACCCTGCTTATTTTTTGTATCTGACACAAATTTAGCAACTTATGAAAGGAAGAAAACATAACCTTTTTTATTTCTTATTTTTAAATAAAAGTTGCAAACCCAGCAGCAATATTTGTAAATATTTTTTTTTAACCCATAAACAATATTTGTAAATTTAATTACTTTATAATAGTTTGATGAAAGACTTAGGGATTAGAAGGTATGTCTACATTAGGAAGCAGCATAGTGCAATAGACATCAATCTGTGGAGTAAAACCATTCATTCAAGCAATCTGTAGTACATTTTAGTTGGGCTACTTTAGAAAAACTGCAGACTTGTCTTACTTGCACCTCCTGAAATGCAGGGGTGTGCTACTATGGCACAACTCTTCACCTGTTTTTCATGTAACCCATACAGGAGATTAAAATGCATTCTTCATCCACCCTTTTTATAATTACAATGAATGTCAAAAATATAGGGTGAAACATCTCCCTAAAGATAAAGTGATGTACCATGTACTGACTTTGACATCTAATGAGACATCAAATGTATGTCTAAGAACACTCCATTTTTACCAAAACTATCCTAGCAACACCCACAACTGTTACGACATCCTGAAAAAGAATTGTCTTTGTGTGTTACCTACTTATACAAGTTAGAAGCCCTAACATATCTCACAGAGTTTTATATAAATTTGAATTTTGAATGTTTTTTATTTGACATCTTTCATATAATTACTAACTTGTTTAAATATCACTGTGCTATTGCCTGAGGTAAATGCAGTAGAAAATCACTATATTCAATGTTATTGTCTTACAGTTTCATCCTCTCTGTCAAACTGAGAACTTCTGTTAATTCTGCAGGGGAATTTTTATTTCATTTTCTTGTTCATTCCTAATGTGGATGAATAAATTGCTGGCTATCTACTTACAGATATAGAATATTTCCTATGTCAGTTAGCCAAGCTTAAAACGGATCGGTGCACTTTTGTCATTGTCACAGAAAGGTTTTTCCCCACTGCACAGTAATGAAATGTAGAAAAAATACACATTAACTTTTTTCAAAAATTTATTTAAATGATTGATAGTCAAATCAACTGCTGTTCATTCTAAGGCAGGTTCTCAAACTTAATACAAACTAACTTTAGGAAAGAACTGAGCACATACTTAAATCAGACATTTTCTTCAGAAGAGCTTGGAGTGAATTCCAAAGGTGGGTGCCAAGCAAGAATTCTACTCTCATAAACATCAGCTGTGGAAGAATACAGCACAGTGCTTGAAGTACTCAATAGCAGTGGGAACTGGGCACTGACTTCCCTACCCAATTTAAATTAAAGTACCATTAGATAAAAAAGTTATGGTGACAGCAAGAGTATGGACCAGAATGCAAATCTGGCTCTTCTCTACTCAGTGCAGTACCTTAGAGAATAGAAGAATTAGGTTTTATTCCAAATCTCCAGCTGTTGTGGCAATTGCTCTGAACACTGAGCTACTCATATGAAAGGCAGAGTCCTATGTGAGGTCCAGCCTCATGCAGGCAGCTATGCCTCAAAGTTACCTTCTCAAATTGGAAGGGAAAGGGTGTTCAGGCATCTATTTTTATAATTTCAAGTTGATTGGTCTTGAAATCTCTCTGTGTAACACTCTAATATCTATATATTCTGTTCTTAGGTGTCTAATTCAGCAAAGTTCAGTTCCTGGGATACAGTAAATAACATATACTAGCACACAAGCCTTCCTTTGGAGCTTATTCTTAGGATACTTTAAAGATACTGCTTTAGGTATCTATGGGGGAAGGTTTTGTACCAGTGACATTTGCAGATCTCTGATATCACTTACGAAGTGACTAACATTTCCACTGGTAATATTCCCCCTTAAAACTATGTTCTTGCTGAAGGCCATGCATATTAACACCAAACTTCTCACAGCATTAAACTGTTAAGTGTCTTGATAATTAGATAAAAATTTTAAAAAACAGAGACTACTCAGTGTGCTTCACAGCGAAGCCTGAAACACATTCTGAGTATTTCAGATATACTGGAATATCTACAAGAACTACAAGATTTGGCAGGACCCCAAATCTAAATCTTTGAGGAGGACCAGTCTAGATCTTTCTGCTAGAGTGACCTCTGTGAAAGAAACTTGAAAATTCAGGCTTTATCAGTTCTTTCAACTAGGATAGCTAAATTTTTAGACAGAAAGACTCAAAATACTAGGATAATAAAAAAATGTTCAATTAATAATTAACTTACAAGCTAAACCATTTCCCCCCACTTTAGTTCCTCCATGATCTTAAGGGTAGGTCCTTGCTTCTACACTTTATTTCAGTCATTCTGGAAGCTTCCCTGCTGGAGCGAATGGCACAGTCCTCTGTAGTTAGTAGGGACGCTGCTTCTGTCATTCCTGAAGCCTCTAACAATGTTTTCAGTATTCCTGACCTGCAGGATACCAATTCATTGCTGTACCTTTCACTGCCTCCTACTTCTCCCTCACCTTTGGCAAACCCCTGTACTTCCTGCACAGAGATCTGTGCTTGCTCAGAATGCTCTCCAGAAAAAATCCAAAATCCCCTACAGAGATCCACATGGCCAACTCATTTTGAAGGAACAGAAACATAATTTTGAAAAGTGAGTTATTAGAAAATAGGGAGAAAAAAGGCGAAAGAAAATTCTCGGAAGAACTTAAAATTGTTAACCTTATTCTACAAAAATGATCTAAACAGAAGGCAAGTAAACATCTAGGTCATCCCATTTCTTCATCACCCTCTTGCACACCATCTCCTAGTTCAATGTGCTGGCAGTTTTGCATCCCAGGCCTATCATCCAAATACACCCTTAGACTGCAGAGGAAGGATAGCATCTAATGCTGCAACACTGCAGCAGTAATCAAGGGCTGCTACATTCGTTTGTGAAACTACTGCACTCTTAAAAAGGGTGCCCAGAGTCCTAGAATGGCTAATGAAAAATTGACTCCATGGCTACAGAAATTGTTTGAGACACAAATTAAACAAAGCTCAATACTTGAACCTATTTTCAAATCAGGGGCTTTTTGTTTCTTTGTTTGCTAGCTTGTTATTTAAAGTTTAGTTCTGCCAACAGCAGTTACAGGATTGGTTTCGTAAAGGGAGTTTGAAACCATTGATTTCATATAGACATTATTTGATTTCATAGAAACAATGAGGAAAAAAGATTATATGCAGAATTAATACATTGGTATTCATCTCTTAAAGCTTTCTGTACTCTGTGATAATATGACCTTTGTATTTTCTATTGACCACTAGACTTATATTCAATATAATACTTTATTCAAATTATAATGTATTCAGGAATATGAGTATATTGTATGTTAACTTTTGTTCCATTTGTTTCTTGACTTACACTAAAGGGTCTGGATTTGGGGAAAAAAAAGTGAAATATGTCCTTGAAAACTTGTAACTAGATCTTTATAAATATTACAAAAACAATAATTTTGCATCAGTATGGCGATCAAGTAGCAAAGTGCCTGAAGAATATAAATTGAATGTTCTCTAGAAGAATTGGTAAAGGTTAAAATTCATCATTTTAACTGATAGGCTTTCTTTGGGAAATAACTGATGCAGTGAATACAAAATGCTATGATAATTTTGTGTTTCTCCTCAGTGTTTTTTTTTTCCCTTGAAAAACAATATCTCTTCAATAATAAAGCACACATTTTTTTCATTCATTCTAGACTTAAAGTTTCCTACTGTGCTTGTCTTCATGCACAACTGATTTTTTTTTTTTTTCACTTTATATTGAATCTCTTTATCTGAATGGAGTGAATTCTTCTGTCCAGGAAAGGAGAGGTTGCACTCCTATAGGAAATACACAGTGATTCAGATCATTTTAGGAAAAAATTTAACCTAGACGTAGTATGAAGACTGGTTGCTAAATACCACATTTACTATCACAGTTTCCATAGTGATTTTCAGACTGTAGCAGGCTGGAGGCTAAACTAGAAAAATAAGCCTAAGTACAATTTATGCCAGAAATAACAACAGCATTTAGGAGCATCTGTTTGTCCCAGGCACTGCACCAATGCCAGTAACAGATAACTTTTCAGAGTCCTACCATCTACTACGTGAAGCAGAAAGGTACTGCCATCCTTCTATAGTTAGAAAATTGAGTTAAAAAGAAATTGAAAGACATTTCTTTCACAGTAATATAGGAAGACTGCCACAGAAATGAACTTTGATCTGTTGAGTTTCAGACCAGGTTATAAACTAGACTTCAATTTTCCATTGAGTGAATTTTCCCCATTTAACTATTACTCATACTGCAGATTAACCTCCTGTGCTGATATCCTGAAGGAGCAGACTTGCATGTAAATCTGGTATCAATTTGTGGAGATTAGCTAGTTCCAAGTAATATTATTTCTATCATGTCTATACTTCTGCCCACAAAAGAGTCTAGGCTTTTAATTGCTTCGCCAATTTAAAACCTTTGAGTATGACTAGACTGTGACAAAACAGGGACACACAAGTCCAGATTTGTTTTTGTATTGCTGGCAATCAGACTATTACTGGTTCAAACATTTCCAAACTTTCTCCATGATGCATTATTTGCCCACTATGAGTTTCAGGCAAACTGTCATCTCCAGGAACAAGCTCTGTGGCAGATAGACCCTGTAGCTTGGCACTGAGCACCATTTCAATAGGCTAAGAAAAGAACTACAGATACATGCACTCAAGCCCCATGCTCAGAAACTGCACTGTGCCACTGCAGGTTAGGGGCTTTCTTAATTCACCTTCAGACAGAAAAATCTCTCTAAAAATTCATCATGAAAAGCACAGTGACTCTGAGTATATAAGTGTTTGTGTGAAGTTCACCTCTAATCTTTATGAGAGCTAAGAATTATTCCTACTCCTTTTATATCTTTCTCTTTTTTTCCCCCTTTCTCTTTCTGCAGGCTGTTCAGATAAGGATTTTCACTGTCATTGTTCCCACTCTACTCTGAATAAGTGGAGTGTATGAAAAAGCCAAAATCACAAAAGGACTCGCAAATACTGATGGACTTGAATTTAAAGTTATCTCACAAGGACACTGTTAACATTTATCCTCCTCTCTGAGATCGGAAGAGCGTCG
>JAWWMU010000001.1:58019114-58079742 GCA_035048155.1 Cinnycerthia olivascens
CATTTTTGGAAAAAACAACCCCTGCCGCTTTTTTTTTTTTTTTTTTTTTGTTATTATTTTTATTATTCCTTGTACATCTGCGGGGATTCAAAGATTGGGAACACATCGCCTGCCTGGAGGAGAAGATCTTTTGCAAATTTTCTGATTTTTGAAACCCTCCCACTGCCGAAGTTGGACAGACGAAGTAACTGCAAGGGGACTGCAAGCACGGCAAGCTCTTGCTGAAACGCTGCCGAAGCTGCTCCCTCCCCTCCCCTGACCCCCCCCGATTGCTCCCTCCCTCTGAGCTACATGGTCTATTTGCTGCCTCTCATCCTGTGTCTCTGCAGATGTTTTAGAGCAACAGGTTCAGGAACTTGAAATATAGGGGTGGGGAAAGAGACGGAGAAAAAAAAAAAAAATCAAAACCGAAAAGGCAAGAAAAAAAGAGCCATCAGAGGAGAAAGAGCAACCCCAGTGCAGGAGGCAAAGAAGACAGGGACAACCCTGGTCGTAGCTGCTGCTCCTACCGCCCCCACCCCTGCTCGGGGATGTACCTTTCCATTTGTTGCTTCTTCTTCTGCTGGGCTCCCGCCCTGTCGCTGAAGAACCTGAATTACTCGGTGCCGGAAGAGCAGGGAGCGGGCACGGTCATCGGGAACATCGGGCGCGATGCGCGGCTGGCGGCAGGCACGGCGGGAGGCGGGATGCTGCCCGCGGAGCGTGGTGTTCCCGGTGGCGGCCCCGGAGGCGCCCGCGGCCCCAAGTCCACCTTCCGGGTGCTGGAGAATTCAGCCCCGCACCTCCTGGACGTGGACGGGGAAAGCGGGCTGCTCTACACCAAGCAGCGCATTGACCGTGAGGCACTGTGCCGGCGCAGCGCCAAGTGCCAGCTGTCCCTCGAGGTGTTCGCCAATGACCAGGAGATCTGCATGATCAAAGTGGAGATTCAGGACCTGAACGACAATGCACCATCATTCCCCTCTGACCAAGTGGATATGGACATCTCTGAAAATGCTGCACCAGGCACCCGCTTCCCCCTCACCAGTGCCCATGACCCAGACGCTGGGGACAACGGTCTGCGCACCTACCTGCTCACTCGTGATGACTACGGCCTCTTCTCCCTCGATGTGAAGTCCCGTGGTGATGGCACAAAGTTTCCAGAGCTGGTCATCCAGAAGCCATTAGACCGTGAGGAGCAGAGTCACCACACCCTGGTGCTGACGGCATTGGACGGTGGTGACCCACCACGCTCAGGCACTGTGCAAATCAATGTGCGCCTCATTGACTCCAATGACAACAGCCCCGTCTTTGAAGCAGCCTCCTACATGGTAGAGCTGCCAGAGAATGCACCACTAGGCACGGCAGTCATCGACCTCAATGCCACTGATGCCGATGAGGGTACCAATGGAGAGGTGCTCTACTCTTTCAGTGGCTACGCACCTGAGCGCGTCCGTGACCTGTTTAGCATTGACCCACAGAGCGGCCTCATCCGTGTCAAGGGCAACCTGGACTATGAGGAGAGTGGCCTCATTGAGATTGATGTCCAAGCTCGGGACCTGGGACCCAATCCCATCCCTGCTCACTGCAAGGTCACTGTCCGCCTCATTGACCGCAATGACAATGCTCCCACCATTGGCTTTGTCTCCGTTCGCCAGGGAGCTCTGAGTGAGGCTGCCCCACCGGGCACTGTCATTGCCCTGGTGCGGGTGACCGACCGTGACTCCGGCAAGAATGGACAGCTCCAGTGTCGGGTGCTGGGCGGTGGTGGCGGGCCCGGTGCCGTTCCTTTCACCCTGGAGGAGAACTATGACAACTTCTACACTGTGGTCACTGACCGACCCCTGGACCGTGAGGCACAGGACGAGTACAATGTGACTATTGTGGCACGTGATGGGGGCAATCCCCCACTTAACTCCACCAAGTCATTTTCTGTCCGAATCCTTGATGAGAATGACAATCCACCCCGCTTCAGCAAGAATCTTTATGTGTTACAGGTGCCTGAGAACAACATCCCTGGAGAGTACCTGGGCTCAGTCTTGGCCCAGGATCCTGATTTGGGCCAAAATGGGACAGTGTCTTACTCCATTCTGCCTGGGCACGTGGGAGATGTCTCCATCTACACCTATGTCTCTGTCAACCCCACAAATGGTGCTATTTATGCCCTGAGGAGCTTCAATTATGAGCAGACAAAGCACTTTGAGTTCCGCGTGCTGGCCAAAGACTCGGGTTCACCCCACCGTGAAAGCAATGCCACAGTGCGTGTCACCGTGCTCGATGTCAACGATAACGCACCCCTCATCGTCCTGCCTGCCCTCATCAACGACACTGCTGAGCTGCAGGTGCCACGCAATGCTGGGGTGGGCTACCCCGTGGGCACCGTCCGTGCCCTGGACAGTGACTTTGGGGAGAGTGGGCGCCTCACGTATGAGATTGTGGAAGGCAATGAGGAGCACCTCTTTGAGATGGACCCCACTAGCGGTGAGATACGCACCTTGCACCCCTACTGGGAGGAGCTCAGCCCTGTGGCTGAACTGGTGGTAAAAGTCAGTGACCATGGCAAGCCCAGCCTCTCTGCTGTGGCAAAACTAATAGTCAGGGCCTTGGCAGGCCCCCTGCCCGAGGCTGGTGAGCCGCAGGTGAATGGCGAGCAGCATCGGCGGCCACACTGGGACTTGTCGCTGCCGCTGATTGTGACGCTGAGCACTGTCTCCATCATCTTGCTGGCTGCCATGATCACTATTGCTGTGAAGTGCAAGCGAGAGAACAAGGAGATCCGCACCTATAATTGTCGCATTGCCGAGTATAGCCACCCTCAGCTGGGAGGAGGGGGAGGCAGTGGCGGGGGAGGAGGAGGCAGTGGCAGTGGAGGGGGCAAGGGCAAGAAGAAGAAGATCAGCAAGAATGACATTATGCTGGTGCCCAGTGAGGGCGAGGACAGCCGGGGTCCCCTCAATGTCATGAACGTGGTGAGCAGCCCATCCCTGGCCACCTCACCCATGTACTTTGACTACCAGACCCGCCTGCCCCTCAGCTCTCCCAGGTCTGAGGTGATGTACCTGAAGCCCGCCTCCAACAACCTGACTGTACCCCAGGGACATGTGGGCTGCCACACCAGCTTCACAGGGCAAGGGACTAACGCCAGCGAGGCTCCCCCGAGCCGGATGTCCATAATTCAGGTAGGAGACTTTTAGAATACCCTGGACCTCACTTTAGACACTGGTTTAACTTTCCCTTTTGTCTGCAGTGCAATCTGCTGTAAGGCACCACTGAAGGGACCAACATAAGTCACTAAAGAGAGGTGGACTTAATGAAAGTAGAACCAGACCGCATCTAGCGGGTCTGATTCTGCTATCACATTGATGTTTCCCGTGTGATTCAAAAGAAAATGCCCACTGAAACACAGACAGAGTTATGGCAGTGCCAAAGAGGTGCATGTGGGAGTGTGGGCAGGCGTTTAATTCATTTGAGGCACGCTGGGGTATTTTCCCAGGAGACTGTCAGACAGAAGTGGGCACTTCCACAGGTTTCATTTCTCTTTGGTTTGGGGTGAAGAGGGAGGGCATTTCTAAAGTGGTCAAACTAGTAACTAACAGAACAGGAAAGAAACTACATACTGAGGACATCTATTGCAGCAGTATATTATAGCCCTCCAATCTTGTATATAAATATGAGCTATCATTCCAAAATGTATGTTTTAATTTTTTTTAAATTTCCTTCTTCAAAATATATATCCATAAATATATTTTTTGACAGTATCATTGGGGCCCCATTGCCTCCTCCTCTCCCCATAAACAATTAAATTTTCAGTGCTGAAAATTCTGCTTAGTCAAATAGAAAGAAAATGTATGTGGTGACTCCCTCCTACCTCTAAATGTTAAAACTTACATCCTGTCATAAACCAGCAAAACAACTAGTCAGATTTCCAGTAGCCTGAGTCAATATTGATGATTGCTTTATAGTGAAAGACTTACACGCTCTGTCTTCTACAAAAGCTCATTTAGAAATTATAGCTGGGCTGCATTCTGCTGCCAGTTATATCCACATTGTCCTCTGCTGACTTTTGTGAATGTGAGAAATGGCAGAATTTGGACCATTTGATATAGGGTACTAATCAAAGAATGACTTAATTTTTAGCAGGTAGTTTAAAGTCCAAACTCAGAAGATTTATTTCAGAGCAGTGAACTTGCAGAGTGAAGGTGAGGGCAGAAATTGGCTCCAGTTGATTTAATTTAAACTATCACTTCATGATTAATGCAGCTTAATGTTCAAACACTACAGGTATGTTCCAAAGTGATTTTTAACGTTCGGATTGAAAGCAGGCTCTGGATAATGACTATTAAATGTATTTGAAATGTCATATCTGTTTTATCCTGTGGTTCTCCTGATATGCTGTTCTGAGTCATAGGGGAATGAGCTGAGTGTATCAGAAGTGACATAGACTCATTTTGTGTATGCAGCTAGTGGGAAGTTGCACTATAGTCACCTGATGTACCTAAAGAAGATTCATAATACCTTGGAGTTACCATGCCCTGTGATCTGTGAACACCAAATGTTCTACTTGCCAGCTGTATCTAATATTTTAAACTAGATAGGAATGGCCAATGGTAATTGGCTTTTTAAAGAACCAAAATTCAAATAAACCGATGACCTGGAAATGAAACGTTTATAACTGGGGAAAAAAAAAAAAAATAGAAAAAAAATGAAGAAAAAGGCTGCTCAGACAAGGTCACTGTAAACTAATCTTCAAGCGACTATTGAGTTATGTCACAGAAACAATTTCATTTTATGCCTATCATGAATTTGTGTTGCTATCAATTAGGTGAGAGGAGCAAAACTTAAAATCTGAAATTGATTTTAACAAAAAGTGACACTTTAGGAAAGAATTTAGGTTAGGTCACAACCAGAGATAATTTGATTTATTATTCATGCTTTAAAAAACAAATAACTTTCCATGACACTTGTTCAAGTAATGTCAACTTTTTTTTTATTGTAAAATGGAGTTGTCAGAAAGCTAAAAAAAAGAAAAAACACTCCACAGTTTTTCTTACTGACAAGTGTAATAGTTACTAAAAGACAGAAAATTATACTTTCCTACAACCATGTAATGTCTATATAAAGCAATTAATTAATGTATTGATGCTACTGAATAGTAAAGTTTCAATTGTAGTGTAAAATCCCTATGGAAAATATGATTCCTTCTTTTTTACAGTGTTCACTGTATAAGATCAATCATGATTTTTTTTTTTTTCCTGAAATCTATATAAAGCTAAAAGAGGAATTTCCTCCCTTAAAAAGTGTGTTGTGGTTTCTATAAGAGTTTTCATTATGACAACTATGGAAAATGTAACTGAAACTCCTCGTAACACATACTGGTATACCTAATGATGGTCTTGTTTTCCCTCATTATCTACACAGAGTGTTTTGGAGGTTTGCATGGTCCAGTCAGTAGATTAGAAAACATTCAGTTTTACCTAGTGTATAACCTGTTCAAACATATTTATTGATACTATATTTTGTAGTTTTATTGGTAAAACAGACACAGTAAGAAACAGTGTAGTTGGTTTCTACTTAGAAAAGGCTCAGATTTTAAAGTAGCTAGAGGGGAAAATTGATCCTCTTCACTGTACTTTTGCATTACTAAAATACATTTTGTATTCTCCATATCCACATCCCTGGAGTAAATTTTCTATAAAATTTGCATTTAGAATGTTGGCACTACTTTATGTCTGGTCCTGTACTTCTGCCTCATGTAAAATTTAGACTGCAGACTTAAGGAGAAATAGTAAAGGATTAGCCCTCTATCTGCATCTACTATATCTTTAATCACTCCAAGAAATCTGTGTCTGCATATGTACGTTACACAGGAATCAAAGGTGTAGGCAGTGGGAAAAAAAAACAAAAACAAACCAAAATCCAGCTGCTTTATCATCTTTTAGTTAATAAATCCAGTTAAGCAATTTTCCTCAGTGCCTCAGTAAGGGGAAGGTAAACAATAGTGTAAGGGTTCCCTAACAAATGATCCCTTTAGCTTTTACAGATATATTTTTTAAACATGATAATCCCATACTATGTAATTCATACAATGGAACTGCATTTCTTTATTCTCATTTTCTCGACAACTGTTTAATGGCACAATTCTCTTTAAAACTTTATCTATGCATACATATAAATATATATGCATACAATATATCTACAGAGATGTATATACATGCTAAATATATTATTGCTTAGTACATCCAATTGATTCTATAAAAGTTTAATAGCAAACAAATAATTTCTTTCTCAGTAAGATCCAAATTTTCTCACTCTTATTAAGAGCGCATATTATTTTTTTTTCCTTTTGCCTACTAGTAAGACCTAGTGAAGCCTTATGGTTCCCTTATTTCTCATTAATAGTATTTTACTCTACAGATAGCCCAATTTATATCAACAAATACCTGTGGAGTAAAGAGTTACTTAGTGACTGGGGGTTTCAGACTGACCCAAAAGGACCACCAGTTGAATTAAATACTTCCTGATACGGATAAAAGTGGTGTAATCTTTCTTCTCTTTAAGTGACTTCTGTTACACACTAATAACACAATTTCACAGCTTGTGTGTTTGCTTACTACTTTGTAGCATCCACCTATGTACCTCAGTTGCATGTGCTACTTATATATGAATCAATGAACTTCTTCAGTACCAGAAAAACTAAATAATTTAAACATGCATACATACATATATGTATAAAATGTTGGATGGACAGACGAGGATGCTGTATACATTCAGCTTTTATTGGTGCAAGAGACTTGCAAGTTCTTTGGCCCTCTTAAAATTAACAATTTGTGATTTGATGTGCACCTGAGATTGATGTGTATTAAAAACAATGTTTACTAACATACTGGGAAGTTACACATCTACACTTTATCATGTTCTGCTGTCTTTAACGTCAGCAATCATTTTCTAAAGATACTTTAGAAACACTGCTTTCAAACAAAAGTATGTTAAAAATATTTAAATATAGGGCAGTACTGTACAATTCTCATTGCCAGGGTCAAAATTACATGTGACCTTTGAATCACTTAAGATCCAAACTATTAATTTTTACTAGAGAGAAGGAAAGCAGGAGAAAATGGAAACTCGCCATGACTGAAAGAAGATTTCTGTTCACCCTAGACCTTAAAGGCTACTGGGAAAATTCGGTTCATCTCGTTCTGGTGATCTACTCATCTGGCTAACAGAAACAGAATTTTGCTTTATTTGGAAGCACAGACATCGGGGGAAAAAATAAGTACAACATACATATATGTGTACCTCTTCTACCAAAATCTGAGTTAGTCAGTTTGCCTTTCTCTGTGTGAACAAGTCACAACTACTTCTTGCAGATTTCCAATAGATAAGAGTGGATGGAGAAAGGAAAAGAAACAGTTTCTTTACACAAATAGATTGCAGAAATATGTTCCTCAAAGTGATATATCAGTAGTGTAGAAAACTATCTGCAATATCCAAGTAGTGTTGATCATCCTAGAGATTATTTATTGCAATAATCGTTGTGCAACTGGGGAGTTTTGCAAATGTATCAGGAATAAGGTGGGTGTGAATAAAAACAGAGGTGGTCACTGCTTCTGTTAAACAACAGCTAAAAATTAATGACTGCTGAAAGAAGTTCTCAAGCTGGGAATCATTGTATCTGCTGTACCAGGCACTCCCACAGCATTTCAAGATAAAGTACAGATCATTCTTAATACTTCAGGCACCTGATGTTTATGATGTGTCAATAGATTAATGTCAAGTCTCAGTGCAGCTTCATTGCCAGGTATCTAGTAGTACCTAAGAAGATAGAGTCTTCAAGGGAAATAAAAAGGAACATGAACCATATTAGTGCTGCTCTGTCTTTAAATATGTTATTTCATACTTTGAGAAACTTCTGCTCAGAAATTTAAAGATTACAAAAAGAAATCTGCAGCTGCTGCATTTAAGGAGAAGCAGCTTTCATCATTGAAGCTTCACTCATCCTCAGTGATTTAAATTCCTATCTGAAAGCAGAGGTATAATTTTTTAATTTTTTATATCTCCTACTTCAACTGAGGAATATTATTCTCTGATCTCACTAGAATTAGTACATGGTAACATTTTGCGTCCAGAGGATACTAGAGCAGTTCTAAACATTTGCAAGTTTGCAGGTTTGTACTCTATATATTCCAAAGATTGACAGCTGCATATTCTTGGGCTGTATCCAAAGACACTAAGTTGTCTTACTAAGTCGTAAGATGCAACTCTTGAACTACGTGCCTAGATATTATTATTGTAGCTTTAACAGTGGTTTGCAAGGCTAGATGTCTTGCAAAATAACTCCTCTGAATGCTTGCATTGTGTAAATACAGTCTGCAGTTTTGTGTACAGTCTGGTTTTGTGTTACATTGTTCTGCAGCTTTAGTTTCATTCACTGGATGAAATCCATCCTAAAGTTAACTATGTAAGAATTTCAGGACAAAACCTTTCCTATGCTTCCATGATACTTTATTTAACTTTTTTGCCAAGATGCACTGCATAATATAGTGACACAAAACACATACATTTTAGGACCAGATCTGGCAAGACACCAGATCACTGTGGCATCTGCGCTGGCTGCTGAAATAGACAGAGGAAGCAGAATTGAACTCCTTTTTTGTGTTACATCTGTTCTAATCTTGATCTTGTGTTCCTTGCTGGTGATATTTATAGCGCTATTATTTTAAAAGGATCATTCTTGATATGCAGGTCCATTTGAAATCTAAAGAACTTTCTAAGATGAAGAGCTGTAATAAAGAACAATGAGAAAAAACAAATTAAGAGTCTAAAGTGGAATATATATATACATATTATGAAAAAGAAAACAGTCTTTCCAGAACAGAAATTCTTGTCAACAAAAAATTAAGAATAATATCTCTGTAGAACTTGCTGTTTTATAAAAGATGTGAAACAAGATTGCAAGATTGACTGTCACAGTTCTCAACTGCTCTTAATGTTGTCTGAGCTTTCTACATCTTTGTGTTCACTATCACTACCTGAACTTAGATAGAAAGACCTTTGCCAATTTGTGATTACCAGCGTAATTTCAATGACTGATCAATCCTTTGAAAATTTATCTTTAACAACATATTTTCTCAAGCTTCTATTATCCTTCCCCATGTTGATGAAAAGGCCTGTTCTTACTTATTATTAAGTCAATACCACAAATTTGGCTTCATAAATTATTTTGGTAGTTCAAGAGTGAATTTTGACTAAGACTTCTATAGAATGCAGCTAAAAATATATGATTTGGCCCATTCATTTTGAGGTTTGAGGTTTTTGTGATTTTTTTTCTTACAGCATCTTTACAAACAGTTAAGGAGACAAGAATTCAGATGTTTTTGTAACTATTATGGGAATTGTAACACAGAATCATAGAATGGTTTAGGTTGGGCAATACTTTTAGGATGATCAAGTCCAATGGATAACCCAGCATAATCACATGTACAGTGGAAAAAAATCAAATACTCCATTGAACATATTGCTGAACATATGTTACCACATGTTTTCATATATTTTTGAAACTGTGAGTTACACATTATAACATTATTGTTAAAACTCAGTAATATTTTTACATGGAAAATTAGCAACAGTTATGTGTGAAATCTTCACAAATATTACTTGATATTAAGAAAGCATAGATGCAGTCTGCTTTCTCTGATAAGACAAAAGCGTCATTAAAAATATTCCCCCCAAGTCACAACATCTGGATGTAAACCAGCTGGGAATTTTATTTTAAAAAAAAAAAAAAAAGAAAGAAAAGTATTTTTTTGGTCTTTTCTTCCCCAGCATTTTTTCTTTCTCTTCATTACCTTCCTCCCCAGGAAGCATTAACATATCAGCTAATATTTACATATATGTTTCTAAATATCTTGCCTAATTTTTCTTTCTTTCGTTGTTTCTACAAAAGTTAAAACATGTCAAATTAGTTTTAACTTTTGCCATGCAAGGCACTCATTCTACATACAAAAAGTGGATGTATGTGGGTTGTTTTTTTGGCTTTGGTTTGTGTTTTCTTCTGAAGAAAATATATAGGTTGCATGGCATAATTCTTCAGATACTTCTTCACGCATGAGGAGTACTTTCACGTATGAAGAAAAGACATTTTGACACTAGTATTAATGTTTTTCAGTAAGTAAAAAAATTCAGTGATGAGATCTTAAACAAGGATTTGTTGACCAGAGCAGAAACACAGCTCTGTTTTTACCTTTAAAATATAGAAGCAATCCTCTGATGCCAAAAGGTCAGTGTTGAGCAGCTGGGACAAATTTTTGCAGCAGATAGCCTGAAAGCTTTATGCTTTCAATTGTATGGCTACTTCAGCTGTAAGAGAAGTGGTAAAATTAATGCTAAAGGGTTCAAAAATACAGGAAACAAGTAACACTCTCAGGGGACTGCAGGTTCTTGCCTTAATAGAAAAAAAGAGGAAAAAGAAAAGAAATAGAAAGAAAGGTACTAGGAAGAGTGGCAAAATGACTGGGGAAAAAAAGTTCCTTAAGTATTTTATTTGTTAAGTTTTTAAAAGGACATCAAGGATATTAGCTAGTCGCTGCTTTTGTTGATGAGATGAAACAGAGTAATGTGCAGCTGCCGTAATTCTTAGCCAGGGTGCATTCTAAGCCCTACTAATCTATTTGTCATAGTGCAACCTTTGTTTTTCAGTCTGCTGTAGACTTTTTTTCTTTTTTTTTAACAGAAGAAGATTCTGGATTAATTACTGTAAATCCTATGAGAAAGAAAAAAAGTAAATTATTAAGCATGTTAGATAAAATACTCACTATTAAGTACTACATTCAAAACCAAGTAAATTCTTATGAATGTCCCTGTTAATTAGGATATTAGACAGTGCTTTAAATAACCTTCTTAAGCAGTCATATATTTTCTAGCTAAATCCCAAAGGCTGCTGATACATTTCCTTCTTAATAAGGCTGCTGATACATTTCCTTTTTAATAACACAAGAACCATCTCTTCTCCTACTGGTTTGCTTCCGCTAGGTAGTGGTATTTCCTGTACAGAAAGGATAGCAGGAAAGCATGAGTTGATATTCATCCACTATCTTGACATGAGATCTCTTTTTTTTGTCCTCAAAACTGGGGAGTCCTTCTATATATAACGACAAAACTGCATAGTTTTGTCAGTTATTAGTGTTATTTGTACAGAGGAACAGAATAAAGACCATTTTGTATCTCACTTTGGTTCACTGAAGGAATATCTCCTTGTCCAACCCTCAAAATCAGTCCCATACTGGTCTCTTTTCAATAAAATAAGGTATAAGCAATCTAGGCATGTTAATTCCTTCAAATTAAGATATTTGATTTTAGCCATGGACCTTTATACTGCCTTTGTGGCATACATATCAGATCAGAGTTTCCCACATTCATAAAATACTTTAACCCGTAACAGAATAGTTCCTAATCTCATCCTGTTCCCTGCTGGGTGGCTTTGTCTTGAAGCCTCTGTGGCCTGCCAAAGGAGAACTCCAAAGGGGAAAGGAAAAGTCTTGTCAGGAGATGCAAATGCATAATTTCAGCTGTGTAGGTGAGACCTCTAATCGACGCATTGTAGGTTCTTGCAGTGATAGTCAAGCAGAGTTATTTTCAGAGCGGGTTCAGACCATCTACTGCTCTGTGTACGACATGTGTGTATTGCCTGTACGAGTTCTGGTGACACTGTGATTACTCGTATTTCCAGTCCTTTCCCTGGAACACTTCCAGGCAGTTTTATTATATTGAAATGGCTCTTACAGTTCATTGAGCATCCAGCATAATACTGTTGAAGATGATTGGTGCATGTGCATATATTTATTAAAACAAAAAAAATCAGGCAGTTAAACCACATAATTATGGGAAAACGAATCATAACAATAAAAGAACATTGAAGTTAACAAGCTTTGTGATCAAAGAATAAATACAGGTTGGATAAATGAGACTCTAGATGTAACTAATCTACATAAATAAGCTTCAGTCTGATTAGAGGATAGGAATATATTAAAATAATCTCAAAGTATTTAAAAAGTATTCTACTTAAGTACTTTTATCATTTCTAGTTTAATGTCATCATATTTTTAACATTTCCACTCTATAAAAAGAGCTAAGTGATAAACTACTTTTACGTGCTTTTATTTTTTGATTAACAATGTTTGCAGTGCAAAAAAATCTAAACTAATAGAAGTAAACAAGAGTAACATCATAAGTTTTCATTCTGGTTTGACTGTGTTGAGTGTCAAAAACATAAAGCATTTTTTAATGTCTTAATTTTAATTTTTTTATGTGGCAATGTTTTTTGATTGATTTTTAATTAAAGAAAAACATTAAGGGAACATTTAAAGGACAATTTCTTGTTTACTGTCTTTATCAGCAGAGAGCAGCCTTTGTAGTGTTTGAAAGCTGGTGCATTAAAAATCAATTTCAAGTCCTCAAAGCTGTAAACTCTTGCTTGCTTTGTAGATATATACTGTTTTTAAAATCATTTGAAACACAGTTGACAATTGAATTAAAACAAAAGGTAAATAATGGTTTCATGAACATTTGAAGGATTTTAATGTATTTTTAATAATAGCTACAGGAATTTTTTACAGCGGCAGACATGTGACTAATAATTTGCAGCTTTTAAATGCATAATTTGTTCCTAAAGACTGTTTTTTTGTATTCTTTTATTAAGAGAATTTTGTTTTAAACTTCTCTTGGTGTTATTCTGTTGTTTTTACTGAATACCATGCTTCAAACACAGAACATGTCAGTCAGTTTCTTTACTCACTATATTTCTGTCTCGCTCTTTGCTGATTGCTAAGCAACCACTTAAGATTGTTGAGCTACGAATCAGTTTAAAAAAAAGGTAAGCTGAAGTGGGCTAAACAAATGTTCATTAATTCTTAATGAAAGTATTTAAATTCTATAAAATTTTAAAAATAACAAGGAAACTAACATTGTTTTAACAATGTGTGCCTCAGATTCAGCACTTGAGTGACTACCAGTAGAGTCAAAAATGTCATTTTTGTGCAAATCTAGAAAAAAGCATGTGCTTAGTCAGTGCATAAGAAGTTTTGAGGCCTGTGGAAATATCCATATATATGTATAATTAAATTAATATTATTCCTTTCAGGGCAGGATCCTTAAAACACCTAATCAGTGATAATTTTAATTTAGGTCAATAGAACCATAAAATTAAACAGATCATTTACAGGTGTGGGGTTATACATGTGAATAAGCATGTCCAGAATTCAGTCCAGAATCTGTTAGTCTGTGTTGCCTGAAGCATTCCCTGTTGCTTCTCTCCCTTTCTTTAAGAACACTGCAAAGCTGCAAAAGCTGTTAGTTTCTCTTTGCCTCCAACTACATTTTCTCGTATTTTGTTGAGATAGTCCTGGTGTCTTGCTTTCTTGCAGAGACTTGAGTAATTTGATATGCAAATTTGAAGATCATAAAAACAATCCTTCTTTGATGATCATGAGCCAGATTATCCAGCCACAGCTGTAAAGTACCAAGTGTGTTCTTTTGTGATCTCTTCATCGTTTCAGTGGATCAAATGACAATAAGAATATAGTGGAATTTAGAATGCTTGGGAAATAATGAAATTAAAAGCCTTTTTAAAATGACAACCACGAAGCCTTAGAAACTATTACATTTCTAGGCTATGGGCCAGATAATGTAACTGTGTGTGCGCATGCATATGTGAATATACACAGAAAAGGGAGCAGAATGGAATCAAAAGAACCATCTAGATGGATAAAAGGCATTATTAATGAGCAATGTGCATCTATTTTTTTTTTTTTTAATATTGTGTATGATCTGTTCAGAGCTGTGTAGCAGTGTTTTAGAAGATGCTGTCAACCTGCACGTTTTGCTGCAAACTAGAAAGCATCAAGTTTAGAGATAAATGATATTGCTTTTTTCCTGAGGCAAGAATATTGGTAAGGAAGGACCTCATTTTCCACTTCATGATGGAATCCTGCTATCAAACTTCAGGAGTGAGAGTGATGATTAAAAGGAAGGATTCATGCAACATGTGAAAAGAAACAGCACTTAACTGATTCCATGGACTACGTTAGTTATTAAAAAGCACATGATAATTTGCATCTCATAGCTCCAAGGCAAGAAATACATCAGTTGACTTTGTAGCTTTTGGGTGAAAAGGAAGTGAAAACAAGATGTTGTCTGTTATTTCTTTCAATATACAATCTTCATTTTGTCTAAATCTGTACATTTATTTTGTCTATTTAAACCACATGTAGCTTCTTTTCAGGTGTAACAGGTGACAGTATTGCAAGGGGCAGAAGCAACTGTATGAATTTATCTTGTTATTTATTCATTGACCACCACATACATTATCTTTCTCAAAAGTATACCTCTCATTATTGCAACAATGTAAGGTAACAAAATAGTAATTCCTTCAAACGTGAAATAGCACATTTTAAGTACTTTTCTGATCTCATTTATTTCAAACAGCCTTCCATAATTTTGAAGAGGAGTTTAATTTTAGTTCATTTAATGTATGTATAGACCACTAATAGTCTTTCCTTCATCCCCTGAAAAGGAAAGGAAACTTAGCAATGAGTATCTGGATTTCCAGATTTTGACCTACTTGTAAAGCAAGAGGAAGCTGTTTCTATTAAACACATGTAAGCCTCAGGAATTTTGGTTATCAATGGCAAAAATATTTAGATAAATTACTTGCAGTCATACTGGTCTTGCTGATACCTGTGAATGAAGAAATAGGCGCACATGCTGAATAGTCATGGGAGGAGAAGACTTTTTTAATGGAAAGTTTCTGTTCTGATTTAAGTTTTAGGTTTTCTATAGTGTTTTATAATAAAGACAATTACATAGTAATTTGGGTTAGAATGCATGCCCAGTTCCCCATCTCAAAACCCAATTTGTTACTACCTGTGGCTATTTCTATTAAAAAAGAAACATAATTACTATGAGTCTCAGCAGTCTAAGAGTAAATTTTTGCAATTACAATACTTCCCTTGGGCAGATATATGAAAATGGCAGATTAATTCCTGCCAGTCTATTCCTTGCACATTCTTAAGGTTATTGGTAGCTTGGACTATCATTATATTGGTGCTGTTTATTATCCTATGGCTAAGGTTAAAGAAGAAATGCTACAATAAACCTTTAGGACTAGAATACTATATCACTGCTTTGCAAAGTCTCTGCTGAAGTGTGATCCTCAGCATCCTAGGAGCATGATACTAATTCTGTTTTCATGGAAATTGAATGATTTTGCTGTTGATTTTAGCACAGTTTAGAAGGATGTTTTGTATTTTATTGCTTTATGCCTCAAAATATTTGAATAAAAACACCAAACAAACTCAAGTTTAATCATTCTTAGGAATTTATCAAGACATTAATAAGGCAGCATGTGAAATGAAAAATATGATAGTTGCTTAATATTTTACAGCTTTTGTTTTATTCCAAATAGCACGATATGATCAAACACAGGTAAACTAAGATGGCTCTGAAATTATGTTAATGAACAAATTCCCATGGAAATAATTCATCTTCTAGTAGTTTTTTCTACCTGAAAACAAGTTTTGAAGGCATATGAGTAAATGAGTTGCATGAAAAGGCTGTGCTACAGGAGATCAATCTCTGCAGCTAGGCACCTAACTCCATGTTGAATTCCAGTGAAGTTGGAAGTTGGTGAGGCTTCATGTGGGCTCATGATCCGCCTGCAGGGAGCAGCATTAGTCTGTGTTACACATGATATAGTCTGACTATCCAGGAGGAGCAGTATGAACAATCCCAAGGTTGTTTCTTTTTTTATTTTGCATTAACTTTTGTTTAAAATTTCTTGCACTGCACCTGTAGTGTTTTCTTTTCTTTTCCCAGTTTGAAAGAGATTCCCACATACCCACACTTCTCAATGTCAACTTGAGGACTTCTGTGATGTGGACATTATTTAGAGAAGGTTTCACTGAGTATTTTCTTTGAGAGGTAATTAAATTTTAAAAAGTAAAATATATATACATCCTTCAGTTGATGTTCAATGCATTTCACTTTGGAAAAAAGAGTGCTCACATACTGGGTGAGCATCCTGTTAATTAGATAGAGAGGAAGCCATAATTAAATCCCTGTGTTCTAACAAACCCTTCAGTCAAATATTAACATTCATGTTCAGTCACTCTATCCCTGGTGAAACCTGCAGCAGTATCCTAGGTATTGACAAACCAACACTGCTTTGGAACAGAGAGATGACTTTATCTAATCCTGGAATCATTGTAGAGACCATATCTTATGGTGGATCTTCTTAATTTAACAGAAAGATCGGATTTCAGAGTCTTGATATGGCAAGCCATAATGAGAAGGGCAATCCAGAACAATTTTCCCAGTCTTTAAAGAATTTACAGGTCAAAATCAGCTTTTAAATACCTATGAAGTTAGAGACTACCTGTGGCAACCCTTAGTTAAGTGAGTGTTGTGTCCTAGATGAGGTGATCCTATAAAGAAAGCTAGCTATTTTTCCTTTTGCTTGTTTTGAATCAATTTAATATATAGTCCTATTAGAAGACGTTGCAGTAGGTTAATATCGAAGTCACAGAGTTGTGGATGCATGCCCAGAGCCCTGTATCAGAATAGCCTTTTTTTTTTTCTGTTCAAGTTTACTTGACCACTGCTACTATACTCATGGTGTAACGGTGTATTCAATCAAACCTTCCATTTTGTGAGGTAAATCATCATAGACACATGACTTGTATGACTTTAAAATATATTTAGGGACAGAACCTCTTGCTAAATTTGTGCAAGCCTAAATTATTTATCTTATGTCACAAATAATAAATCAACTCATCACCATTTTACAGTTGAAAATCTCCTTGCATGGCCGTGTGAGTCTGTAAAGCTTGATGATCTACTATTCTGTCATAAATTCAGCCATTATTTTGGCAGCATATTTAGTGCTTTCCTAGTGCTTAGAGGAAATAATTATGCAAAGGTATTTGTGTGAAAGTAGGGCTTTGTATCTTGTCACAAAATGTTTAAAGAATACTTTGTTGAGTATTTTTAACAAAGAGTGGAAATAGAGTTTCATGACCTAAATAAGAAATTAGACAGAAAGTTATAATGTAAGTTTTAACATCTGTGATATTCTTCTGAATTCCTAGGGAATTTAAGGGAGTCATTGCTTTTCTGGTGTGGGATTTTAGAAAGAGAAAGCGGATCAGGCGGCAGCTTTAAAGAAAAGGAGGTGATCTAGATTTACCCCTTTTTTTCTGATCGCCACCTAGGAAGAAAGCTTCAGTGTTCCTCTTTGTGTGTGTTTTCTGCGCAGGCAGTGTGGCCTCAGAACCAAATCCTGCTCCATCTTTGTAGCTGATTTCTTTCACTCTGTAGGGAAGAAACAGAGAACAGGAATTTTGTGCCACATACAATATTTGCTGCCTAGCTAATCACCTTTCCCCATCACTGCCATTACAAATCTGTTCAAATGCAACTTTCTTTAACATGCAACATATGCATCTGTGGGAATGTAGCACGCTATGTAAAGGCTCGCCTAGCTGGTAATTGAAGTAAGCAGACTGATCCAAGGGCTATTGAAACCAGTTTGAAAACACCCATTGATTTCACTGGACCTCAGGTCATGGCTTGTGGAAGCTTTATTGTTGCCTTTAGTGAAAGTATGGGTTGGACAGAAAAAGGTAAACATACTGGATAGATGTTAACACAAAGTTAACAGATTTTAAATATCCTGTGCCTCTGTTTTCTTCTTACTAAATATGATAAGTACAAAGCAGATTAACAGTGTTAAAAGGCCATAATTTGTTCTTCTTCTCCACCATCCAGTACTGCAGTGTTTATAAGCTTTTATCTTTCTAGAAAACATTTGGGTTACGCTGCTCTTAGAAACAGGAAATAAATAGTGGTAAGAATAGGACAAATTTCACTTTACTTATTGACTTCGCTGGGAATTCCTGCTAAGTAAGAGCTTTCAGATGTGTCTCAAAATTAATAAAAAAATGCCAGGACGCTAAAATTGCACTGCAGAAGATGAAAGAGAGAAAAAGAGAAAGAAAGAGAGAAAGAAAAAGAAAGAAAGAAGAAAAAAAAAAGAAAGAAAAGATATGGTTGTTCTCATGCAGAAAAAAAAGGGTTCTAAACATTTTTAAATTGTAAACAAATACTTTGATCATATTTTACTTTTCAAGGCATTGTTTTAAAGTTTTTCCTTTAATTTTGATTTAAATTTTCCTCCAAATTCTAGACTTCATATTAACACAAAAAATAACAAAAAACCCAACTGACAAATGTTATCAAAGACTCACTCCTACATATATTGTTATTTTGAGTTCACAGTCTGATTGATATTCTTAAAATAAGCTGGATATTGCGATAAGTGCAGATTTCATTCTAGTTAGCTAATTGTAATTGAGTCTGTTATGCAGTAAACATAGTATCTGTTAGGAATACTAAGGTAGGCTCAACATGGTGAGAGCCATAGATAAAAGGAGCATTAAAGCGTTTCAAATTCAATCATTAGGTTTCATTGCACCCATCTGCTACCAGAAAATATAATGGGCAGCTTGATTCATTGACCCTTAACTGGCATTTCTGCACCATGTTTTTTTAAATCCATATTTTCAAGTCAGACCTAGAGTGGTAACTCGATAAGAGAATACTCAGTATATTTTAATGCAATTACTTTTTTCTTTTTATTTTTTAATATAATCAGGTTTAACGGTCTGTTATATATTCTGCTAATCCAGTGAAAGTAGTTATTTCATATCAAATGTGGTTAAAAGCAACTAATGTTCAACTTCATTAAGACTTCTATTGAATACAAGGTTTGCTGAATTTCTGCTATTTTTTAATACATGAACTAATACCTCTTATTAATTATTTCTGGGGGTTTCTGTTACACTAGAATTATACTTACATGTTTCATTTCCACAATAATTATACAGCCCAGCACAAGGGCTAAATACAGATTGAAACTGTGGAGTGCTTTCTATTTTGTTTCCAAAATATCTTTTATCTCTTTCCTTTTATGTTCTGAAGCAGATACTATCCTTTTTCTGGGGGGGAGAGATGAAGTGCATGCATCTCTTAGAAGTTCTACATGTGTGGCACACAAGTAGACTGTCTCATAAAATAGCAGTTTTACTTAGTGAAAGCAGGAAACAATGTGATAAATGAGGATAATTTAATGTTTTCTCAGCAATGGCAAACTATTATCCTATTCTGTCATCTGAAGTTTTTGTAATGGAAAAAAGTGATTACATGTATTTCTTTACACAACAGGATATAATTCCTGAAATATTTATGTAATATAGAGACAGATGTATGTAACCTAACCTTATAATCCCCATTTCACAGCTTTCCCAAATACTGGGAAGCTCGATAAATGGGAAGCCGATTATATTGGCACTGTAACTCTATTAATAGGATTTGGATTTGCCTTATTGACAAGCCAGTAATGTTAATATGATCCAGTATATTAAATTGACAGGAAAACTGGAGCGCTAGAATGTATCTACAGCCTAATTGACAGGGAAGCTCTTTCAAAAGGTTCTTAATGTGGTTTTTATTGACAGAGTAGCTTCAGTAAGTACATATCATTGGTGAGCAGTGTAAATATATTGGATGCAACCGTACTAGAAGATTCAGGTGTAGTTATTGTTTTGCTTTCCCATACTTCCATCTTTACTTTGCTACAAGTTGTATGAAGCTCTCTTGCAAGACCTTTACAAATGCCTCTTACAGCACCAGTCTAACTGCACTGCTCACAGGCATTTGGCAAGCTGTTTTAAATGTGTTCATCATTTTTAAATGCATAGTGGCAGTGCAGAGCCCTACAATAATGTGTCATGAATTTCATTATGTTTATTTATTGACGCTGTGATCATGTTATTGTACTTTCAGCTTGAGCTCTTTATGTGGTATGATGTTTGGCACTTCTTCCTACATTCTTATTTTGTGTCTTCTTCAAAAAGTAGTTTAACTTCAGAGCTCATATTACAATTCCTTTTTCCTAGTCACATTTGACAACTTTCCACATTCTCTTCTGAGATAATGCTAATTTCATTACATTTCACGTTTCTTGAGTGAGAAATAAGATAAGGCTCAAAAACCTGAAAACATTGTAAAAAATCCAGCGATTTGAGTTTGGTCAGGAAAATCTTGATTCCCTTTTCAGTAGGAGAAAGTTTTGGGTTCAGCTTCCACAGTTTTTCTTTGTCACATCTTTCTTAGAGAGAAAAGTCTGACCTTAAACACACAGCCTGTGCTGGTAGAGGAGCTGAAGGCTTCTGTTGAGCTCACTTCCCTGATGACAAAGAAACAAGCTTGTTCCTGAAATTCTTAAATCTTTTATTTCATATCAAAAAACCTGATCAGGGTCTGGTCTCACCTCATCTTTTGAATGTCACTCAGGTCTACTTTTTCTACCAGGATTACTTAAAATTATGTCATTCTGTAGTGACCTTTTCAGCTTCTTCAGTCTTCCAACTTAGTGCAATCATCAGTGAGATAAGAACCTTGTCTGGGTCTTGTGATTTTTAATCCTTGCACTGTGTTGAATTCCCACAGTCCAGGCTTCTGCCATCTTTAATGTCATGTGAATTGCAGAATAAACTCTTGTAAAAATTAACGTATAGTTGGTTTCATTAAACTAGTAGTACAAACAACTCAAATAATCTACAATGCCTTAGTATGGCGCCTTAACCAATAAATCAAGAATAATTTATTTTGGTAACAAATATGATACTTGTCAAGAGAAAACAGTGCATGGATTAGGCATTTATGCAGGCGTTCTTTTGCTTATGGGAAAGGGTAGCAGTGTCTGTCCTCAGAGCTTCATTTTTCAGAAGTCACTGTGCAATTGACTGAAAAGCTCAGGACCTTTTACTCTCACAGTTTTGCTTTTATCGTTCAAGAGGAAGAGAAAACACGAGCCACCAACCAACACTTTTAATAAAGAGTACAGCAGCCTCGTGAATGATATTGCCTTGTGCATTTGACTGGTGTTACTGCCTTGTGTTTTCAATGTGTTTTTGAAGAATGCTATATATGTCAGAAATCCACATAAACACACTGTAGGACTTTTAACACCAAAATACACATCTTGCAGCAAGTGTGAAATTTCCCAAATATGTACATGTCATATAAATTATATCTTGAAAGTATTTTCAAAGGGATGATAGTGGAGAGCACAGAGTAGGATAATATTTTTAAAAATAGTCTATTTAATTTTGTCCTTGATAAAGGTAGAATAGATTATGAGAGGTTTATGGCCAGTTTTTGGTTTTGTTGTTGTTTGGTTTTGCTATTGGGATAATGAATTTTTTTAATGAAGTAAATCTTGTGGAACCAAAAACTACTATTTCAGGCTAAATATACACACTCACTGGCAGTCTTATACTGAGAAGTCTTTGTGAAAAATTGTACCATGTTGAACCCACACTGTTCCTAACAAAATGAAGACAATTGTCTGCTCTTTCAAAACTCAATTTGGCAGAATATAATTCTTTTGCCTCCAGAAGAGATTGCCATTATATAAGATCTTTTTTTCATGGGGGAAGGGTGAATACTTGGAATTCAGCTTTTCAAGAAAAGGCACAGAAGATGCTTGAATTAGATATTAAGTGGCAGTCTGATAAAGGTGAGAGATGTTTAATTTCATTTTTGCATTTAATGTTTAATTAAAAAAAGTTACAGTCAGCAAAGACATTGTGCTTTATTATAGTTCCAGGTAAGAACACCTACATAAAATGGAGCTGCATTAAATCATTTCAGAAAATGTGATACTTCTCCTTGTAATTCTGAGAAAAAATTATGAATATTCTAGTCGTCTAATATTCATAAATCTGATTAATGTCTAAGACTTTTTTTTCATATTTTAGAGTACATCTTTCCCTTATATGACAATTATTTCTAGGCATAATTTTTCAAGAGTACTTAAATATTGAATTTCTCTCTCTGTCCCTGTCTCTTTCTTTCTCGCTTCCTCTTTTTCTTTGTAGGCATTGATTTTATTTTTTTTTTAATTGGGCAGACCTGTTGAATTGCAGAATCTTTTTTTGTAATATATTTTTCTCCTATTTTATTTAAACAGTATGGAATGCACCAAATATTGCTAGAAATCTTCAAAATTGTGATACAAAAAAATGTTTTTATTAAAAAGTAAAGAGAAAGAGAAAAATAGGAACAAACCTCTAATTTTTAAGAAACAATCTGCTTTTTGCAGGAATTCTTGAAAGCAGAAGCCTTGTGAAGATGTCTACTGTTCTCTTACTGAGAAATAGCAGAATTTTTGAGATATGATTGATTAATACGGTGCTGTAATTCTGATCTTCCATTTAAAAAATAGCGTGTGCAGAGCCACAGTAGAACACCTTTATATTTATTAAAATAGCATAATATTTCAACATAAGTAAACACATATACCTGGTGAACATGAATTTATGAAAAGATAAAAAAGGGATAAGAGATGAATATAGCCCACTGCTAAAAATATTCTCCATAATTCATTGTGTAATGCTTGGCCCAGGCTGATTCAAACTGTTTCCAGTGATGAGGTTTTTACTTTTTTTTCTTATGAGTTTATTTAAGGTTAATGGATCCTATGAAGAACTTGTTTCTCATACTCTGTTCTTGGCTATAATTTTTCATTTTCCTTTCTCTAAATTAAACTTTTGGAAACCATATCCATTCCAGAATTAATTAGTAGAAACCCAACTGTTGACTTTCAAACTTTTGAATGGTTTTATTTCTGAGTCTATAAAATTTAGTATTCCAAATACACCACGTAAGAGCTATACTTGGCAACAATTTTAGTTTGTCTAGGTCCTTTTCTGGTCATAATATACAAGTCTTGACTGGTGCAATAGTTTTGGAGACAGTTGATGGCACTTGGAAGGTATTCTATGTGTTGTTCATGCAAACATTGGCCAGTTAATGATTTTCAAAGTCCCATTATTGGACTTTTGCAATTATATTATCACATTTGAAATTCCATACCAGTAAATCCAAACAGCTCAGGCTGCCCAGAGAAGTTGTGGGTGTCCCATCCCTAGAGATGTTCAGTGCCAAGCTGGATAGGTTTTTGAGCAACCTGAGCTGGTGGAAGGTATCCCTACCCATGATGGGGAGAGAATGTGTGGAACTGGATGATATTTAAAGTCTCTTCCAACCCAAACCATTCTATGATTCTATGAAAGGTATATTTTGGACAGGTTTAATTTGCCTCTTCTTTTATTTTCCTTCTCCTCAATTCACTGAAGTAAAAGTTAACAAAATCAAACCGTATGATATTTTCTGAAAGGAAGTAACCCTTTTTTTTTTTTTTTTTTTGCAGCTTTTGAAAGGTTTCTATGTGTTCTGACCTCTTTTTAAATGGCTTTTTTTAATGAGCTTCAACTTCTGAGAAAACTGTATCAAATGCATGTACAGAAATCCTCAGACATTTTTCTGCAACATTACACTAATGACAGTGTTCCTAAAATTTCATATTTGATCTAGAGTCACATATTAGAATAGATAGGTATAAGAAAGTATTTGTAAAGGTATGTTGTAACAATTGTCAAAAAAGAATATCTGTTGAATGATTTAACAGCATACTCTCATTGGAAATGAGCTGCTTCCACTAATCTGTGAAAATGAGCCATAAAACCAGGGCCACTTCTCTAACATGGCTTTGGACACTTAGATTGCCATCACAGACTTTAATTTTCTGGTGGCAGTGGACATGTCTGCTTTTATTTGTGCTGTGGTAGCTGCTGGTACTTAATCGGTACTCCAGCCCTCAGTCTTGAATCACAGATAGAAAACGTTCCTTTACTGTTTAGCTCTGGAGATTTTTAGAGACAAATTGTTCCTGGGGATTTTTTTGGGACAAGGGTGAGAACAAGCGTGGAGTTTGTTTTATTTTGTTCTTCAGGAGGTTAATGATAATGGCATTTGAATAATTTTTTGGTTATTTATCAGGAGACTGCAATTCCAGCCAATTCACTTTTGACATGATGCATTTTACTTATCTTTAGCTATTATACTGGACATCTTGCTGGTTGTCAATAATACTCCCCAGGAGTATTACGTACCTAATGCTAGATGACCAAATGGGATATTTTGGACTTCTCAAAGGCACACTGAGGGATCTTGGCTGACTAGAGGTTAGGTGGTTTTCTGCAGGTGAACTGCAACCTACCTTAAAACTGGAAGTCCAGAGTTTTGATGATTTTGTTGTCCTAGAAAGGGCTGTATATCCAGAGAAGAACAAGAGGTTGTTTAAAGTAGAATTAATTTCTTAGAGTTGCAGCTATGCAATGTAAAGAGGTATGATTAATGCATGAGCTGGAATGTGTAATATCACTTCCATAAATGTTAAAGTGTAAAAATTTTAAGTATATGACCTCTCACTTCAACTAGGATTAAAAAAAAAATATTTTAAGGGAGTTAGACATGTTAGACATTCGCCTCTCATCCATTGTGAAGCGCATGTTTACATTTTTAAGATTCCTCCAAACTGCCAAGCCTTAAAATTAAATTCTTTTTTAATTATCACAATATTTAATTGATATTTTCATACGTAAAGCAGTTTTCCCTTTGTTGCCTGTGTCTCAAATGGCTGTTACAGCTCAACACAAGCATCATACCTTCACATAATTCATAAAAGAAGGACTAATGCTTTTAGAGTCGAAGGAACAGTATTCAGCTCTGAGATCTGTATCTGTATATGATCATCAAATACTTACATTTTTTCTTTTGTAATGGTGGACTTGCTGTAACATGGCACTCAATTCACTGTATTGCAGCAAAATACATGAATTTAATTGGTCAAATTATTATCTAACTAAAGGTCTTTAATGATTACCATAAATGCAGAATTTTTCAGCAGATATGTGGTGTATCTTCTGTTTCAAAATTTGTGTATTGGCTCATCCAGGATGTGTGAAATGCTTTTTTTGCTATGAAAAAGCAGAGACAAAAAGTGTAACTTGTTCTTCAGTGGTCCAGTTTACAGTTAAGATTTTAGCACCATCAAAGAGAAGGAGTTATAATTATTTCCAGGGCAAAAGTCTGACTATTTTAATGGCACAGCATTGATGAAAAGGCAGTTTATAGCAGGCATTTTGACTGCCAATGTCATGAAAAATGGAAATACTGATTCTGGTAGCAGCTGTGTTTAGAAGGAGACAGATGTCTTATGTAAGTAATAGCATAAGGTCAGTTTTCCTGGATATCTCAATTTGAGATATTAGACATAGAAAAGAGACATGAATTCTGCAGTTGTAAAGATTTGTTCAGATTGATAAGTACTGGGTTCTGTAAGTGCCGTAATAATTGTGTATGAGTATATATATATCAGGTAGGTTTGCTGCATAAAAGAATGATACTTAAAACTTGTGAGAAGAAACAGCAGAATTATAGCTGCTTCCAAACTATGATGTGCTGCATTTGAGAGATACACATAAGAATGCTGAAATACACCTCCTTTTTTTGTTGTTTTCAATGTTTGTTTTTCTAACTTGATACATACGAACTAAATGTGAAGATGAACTTTTATTCTAATTGCATATACTAAAGCTAGGATGGATGTGAACATATGTGTTATAATCTCAGTTTTTGAACTAAAGGATTTATTAGAAGTACATTGTACATTGACATACATGCTGAACAGAAGATGATTCTATATTCTCCATCCCTTATCTAAAACTCAAAATTAATGAATACCATGCATGGTATTCAAGCACATCTATTTCACAAGACACTTGGGAGTAACAGGTGTCTGTCTGCCAAATTTCTGTTGCAAACAGCAATGACTGAAATTTTTGGGTAAAACTTTTTGCCTCTTTTCCAAGCTCAAATATTCCAACCATACAAGAAATAGCAAGTATTTCAAATTACCTCCTACTGACAAAATCAAAACAAAGATAAAAAAATGATGTTGGGAGTGGCAGGGAAACCCAAATATCTAAGGTCCCAGTCACTTGTGTAAGCACTCGCTGTATGACATTAAACCTTGGGCCCTCAGCTTCGTTAATTGAGTGCTGCCCGTGTCACGGATGCTGATGGGCTGGACGCTGCTGCGAAAGCCGGAGCTGCTGCGGAGCATGGTGGTGTGATGTGAAGTGATGCAGAAAACAGTAGAAGCTCTGTCGCTAGGTCAGCTGCAAGAAGAAGTGACGTGCGTGAATGTACAGTATGCGGAGTTTTCTGAATGATGCAGTCTCTCTTTCTCCCAAAGAACTTCAGCTAATGATACAAGGGGAATTCAGTTCCCTTTGGCAGCACTCCATGTTGGTCTGGACCCTTTTAATACTTCTGCTTCTACAGTTACTTGGCTCATGCTGCTAAAAATATACATGACAGACTTAATGAAAGTGTCTTCTTTTAAAAACTACTTGTCGACCGTGGTCATTTAATGTTCTTGTTTGCATGTGTGGTTCTCATTATTCTGACATAGCTATTAATACTGATGAAAATTAAAGAGAGAAAATCCAAATATTTTCATACTTGCATTTTTCCAGTATCATCTGAGAAACTCCATAGCTAATCAGCCATAAATTTTCTTGATTTTTTTGTTTATTTTTTCAATTCAAGTGTAATATGGCAGTATACAAAACCGTATTATGGCAGTAAGAGCTTCAGAATCCCAGTAGATGATGTAATTATGATTAAAAATTAGTATTATTGAATAATTCACTTTTTTAAATATGCAAGAGTAATTTTTTCTCTCATTTTCAATAACCATCAGTCTTAATATCTATCTAATGAAAAAACATAAACAGTGTCATCCGTCAGGTTACTAACAGAGAATGCCACTTATTGGAGCCTCATTGTTTACTTTAGCAGGTAATTTGTGGACCGGAATCATTTAATTGTTCTGAGCACATAATTACATGCCAGCATTTTCCAATTTAATTAAAATGTACAAATCTGAAGATTAAGGGAATTTTTGAATTATTAATCATTTCTCCTCTAGGAAATCTTGTTGCTCTGCAGGAGATTTGTCCAGTGTACAACTATACGTATTTTTTTCCTTCTCTTTCACAGACAGACAATTTTCCCGCAGAGCCCAATTACATGGGCAGCAGGCAGCAGTTTGTTCAAAGGTAAGGCCTATTAAATAACTTTCTTGGCTTCCCCATTTGCATTCTTGTCAAAATTGCTTTGCCAGAGAGTACAATTCATCTTGGAATAAGTAAATACAACACTCTCTCTTTTTTCTTTTTTTTTTTTTTTTTTTTTTAAATATGTATTTCAGTAGCTCCACGTTCAAGGATCCAGAAAGAGCCAGCTTGAGGGACAGCGGGCATGGGGACAGTGATCAGGCTGACAGTGACCAAGACACTAACAAAGGCTCCTGCTGTGACATGTCTGTTAGGGAGGCACTCAAGATGAAAACTACTTCAACTAAAAGCCAGCCACTTGAACAAGGTGAGTGAGCGTAAAGTTTAAAACGTCATTATCAACCTATTAGTATTGCAGTTGTGGGTTATCAGGGAGGAATAGCCCACTGATAACATTATCAGAGAAAACAGTAAATCTTGTCACTAGCCCAGAGCAAAGAACAAAGTATCTTTCAGAAGGAACATGAAATGAAACCACAAGTGTCCAAAGCAGATTAAAAAAAAAAAAAAATTAGTACTTTTGAAAATGATTAGAATATACTCTACCTCCACTGATATTGCCTGTGATATATTACATACAATCCTTTTGTCAAAGCGTGATTTAGAAATTCAAACTAGACATGACTGCAACAGATAAAAGAACACCAGTCATTTACATTCCTCATGTAGTTAGGAGAAGAGGAAAAGAAAAAGCTTCGCATAAAAGACAAGAGTAAAAATGAATCAGAAGATGTTTTCATTTCATGGATGCATTTTCCTGTTTTAAATGTTGATTTCACAATTTAGAGTACTGTGAGAAGTGTCAAATACTAACACAATCTTATTTTCAGTATAATTTCATTCACATCCAGTGATGGTAGCAAAGATTAAGATGGTCTGTGAAACAGCTAAAATTACTTAGATCAGGACAATCTCTGCCAACACTCATTCTGAGAAACAATTATATTTATTTCCTCAAACTGTGTACAATTAATTTTTTTTCCAGATGTATTTTATCTAATTAGGAGGTCTTTAATTTCAAAAAGATAGGCTTCTTTTTTTTAGAGAATCAGATGGATAGAAGCACTCTAGCATTCGCTGTCTTTATGTTTTGCTTCTACACTGTAAGCAATAAAGAAGTGCATCACTGAATGATTTTCAAACGTTTTGTATGTTTCCCATCATTTTACTTTGTTGTGGGGAGGGTGTTTCGGTGTTAAAGATAGTTAGGAAATTATTAAATTAGTTAGCCTTAATAAGAAGTTATATTTCTAATTAAGCAGAAATATATGATAAGCTTTTTATTAGTTTTTGATTAATTAGACCTGGGTTTTTCACCTCTTAGAGTAGTCTGATCTGTAGTACAGTCATCAGGAAATACATGTTCAACTTCATTTTTCTGATTATGTTGAGATTGCAGTAAAATTTTTGCAGTGCAGAATATTTAGAATGCTGCAGTATAATTTATTCTGTATACATTTGGAAGTTGACCTCATATGTGACCTTATTTTCCAAGTAATAAATGCCAGAAAGATTATTTTCTCCTGACCTTTTGCCACAGCAAATCTCTGCTTATAATTGGACATTGATCTGTATAAAGATGCAGTGCAGGATTTTTTTTTTAAAAGAAACTATTTCAGTGTGTGTCTTATTCTCCCAGTTTTGTGTGACACAAAGACAAAAGTTCTGGTTTTCCATCTATCAAATATAGCCATGAAAGAACTTTAAAATTTTTTAAGTTTCACTAGAAAACTATAGAGTACACTGATTAAAAATGTGTGTATTTTTAGAAAAGGACTATATGGCCAGTGTTCATAATACTGCAATTTGTTCAGCAGCATCAAACCCAATTCTGGTCAAAATATAGGCAATTTAGTAAGCACATTAAGCCAACCATTTCCATTGCTTATTTTCATTATTATGCAGAGTTATAGGCAGGTTTATGTTTGTCATTATACCTAGGTAAGCTGTGCTACTCATCAAGAAAATTTTTTCCAATTGCTCAGATGAATTCCTCATGCTCTTATTAAACCTATATTGAATTGTGGAAGTTAAGTATTGTCAGCCACTGAACTACAGCAGTGGCTGTTTATGTGAATTTCTTCACTGAGGAAAATTAAATAATGGGGATAGAGAGACAAACTATTTTTTCTTTTTTCTTTTTTTTTTTTTTTGTGATTGTTTTTGTTCCCTCCAAATATAATTACAAATAGTAATGATACAAATTTTTTTCTTGGATGAACTCTTCCGTCTCTAGTGTGCTATAATAAAATCATTGTCATATTATGAAAACTGGACCTGCATCGAGCACCTCATGGGATTTCAGGTCATTGCATTAATAAATGTCGTGCTATGTGGTGTTACAAATGAAATCAATGATTACTTGTCATTGAGCTTAGTATCATTAGGGTTCTTAGACCAACGTAATATTTCTCTTTTGAAAGAAGATAAATAAAACTGCTTTCTCTAGTCATAAGCCAAGTTGAAGGAGGGTAAGAAATATGATATATGTGATTAGGATAGAAAAAGAATTGAATTTTTCTTTAGAGAAAAATTGTTTTCTGGGAAAAGGAGATGGAAAGCTTGCTAGAAACAATTGTCTCCAGCAATGCCTGAAGCAATATCAGAAGTTGTGGTTCTGTCATCATTCTGGGTTGTATGCAGGGATGAGAATTCACTATTTTGTAGCCAAGTTCTAGGTTTGGTTATTGTTTTCTAAAGATATTTAAAATACTTTAGCTTCTGCTATTAGAACAACAGTAATAATTAAATCTTATCAAATTATTGAAAAATTATCTGGATTAACTGTGCGGTCAGGATCTTGACGTGAGAATCTTAATTTAAAAATGAGTTATGTTTAAATTTGAATATTCTTTACGTAATTCCAAATACTATTGTCATGCATCCAATTCTGCCCATGACAGTAATAAGAATTCTAGTTGTACCAGTATTTTGACTGCAGTTTTGAGCAACTCTAGCCCAGATAGTTGAAAATTAAAAGGCCGTACTGAGATAAAAAGTGTGTTGGTAGCACTACTGCAATTGTGCTTCTCTCGGTAACAAAGACGTAGGAAATGTTACGAAAAAAAATTCATAGACAAGATGTCTTCTGATTTCAGAATGAGGTGGGAAACAATCAAGCTTACTTTATGATTTTCATTAAATTAATAAAAACAGTGAGTGATAAAGCCTGTCAGTTTACTACTGAAATAGTTGATTTCAGGGAAAATATATCCAAATAGCAAGTTTTGTCTGGTAGTGATTTTACACATTTTTACAAATGAGAAAGACAATGCAAATTAGATATAATTAATTTCATAATTAATTAAATGCTTATAGAATGGGCTTAATAGAAGGAAAGCAGAAAAATACCCCACACTGTAAAAATTATCATGATAGTAAGTCTTGTGTGGCAATAAGCATGTCCCACTTTAGTTATCTCAGTTATCACTCAGTTATGCTCTCTTGCTCTGATACCCAAGCCATTTTCCATATAAGAATATCTAGCTGTCTGTTAAGCTTACTTATGCTATCTTAATCACCTGTCTTACTAAACAGCTTGTTCCATATGCTGCTACTCTTTTAATAGAATGACTTTGGATAAATTTGTTTTGTTTACCTGTCTTTTTTTCCCCACTTCTGTTGCTGATACTTTAAATCCTATCACTAGTTTGGACAGTTTGAGATCACCCTACTTAGAAAGCTTACAAGAATTAATAGTTTTGAACACGTGTCAAATTGCCTGTTTATTTCACTTGAAGTTGTAGCATGTAGTATTCACTTTTTGCCTTTAAATTACAGAGTAATTGTTTTGTTTGGTATGGTTTAAGAATAACAGCAATAATCTGTTTTTCTTTAAAAGGTATCCACTGCTGAAAATTATACCATAACCTATAAAACATAAGCAGTAATATATACAAGGGAGTAGTAAAACAGCAAGATGTTAATTTTATACTTTTCTTAGTGAATCCTGCATATGCTTACCTTATAATCAGTAAAAAATAGCAAGTTATGGATTTTTCTGTAGTTACACATAAATTATTGTCTTTGTTAGATTTTTCCAGTTTTTAGTTTCCTTTTCTTTTCTCCTGTTTTTTTCTTTCTCTCTGTGATTTCTTGTTTTAGTATAAATCTCCCCTTTCATGTCTTTGTCAAAAAACTTCAAGGGATGAAATATCTCAAAATTCAGTAGCTTTGTTGAGTTCTTGCTTTATCACTGTTCGTTGAATCTTTCTTTCAACACAGTTTCTTGCCATTCACACCTGCATCCCACAGAAGAGCCATTTCTGCATATGCAGTTGCCTCATTAACAATAGTGTGGATCCTGAGAATAAAGAAAAAAAACAGAGGCAACTGCTTGGAGGAAGGGTAAAATGAAACTCTTCAGTGTAGTTATCAGTCTCCTCTAGGACCAAGGCTGCCCACCAGGCTTCTCTGTAAAACAGCACCATTTTAGTCTAGGGTACCGTTAATAGGTTAAGAGGAATTTAATGTATCTGCATGAAAAAAGTGACATGAAGTGCAATTTGAAAATATAATAGCTCTTTCTTCATCACAACAAAAATATATTTGCATCACAACTGATGCAATTCTGCATGTAAGTCTTAGGAATAAAAATTATATCAGTTCTAAAGACTGTCTATGAACACTTGTTTGTTGCTCCTTGTGTTTTCCCACTGAACATATTCACATAGCAAGTCTGTGGTAACTTGTTCATTTGAAGTCTCCATTTCTAAACAAGACTCATCCTAGCATCCTGCGTTATCCATCTACAGCAGAGCAGAAATTACAAAACTTTTTTACCAAGATTTTTCTGGACTATCCATTAATTTTCTTGGCATAATCTTCCTAGAGTCTGTTGGATAATTAAAATCCATTCTGTTTAACTGAGTTAGAATCAGTCTAGACTGATAAGTGCAAAAAGTTCATCAAGCACATTTCTGCTGTCTGACATCATCACCAATGCTTTCCATGCCATTGGGGATGATGAGTCCTTTTATGAATACACCAGATTAATGAGGTAATGGAAAAAGAAGATTGTGTAGAAATATTTCTTTTCAAAGTTTGCAAAACTGGTGATGGCCTCTTCTGAAAAACTGATGGAGGCTGGGAGTCTCCAGGAACTGACACAACCTGTGAAATCTTTGTTCAACAATGCTTCTTCCCATAGACTTTTTTTCCCCTGGACGGAACATCGATCATATTCTCTCTGTGCTCAGAATAGCTGTTAGACTGCCTTTCTTGCTCTGACACCACTTAATAGTCTTTATGTCCAGAACTATGATCCTCTCTGACTTGCCTACTTCTAACATGGTCATGGGTCAGGTAAGATGCTAACTTGCTGTTTACACAATATCCGTTGTTCAATTTCATCTCATGGATTGTTTTCCAGGAAAGTTATAAGAGCAACTTATTTGTTTTGAGGGTCTCTTTACTTTTTTTGCTATGTCTCAGTAATAGAATCTGTTTCTAGAATGGTAAATTCTGGAAATTGTTAGGTGAAGCCCACACAAAATGAGGGTTTGAGTCTCTGTTTTCTGCTTCTGTTTGTTCTTTTCTATATATTTTTCTTTTTTTTTTTTTTGTTCTGTGTTTTATGCAAGCACATGTATGCTCCTAGATGAGGACTAGCATAGGTCAAAGAAAACTTATCTATTCTGTAACTGTTTCTGATTGACCAAATTTGTTATCAACAAGCTGGAGATATTTGATTTTGGTCTTATTCTAATAATGAGACTTTAAGATTAAAAATGTAGGTAGAAGTGCAGAGTTTTATGAAGAATAACACCATTCTTTGATATGTACTCTGGTGTGTGTAGCAAGTTCAATATGACTTTGGAGCCACTGACATTACTTCATTCCTCTTTTTTTGCTGTGAGTACTGTTCAGTGAAACAGTACTTCTAAATGTATGAAAATTAGCAGCATTATTTTTGGTCTCCTACTATATATACATCCTTGTGAATGTTTACATTGAAACTACAACTTGGATTAAACTTTTAAATTGATATATTTAACTTCAAGTCAGAGAAAACTAATGAAAGTTTCAAATGTTCTAAGTGTCCTGATCTCAAGCGTTTAAAGATAATCTAGGTAACACTTTTGCAAGATTTTGTTACCTGGGCTGAGCTAGACTGTGCAAATGTTCAATAGTTCCCTCTTTTGAGAGATCAGAATTATATTCTAACATTTTAATCAATGTTAATGAACTAGAGAGAAAGATACAGGTCAGTTGCCTTTGCTGTACAGATGATTGTCAGCTTTTCTGATGTTAATACCTAGTAATATATGGCATATCTTTTGCTGTATAATGTCTACAGCAAATTATATGATGGGTTTAGACAAAATAAAGAGAAAACTCATATCTGCCAACTTTTGTTCACTCAGAGTATTATACTGAATATCTCTCATTGTTTAGGTTCTATTTTTAGGCAATCTCCTAGTCTGCCAGTCAATTTAAGTTCATCTTTTAGATTTCAGCTATTTTTATACCAAGCTCAGATTTGTGATTAAAGCTGTGTGACTACTTCAAAGCAGAGTCCAGTTTGTTTGGTGCTTCCTTGTTATAGATGGGAGGGCTCCCAGGAACAGATTCATCATAGTGTGCTCTTCTCAGAAGTACACAGGCAGCTTTGTCTTTCAAGCAGTGCTATTCAGGTAAGGGAGAAGAAGTTTGAGGAAGCAGATGTTTGTCCTAAAAGCGCAGAAAAAGGAAAAAAAAGTCAGAAGAGGAAGCGAAGTGGCATCCTAATGGGGAAGGGATAGATTCATTTAATACCCCATGAGTTCTCTGCTTCTGTTGATACAAAATAGAAAAGTGGTGCAAACATTCTGGCAACTGAAGTGACAGTGAATACAGTTCGAATCAGATTGCCTTAGCCTATTATTGCTTCCTGTTAATTGCCCATTATCCTGCATATCCAGCACTATGTTCTGCCAAACTGGTGCACGTTTCTGCACCTGGCAGAATAATTGTCATCATATATCTAGTAGCTGTGAAGTTTTGTGAACAGCATATCCCATAATTAATGTATTTAGCCAAAAATTAGGGAGTCCAATTTCTATAAGTGACTTTCAAAACCTACAGAAAGAGCTTTCTCCATTGGTATGCACAAACAAGTCACTGTGACTCAAAGGGATCACAGCCATTCAGGACAACTTCATCTGTGCACCATTTGGTGTGTCATGCTATATTTTTAGGTAATTTCATTTCTCCCCTACATAATTTCTACTTATTTTATCATTAAAAATTACTTCAGTGGTTGAAAATTGTATGTATTTTTGACCTGTTTTGTTTTCATTGGACACTTCATTATTGAATCAATTTAGATACGCCCTTACTAACATCTGAAAAGCTCATGACTGCACCAATAAAAGTATTCATAAATTTCAGAAGAGTTTCTTTGATGACCTTATTTGCAAATTAATTCATACCATGCACTTCAAGATCACAAGTCTATTAACATAAGTCTCATATCTGAGATTCTAATATTTGGATGCTGTAGGTGTTGGTGCTCATCTCTTTCTGCTTTACTTCAGAGGCAACAAAGCAGAATATCCCTCCCCTGTCACTAGTGGAAATCTCATTACATCCTTTCTGTAATTTCTGTTTTGACACTGCCTTTCCTGGGGCTGAGCACAGTTATTGTACTGCAGTTTGTTCTTGGAAGGCTTAGAATCCATAAGCTATCTTTTCGCTTCATTCCCATCAGAAGAGCAAGAGAAGGATTTGCAGTTCTCAGTAAGATGAGGTCCTTCTATGTCAAAATCATTATCTTCAGCTAACATTTCTTCTTTTCAGATTCTTTTTATAAATTGAAAGAAAAGTGGGGGCACAGAAAGATCAACAACTTTTGAAACAAGGAAATCAAAAAATAGAGAGTTTTCATAGTATAAGGCTTTATGCATTTTCCTGGGTGATAAATGGATGTTCTCTACTTGTGCTTACTTTTGTTAATGAATATTTCAGGGCATATATTCGTATATTGGATGAATACTTAATATCAAGGAAGCTATTGTAACAGGACTAGAGAGTCTATTCTTTACTCTTGCTCTGTGTGTGAAAACATCCTTGAATGGTGTACTTACAAATTTCTTTTAATTAAGCTTAGACAGAACTAAAGTTTAAAAAAAACATATATATGAGGGTATGTGTGTTTATTCAGTTACATAAGACAATAAAAACAAATACATCTCTCTTCCTCATTTTAAATCATCATTTTATGATTTATGTATCTCCTCTTATCAAGTCAGCAGTAGTGAGAAACAGCAGTAGTGGACAAGATTTAACAAAAATCCCACTGCATGTTGCAGCCACATCCTTTTTACCAAAGGGAAGCAATTTTCCGCAGATGAAGTTACCATAAAGCTGATACATATTAGTTGGAAATCTGAACGATTGTATTTATCAATAATTCTATGTCCAACTGGGGAAGACAAAGGAGAATGGTCTTAAATAAGAGACAGGAGTTAATTATTCCATTCAGCAATGCTTTAGCTGGAATACTACTAATTGTATTTTGTTCTTCTGGAACAAAAGGTACCTCCTAATGTCTGTGCACACTAATAGAGACTGTCCTTTTCATGGCCCTTTTTCTGTTTACATATTACTTTTCTCCTATGCCCTGCTTTCCAGAGGGAGGAACGTGGTTTAATTTAATTTGGGCCAGAGTTGCAGTATGCTCTAATTAGTGATATATCCACACTACACAGTTTGTGGGCATATTTTAGAGATAGATCTGGAAGAATTCAAAATCAAAAAAGAGGTATAATAACAGCAGAAAATAGAGGTTTGTGAAACATTGCCTGTAGGTAAAGTTTGAAAGAAGTATTTGTTTAGAATCTGTGTGTGTTTAAATAAACAAGGACTGGGTTGAAGCATAATAAAGGTCTTTGTGTATATAAGGCTGTTATAAATAGGATGGTGCTTGCTTTTTTTTTTTCTTTTTTTGAATACTTTTCTGGGAGAAGTATTTAAGTTATATTTGAGAGAGAACTTTATTATAACAGCATGTAGGCACTGAAGCTGGCTAACCCTTTAAGTTACAGAATACCCTTTCCTGGAGGTTTTTAAAACAGATTAAAAACACATTTGTCAGTGATAATCTGGATTTATTTTAAACTATCCAGGACTAGAGGATCTACTCTAGTCCTGATTTTTACGGTGCCAATATTAAATATGGGGATGTATTGCACTGTCTAATCCTGAGTAAAACATACTGAAAGAGAATATTTGCTCTGATCCATTCCACAGCTTCTTCTCTATGAACATCTTCATCTTGAAGAACTCACATGTTAGGGAATTGCAGGGAATGTGGATTATGTACCGCTTCCCAACAATAAAATGCAGCATTTAACACAGTCTTGGCTTCAAGGCAGAGCTGCAGAACGATTAACTAATGGAACTTAGTGAAACTTTGTCTAGTCTCTGTAGTTCAGTGATACACAATGCCATGTATCAGCCTCTACTGCCCAATCTGATCTCCAGAATGGCAGAACAGCTGGTTTCCATTCCCTGCTGCTGCTTTCTCCTATTCCAGCTGCTGCACTCAAATAACCTCCCTTCCCCAAGTGGGCTTCATATGGTTTGAAAGGGACTTAATGTACCTCAGTGCATAGGGAACTTTTGATGCATATTTCATCATGTTTCAGTTCTTTCTACAGGGAACACTGCATGTATAACAGATGTTCCCTGACTACTACCCTTTTCTGAAGGTGACATGCCCTTTTTTGTGTTTCATCTCTAATGTATATAGAGTTGGTAATGCTTGCGTGGTACTAAAAAATAGTGTTCCATGGCTGCCCCTGTGCTGTATGCCAAGCTAAATTTAATTCCATCTGCTCTCCTCTGCAGCATGAATTGGAGAAGAGCATATGCCCAGTATAACAAAGTCACACTGTGGCACAGATGATATCCCTTTATTTAAGAAAAATAAAGGGTTTTTTTTTTAATTTAGGACCCTATTCTTCTAGTTTTTTAATACATAAATTGTTTAATATAAATTAGTGCAAATATTCATGTAATTACATATCAAAAATGCATAGTCCTTTATTATATTTTATTATTTTATTATTAATGTAATATTATTAATATTGTTTATTTTTATGTAGTGTCCATATCTATATATGTCCACAAACATAACTCATAAATACAAAAATAAGACACCATTAACTGATACCCCTGAAAACTTAATTTTGTAATTATATAAATCCAGACCTTAACATTATAGAAAAATTAATGCTTTACAAAATTTTATGCTTGCTTGTTTTAAAACTGCAACTATGAGAACAATTCAAAAATCTGTTTACAGAAAATACTCAGTTTTCACCATAAAAGTTATTTTGGAAAGAATAATAAATAATTCTGAGGCAAAAGCTGTCAGATTAAAATAGAGAATATAATTGAAAAGCGGCACTTTACCAATAAAGTTTTTTAAATATCTATTTAATAATGTATAACACTATCTGACCCAATTTTTATTTGAACAAATGAATACAGTTCTTACATAAAAAGTGCAGTCTAGGTTGCGCATCGACAAGGTCTCTAGGCAGCTACAGAGCCCAAACAACCTTTCAAGGTCCAAATCAAACATAAAAAGAAAACAGAAACAGGACTGTGTCTGTCCTGACCCTGTGGAGAGACTTTTGCAGCACATCTGTAATCTCCATGGCCTTGGGAAGTGTATATTGGATCTGTGTGTGCTGCTGAATATGAATATTCCTGCACTCTGTGGAGTATTCTTACACTTTATGGAATATTCCTGCATTTCATGTCTCTGATTAGTTTTAACAAGTCATATTTCTTTTCAATATTACTAATTTGACTTGAAGCAAAGATTCTGTCCCTTATCCTTATGGTATTTTGTTGGTATGGTATAAGAAAAGTTCACATAAATTACTTCTTTTTGAGGGGAAGTACATGCAGTAGAGCAAGATGGAGAAAAAAAACTACACCGAAATTTGAAGCTACTGCTGTGAGCTTTAAACTCAGCTTAACTCGACAGTGTTCTGTGGCTGCTTTTTTGCTTCTCAGGAGTACCAGAGTACATGAATAACCAGGGCACATTGCTGAATTGGACCATAAAAATTATTTTAAAAAACCCCAAACAACAAAAACCCCCAACCAAACAAAAAAACTAACAAACACCAAAAAACAAAAACCAAAACAAAAAAGCCAACCCCTCAAAAAACACCTAAACCCCAAAAAATGAACAAACAAAAAACAAACCAAACAACAACAAAAACCCCGAAACAAAAAACCAAATAAACAAACCTCCAAAACAATAAAAAACCACAACAACAACAAAACCCAAACAAAATAAAACAAAAAACAAAACAAAACAAGAATTCTTCTGGCATTCATACTTGCCATAAACAAATAAGTCAAATAGTTTGGACTTCCAAAATAAAACTTGTCTCAAAATTTTCTTTCTTGCTTATATTGATTGTGAAAATAAAATCCCATGAGGTGTTTAAACCTGTGACATATAAAATTGTGAATTTTTCTTATGGTTATCTTTTTTTTATACAAAAACATTGATAATATCTATATTTTTGTTACATATAGAGTTATTAATGTATATTTTAATTCCATTTTTTTTTTTAATTTGATATGTTTTATTTTCTGTGCATTCATATTTTTTTCTTGCTATATGGAGAATAGCAGAAATATGTCACTAAAATTTTGGTACGAGAAAAGAGCCTCCTAAACACAGGCTAGACAGCTACTGATTAGTGTGAATTCACCTTCCTTTTGTTATTGAGAAATCTTACCCCAATCATTAATTCACCATTATTTTACAGTTCTTTCAGGAAATGTGTAACCTTCATAAGTATGGCAAAATAAACCAGTATTTAAAGCTTCAAAATAAGCCAGTATTTAAAGGCTGAGAATTTCATTGCTACTTAGATCCTAAAGATTACTTTAAATTCTTTAAAGACATAGGTTCTGATGTTGGAAGAAGCTCAGATTTAAACTTAATAAAAGTCTTTTTCTGATATGCAGAAGTGTAGAAAGAAAGAGTGAGAATTAGAGGAAGAAAAATAAAAAAAAAAATTAACTTAGAAGTTAAGGGTGTGAGAACATAACATGTAACACAGAGGAGAAAAGAAAACCAAACAAGCAATGAAAACACATTCAGATTTCCTAAGAAGTAAGAAACTATTAGAGGTAGTGTTCTTTTGTTAAATTTAATTCTCTGCCAAAAGTGATAAAAATTTGTCATTTTCCTAGAGATAAGCTACATTTCAATATTTCTAAACTGGAAATATTTCCTGCCAGACAGGTGCTTGCTCTTTTGCAGAATTTCATCATGGTTAGCAGATCTGTACTGCCTTGTCCATATTGAATCAACACAGTATGCTATTTTTTTTGTTTTGTTTTGATATAAGTCTACAAAATATAGGTTTGTATTTTTAATCCATTGTCAGGAAATATAATTCTTTTGCATAAGCCTTTGTATTAAAAAAAAAAAAAGTTTTCACAGAACAGGTGATATTTTTCCTTTACATGTGTGAACATAATACTCTGGAGAATAGAAAAAAATAAAATTATAAATTTAAGACAGCTAAAATCCTCTTCAAAATCTTAATGAAATCGAAGATATTCTAGTTAATGGCATCTTCATTTAGACTGAATTTTACATTTCCAAAATTCATTCAAAACTATGACAAGGGTTTTCTTCTAGGTATTTAGTCCTCTATAAATACAGTAAACTGGAAAGATCTGGAGGTTTTGTTAGTTTGTTTTTTTTTTTAAAAGGTAAAGAAATCTTCCTGAACCTCTACATTTTCAACCCTGTTGAAGAAAAGAACAGCCACACGTTCTCCGGAACATTGTCCCTATCATTTCACCTACTATCTCACATACATCTGAGCTAGCTGCCCTAATTCTTTATAGTTAATTAGTTGATGAGCTCTCTAGAATTACTGAGGAGAGTGAGGTACTTCTAGAGTGTGATTCCTTTGATCTGCTTAAGATGAATCACATCCCCTTTACTGTCAGTAAAAGATGACTAACTGGTATAAATAACTGTTTATACCTGAAGCTATGAAAGAAGAATTTCTTCTCAGGTTTTGAGGGAACAAGCTTTTTGCAAATTGACTATTGTTTATTACTAGTTTTGGGCTTCTATGTTTCTTATTTGTGTTATAGGTGTTAATTTTTCCACTCCAAGTTTATTCTGGAGACATAATCGTGAATTTATTTAGTAAATCTTTCCCAATTCATCAATCATGTCAAGGTATTGAATCTTTCTTCCAGGGCAGAAATATGATTTCTGTTTGCATGTCTACTGTTCCCTCTGCCACATATTTGCATACGGGAACGGTTTTTTCCCTCACAAAATTGGGGGAACATGTAAAGTGCATTATTTTTTATGCTTTGCTTAAATCTTTAACTACTTGCCTTTTGGTTTGGATTCCTATGGCCAAATTGGTAGTGCCAGAAGCAATGGAGTTGGAGGTTTAAAATTAGAAAAAAAAAAGCCCTATGTGCTGAAATGCTTTACTGAAATGACCCACAAAAAAAGAAAGGCATGGTCTTGGATTATATGGGCTTCTTAAAATCAAAATAAATTAACCTATTTATCTGACTGCTGGAACCATTTTAGATTAATTAAATATCAAGGGATGAATAAATATATTAATTTAAGGATTATAGTCTCTGTGTAAAATATCTGTACCTAACATAATGTTAATCTTCAGTAAATTTTCATCACTTGGTGAATGGAAGTAATTCATGAACTTGTTAAGCTAGCTCCTTATAACATCTAAGACAGTTCTTGTATGTTCATTAGATAGCAATGGGCTCTGGAATAGCTGTTAATCCCCAGCAAATACATTTAAGAATCAACTGGCATTTCACAAACATACAGTAGCAGTCCTATTAAATCTAAGTAAACATTTGTTTAAGATACGTCAAGTCTACCCCGTTTTATCACACCCACTGTAGGGTATGCCACTATGATGGCAAGGTGAGGTTTATCTGCATGAGTACACCTGCCACTCTACTCTCAACTCCATTCACCAGAGCCAGCTGCTGGAGCTGCACATGCTGGCACAAAGAGGTCTCCTTCTAACCTTTCTGCACTGTGTCCCTGAAAGAGATAAACTAAACTAAATATATATTCATATAAGTACAGGAATGTCAGAATTTTCTGCCAAATAGCTGTGAGAAACGGGGTTGTCATATTTTTTCACACTTCTAGATGACAAATCTTTGCCAGCAATGCTTTTCACAATATAGATCTGGTCTCACAAGTTGCTATTCAGCATCAGTGTTATTGATAGAGAACATAGTCTGCTTTCTTGCAAGGCTCACACAAAGAAAGATTGAACTGCATTTTTGGCAAATTAAACACTGTTGTCAGAAATATGTTACACACCTTCTCATGCACAGATTAACCCTAATAACAACTATTTAACTCTGTAAGTCCCTCTCAGAACAATCTCAGAAAGTAAATCTTCTATATTGTACATCACTCAGATACTTATGACTGTCTTCTGCTTTTGTGTTTGCTCTTTCAACTTTTTTAGCGTAAAAACAAGTACTGGACCTACCATACTATCCGGATTATTTTTTTTCTCTCTCTCTCCAGGTAGTCCCTTTACTATGGGAAATCTGAGTACTTTATTCTGATGGTTCAGTTTACTATATTTGTTTGGCTGGTTTCTGCAATATTTAACTACTTTTACAAAGGATGAGAAAATAGAGAAGTAATTCATAAAACAAACAAAAAATCTCCCCTATTTTAGGATAAAATAATGATTTCTTGTGAAAATATTAATTAAGACAGTTTTACATGACTACAGATTGCTATTTCAGAAATTATGGGAAATGTAATATAGATTAGTTCCCATATAAAAATGTATGCTTTGTTATTTACAGCTAAATTTGTAGTTCACAAAATAGTCTTAGTTTTTCTATTTTGCAGAACAAGAAAGCAGAAGTGTTTATTACAGAAAATAGTGTAAAAATGTATTCAGTTTACATCACTACACAGCTTTTAATATCTCTATACCTTGCCTTGTATCATTAGAGCTAATATGGGTCAATTTAATCCCTTAATATTCTTTCTGAATTGAGCTTCGTGAAAGTTAACTAAGTATTTTTATTTACTACCATCAAAAAATTTTACTTTGCGAAGGATAAGAACTCAATATTAGGATTGCTCTATGCCTGGAAAAAAATAGAAGAGATTTTTAAAAAGCAGAACTTTAAAGCAATAACTTAGGAATAATATCAGACATACTAAAAAAAATATTGAAAAGGTAGGTAAATTTTCTGTTAGACATATGAAATTTTTAACTGTGTACTTTCTGAGACTTCTCATAATTCAGGTCTCATCTTTCTTTTTCTATTTCACCATTCCAGTGTAGATTGTAAAATGAAGCTTGTCTGGAGCAGTTGTGCTGGTAGCTACATATGCATTTGATTTCATGAAACTAAATTCTTAATAAGGAATTCTTTTAATTTTTTGGTGCAGATAATTTAATATCTTTTATTAAACTGAACTAAGCTAGTACTTAAAAATAGCTCCTTGACATTCAGAATAATGGATATGAAAGCAAGAGTAATAAAAATTGCTGGGAAGGTGCAGTGCAAGCACTGATTCAGCAACTACCACACTGATTTAAACATTTTCTTTGGTACATAAGATATTAATCTGTAAGGGTTTAAAAGCATATGGACACTACCCTGTGTAGAAAAGGTTGAGACGTGGAAGTTACACATGAAGCAACAAACTCCGACTCATGGCGCAGTCTAGGGTAACAGAGCTATATGTGTGCCCTTCACTCACAGCAGCTGAAGGTAATTCAATCATCCACCCAAACGCCACATCTGAGTCACCTTGCGGAATTTCCTGTTACTCCAGCGTTTGCACCAGCTCTTCAGGACAATTATAGCCCTGCACAATAAAGGTTCTAAAGAAAAGAATGTAATTAAAAAAAAAAACAAAAAAAACCACAGCATTTTTTGTCAAACCTCTGAGGATTTTTGTTCTGTGATTTTGTGTTATGGACCCTTAGCTTGTCCTGCACAACAATTTCTATAACTTTAGTGTGTGTACAAACATGTTTTTGATTGAAACCTGCCACCTGATAATTTCACTGGCAGTGCCTAGTTCTTGCTTTAGGAGAAACCGTAAATAATTGTTTCCTATTAATCTTCTCAGTAACAATCCTGATTCAAAAATCTTTTCATATTTTCCCTTTGTTGTGTCTTCTTCAAGGTGAAAAATCTTAGTCTATTTAATCTCTTATCTTATGAAAGCCTCTTCATAACTTTGATCATCTTTGCTGCTCTTTTTTGTCTTTTCAGTTCTATTATATTCTTTTGAACATGGCATGAGCAGATCTGAATACAGAAGTCTAGACACAGCAGCTATGGATTAAAAGAGCAATGTTTTGTGGTTTAATTTCTATTCTTTTCCAAGATACCTTCTTATTCTAACTGCTTTCTTGATGAATTATGAGCTGACATCTTCATTTAACTGTCCAGACTAATACAGAGATCAGTTTTAGAGTCCCTTGCTTGTGTATTGAAAGTGGTTACTGTTTTTCATCATGTATATTACCTGCATTTGTTGACACTGAATCTCATGTGCCATTTTACTGTAATCATTCAATTGCTCTTTACTACTCACTTTTGTTTAGTACAAAAGCTAATTTAAGTGATAGTGTTACAATTCTCCAATTTCATATTTGAATTCCATATGGTCTGCTGATTTGTTAGGAGTAATTTTACCCTATTAATCTTTTAGTTCCACGCAGTTTTAATGACTCATTTCTATCCTCAAAATATCTGCATTGTAGGAATCACCCTGTGTTCCTTCTTTCCAAAACCTTTTTCTATATATTTTTTTCTCTTTTTTTTTTTTTTTTTTTTTTTAAGGAGTGGGTACTTGTGACCTTCTCTTCTTTCAGCATCCTGTATATGCAGATTTTCTGTTTGCCTCACTGATCCTTTGGCAGACTTTCATTTTTTCTGATTTTATTGATAAAAATTCTCATTAATTTCTGTTTCATAAACAAATAGTCTTCAAAACTTTTTTTATATTTCCCTAAAGCATTGTAACATTTTATATATTGGATTTAATGCATTTTTCTCCTCCTAATTTGCTCACAATTCCAACATTTTTTTCAGAGTATCTTTTTACTCTTAATGGTCTTTTTTAGACTCCTGTTTTGCCATGCTGGCTATTTTTTTGTCCTTTAAAAGTGTTTTTGATAAGTGGTATACAGTTTCTCTGAACTCCTAATATAGTATCTTTAGACAGTCTGTCATGCTATCTGCAAGGATTTAGTCTTTCACTTGTCCTCTTCAATTTCTTTCCAAAAAGCTTTGTCATGTCCAGGTAGTTCCCAATGTTTTTTAGTTAAATGATACTGTAGCTTCTTATTTTTTTTTCCTTTTTCTCTTTTCTGTAGACATTAAAATGGAGACCTTAGTGGCCAGCATTTCAGTGTAACTTATAGTTACTTTTTCCACTTGGCCTGTTCAATACTAAAAGATAAATCAAGTAAGCACTGTTTATCCTCTCCTGAACTCTTTGACTAGTTGCTATAAGTGCAATGTACTTCATCATTCCTATATAATTTGTATCTTCAAATTATAATTACACTGAGTTACACCAGCTATTTTCTTTCTATTACCTTTGTGAGGTATCTTTTACATCACATTCCTTTCTTAGAACCAGCTGCTGGAATTCATATATTTTAGACTGTAAAAAAAAGTGTAGAATCTAGTAAATACTTGACTTTGGTCTGGCTACCAATTTTTATCTCCCATGTTCAATTAGGATTTCATTTGCTGAAGTTTTTCTTTGCTATTCCCTCTCCGAATACCATCAACTTTTACTATTTTTTTTTCTTTTTTCACTTTTCAGTTTGTGACTTCACTCTACTTGACAAGTTATCTGAGATTACATGCTTTTCTATACCTGTCACTCGTCTTCAATCTAAAAAACATTATCATAGACAATTCAAATGTCTCCAGCCTTTCTTTTCTGCTGGTTTACATAATGCCTAGTCTTCTTGAATATGTACCATTCATAGCAAACGTTTCCTTGGTTGCTATTTAAAATATACCTTCCTCTTATCAATTTTCAACCTAAAAGAGTATATAAGCTTTAGCATCTAAAATTCAGAAAGTAAAAACAGCATCTCCACAGAAATGTGGAAATGCTGCAGAAATGTGATGACATTTTCAGTTCTTTCTTAGGCCATTGCAGTAAGACAGAAAAGAAAAAAAGAAGACACTTTTATTCCAAATCAATTATAGAGAGATACTTAGCTGTCTCTTTTTCATCTTGAATTTTATCTTTTGCTTGTGATTCAATTGACTCAAGTCTGCCGCTTCATAATGAATTTTTATGAGAGAGAGACTTGATAGTTATACCTGTAACTAATGTTCAAGTAAAATTCAATGTTGCACTTCCTTTTTACTGGAAAAAACACCCACTTTTTATATTGGATGTCTCCGATGACTGCCGCCAATTTCCTATTTTCAGCTCCTTCTGTTTTTTATTCTCACTCTTCCTGGGGGTTTTGGCAACTAAGAATAACCTTTTCAAGTGCATGTACAGACAATGTCCATTTTTCCTTGGTATACTAGTAATATCACATATCAAAGGCAACAATGATATTTTTATTGTTCCTTTGTTAAACAATTTTACCTTACCCTTCTGTCATTTTGACTTTCCTCACCCTTGGAAAAATACTATTAGAGATCTTTCACATCCTATGGTTCCAGAATTCCACTTATTAATCCATTATTATTACAATTTTTCCTCAATCTAGCACAAATCTAATTTTTTTTTCTATTTTTCTACAGCGCAACAGCTTTGAAAACTTGTTCAAGTTAACATTACAGGTGGATTAGTGAAATGATTTTTAGAGCTATTTATTTTAATCTTTATTTAGGCTTAAAGTACAGTCAGTCACTTTGCCTGAACTTAAATCCAAGTGAATCCAAAGTGCCAAAGTGAATAAGAGCAAAAAGAATCAGGGCATTTTAGATGTGAATAAGAATTAGAAAAAAAAGAATGAAAAGAGTAAGAGTTAACAAGAAGAGTATAAGAATATCTACTTAGTGGTTTGATGCAATTGAGCAAATCTTCTTTGTCTGTTTAACTGATAAGGATTAATTTTTTAGACTGTTTCAGTGTAGTCTCAGACAGAAGTAAGTGTGCTTTTACATGGTCTGGTGTTCACTCTGGAGGTCTTTCATCAAAGCAATGCCTTAAGATTCTTTTCCACCTGACATCCAAACCTCTTTTATGCACTGCAGTGGGATCTGTCTGTGTTGCTGTAGCTCCTGACTAGGCTGCCAGAGCTTTGTGGGGATTGCTGCAGCTTCTTGGTTGAGTCTGGTAAGCATAAAGTTGTTATAATGAAAGAAGCATACTGGTAAAGCATCCTCATTCAGCCATTGCTCAGCTCCTATCAGGTAACACCCTCATACTCTTACTTTGTGCAAATAAACCATGGCACTCTGGTGTCAGGGGTTCTCTGACCCCGAAACTGAGCTCAATGGCCTGGCCACAGGCACAATTTGTAGCCTCTTTTACTCTGCAGCACAGAAAAGTCACCTCCTTTGGTGATCACTGAGAGTCCATTTCACAGAATTTCTGTAAAGGTTCAAGGTAAAATCCAAAAAGAACATTATGCTAAGAAGAAGGATCACACAGCCACGAATCCTGGCTGTGCTGACTTCCGAATCATGTCTGCAGCATGAGAGCTGGATGAGGCCAAATATGTGCTCAGCACAACTCCAGCTGCATGGAAATTACAGGTAGGGCTTTTACACTAAATAGACAGTTTTCTGCTGTGGCAGTTTTACATTTATTAAGCCAGATTCAGCCGAAGAATCCATAGAAAATGTATCAACATTTTGAGCTCCACAGAGCGTCACTCATGTACTCAGACAAGAATAGGAGTCTCGCAGTTTATCTAAGGGGCTTAACATTTTTTTTTTTCTCCGATTCTCATTCATTACAATATATATTTATTTAAAATTCCTTCATCTGTAACCTTAGGAGAAGATAACTTCTTTCCATTTCAGTTTTACAAAGAGGTTACAGTAACAGCTGAAACTTGTGGAACATTTGACCCAGACGTGTCCTGTTAATAGCTTGCTTGCTGATTCAAACGAGTGGTGCCATCAATGCTGTATTCAGGATTTCCTTACTGAATAGAACAAAACAGGTCTGAATGTAAAGTTATGACTGCTCTGTGAGGTTGAACAGCTCAAAGGTAGATAAGGATACCTGCAACTCTGTTCAGCTGAGCTTGAATTCCACCCTGATGCATGCTGAGAGTTAGCATTATATGCTTTACTCTCAGCAGTGACTGCCAGCCGTGTAACTCTTCAAGTATATCCTGCCATTTGTTCTATCCAGCAGAAATGGTTTCATTCCAAAGAAGCTCTTCCAAATACTTCAAGGAATAGTGTGCAAGGAGGATGAGTTTGGGCAAATAATAAAGAAAAAACAAACCAAAAAAACCCAGTAGTGTTATATGAAGGGAAACAAAATTTATCCTGTTTCCTTATTAAAAGTATTAGGATGTAAAGAAAAAAAAAAAAAAGTTGAAGTAATATTTCTTGTGAAAAGACAAAGAAAGGTACAGGATGTTAATTTTTTTAAGTACAGTATGCTGAAGTCCATAGGATTCAGATCTTACCTAAATTTAATCACAATTCCAGGTGCCTCTTCTCATAGCCTGTGAGAGTCAACTACCTCAGTCATTTAGATATCAATGTGAGACTTGCTTGTGCTCAACTGTTTGCTGGGACACAGTGTCCTGGATGGGACACCACAACTCTGTTGGAATAATTTTTAACTCACTGCACCCTGATTTGTGTTAGAAGAGTGGGAATTAGGTATGTGGATGGGGAGCAGAAGGCTTAACTTTTCCTAGCAGATCCACACATGCAAGTTTGATGTAGCCATGGAGATGTTAATGAGAGGCTTGACTTTCCAACCTGTTGCTAACAGATGTGACTGCTTTTATTTACTGCATTTAAACTTCTGGTTTTGTTTATTTAGTTATTGTTCTTTGATTGCTTCCTCAGTGTAAGAGAATCTGACTGGAGCCCTTGTTTATTTCTTGTGATCTGTCTTTTCCATCAAATAACAGATATCAACTGAGAACATTTTATTTCTAGTCTTGAGAGCTTCACACTCATGAGAGTGGCCTAGAGGGACACAGCTGTATCATTGTGCAGTGAACAGAGAATTATCCTCGGTTGCATAATGCTCAGCAAAGCCTTAAATATTATGGCCAGGTTCTTGAACTGGCTTTGAAAATAAATGGAGAACCAATGGAAAATATGAGTGGTTAATATGATCGGTTGAGGTGGCTTGTCCTCTTAAACAAATAACTTTTTTGTTCTATGTATATTATGCTTGTGTCCCTGCCTATTTTCTGCATATGTTGAGTACAACAATATGAGCAAGATAAGATTATCTCATTGATGATTACTATCCAAGCCAACATTAAAAAAAAGGACAATGCCTATTGAGGTAAAAGCAAAGAATTTCAGTTCCTTTCTCTGTATATCGGATTACATCTTGAGGCTTTGTACTACTTGAGTAAGCATAGGGTATATGATTTTAGTAAAAAAACATTTTCCTAACATACAGATATTCAGAATGTTCTTTTTTCCTCCAGCATCACATCCTTCTTCAGCTGGTTGACTCTGAATCTGCTGTTCTTTACTGTTTGGACTTTGTGACAGTTTTGTGGCGACACTACTTCAGAAGATGTAAGGCTGGGGTGCCTGAGGTTGTGGCACATAGCAACTCCACTTACACAGCCTCTGTAATGCATATGGCAAGCTTGCAACTTGCGGTCCCAGGAAGGATCATTCCTAGGAAGGCATTAATGTGTTCAAAAGAAGAAGGAAACTTTTAACATTAAAAAGAGCAATAAAAATACAAGTGACTGTCCATAAGTATCAACTCCTGATGAGTAAGGGTGGAATCTCTCATAGTCTCTCCAACATTAGAAAGTTACTTTCATGATTTTACCTGGTTTAAATCAGTTCAACCATTCTGGTTCCATACAGTACATTCTCCACTCTTTAAATGAGAATTTTAAAGGACAGAGGACTTGTGATCCTTCAGCAAGTTAGTTAAGGAAGGTGAACTGATTTTTTTTTTAATATGTTCTTTTAGGCAATTGAATATACTCACCATAAAATTGAAATAGGGTAGAAACAAAGAGTAGATGCCAGGCAAGAATGATCTGGTTTAGTTTTACATATTGTGGAACCACAGCCTAAAGAAAGGAGAAGCTTGCTTCAGTCAGAAGGTAGGTGTTCACTAGGGATGCTTCCTAGCCCAAACAGTTGTGAATACACACTGCAAAACTGCTTAACGCAAAACAAAATGCCACGGGTTTTTTTTTTTTTCCCATGAGTAAATATCTGAGTAAAAATATTGCTTTTGAACAAATGAAGAAGTGGGCAGTCACTTTAGCCTGTTGCAGGTAAAATAGATTTCTGAAACTAGGCACGTCTTGACACAGAGATTTTTATGCGTTTTTCCACAGATGTGGCAACAGGAAAAGAAAAAGATAAATGTCTTCCTATGGCTTCTAAAATAAATCACACCCTTTGAATAATAATTTCTGCTACATATAGGCAAGATGTTGCAAGATAATCTCCAACTAATTATCTGAAATTATGTTTTTTTTATCTTTTTCATGCAAGTTACTTGTTTGGCACACAGAATAAATGAATGTTCATTCTGCGTGTGCAAAAAAGCATAAGCCTTAAAGTTTGAGCAGTAGGTGAGATTTTCAAATTACCGAGCCACATATACAGCAAGATGGAAACTATCATTGTGTAAAGGATGAGACATAAAACTCTTAATATGAATGTGTATGCATTACCTTGCATTTAAAAGTGCATATCTCGTTTATAAAATACATTTACAGATAAGATCTTAGAAATTCTACTCTTATTCATTATATAGTGATTTATGTTTGTTTTACAGACCTAACCAGGCTACAAATCCCATTTTGCTAGTAAATACCCAATACTTTATCATTCTGGGCCCAACAAGTAATGCAGATTTCTGCTCAGTTTCTACTTTTTTTAGAGTAATGACTTTCTATTCTACCATGTAAAATTATTAGAGGGATATCAAACAATAATGCATTTTTCTTACAAACTGTAAATGGTTACTGTGAAATAATTAATATTCCAGAAGAAAATTTGGATTTGTACTACACACAAACAAATGTATTTTAAAGATTCCTAAATCTATCAAAGTCATATTTTACAAATTAAATACACATTCCATTGCAACATACCTGGTCATATGTCTTAAAAATCCCAAGTTCATAATAGCAAAATTATTTTTATTTAATTAGCCTAGATAAAGTAAGTAGACATTCCACTCTCAAGGCACGAAGCCTAAACATCTGCAGTATTAGAGGAGATGTATTATGAAAGAATTACAAATGCAAATCTACTTTAGGAAGAATTTGTTGTTCCAATAGGGTGCAAGATGGAAATTTTATCCTTAGTAGAACAAAAAGAAAAAAATCAGGCATGAGGACTGCCAGTACTTATATCTGTTTAAATTCTTACGACACCTCCAGTTGATTGACATCTTCAATAAGCTGTTAATGACCCACTCCGTTTGTTTTAAATGAGCCTTAGATTTTTAGATCTGGTGAGTTTTGTAGACTGTTGAATGAAGTAGATTTAATTGCCTTTTTTTGGTTTTTTGTTTTCGTTTTAGTAATTCATCATTCAAGGGAATAGCACAATTTGCCATCATAATAAAGTTTCTCAGTAACCTTTTCTTTGATTTGAGTTCTAGATGCAAAACTGAGTACTATCCATAATGAAACAGTATTCTTCCCTGAGCTAGGCTGTGTGTATTGGGTAGCAGTTTTTCATAAAATAAGAGCTTTTCTCATGCTGGATTTCAGTGTTTTAAAGTAGCAATTTAGCAGCTGTATTTGAAAGAACTGTAAGCATGTTGGAAATCAAAGATGACTCTGGTTCTGTTCAAGAGATGGGTTGGTACTGCACTTTTATTAGCATATTTTCTTTCCTTCTACTTTGATACTTTCAGTCCTTGGGGCACAGATCTGAGAAATATAGATTGTAGCTATCATGCCAGATAAGGAAAACAATGTAAGCTATGATGCAAAATGTATTTTCTTTGACAGTGAACAAGCAGAGACTGGCTTGTGTAAAACAAATTTTTACCATCTGACTGTGATGGGCTATTCTCACCACAGTGATACCCGCTGTGGAGCAGTGTTGTATTTAGATGCATTGTAATAGCTTTTTTTCAGTAAGTGAATTACATATCATCGAGATGTGGTGGCACAGGCAACCAATGGCTATGTACACAATCAGCATTTTATATTCCGACATGAAAATCTGTATTGGTGCCAGAGACTATCTAACCTGTGATTGTGATAGTGGAAATTATTGGCGAGAAGGCTGGGAAGTGGAGAGCTGGATATCAAATTGCCTATGAATGTAAGACTTTGTTGCAGCAAAACAAGTAGAACCCTAACTCTCCCCAGCAGGAATGAATAAAAACTTAGAAGACATGGTAATTATTGAGCTCTCCTACTTCCATTCGTGTTGGGCATTCGCATAGGCAGAACTTCACTACACAAAATCTGAACTCAGTCCTCTGATGCAGACTTGCACACCAGTCAGCTTTCCACAAATGCTTAGCTAGGTTGCATCTGCATAAGGTGGAGTATATACAACTGCAGATTTTTACATATACATACCATGGAGGATAGAAGTCCATGCCAATTTGGGCAGAGGACACCCTCTGTGCCTCCATGGATAAATTCTGCAGTCTGTACTTCCCTTCAGAAGGAGGATAGCCAAGGACTGCATTTATCTGGTAACCACTGCACTTTGTAGAAAAGCGAGTATGCCATTAGCTGAGTTAAAAGGAAATACAATATCCAGTTTAAAGTAGTCACCAGGCTCTCTGTGACCTCATCCCTGCAAGGCAGCAGCTAATCAGTGTTATCTGGTGGGGTCATATTATATCCCCTCTCATACAATTCCTATCTACTCAACAAATGACATATGATCTTTCATTCCTCTTCATGTCTCCAATAAGCATAAAATTTGTTGAGGGAGTGGGGGAGGGTAGGAAGGAGAAGCAGACTAACCTTTGCAGCTCGATTACAGAGAGAACAATTTGTTTTTGTAATTAGAGCTCAGCAGTGATCTCTGTTTCACTGATACTCAGCTCGATGTAAATAGAACTCAATTTTGACAACTGTTTAGCTCAAGGCACAGTTTTAAAGTATTAAAGGATAATGGAAGACTTATTAGATTAGCTTTTGCCATGATCTTTTAGTGTCCCAGATAATTATTATTTGTGATACAGCTGAATGGTTTAGGCTTGTGTTATTATTATGCATGCATTTCTGCATAATACTTTATCTGCTATTGATAGGCACTAAAATATGTATTAGGAAGTACACATTTAGTCAGATTGCACAGATATTAGTGGTATTTTCAAGTGGATCAAATTGTTCTTTTTGGGATTTTTATTTTGTTTCCATCATAACAGTTCTTAGTTGCTGACTTTTTTAAAAAATCTGTACAGTTATCTTCATCATTATTCTTATTCACATTTATGTGACTTTTACCACAATTCTTTGATCAAATCATGACATTGCATTTCTCCCCCAGCATTTTAATGTTCCCTCTGTTTCATGTGTTTTGGTGTTGCATAACTTTTTCTTACAGTATCACCTTTTCTATCTTTCTTTAGTATTTGAAATCATTCCTGATAGTCACATACTGTTTTTCACCTTGTTATTTGACTTTTCCTCTAATTACCATTTAATTAGGGTATGTTATTTCTACCTCTGATCTTATAATTAGCATTTTCCCTTTTGATCACCTTTTGTCTCATTTTGCATAAGGTATGTATTTTTAATCTTTTCATCACTTTTCCCTACGCAGTTTTACCTTTTTTTTTTTTGTTGTTGTTGTTCCTCTGGCTAGCTTCATTCAATTAGTTTGACTCTTTATCCTGGTTTTGGCTTGGAAAGAGTTCATTATCTTCCTGTTAGTTGGTGCAATGCTGTGTTTTGGTTTTAGTATGACAATACTAAAATACTAAATACACACTGATATTTTAAGTTTTTGGTAAGTCGTGCTTACCCAAAAGAGAAGACTTTTCAGCTTCTCATAAAGGAAAAGGCTGGAAGGATCCAAGAAGCTGGACAGGGTCACAGCCAGGACAGGTGACTCCAACTGGCCACAGGGATATTCCATACTCTGTGGCAGAAAGCTCAGCATATAAACTGTAGTGAAAGCTGGCCAGGGGCCACTGCTCGAGAGCTGGCTGGGCACTGGTCATTGAGTGGTGAGAAGCTGCATTATGCATCAATTTATTTTCATTTTCTGACCCGTTAAATTGCTTTTATCTCAACTCACACATTTTCTCACCTTCTTTTTTTTACAATTCTCTCCATCATCCTGCTGCAGTGGGGAGTGACTGAGCAAAGCTGAGTGGTCATGTGGAGTTAAACCATGACACTCCCATCTGATCAGAAACATTACTTCTAATTTTTTTTTTATTTGTTTCCAGTAGTATTTTGCATACTGTATTGTCCTTGTTTACAGTGATGTGATTTTCTTTTTTAGAAGTCTAAGTTTGCAACTTCTTGGCAGTTCTGTATAGATTGAAGGAATACACTTGAAGGTGATTACATGATCCCCTTGAACACAGCCTAAATTCCTGGAATATATGAGTTAAAAAAAAAAATTTATAGTGTTTTCACATTTGAAGAATTGCACTCCCTCTTAAAGTTCATCAGGAAAGCAAGTCTATGTCAGTGACTATGTGGGTGCATTTAACAAAACATGAGTACTTAGTCTATGAGTGAAATGCAGTTGTATTTTCATCTCAGTCTCCAAATGAACATTGGTGGCTCACCTTATGAAAGCACAAAGTCTGCTGAGGGCAAAGAGAGCTCTATCAAGGTTAATGGCCCCAAAACCTTCTTACCCTAACCATCTTTTAATGTTTTGTGGTTTTGTTTTTTGCAGATTAGTTCTTAAACTTACTCTTCAAAACAAGATGTTTAGTATTCTTGTTTTTTCTTGCAAAATGTAGTAACTTAAAAGCATCCAGGCCTTTCAGCCATATTTTCAATTTGGAAGTGAAAGACATGTATCTATTTCTGAAGAAATCATGATTGTCAAATATGCATAGAGCAAAAGAGGAGATTGCTATAATCACTGTGTAAGTAGGAAAAAAAGAATTATAAATATATATAGTATATATCTATATATATATATACACTATATATATATATACACATATACTGCCAAGTTATCATGAAAAGAGCAGGTAGTTCTCTGAGAGTCAACATTTTCCTACACTGCTTTTATTATGTATTAAATATTTCTGTTCATTCTGTTGATACTCATCACAGCAGTCTCTGAGTACCTCCCAGCAGTGTATTAAGCTCTTGACTTAAGTTCTCTCATTTTCTCTCTAGAAGGAGAAAACATCTGAGTGCACCATTAAATTAATACATTTTTGGTAGCATATGTCCCAAAGGCCTCCAATTCTACTTAAACTTTGCAGTTCTGGTTGAACTATGGCATGTCATACAGAAAACTGAATCACTTTTTCCTTGGCTGAGACAGTTTTGTAGCCAAGGCTGCATAGACTGTTGTTTACGACGACTACATACTAATAAAGAACATAAAAGATACATGGCATATGTAGTCAGAGAATCATAGAAGGGTGTGGGTAGGAGGGGACATTTATAGATCTAGTCTAACCTCTTTAACAAAAGCAAGAATCAACACCCTCATTGTGAATTCTTCCTTGCATCTATTCTGAACATATCTTCTTTCCATTGGGCCGTGGTTCTGTCACCACAGGCGCTGATAAAAAGTCTTTATCTCTCCTTTAAACCCCCATATGAATCCTGATAGGCTGCTGCAAGGGGTAAACAGAGCCTCCTCTTCTCTACACTGAACAGACCCGACTCTCTCAGCCTGTCCTCACAGGAGAGGTGCTCTAGCTCCCTGACTTTTTTGCCTCTCTTCTAAACTCCCTCTAACAGGTCCGTGTCTTTCTTGTGCTGAGAATAACAGAGCTGGACACAGCACTCCAGGTGGGGTCTCATGAGAGGGGTAGAGGGACAGGATCCCCTCCCTTGTCCTGCTGGCCACAGGCTACCAGGATGCAGCCCAGGATACCATTGGTTTTCTGAGCTGTGAGTGCATGTTGCTGGGTCATGTCCACTTTTTCATCCATCAGAAACTCCCAAGTCCTTCTCAGCAGAGCTGCTCTCAGTCCATGCAGTTCCCAGTACTGATGCATTGCATTTCACTTTTTTGCAGGTCACAAGGCTAAAAATTCTTTTTCTTAAGTTCTGGTAGCCAAAGGGAAAAAAAAAAAAAAAAAAAAAAGAGAGATCTTACTTAAATAGTGTTTGAATTTCTATACTGAGAATTTAAACTGAAATTCTCTCTGATAGAACCTCTCTTTTTCCACAGACTAGGTAGGGAGCATAAAAAGGCCAACTTCTCAATTTACGTATCTAAGAAATGTACAGAACAGATTATTTTATTCTTTATACTGGTAGAATTTCAGCCCAGGAGACTAGAATATAGTTGTGAGAGTTTCACAACACCTTTGTGATTCTTTTAGGACCATTTGTTCTGCTGAACTAGTAAATATGCCTTCATAAACTGATGTTTTCAAAGTATCTCCCTGGTGAAGGTAGCATCATTTTCCTGAGATAAAGAGAGAAAAAGCTGTCAGCTAATGCAAGCTGTGCACTTTTCAGTCCATATTGTGTGAATTACATCAGGTAATATACATGCTATATGATCTAGTGATGATATTTATATAAGACCTGAAGGTACACTGATAATTATACTGTTCACCCCTAGTGTGAGTCTTAGTTAGGTAATACTATTACTCATTTCTAACCTAAAGGTGCAGCACATCAAGAAGCTAGACAGAGCTCACGATTGACCATAATAGAGCACAGAAATAGAGAAGTATAAGAATAATTAATGTCTTAACTTTCTCTTTAGATTGACACCCAGTGTACTGCCAAGTCTAGTCCACAACCCAAGTCCAGACTGAGTTTTCAAGAATATTAAACTTGTGTGGATTTTTTTTTTTTTTAATTAATTAACATCTTCCTGAGTTTACTCAGGATTTAGATGACTGGATAGAGGATGTCAGTTTTATTGCAGTTGGTGAATCTCGGCATTTTTTAGAATACTCATTTTGCAAAGTAAAGAGAGATGACTTATTTGAATGTCTGTTCCAGTTAGGATTGGAACCAGCCACCCTCCATTGTTTGTCTTCCTGAGCTGCAAAAGGCATAATTCAGATTTTTTTTTATTAATATTTTCTTAGGGATGGATTCCTTTATTTTTTATTTTTTTTTGTAAATAGCTATATTGAAGTTTGAGAGTTTCGGTAGACAGACACATACCTTGCATGATTCAATTATAGACAACATATCAATTAACTTATTTTTCTATTATTTATTAAAAGATTCATAAATAGGCACTATTATTTTAAATTACCATACCAGAACATCTTGTTCTGTGTATAAATACATATTTTATAATATTAACATTGTAAAAGCAGCATTGTGCAGAATGTTATATTTACAAGACTAGAGAGTCAAGCAGCAGATACCAGATAAAACCTTTTTCCTGGGAACTTAGATAACAATGTCAGAAAATGCTAAAGTGATGAAATCTGGAGGTAAGAAAACAAATCAGGTCTCATGAGGAGGAAGACAATTATCTGAATACATAGAACAGCACAAATATTAAAAATTGAAAAGAATTTAAATGCAACATCAGCAAACCCTAACTTGAGGCTTATCAACTTTGTAAAAAGCATATTTTAAAGTCAGGAAAAATTCCCTCCAAAAAGACAGGAAGACATTCTGAGAGCTGTCATGTCTTGGTAGAATCTTGCAGTGATCTTGTGTATGTGAAGTAATTGCATTTTTACTGTTGTACATGAAACAATGTAATTACTTAACAGCAATTACAAAATCTCTGTTGTTAGTGAATTCTAGAAAAAAATCTTGAATTTCATGTGTTGAAAGAGAAGGGAAATAAACGAACAGACAAATTAAACCTGTGTAAAATATACTTTTCACAGTATCATAGAATGGTTTAGGATGGCTCTTAAAAATCATAAAAATTCCAACTCCCCTGCCATGAGCAGGGACATCTGCCACTAAAATAGGTTGCTCAGAGCCCCATCCAACCTGTTCTTGAGCACTTCCAGGCTTGGGGCAACCACAGCTTCTCTGGATAACCTGTGCAAGTGCCTCACCACCCTCACAGTGAAGATTTTCTTCCTAATACCCAATCTACAGCTACTGTCTTTCAGTTTGAAGGAATTCCTCCTTGTCCTGTCATTACATGCTTTGGTAAATAGTTTCCCTCCATCTTTCTTGTAGACTCACTTCAGGTATGATGTTAGTGTGCAGAAAAACTCTGCCATAAACCATGGCACAGTCTTGTCAAGCCTGTATAGAAGAGCTCTTTGTGTTTGTACTGAAGATACTGCTACGTGTTGTTTTCTTGTTCTCTTTCTCACTTTTCTTTCCTCCCCACCCCCCAATTAATCTAATAAACTTCATTAAATTGCAGTTTGGATGGATTAAATCCAAGAATCCAAATTTTCTAGGCATGCATGAGGGTGCTGTAAGACTCAACACACTCCATGGCAGGTAGTTCTAAGCAGATTTTCGGGGTAATTTCAGGATATATTGGATGCAGGATGTCTTTCAGTTTCTTCCCACATACTTCTGCTTCCAGTCTTCCTATTCGGCTTTGATTCCTTTGCTGGGGGCAGGTGAGGACGATGTGGAACAACAAGAGTTTTCTGCAACTTCGATAATTTAAAAGTGCAACTATCAAGACAGACCTTTCAAGTATACTGAACTCCTTCACGAAAATAATATTTTTTCGCAAAGTAGTATTTTGCATTACAAAAGAATTTTTCTGTTTTGTATGCACATATTTATGGCTAACTTGACTGGGCACATTACAAAAGCTATCCATGTAATCTCTCATTATTAAAGCAGCTTCTAGCATTAGATAGCTGTTAAAAAATATCAAATGCTTTTTCTTACCTTTTGAAAAAGGGGCATTTGAAATTGGAGTTTGGTTTTGGTTGGGTGTTTTGTTTCTGGGTTTGGTCTTTTGTTGTTTGAGGTTTCTTTTTAAGCTGAAAATGATTGTTAACTTTCTGCCTTGGAGACAAACTAGCCATCTTTCAGAGAAACAAAGGAAAATTAAATAATCTCATAATCTGAAACTTACCTAAATTTAATTTTGCCCCTCAAAAAGATATTAATGTTTCAGATTTCTTTAAAACTCATATTTAGTTAAGAAACATCCTTTTATTCATTTGTCAAACTAACTTTACTAGGTATGCCATTATTCAATGGCAGAATTCCTCTTTTACTTTAATACAACAGTTTAGAAGCGGCAGGTTTGTGACCTTCTTAAAGAATAAATGTTTCATAGATAAACTAGGAATTTACATGTGTCTTCTGTGCTAATTTTTAAGTATTCCTTATGTCTTGTGAGAAAAATGAAAGCAAATAATATTTTTCCTTCAGCAGCAGCAGATTATGTGGTGTTTCAGTAACAAAGGGTAGTATCTCATCCGTAACATATATAATACATTAAATACTGAGTGCAAATAAATGTAAAAAAATTCATGTAGCAGATAGGCTGAAAAATGTTAAAATCAATGTTTTTGCACAAGTATCTGGAATATATGGAAAATACGCACCAGTTTTCTGCCATACCAAGAATATAGAACTAAATCAGTGACAGTATGAATAAAAACCACAAGCTATCCTCAGTTTTCAAACAGGAGCAGTTACACATTATTAAACCCATAGGGAAAACTTTTACCCTTACCAGGCTTGCTAGGATTCACCTCATATAAACTCATTCAACACTGAAGGAATAATTCCAATTATGGTATTTATGTGAACCTGAAAATAGAATCCTCTAATTACAATAGGTTGTACATTCAATTACACTCACCGTGTTTTGTTTACCTGTACCACATAAAATGAAATCCATTTTATTTCTGCATAGTATTGTCTTTTGTAATTTGTATCTTCTTCTCTTTCTTTGTGTGAATTGAATTTTAGTACTTTTTCCAAAGTTACCCTCAACTTGTTTAATATTTTTTTTTTATTCCATATGAATTAGAATCCTTTATTTACCATAAAAATAATATCCTTTGGATATTAAGAGGAAAACATCACCTTGTACCTATTCCTCTGTATGAAGGAACCCTTATATTTTAGTGGACGTTTTAAATATTTGGCAGCATAAGATTTTGCCATCTCTTTTAGCTAGATGTCAAGATCTAATTACTGAAATGAAGTATTTGTGAAATGGAGAATATTTATCATGGAGCAATGATTATGTTTGAGATAAGTTTATGTCAAATAAAAAGCAAAGTGAACTTACCTTGGAAAAAGAATACATATACACAGACATGTAATGAAAGACTGCTTTTATAGTAGTAGAAAGACAAACCTCTATACAGAATATCTTTTCAAGGTCTGGAAGTCTTTCTTGTTGTACCAGACTACCGGTCTCAGTCAAATTCCTTCAACATTATCTGAACAAACTCTGCTTTTCTGCTAAATGTACTACATATCCAATAAAAGCCTTATAAACATGTACATTTTCCAGGCTTACTTTCAGGTGCTTCCATATGTTATGAGAGCATATTCAAGATCAGGATAGAAATATATACAAATTAGATGAGAAGCCAAAGAAAAAAAAAAAGAAAAAGAATGAAACATCTGCAGTGCATCAATGGGAAAAAAAATGTTTAAGCTGCCTGTTATTAACTGCTCAACCTGTTTTATGCTGGATTTCTACATAATTATGTTACAGAGGAGGGGAGAAAACAGATGTTGAATAAAGATTGAAAATAAGAAAATGACACTGTTAGAAAAAAAATAGTTGTGGTTGCTCACAGCCAGACATTTCTTGGCACGACTTTTAGACAGCAATCTATTTCTCAAATTCATTGCCCATTTCTGCAAGATTAATGTAAAACAAAATGTTTCTTTTTAAGTCTGATCAGTTGAACAATTATATAGCTCCAATAATCCCCAAGTCAGTCTTTCAAGAAAGCAGCTGAATGTTTCCTCAAGCAGTTTCATAAATTAGATTAAATGAATATCATATCAGGTCAGAAACCCTATAAGCTCTTTTCATGGGAAGTTGTTGATAGCTTATGTAATTAGCTGCTTTTTTCATCCTTTGCAAGTATCCAAATAATCCATACAAGATACATTTTTCGCAACAGTTACTGAATAAATGCCATCAAACTAGACTTGTATATTTTCTATGTTTCTCACATTTGTATCATGTTTTAAAGCCAATAGAACTATAATTATTTAAGAATGACTCAATTTTTTTTCCCTCCACTTAGTTGATATTTTCTGGCACTGGGTCTGAATGCATTAAGAAATTTCTGGATAGAGCTATCTAAAAAAGGGGGG
>JAWWMU010000001.1:58079842-58101134 GCA_035048155.1 Cinnycerthia olivascens
AATAGAACTATAATTATTTAAGAATGACTCAATTTTTTTTCCCTACACTTAGTTGATATTTTCTGGCACTGGGTCTGAATGCATTAAGAAATTTCTGGATAGAGCTATCTAAAAAAGGGGGGCAAAACTACATGTTGGCACTACACTACATCATTTGCATCACTGCCACAGTGTACCCTCTGTTTTACCCTTATTATTTACCTGAGTGAGAGTTATTTCTGAATACACTCTGCACTGGCCCTTGACCGTGAAAGAATTGTGTACTTTACTGCAACTGCTACCACATCTTTTCAGATATGGCTATTCACAGGATTAAGACAAAATCAGAGATCATTTTGGAAGAGGGATTCAGATGTGAAATGAATCCTTTCTCCAAAGTTTAATTTTCTTCTTGTTAACTAAAAATATTTTATTTTTCAAGCATTCCCGACTTTGCTTTCCTTTGCTATCCTCACCCTACATACCATCACAAGTAGACTTCAGTCTGTTGATCTGCTTCTTTCAGGTGAGCAAATACTTCATCTGTTAGCCATCTTCTCTTGTGATCCAAAATTTACATGAGATTATAAAGAGGTGTATGTTGGGTTTGTTTTTTAAAAGTTGCAGGTTAAAAAAATCACATATCAGAGCTGGATAGAAAGTAATTTCTTGAAAATCTCACTAATAATTTGATGGAGAAACTGCATATTTGTATTAAATTTTCATTTTAGAGATTTGGACATAAAAAAAACCCATTTAAAATTATATCACTGTCCTTGTTTTGGTCCTGGTAGAGGTCTAAAAGAAATTATGATATTTGAAAGAAGTAAAAATGTATAAAAAAGACAGTGTGAACCTGTATTTCTCTGGGTGTGCTGTGTGCATGCGCCTTCTCTAAATACATTCTTATTGCAGATTGCAAGTGAATAGCAGTAGTTTGATGTTATATTATGTTTAAAATCTCAGCTACACCATTAGCACCAATCTGCAGGAATGCATGGTTCACAGGTACTGGTAGGTTGATGGATCTGTCGGTAGAATCAGAACAAATCTTTCTTATGATTCATTTTTTGCCACAGATAAGCCATAAAGCAAAGACAGCAGATTGATGGAGGTTTAGTTTTTCTGCTCTTGTTTTAAATAGTAGATGTAGAAGAGGTTCTTCTATTTTATAGCCTGAAGCTGAACTGTCAACATAAAAGATGTACAGACTTAATACCTGAGTGCAGGGCAGAAGAATGACTTCCTACTTTTTTTAAGAACAGATTAAACCCTGAACAATATAGCTCATTACTACCTAGTCTAAATTTATTGAAAAGGCAGTTTTTGCTAAGGCATGAAATATTTTGTCTTATTATTACCTATTTTACTGAAATACACAAATATCAGCTGAGAATGAGAAAGTTTTTCATTTACAACCTGCATGTTCATGCTGGGAGAAATTCTATACCTCACCAAAACCATAAAGTTTGAAACAGTATTGCTGCTTTTTGCTTGTTGGAGTGAATGCAACTGACTCTCATTTTGTGCCAGGTAGCTGCAGTCAGTATACAATTCTGAGTTTATTAAATCTATACTTCATGAAGGAAACCCCCAGAATTCATTAAAATATTCAAACTAAAATAACCAAAGGTGATAGCCATTCAGGGGTTTTTTTCAGATTTGGAGATTAATTCTATGGTTTATTTTTAGTTCTGGATTTTTTTTCAATGAAAAAAATAAAATTGCGGTGACTTCAGAAAACCATATGCCAGCTCTCTAAATAGCATTGATAGAACATTAAACATTTTGCAGAAGGAAAAGAGTAAGAGAAACATGGACAGAAAAAACAGCAGATCAAGATAAGAAAAAAAAACACTGAAGAATAAAATAAAAAAAAATAAAAGTAGTTATTAATAACATATTTCTTTTATATATTTGGCAATAGTTTATATTTCATTAGAGCAAATATACTTTTCAGAAGGTGTTTCTCCTGTTGATCATCACAGATATCCAAATTTATTCCTAAAAGAAGATCCTCTAGACGTGCATGGGATTAGCTGTCCTGCTGTGTTCATTTCAGCTCACCTCCATTTGACTAAAACACTGGAGGTGTGCAATAATTTCAGTTAGAACTTAGCCAGAGTCCACTTTTGGGCATCTTTTAAAATTGACCTTTTTTTCTTTTTTCCCTACCAAGATGAAGTAATTCCTTACTTGAGATTATAGAAGTGATTACAGCCATGTAATTTTGCTGTATACTTATGACAGAACCAATGTTGGTAAAACAGTCTTCAAGTTAAAATGTGCTGAAATGAAGTCTTGTTTAGAGCTTATTAGACAAATAACATTTTATTTTCTAGTTTGGTTTAATATCAGTTGGGGAAAAAATCCAAAACAATCAAACAAAGCCATACCTAACACAGCTGAGCTCAACCAGCACCATTTAAATAAACTAAAATTTAGTTTAAAATGCTTTATGAGGCAAACAATAAAATTTTTATGATCACAGATTCTTTTTTAATTTTATTTTGGTTTTATTTGAATGTGGCCTTTAGAAAAAGCAGGTATATACCTCACATTCCCTTTACTTCATGCTTGCCATCACATACCATGTACATAACTGTAGATTTTTGCTTCTGCTTTGAATCCTTTATATTGACTCATTGAAAAATTCTCCATTTTAAAAGATTTGTTTTATGCTCATGTAGAAAATGACATGCTTAGGCATGCTAGGTTTAAAGATTGTTGGCCTGAAAATTTACATTAATAAATTTGCCTTCCATGTGTGAACTGATCTTGGATGATACTTAATTAAAATTGTATCCAGTAAGTGATATTTATTGTTGGCTGGGGGTCTATAAATTAGTTCATGCTGGAGAATGGAATTGCTTCTTAGCAGAAGTATTTCTTCAGGTTTTGTTTTTTTCCTGCCTCTAATATTTATGTTTTGCTCTGATAGAAATACATTGGCCTCTTGTGGTTTTGTCCTATTATCTCTTGAAACTTCTTTCTGGTCCTTTGCTCCAAGTGTGAGAACAGAAGTTAATCTGCTTGATTTTTTAAAGCAGCACTAGTAGATCTTTTTTTCTTATGGAAGGGATAATAATTTTTAGGTGAATTAAATTAGTTCTTTCTTGACTTATGTAGGATGATATGGTTTTCATTAATCATGTGTGAGTGTGTTGTTACGTGATGTAACACAGCTGGGCAGAACAAGCTGGAACGTGCCTTCCAAGAAATTTCAAGACAGCTTTCTTGAAAACTGCTGTGAAAAAAATAGCATATTTTTGTAGCAAGAGTGATTAATCAAAATAGGACTTTCCCCTAACCAGAAAAAAAAGAAACCAATTGGATGCCACTTCTGCAGCTCTGCTCATAACCACTGACAAAATTTTTTGCAGTCTTGTTACAGATGACTGTATTTAGGGTAGGGAACCCAGTATTTTCAAGATGGTAACCTACATCTATATTTAGACATTTGGAGTGTCAATTTGATCCACATTCATACACCTAATTAGAAATATGGATTAACTGTAAACATCTACATTCGCATGCCTATGATGTTGATTCTCTTAAGTGGGACTCCATATGCTAGAGTGGGAAGTTGGTCACCCATCTCACACATGGATACCTTCCTTGGAGGCTTGTAAGGATCAGGATATGGCACTGTGTCCCTCTGACACTCCTTGTCGAGGTGTAAATGTACCTGTACACAACACTGAGCAGTATTGCCCATCAAATGGAAGTGTCTGAGTTAGTCCAGTGTCAGAGTCAGCCTGGACATTTCAGTGAATTGTTTCAGGATAATCTGATAATTAGTGAATTTCTTCAGGGTAATCATGATAATCTGCTTCTCCATGAGTCACTTAAACATATTTTACATTGATTTCCTTAGAAAGCCATATTTGAAAAATTTGGTCACTATGTAGTTTATTGTACCATTAATGATCTTCTAAATCTGATCCAGATACTCAAGGAAAAAAAGAAATCCTGTGCAGGGAAATCAGTATTTCAACAACAGTTACAGAAAGAATAACCTGATTTTTTTAGATATATTTTCAGGGATTTTTGGTAATAAATCCGTGAAATTACATTCTGTGTCTACTTATCCATAACTTCTGAACCAGTATCTATGCAAGGACGCAGGACTCAAAAGTAAGTTTCCACAAATTTTGTGGATATAGACAGCTGTAATGGACTACATGAGTGTTCAATATCAGTGGAAAACTGATGTCACAGATTATTAGATGTTGAAGACTCTTGACTGAAGAGAGTCATTAACAAAGCCTCTGTTACTTAGAAACCTTCAAGGAGACCGTGCTTTCCAAGACACGTTAGTCAATAAAAAAATTTCAGAAAAGAAGCTTTAATTAGTTCCACTGCTTATGGCACTATGTGTTATTGTAACCATGTTATCTCTGTAGACTGCAACAGAAACTGTCTAGTGACCAGAACCAAGCACAGGGAGACTAATAGCCCCTTGGAGCAGCTCAAGGAGGACAGAGCTGTCATGAATAGGAACATGAGTGGCACAAAGATGATAGAATGAGGGAATCACAGAATAGCTTGTGCTGGAAGGGACCTTAAAGATCCATCTACTTTACAACCCCCCTGCCCAGACATAGAAATCTTGCACTAGGCTAGGTTGCTCAAAAGCCCTATCCAAACTTGCAAAAAATATTCAAAATTTTGAAAAAGTTTAATTTTCCTTTGGTGACAGAAAGTGAAAAGATGTGGGCTAAGATTTGCCCAGTTGGTCAGAGCATGGTGCTAATAATAATGCAAGGTTTTGGGATCAGTTGCTGTACAGGCCATTAACTTGAGAGTTGGACTTGAAGATCCTTGTGGATCCCTTCCAATTCAGAATATTCTGTGAAATCTGTAATTGTCAGTGAAATGGCTCTCCAAAAATCAGGGACAAGTAAACTTATTTCTGAGGCTCTTGGAAGGCTGGAAAGACATTTGATTTGCATATATCGAAAGAATATACATTTATTGAATTCAGGGGGCTGTTGTCTCTCTCTTTCCCTTCCCATAAATACAGAACATTTCTAAAGGAATAAATTAGGGATACTAATAGCATCTCAGCTTCTCCTGATCCGGTCCTAGGTCCACTTTACTGAATGATGGATCCTGCACTCCTCTAGGAGGTCGCCATAAAAGGGACAATGCAAACAACACAGCATGTGTTGAGACTTCTACAGATATTTTGCTTTATGCATAAGAGATAAGCCGTTGGCTCTTGGTATAATTACTAATTATTCACAATTATTAGCAGTTGTATTCATGGGACAGGATTCACTTCTATCATCAAATAAGATTACAGTATATATTCTTCCTGATGCCTTATAGCATCTTATTAAATTATCCTCTTTTTGTGATTATTTATCTGCTTTTTCTCAAATATCTCTAAAGCTCCTTGGAAAGAGAAAGCATTTTAACAGATGTCCTTGCACTCTGAAATGACTTTATTATGGATATAGAATTGTATTCACACTTTTTACAATCGCCTCTTTTCACCTCTTCATGCAGTGATTTCCTCCAGGTTGTTGTCACTGCACTTGATTGCAGCATAGGAAGTTAACAGGTGCAAAATTAGTCTCGTATCTTTTCCTTTGCCATGCAAGTCTTGAAAGCTTTACTCATACTTTCAATTTTAACATGGCTTTTTTCTACTTTTATAAGTATTTTTATAATTGTTAGTAGGATAATTAAGTACTTGTCATACATTTCTCAACAAGCATATGACAATGTAGGTATTGTAGAAAAAGCTTTGTCTCTATCATATAAATCCAACAACATCCTTGTGAACATTACTGTTTATTTATATGAAAGTGATCTCTTGCAAAATGTCAGTTGGATACAATAAATTGCCTTTGGTCCTTAACTCATTTAGACTCACACACTCCCAGTCCACTAGTATTTTTTTGCCAGGATCTGTTCCACAATTCCACACCAATACACATATGGAAATTACATAATTAAAAATAATAAAAATAAATTCTCAGATAATTATCTTGCAACATTTTAGGCAAGGTTGAACTTTCACAGACAAAATTATTGTCTAAGCTAATAGCAGCTTTTCCATCACTATTATATGCCCAAGTTCATGCGGGTGATGTATTCATCTTTTATTTCAGTCGTGTGGTCTCACTGAAAATGAGGGAAGTTGCATATTCTTTGTGAAGGCCTTTAAAAACTGAAAGATTAAAATGTATGAATTTATGCTGTAAACAGTTGAGCAACAAATTTGGCAGAACTTACCCTTGTGACCACCTACCACACCTGAAGACATTGAAAGGACACACAGAATAGATGTTTTAAAATAATTTTGTCTTTTTTCCTGTTCCAAACACTTGATTTTTCCCCATAATTTTGGTGGGTAGAGAGAGGCTTTAGACAGGCAAAAGAAATCTCAAATTCAGGTGTGTTTTAGCACCCAGGCTGTTTCTACATTTTAAGATAATCACATGGCATGAGTTAAGGATTTTATCTATATTACAAATCTGTTCTCAGAAGGCTTTACATTCCCCATTGCAGCCTTTGATAATTCAATTAGTCTCTCAAAAAGTTGGGAGTAGCTGATAAATTCACTTTAATGTTAAATCAAGTACCCCAGCAGGTTTCTCTTAATATCCTTGCTTCTCAGGGAGCTTAACTCTAGACCTCCCAAACGCAACTTTCTGCAAGGAATATGAGGGCCTTTGGAGCAGATTAAAAGAACTATCTCTACCAACACATCTTCCCACCATTAATAAAGTTGCTTCAGATTGTGGCAGAGATCTCTTTCACTCAAATGGCTGTCCATCTAGTTTAATTTATTTTAATTGGCAGCCTTAGGTCCCTCCATGGAACAGATTTCTTGAATATGATGAATTATCCCACGAGCAGAGAATGGCATTACACAAGCTGAATTTAACCCTTCCCTTTAAACATTGTCTTTTGGGATTCACAAATCCTATTGGCAGACACTGATTGCTGAATAATAAGTAGGAGGGGATTAGCTAGATCTGCATTGACTGTGTCTTTGGAGAGCACTGACAAAAAAGCCAGTTCTGTTTGTCTACTTCTAGTAAAGTAATAAAAAATATGTAACATGCGAAAGATGAACAGAATTTAGTGTGGTAGATGGATGAATGTCCCTGTAGAAATCAGATAGCAAAGCAGAGAGAAAAATCCTAGGACTATGCTGCTTTACTGCTCACAAACAGTTGGCCTAAAAAGGCAGGCTGTCATTGACCTTCTGTACTGGATTGCAGTTTTGCTAGAAGGAAGCCTTGAATTTTAGATGTATTCATCCCTGTCATCAAAGATGCATGTTGTCATCATAGTTAGAGCAGGCTAACTGGGACACTGAAAGCTTACAGAAAATGCTGAATTTTCCTCTCCAAAATCTGAAAATGAAAAGTGAGTGAAATATACATATCCCTCTCTGTGTGAAATGTTTTATCCTGTATTTTTACCCCTCTTTGATTTCCTCTTTGAAATTTAATAGGCAATTACATTCCAGAATAACATTTGCTGATTGTTTTATAAAACAGATTTTCACAGTAAGCAAAATAAATATATTACTTCAGATATGATTTTTTCAAAGAAAGATTTCAGACAAATTAATTTCTAATGAATTAGTCATAGGAAACTTTAGGGAAGATGGTTTACATAAACATTTAAATCTAATATATTATTTCTTTGCTTTTGTTTTTTGTCTTGAAAATCAGGCTTACATAAGACCTTTTTATTCAGAGTGTTTAGCCTAACAAAGAATTGCCCCTTATTTTCCCATACTAGTTTTACTCCTTTTTTTTTTTTTTTTTTTAATGTAATTATTTTCTTTTAAATATCCCTTAGCTACAAAAAGAACCATGGTCCAAACCTGAAAATATCTACCCTGGCATATTCTATCCCAAGGTATCTTGTGAACATTAGCCTTACTTCCGTGTGCAGTAAAGGCCCTAAAAAACTTCTTGAAGTGCAGGTGCAATAAATGAACTTGTTGAAGACAGTTTATAACATCAAGCTGGAATTGAATTTATTTGTATATCAAGACCAATAGGCTGCAGTCCCTATACCCAGCTATGGTAAAATTTTGTGAGACCATTTTATAATGCAGATCCATTTACAGGATTACCATCATTGGTTTTTCACTTGATTATGTTTAAAGAAAAAACTGACTGCTAAATAAGTGTATCAGCTTTTCAGAGGACTGTGACTGGTATTTTATGAACAAAGTTGTTGACAGTTGTTTATCATCACAGTCTGACTCTCTGAGAAATACCAACTTAACATTGTTGAATCAAAAACACACATGCCAAATTTTAACAGAGAGTCTATTTAAAGAAGGAATACTTGGGCTGATTTTGAAAGAGATTTAATGAATGAAAGAACTCAGTCCTACTCAGCCTCTAAAATAAAAATTTTGAGATTAAATTTCTGAGAATGGAATCAAGAGACTGGTGGGAATTCCAAATATGCTGCTCTATATCAATAGATTTGCAAGGTGTCCAGTACTCTGCTGTGTTTAGGATTCAGCTAGATCTGTGAGCCAGCAGAGCCTGGGCTGCAAAAAGCAAGGTATGGCTGGAGACAAGATTTGGCTCTGCCCCCAGATTCCTTCAAGAGACAGGATGATGTTCTGGTTAAGTTGGCAACATGCTGGCTTGCTCTGGAGACAAAGTAGAGTTGATCATTCAATCTGGATTTTTCTTGCTAAATTTCTGGAATAAAAATAAAATAAAATGCCACTTCACACCATGTCAAATATCTTGGTTTTGTAATTGTGGAAGAATCTGTACATCAGCAAAGTCACTCCCTGCTATGCTTCTGATATGAACTTGGAGTCAGGGCTGCAGCTGCAAGAAGGGTCTGGATCAGCTACAATTTTTCTCAGCGAAGAACATCAGATCTCAGTGCGTTCCTTCAGGCATTTAAAGTGCAGCAATTTGTCACAAATCTTAATTCTGTAAAAAAAAAGTAGCAGCTTGTTATAAGCATGCTAGCACAGTATAAGGGAAGAAGGAAATTTGTTTGCTTTTTTCCTGAAAATAACTCCGTGAAAAAATACCATTAAACTTGAGCTGACAAATATTCTGTAGATTTCCCAGAAGTTATATGTGCATGGTATCACTTAGCTATTAGTTTGCAAAGAGACTATTTTCTTACCAATGGAAGGAGAATGTGCATTAGGAGCACATGGTGGAAAAGAGGACTCATGTTGCTGAGTTACACACCCCAATCCCACCTAGGTTAGTTTAGGAAATACTGGGCCCTTAGATTCAAAGCAGACAATTCTCTGAGTGCTGAAAAGCTTAACTCAATTTACAGGAAAAGACAGACTAATTGATATATATCCCTAACACAGACATAGACAACTTCAGGACATCAACTCCATGCATGTGAAGATAGGTAGACCTACCTGTGAAGTGCTCTAGGTCTGGAGCCTTTCAATGGCATTATAAATGGCTCTCAGAATCCACCCCTCTCCATTGTCTCCAGAGACGTCAGGAATTCTAGCCTATTTTGAACTGTCAAAAATTAGGCTATGTGACTTTGTGTTTGTTGAATGAAATTATTCTGTTTTATAGCTGCTGCTATGTCACTGATGAAACTGTAGGCTTTTATTCTGTTCCTTGACTGACAAGAACTCTCCCTTAAACAAGAGTTTAAATTGAAGCTTCCTCTGGTTTACTTCCCCTGTTGCATGACAATAAAGCTTTAACAGGAGGGGTGAAAAACCTCTGGCCTGTCTTCCTACTCCCTAGGGTTCAATGCACATGGTAGGAGAAGTCAGGCTCTTCAGAAGATTTCAGTTGTAGGAATAACTTTACTCTGAGTCCTAAATAGATTTGGGCAGGTACAGTTGCATTAGAAAAGTCTATGATTTATAGTCTTGCTCAAAGAAATAAATCTCAGTAGAAGAAGCACCTTGAGGATATTTCATTTTTACTATCATGACTAATTTCATCAAACCAGCAACTTTTCTTTGGTTTTCTTTCCCTCTTATTTTATAGGAGGAACTAATTTCTGTGTGTTTTCTCAATTAAAAGTTTGTTTTTTTTTTTTACTTTGCTGGCGGATTTTGAGATAAACATTGACACAAAGGTTAAAGTAACTTCAAAAGGCCTTCAATTTAGGATTAGTTCTATGTAGCTACCTCCATCTTTCAGAGTATTACTGCTCTGCATGGTCTGTCTAAGCAAAGAACAAGATTTTCCATGCTCTTTGATCTTTTAAAAATATATTGAAATCTGAAATCAAGTGCTTTGCCTGAGTCTTGACTCTGCTGGCAACAGTGATCTGAATAATGTACTAGCACGTACTAGAGTCCCTCTAATAACATCTAAAAAAGAAAGAAATGACGTATCTTCAGAATCAGTCCAGCTACATCTAGCAAATGATTAAAAGCTCTGAAGTCTGATGTGGATAAAAGATAAACAATGAAAAAAGGAAAAAAGAAAGGAAGGATAAATAGAAAAATGTTCCAGCTAAAACACCACCATTTGATTAAAAGATTTTACAAAGTGCAAATGTCATGTTAAGAACATAATCTCTACCTAAAGTTACACAGAAAGCACAGCTAAAATATTTTTATTATAGCTGTAGGTCAGAGGTCATTGGCTATCTTGCCAATAATGCAAAAACAATGCCACAAAAAAAAAAAAAAATCAATCCTTTTATTTATTTCTTTCACATCACCCATCTCAGTTAGAGAGTTTCTACATAGTAATACAGGGGACAATTAAGTCTGTTTAACACAGAGACAGATGCCAGATGTATGCCTGTAACAGTTACAGGGGAAGCATATGCATAGTATCAGCTCTACAAATAGTCAGGCTCCCTAGGCACTCAACAGTTTTGAAGCTAAGGGAGGGAATGTTTTTATGTTATAACATTTTCCCTTGGTGGTAGCAAATTAGCTGCCTTGTATCCATCTTCAGTTAGAACTGCAGAGAGTCACTTGAGAGCTTACAAATAAGTTCAGAGCTCTGCTAGACTGTTTCTTAGGTACCTGAGAAGTGGTATACATACCGTGCCTGAGCACAGGCACCTGTGTAACATGTGGACGCAAAACAACAAAAAAAAGTTTGATTCTTTTTCCCATAAGACAATTTTTTTTACCTTAATTCCTTACAGAATTTGCTCAAGGTCAGGCTGAGCCTTACTTTCAGGTATGGTGCTTTATTTTTGTCTCCTTGGGAATTAAAGCAATTCTTCTTCTTAAAGAAAAACAAAGAAAAGCTACACTTTTATTAGGAAACCCAGAGGCTGTTTTTGAAAAACCATGCAGGAGATATTTGGGCCCAGATTTCTCTGCTTTCCATTATCTGTAATACTCAGAATTCAAGCTAATAATAACTGTACAGGTCTCTTGCCTTTTTTTTTCCAATACAACAATAAACCTGGGAGGATGGGGACCCATTAAAATCAAGTCATGTTGTAAAGCATACATGAAACCCTAAATCAAGTAAGTATTATAGTGATAAGTTCCAGTAAATTAAAAGATTGCTTTAAATACCCTGAGAAAGTTGACAATGACCCATATCTAGAACAGGTTTTACTGCATTTTATAGCACGTCTTCCCCATTTCTAGGGGTGTAGTAATCTTCATCATCTCTATAAAGATTTTCTTAAAGGATGACAATAGATTGATGTTAACTGACTTATTCTGGATCCTTCTGCAGCTTTAAATTTAGCAGCTGCATCTTCTACTTGCTTTACCAGAACAGTATTTAACTTATCCAATGCCTCGCTGCTGATTTCCCTTGTAGGATATTCAGATAAGTAAGCTGAGGGCACAGCTAACAGAAACTACCCTGACTGCATCTTACTTGGCGGTGATATTTGTAATTAGATTTTAAGTCTATCGCCAACACTAAAATACACTTTTTATAAGAATATGGTTCAGATTAGAAGTTGCTAGACATCAGAAGAATATCTTCCAGTACATACTAGGCTTAAAAAGTGAAGATATTAGAGAAAACAATGTAAATGCATATTGACAACGTCTTTGGAAATAGTTCCCAAATTGACAATTTTTCTTAAAGCTATCTTTTGTCGCATCAAAGTATTCTGGCATCAGCTCAGAAATTGAAACTTTAAAAAATGAAAATATGACAAGTAAAAAGGTGAGTCTTAGTTGAGCAGCCGAACTGCTGCACATAAAACTAACTAGTAGGAGAGATTTTTCTGCATTAGTGATGTTAATATCTATAATCTCCTCAATCCTTGAAACGTAAGAAGGCGATCTGTAACTTAAGAGTTCTTGATGAAGGACCCGGGAAAAGGAAGATATGAATATTCGGAAGGTATCTTCAGTAAATGTCTTTCAGAAATTAATCCACTCTTCAAGAAGAATCTGAAAATACAGTATTGAATCTGTTTACATGTATAATTCTCTTTGCCAAACTGGTTATATTTAGAGCCATATTTGAAAAAGACATTCTTAATTATCCTTTCTGATTGATCTAATTGGAGCACGATCCAGGCAGAAAGTTAAGTAGGATAGCATTATGAAACTTAGATTGCTAAGAGAATGTGGTTTCTTCATAAAGTGACACAAGGGTAATTTTTACAAATCTCTTCCAAAGGTGGTAACATCGCACCAGTAATCTCCTAAATAATAGTCTAAGGGACCCTCTAATCATATGATAATGAATATGTTACTTACCATGGAGAAGACTCTACATCAAACTCTTAAAAATTTCTTTCTTTTATAAGAAGATATTTCTGCATCTCTATGTCCAAGTGAGAGCTCCTTAAGATGTCAAGATAACCTAAAGTTTTCCTGAGAGCAGCATCATGAAAAGTGTTCTTCCTCTTATTCTGTCAGTTGCATTGCAAACCTTCCATGAAGTCCAAAGTAAACGTTTATGACATCAACCATTTGAAGCAGAGGATGATACCCAGCAGGGTTTTCCATCTATCAGTATAAAACTGATATGGTCTCATGGCTCTTAGAGGAGATTTTGAATCTAAATACAAGCATATCAGAAGGAATATGAACCTTTCACCAAGGTGGCCAGATTTTGAATGTTTCAGCACCCATGCAGCCTTTGTAATTATATTTATGGACTTTGCAAAGGAAAACAGGGAGCATTCAAAGAGCGTTACTGCATTGATTTTGTTTTGGACAAAACCAGGCTTCTACACAGAGACTGACAGGCTTCCATTCAACAGAGTCTACCTACAGTCAGGATGTAAACAGAGCCATCAAAAGGACATAGAGATTTCTTCAGAAACCTGTCATGTCTCTCTCCTCAGTGGCACATTCCTCAGTCAATATCTGTAAACAAGTTGTCATATCCAAATTTGAGGCAAGCTTGCAAAGCGAAAAGCTTGGTACCTTCTAATTAAAGATTTGTACGCTGAGATAATTGGCAACCGGTAAGGAAGGTTCAGTGGTGTAACATATAGCTCATTGCTGGTGGCTTGATTGTCTGACAGATGGAGATAGCTCCTTTAAATTATGGAGCTTTGATATTGGTATTTTTAGGAAATGTCAACAGCATGATTATATTTTCATTAATGCTGTCTTTTCTTCCCATTCATTGCTTTTGTTTGTCATAATCACTTGTTACCTTTTGTCTCTAACTACACAATCTGTTAATATTTGTATAGGCAGGCTCACAATGGTCCTGGTTAATGACGAGATAACAAGCATTGCCACACTACAATATGCAGCATTTACTAAATGCTGCAAATTTGATATGGAAATCATTGATACTATAATTAGGACTAGCTCACAATAAAGTTCATAAAAAGAATGTGAATATCATGCAAATTGTGCAAATGATTACACAAATTAAGTTAGGTTTCAAATTTAAGAGTCATTGTTTTTGTAGATGCTAGTGCTGAAACAATCCCACTCTAATATCTTTGTCACTGCCTTGATCAAGAGTGAAAATGTGCTATATTAAAAATGTGCTTTCTAAAAGATCCATGAGGCTGTTATCTGTTAATTACTACATTTTAGTTTTCCTCCTTTCTCAGGAAACAGCTTGGGGGTTCTACAACAAAGATTTACAGTTTAAAACTATCAATGTGTCATTGCTAAAGTTTTCCCAGTAGCTTCTCAGCTAAGTGCAGGGCTGGCACAGCTAGCCTTTGTACATTTGCTACCTGCAGCCCTGGGCTAGGAAGACTTTCCTAAGTGGGATAGGGCAGAGACCAAAATGACTGCTACATGACTGTTGTATGGTCTTTTCACTGCAAAATTAGACTCAGGGACAGTCAACTTATAGGCAAACACTGGAAATCAAAACTGTGATTCTTCTCTGTGATTTCCTTCTTTCTCCTCTATTAGGAAGAAATGAGACATACTTTTAACTAGTTGGACATTTCCAGTTCACTGCCAACTGCCAATTGTATGTCTGTTCCATTGAGAAAAATAGTGAAAAATTTCAAGGGCTGTGAGCTGTGTCTGGGCCACAGGTAGAAGCTGTATTTTCTACTGCAGAAGTTTTGACATTGTTGTGAATTTTGGAAGCAGAGCCTATCCCTGTCTGTGACTCACAGGTCTGATTTGCCTCCAGAACAGCAAGGCAGAGGCCAAAGACCCATTGTTGGGATCTGTGGACCAGCCCGCTGTGAGGATGGAAAATTTTCAGGTAACACAAACATTTTCTTTTTCTACTATTGTTTTTAAATAAAAATATGTGATTGTCATTAAATTGTAAGCATTTAATTAAAGCATGCTTCTGTAAGAAATGTTTTAAATTTTCCACAGTGCTCCCTGCAATCCCGAAATATTCCTCTGATATTTATTGTCTGGGACAAACGTGAACTAGAATTAAATCCATAGGCCATCATGTTTTTATTGCTTTTGAAGTGTTTTATGTCACAACAGTGGAAAATATATATTGTCTTTATCCTGTGTCCAGAAAACAAGGAAACAAAACCAACTAAACAAAACCCCACCACCACCTGTGGGAAACTGTGTAAGGATTATAGACCACAGAAGCTTTTATTTATAATATCAGGAGAAAAACATCAGATCCAAGAGTTTTTAAAATGTGGCAGTCCACCCTCATTTTACTGCCAGTCATTTTGCTAATCTGAGCTACATAATTGCTTTGCCTGACTGAAAGGAGTCTTTAAACAAACAAGCCAATATAAATACTAAGATAGGAGACAGATCTGTATAATAACCGCAAGAGAAGTATAAAAGTATTTGTTTATCTCTGCTCATTTATGTCAAAATCAATTGTAATTAAACAGAAATCCAACCACAGAGGTAGTGCTTTAGGTGATTGTTTTCAATAGAAATGTCATACGGACCCGGTGTTTAGAATATGCCAAAGCACACATTATTTGTCTCCTGTAATAAATATCCACTTATAGCCTTTATAGTTCTTTAGTAAAGGCAATTTCTTGTCTCAAAAAAAAAAGAAAAAAAAAAAAAAAGCCACCATTTCATGTAAATTCTGTGAGATTTTCTGGTCATATTTTAGGAATTACTGAAGTTCTGAAAAGCAGAGTTAATTACATTCTCTGTTAGATATTATGTGGCATTTATTGTCCATCTGCTTACACATATGTACAGAAAATACAGATCTTTCGTATCTATTTAAGGTATTAAGAATATGAAGCATAACATTATTTTATTAGTCTAAAACAAGTAGTGGTGTTGGTGGAGGTTTTCTAAATGAAATCATAGAATGGTTTGAGTTGGAAGGGATCTTAAACATCATCTAGTTCCAACTGTCCTCGCACGGGCAGGGACACCTTCCACTAAACCAGGTTGCTCAAAGCCCTATCCAGCCTGGCCTTGGACACTTCCAGGAATGAGACAACCTGTTCCAGTGCCTTACCAGCCTCAGAGCAAAAAATACTGGGTTTGTGGTTAGACCAGAGAAATATAAGCTGCAGAGAATTTTACCCTTTTTTTAATAACTGAGTAAATTTTAAATGGAAATATTTTCAATAATGAACACAAATTCCCAGCATCAAGGGTGAATGGATTTGATCTCTGACACAAGTCAGTGAGAACTTTATGTATGCATTCATAAACAGATCTTTGTCATGTTAAAAAAGGGTCATCAAAGATGTGCTTTACTATTCTCTGTAATGGAATAAAAGAATAAAGCATTTCAAGAGTGAAGGTACTGTGCAACTGCATGCTTTCAAAAAGAAGATGGCATATATTTTGAAATTAGTCCTCTAGTTTATTTTTTATTTGGACCTGTTAGTTGATAGTCATCCCAGTACACGGAATCAACCTACAAACCACCCCTGACAATTAAAGTTTATTTTTAGCTTCCACATTTAGAAAGGAATTTAAGAAATAATCAGTTAGAAGAAGGTTTTTTATGCAATAATAAAACCTAGACATCCCATTAAAAGAGAAAAAAGAATATCTGAAAGATAGACTTTCCTAGGACAATTAAAAATAACAGAAGTTACTGGTACTTTAAAATATTTAGTGCTATTCATGTACTTATCTAGCCATATTCTTATTTACTCTTTAATGATGAACAAATGGCAATAAAAAGCTACATTTTAAAATATTTTGTGAGTAAGAAGTTCTTAGGAAAGAATGCACTTGAATGACTATCAGTTCAAGTCTTATAAATTATAATGATCTAAACTCTGTCTGCCTTGTTTAACTCCAAATAAAATTTGGTAAAATAATTTACAGGTTTTGTGAGGAATAGGATAGCATAGATCTAGCTGTAAGTCTAAGTCTATGCCTATTTATATATCCAGGCCTGTGTAAAGGGGTAATCAGACTTTAAATATATTTAGATTCATTTATTTATATAAATATAAATCAAAGCATATATATGTGCATGCATATACATACGTTTATAGTTTGATTATAGCTTATAGTTTGATATATGGGAATCTTGGCATTTAGTATTAAATTGTATGGAGTACTTCAATACAGACTATAGTGTTCTTCATCCTATAAGTATAGTGCATAAAATATTTCTTAGAAATGTTTGCATGCTGATGTTTACCTCACATTTGTTTTTCTGCTTTGTATGTATGTATAATTTCAATAATTAGGAATCAGTTAAATTGCAGAAAACATTGTATTATTGACTTGATTTTTCTACTGTGTCATTGTTTAAAAATATAATAATTCTTGAGCTTCTTCTTTGTTATCATTATGCAAATTTCATATAATTAGTGAGTCAAAGTAAGATATCTGTTTTAGCCATTGAAAAGAGCCTACTATCTAAAGCATTAATTAACTTCATAGTGCAATGTATTTAGGGTGAAATCAGTACTCATAATTAATTTTGTTCACAATATTTATAAAGAAAGTGTAGGAAATTGTAGATACCACAATAAAAGATTTTTTTTCTTTTAACTTGCTATGAAAGGCAGATGTTAAATATAACTCCTCTGGTAATAGACTAAAATATGTAGAATATGTTTTCTGCTGTGCCAAAATACACATCTTGCATTAATTACATTTTATATGTTGCCAATATAACTTTCATCCTATACCATCTTTAAATTTCCATACCTAATACGTTTCCTATCTAGGTGACTGTTGTTTACAGATATCTTGTTTCCTTTTCTTTCTACAGCTGATAATTTAGCAGTTCTATTTTAGCGTATGTTCTCCCCTAAGTGCATAAAGCACTTCTGACTGTTTACCCTTAAACCTCCAGAGAGTTAGGAAAACCTCTAGACTGCTTCTGTTTATTGTACACACATGCACTGTTAAGGGTTTATTTTCAACTGGAGAGTGACAAGCACAGAGATAAAGACTGATGGTGCATATCATTCTACCAGCACATCTTGCTGTATGGCACAGTGTATAACCTTTTTTACATATATATATTTATATATTTACTTTTAAATTGATTCTATTTTCTCATATGTACTAATTTGGCCCTTGGTGGTGATAGTTCACTTCATGTTTGTAGTTTCTGCTACTAGTAAAAAAACCCCTGTTTAATTTTCTTTCCTGTGTGCTAGCTGTAGCAGTCAAAATTACAGGCTAATGGTGAGACAAGCAGCTTATAATGCATGATAATCAATGCTCAAAATCCGTTCCCTATAATGTGACATAATAGAGTGAAATGAAAAGACAGAGATTTTCAGGGTTAGAGCACCAAAGCTCATGCAATGCAGGTGGGTTTCAACTGAAGGTCATTCTGTGGGTTTTTTTGTTGTTTTTTGGCTTCATATTTAATTCAGTCACTGCTACCATGTCCAGGGAGCAGAAATGGAAAGTTAGTCGATACAGTGAGTAGGAATGCAAGTATAAAAATTGCTTTCATAAATACAGGAAATGAGAAGGGCAAAGTAGATAGAGCATGCAATATGCTTTGTATCTCTTTTACTTAGAGATTGCCAGCAAACTTTGTATTTTTGTTGGCAGTAATGAAAAATATAAACAGCTGGTAAGGCCCCTCCTCAAACTAGTGTATATGTGTGCACATGCGTAAAGTAAAAACATAAATCTTCAAACATCACTTGGTTGTAGTAAATTAACCTAATGAGTGTTGAAAATCTCAAAGCATAGTTTTTGGCACAGTACTGAACACCTTCTGATTAAGTTTACAATACTTATATCCAATGACTGAGAATTTTTCTGCTCTTCACCTTTCATCTGAGCTTGTTCGTTTCAATCTTAGTTCAAGGAGTATTTATTTTTTTAAAGAAATACAGTTCTGTCGAGTTTTAGAAAAAGAGTCAGCATCAAAATCTAAATTTCATATATATATGTGTGTTGTCAATGTACATAGCAGAGAAATATATATATATGGATATTAATTGGATGTATTTTAAGATAATATGACATAGAACCACAATCTGTAAGACAGAAAGGGTTTTCCTTCTACAGATGGTCTTTTTGTGGTATAATGAAAGAGACTGTAATGTTTGGGAAGAGGGATCTTGCTTTGATAGAGTAATTGAAAAGAGAGGAGCAGAGAAAAGTACTGGTCCATTGATTGTGCCATTCTGAGCGTTTTATGGTAGCTAACATGCAGCAGGGTTTTACTTTTGTCTGTTGTTATAAAGCAACAAAATTGTTCACAGATATTCATACAAAGGATAGTTAACCTCACAACATAAAAATTACTTGGAAAGCTGATTAGTTGTTTAGGTAAACTTTCAGAAGTGCCAAAAAGCTTTTATTCAGAGTTGTCATGAACTCCATATAAGAGAAAAATAACTTTAGATATTGTTTGGGAAAATCCTGAAGAAAACACTTATTTCTCCTATTTCTGCAAGCCTACTTTTAAAGTTAGAGACTGAGCTTGCCACAAATCTACTCTGAAGGATCAGGAAGATGAGGGTGTTTTTAAAAATATATTGATTTGGTTTGTTTTGTGAAGTTTTATGTTTATGAGTGGGATTTTTTGGAGGAGGAGGAGGTGGTTTGGTTGTTTGGGGATTTTTATTTCTTTTTTTGAGAAAGAGAGAAAGAATGAGAGTAGCAGTTTCCCTTGGCTGTTTTAAAGCAGCAGCTGTTTGATGCTGTAGAAGCTCCGGAAAACTAGATACGGAGAACTTTAGTGGAGGTGAACTAATGGGTGGAATGAGGTGTATAGCTATGTCCTTCATTTGTATGGCTCCCATTTCATTAAGCAATTGCCACACATATGTTGTCTCTGCAGTTATGCTTACTAATGCCATCTCATTCAAGTGAAGTAAAATCAAACATAACAAATTTAGATTTCTTCCTTAAAATCTTTCTGTTCTGTCACTTTGTTACAGTCCTAAGGTTGGGGTTATTTTAAATTATCATGCTTCTTAGCATGATAATTTTAGTTTTTGTTGGATACTAAAACCTGAGTGGGGATTTGTTTTCCTTGGAGACCACAGAATCATTGAATGGTTTGGGTCAGAAAGGACCTTGAAATCTAGCATGGGCAGGAATGTCCATTACTAGATCAGATTGCTCAAGGTCCTGTTCAACCTGACTTTGAAATCTTCCAGTGATGGGACATCCACAATTTCTCTGGGAAATGTGTTCCAGTGTCTCACTACTCTCATACAATCTAAATCTGCTTTCTTTCAGTTTATGCAGCCCAGGACACAATTGGCTGACTGGGCTGTGAGCACACACTGCTGGCTCATATCCAGCTTTTCATCCACCAGTATCCCCAATCCTTCCCAACAGGTCTGCCCTCAAGCTGTCCATTCTCCATTTTGTATTGATATTTGTGACTTCTCCAACCCAGGTGTAGGACCTTGCACTTAGACTTGTTGAACTTCATGGCGTTCACATGGCCCCCACCTCTTCAAGCCTGTCACAGTCCCTCTGGATGGCAACCCTTCCCTCCAGCGAACCAAATGCACCACTCAGCTTGTTGTGATCCTAGGGTGCACTCAGTTCCATTGTCTACCTCATTAATGCAGATAATAAATAATGTTGTTCCCAGTGTGGATCCAGGAGGGACACTTCTCTTTATGGTTTCCACTTGGACATTGAGACATTGACTGCAACTGTTTGCATGTGACCATCCAGCCACTACCTTATTCATCTGACAGTCCATCAAAAAGACTTTGCCTTGTCCACTGATGCATTCACTCCATCGTAGAAAGCCATCAGATTAGTCAGATACAATCTGTCCTCAGTGAAGCCTTGTTGTCTGTGTCTAATCACCTCCCCATCTTCCACATGTTTTGATGTATCTTCCAGGAAGATCTGTTCCATGATTTTACCAGGTACACAGCTGAGGCTGACTCACCTCCATGAATTTTATGTTTAAAGCCTTTATGTTACATTCTTTCCTTCAACAATCACTTTGTTCTGCTGCCCCTGTACCTAATTTTCTCTTGCTTTTGATATTTTTTTCAGGGTTTACAGCAGATTTAGATTTTGAAGTGTTCAAGGAAGGGAACACATATACAGAATGACGCTTTTTCACACAATTGTGTCATTAACAAGTATCAGTTCCAAGCAAATTATCCCAGTTTAGCATCACTATGACATAACACAATTTTAATTTAATTCAAGTTCTATTTATTCATATATTTTTAGACAGTTGAAAAACTGGTTACACTCTTGGATTCCCATAGATCACCTTTGGTGTTTCTTTTGTCATGTTTCTGCAGTGCAATCATCCATTAATCAGGTGGTGATATAAAAGATTACTAGGAATTTATTTTCTAATTTAAAAAAATGAAGATTGCTTAAATTCTCCCCATCTTTGGGTCAATATGTTTGTTCTGGTTTTCTGAAGACTCATTCTGCACATCTCTGAGTATTTAATCCTTATATTTAAAAGCATACTAACAGTTTTTTGGCCCAACTGGAATTCTGACACGGTCAGAGCCTAGGCTAGCTCACAGAAGGCCAGCGCTGCACCAGGTGTGGGGAACAACTGTGGTGTGGGGTTCCTGCCAACACCTGAACCTTTAGAGC
>JAWWMU010000001.1:58101234-58165140 GCA_035048155.1 Cinnycerthia olivascens
TTGCTCTACAGTGGAAGGTTTCTCACTGCAGTCAGGGGTTGGGTAAAGGAGAAGGAGGAGGCTCTTTGGTGCTGAGGTTCCAGCAGGAGGTTTATTAACATTGAAGGAGTCAGGAACAGAAAAATAAAAGAGAAAAGAGCCCCAAGCACACCTGTGCAGGGGATTTCATATAGTGACAAAGCCACAGCAAACACAAGCCAATGAGGGATCAGTAGGGGGTGGAGAGAAGGGGTTACAGCATTTCTTTGGGGCCAACCGGGGCAAGCAGGAGGAGAGGGCAGCTCACAGGGTCCAGTGGGGCATCCAGGTGGGGAAACACCCAAGAATGCCCAGGGGGAGGTATGCTCAAAGGATTGGTTCAGGGTTGGAGTGACATGGAAGGTGCCAGAACAAGGGGCAGGGTAACAGCGATTGATAGGGAAGGAGCTGGAACAAGGGGTAGGGAAATACCATACAAGGTAACTTAGGGGAAGGTGCTGCTTCAGGAATAAGCAAGCTCAGGGAGAACATGGGAAAACATAAGAACAAACCATGAACATAAAAACTTTAACAAAAAAACCAGTTAAACGAAATAAATATGGGCCATAACAGAATTTCATACTTTTTTAAAATACAAAATTCCTCAAAAAATTAATATTGAACACATCTGCCCATTTTGTGAAAGAAAAATTATTAATAGCTAAAATTATTAATACCTAAACCTAGAGATGGTAAAATGATTTATTCTATTTATTATTTTTCTTATTTCTGATACCTTGGTTAGAGTTGTAAATACAATTATAAGACAGCAAATATTGGCCCAAATGTAACCTATTTAATGTAAATGACATACAAACCAAGGTTTTTAAAACAGAAAGTTTTCTTTGAATTGTAGAACAGGAAGTATGAAAAGTTCTATTCTAAAAGTGTAGCAAAGGAATCTCATTTAACTATATTCTTTGTAAGAAATAAGGATATAGAAATCCTATCTGAAAACATCATTGGTTCACATAGTGTGTCACCATTTGTCATTCTTCCAAATTGTACGTATTGAGCAAATCCATTTTCCACCAAAACAAAAAAAGGGGAAAACTGATTACATGATCCATACTCATGTCTAATAAAATTACAATATGCACTTTTTGACAAGCTTATATTTAATGCATACTGATGGAAGATCTAGTTCTCTGTTCTCAGCAGGAAAAGTAGGCTTTTTAAGAAAACCTTTTTATTTTGTGACTGTCACAAAACATAACAATTACAAATGAAATGGAGGTGACAGAAAAAGAAAAAACAGCTTGCTGATTTTTATGAAGTGTTTGTATTTCCAGAAAGGCAGTCACTGCTCAGTTATTTGATTTGAAAAATTAATCCTTATAATTCCTTTTGAGTTCCCTAAGTACTGCTCACTCTTTTCTAGTATGAGTTTTACAGAACAAAGCCTAAAAGATTTCTACAGCAGATTAGTTTACAGATGAAGCTCAATTCCACTGAGAATGAGTCTCTAATGACCCCTTTATACTTCCATTGGGCTGTGTGAATGCTTTAATATGTGGAGAACAGAGTTAAATAAATTTATTGTCTCAACTAACAGGTTTATGCAAACCTTCTGAAATATTTTAATTATAGCTTCTTCTTTTTCTCCATAATTAAGAAACCAGATGTCAAGTAAGCCCATCACGTGATGATCATAGCCTATCAATTAGCCGAAATAAATCCACTTATAATTAGAGTTTTGTCTCTCTCTCCTTTGTTTTGCAGAACAAGAAGAATGTGTTAACTGCACAGATGAATGCAGAGTGCTTGGTCATTCTGACAGGTGTTGGATGCCACAGTTCCCTGCAGCCAGTCAGGCTGAGAATGCAGATTATCGCACAAATCTCTTTGTACCCACAGTTGAAGCTAATGTTGAGACTGAGACATATGAAACTGTGAATCCCACTGGGAAAAAGACTTTTTGTACATTTGGGAAAGACAAGAGAGAGCACACTATTCTCATTGCCAATGTTAAACCTTACTTAAAAGCCAAACGTGCCCTGAGTCCTCTGCTTCAGGAGGTTCCCTCAGCATCGAGCAGCCCAACCAAGACATGCATTGAGCCTTGCACCTCAACAAAAGGACCACTGGATGGTTGTGAAGTGAAATCAGGAGCCTTGGCTGAACCAAGCAGCCAGTACTTGTCAACTGACAGTCAGTATCTATCGCCCAGTAAACAGTCGAAGGACGCTTCCTTCATTGCATCAGATCAGATGGCTAGGGCCTTTGCAGACGTGCATTCCCGAGTGAGCCGAGACTCGAGTGAGATGGACTCTGTTCTGGAGCAGTTAGACCGCTCAGCCCGGGATCTAGGCAGGGAGTCGGTGGATGCCGAGGAAGTGGTGAGAGAAATAGACAAGCTCTTGCAGGACTGTCGGGGAAGCGACCCTGTGGCCATCAGAAAGTGAGGGGGAAAATAAGGACAGGCTGGCAGTTGCACTCCTCTTCTGCTGATTGAAAATAAATAAAAAAATAAATTCCCTGGTAGTAACAGAATTACAGGAATGAAGGAAGACCAATGCTGCTTTAAGGCTTTTAGTGAACATCTGAAGTGCCCACAAGTATGTTCTTTTCACTGCTCTTTCTTTTTGACAGATAACACTGGTTTCATTTTGACCAAGCTTTCATTAGGACAGAGTCAAGTACACCAAGAACAAAATGAAAGAAGGAAAGACAGTGCCATTTTGACAATCTGATAGGAAGGTGTGAGAAAGATGGAATGGAAATACGTCTGATACTTTAAGACTGTCCTCAATAGCTGATGCTGACTTTACTGTTTACGTATAAACCCCAAGAAAAACAGGGTTGAATAATACTGATCTGTGGTGAATTTCCAGCACCCACCACAGGCTTCTACTGAAAGTCCTATAAAGAGTTCTTGTAGTAGTCCAAGCGACGCCAAACATTAACACTCATTTGTGGTAAACATTTATGTACAAAGTTATCTGCCACAAATATGAAAAAGGAAAAAAAAGGAACAATAGAACAAAAAGAACCATTCCAGATCATTATTCAAGAAAACATATCCTCATCATTAATGAAACACTACATATCATATTAAGGTTAAATGTAAAATGATATAGTCCATCTTGTCCTGCACACACATAAGCTAATTCACTTGATAAAATGAAAAAAATGATTTTATTATCTATTTAGCATTTTAGTGTCCAACAAAGCTATAAATAGTTAGTGGTAAAAAAAAAAAAATAAAAGGAAGTGAAAAATTTTGGGAAAAAAGAGTTACCTTAAGGGTAATACAGAAAAGAAGTTAACATTATTAACACTTTTTTATTCATTTGTGGACACTAAAATAGCTCAGGAAAGTGAAAATGTCAGACATCCACAAAAATCACATGGTCATTTAAATGTGCAAATGTAAGAAGATTCAGTGTGTTTACATCAAATGACATATTTTTATTGATTTATTGCAGATTCAGTGCATATGAGCCAAATTGTTGAGTGTATAAGAGCTATATTGTGTATTTTATTAAATTAATATATAGTTGTGTTGCAAAAATATTTGGGCTTATATTGTAAATGGCAAGTGTTGCCTCAGTAGCTGTCGAACTCTATGAGTTTTGTTTTTTCCTGCTTCCTTTTCCCCATGGAATATGGGAAGCAGCGCCTCAGAGCAAAGTCTCTTGTTTAATGTATGGTCTACGAAGTACTGCAGTACATAATCTGTTCAAAATATGTCTGAGTGAGCTGATGGAGCTAACTGAACAGCCTACAAATACATCCATCAGTCATGGTTATGTGCAAGTCCTTGTAGAAGCTTCTATTGCAAACCCATGTTTAATAACAAAAATTACACTTGAACCAACATCTGGAACCTCTTCGTTTTTGTTTTTGCTTTTTTTTCCCAACATATGCAGCCAGCTTGTTCAATGCAGGATATTTGATTGAATTCTTCAGAGATGCCACCATTTTAAAAGTTTTGGTATTAAGTTTATAGAGCTGAAAAATATGGCAGTGCCAAGGTGGCATGAGCAGTATTTTATCTGATTCTTCAGAATGTGCAATAGCTTACTGCAGTTCTAGATAAATCCTGCTTATTCTGAGAGGTATTTTTAGTCAAGTTTTCACTTGATCTGAATAATATTTGCAGAATAACTTAGAATAACTTGGGATATAATTTTTACTTTTTATTATTGTTTCCTAGGAGCATTTTTATTGCATTTGGAAAATTCAAATTTCAGATAAAACTTAGAAAAGAACAAACGAACTTCCACAGTACAAGAAGAAGCAGAATAAGATGTTTAGCTCAAGATTTGTCCCTTATATACTCTAGACACCCTGCTGGAAATACCACTATGGCACATTGTTTAAAAACTATGTATTTGCTTTCTTAAATTTAATCTATACTATAAAAATATTTATAAAAGGAGTTGGCAATCTGAAATATCACAAGCCATAGTTTTTTATCAGTTCAAGAAAAAAAGTTGACCCAACAGCCTATTTTGATTTTGGGATTGCATTTAAATGGTTATTTCTGCTAGTCAGTCCTACAATGAATTGTCTTTGGGAGACACCAATTCTGACAGTTTGCTTTTAGCTTCTGTTAAAAAATGTCTACAACTACATGCAAAAGGAAGGATCTTGTACATGTCTTATCAAGCTACTCTCCATGTTTTGGACAATTTATGTATCTAAAACGTGGTGTTGTCTGTGTTATATAATTTTATATTTTATTTTTTTTTGGCCAGGAGACCCAAGATTGGTTTTGCTTGATAGCTTGATAGCTTGAAATTGCATAGTGGAGAGGATTCTTATTGTTTGATCAGTCTTTTCTACGTATTTCTGTGGTGCCCATCACTTCAGTGTCTGTGCACCAAGTCTTTAGCTCTGCCAGTGAGATCCATTATTCAGCAAAATCTAAGCCAGTATGTAAATGCAGTCAAGTGATGGAGATTTGTGTATTTTATAAATGATTTTAACACTGAGTAACCAATTGTACAATTCATTGTATGTTTCTGAAGACATAAAACCACAACATTCTGAGAAAGGGCTGTGCCAATGTAAGAGGAATTTACCTTAAGGCTCTCTGTCACTAGTGATTTACTAGCTTTAGCTGTTTAACACATTATCTGCATTTAGTAGTGATTATTTATTTACCACTGAAGTAATTCAGAATTCATGACTCACAGCTTTATAGAAGAGTTTAGGAAATCTTGCTTTTATTTAATTTGTCTTTCAACTGCCTTGTTTTGTAGAACTCTGGCATACTGCTTCCCAGTATAAGATTATCCCAGGTTAAAAAATTATTTCACAATTTAGAATGGATAATGAACCAACAAACCAGCAGAGCTTATACATTGTGAGTTTTTCTGGTTCAGTCAAAATTAACATGATTGTGTGTGAAGGACGTACTGCACACAAAAGAATTTAAAGTAGTTTTTCTCCATGGTATCTCTACTATCACCCCTGGAGAAAGAGGCCGCAACAAAAGATAAAGTTTATGAGTTATTTCTCTCATTTTTTACACACATGCTTTATAAGACTGAAAGGAGATATCAGTCACAAGATTATAAAAGGAAAGTTGGAGTTAATGGAGACAAGTAAAGCAACTAATAAATTTGTACTGTACACTGTGAATAGAGAATAAGGTATTCTGTATCTTTTTTTAATTTAAAAAAGCCAGCAACTGGGAGTTCCTAATACAATTGGCCAATCAAATCAGAACTCAAAATCAGACCTTTCTTTTCCATCCCTTTTTTTAATTGGCATATGAAGAAACAGATTTCCCTGAACTGATTTGCCACTCAAGAATAGAGATTTCCAATCCAAGTTACCCCTAGAAGTCAAATCTTGTTCAGAGTGGAGCAAGATACACTATTCAAACAAGCTTTCATGTTGCTTGCTGTCAAATGGAAGGGAAATTGCTGAGGTCAAGGAGGAGTTTGAAGCCAGGCATAACATACACCCACTCATTACTGTTTAATTGCTTTCTTTTGACATCAGGCAGCAGTTATTATTGCATTAATTTAAATGGGAGTTTTGGCTATCAAGATTTGTTGACTTGAAGTGTAATTGAATGAAATCTGATTAAGGTTTTGACTTCTCTGGCCCAATTGTGATACAGGTTGGCATTCTCATTTATCAGCCCCTGTCTCCCCATATGGCTCAAAGTTGCACCAATGACTGGTGAATGACACAAAAAAAAAAACAACAAAAGCAGCATACATTGTATGGATTTTCTCAACCGCTATTGTTTAATGGCTGTGTTTAATGTGACCTATCTGGAAAATGAGGACTACAAATAAAAAGCGATTACTAATAGTGGTGTTGCCTGCTTTTGCATTCATTAACACAGAAGAAATGTGTTAAACACTGCATACCACAGGGAGCCTGATGGTAATTACTTTGGAAAAGCAACTTGTGGCAATGCGGCTGTTACTGCTAGTTATCAGTTTGCCAAAAAAATGACAGTTCCTGCTTCATTTATTAGAAATGTGTAACCGTTTTCTCTCAACAGGAAAGTGGAGAAGAGTTTTCATCAAGCTGAGTAGGTTTATCTTTTAAGCAGCTGATGCACTGAATCCCTACAGGCTGTTATTTGCTCATAGAAACATGAAACTGAATAAAGGATATTTTGGTTTAGTACTCTGGTGTGAGTTCACCAGAAATATTTTAAACGGGGTGGGGCTGTAAGTTCTTAAAGACTGGACCTAGCAGGAGAGATCAAAACACTGCTTGAGTAGACAAGTGGAGAAGGACAGCCTGAAGAATGCAAGGAATTGGTTTTTGCTGTTTAACTTTTCTTATTGTGTCTTTCTTAAGAGTGTGAATGATTTTATTCATGTTGCTGTAAACAATGTGACAAATTGCTGGGAAAAATATTACTAAGTCCTATGTTTGGCTTTTTGAGTTTGTTGTAATAACTTAACACTTTTATTAACTTCTTTTGTTTGGTTGGGTTTTGATCTATTTGAGCATTATGATCTATCCCTCAGAATGTGTGGGCCTCTCTGTCTGCTCCTGAGTTACTGTAGCAATGACATACCAAATAGTGTAAAGTCTGTAAACCAGATTTTTTTTTTTTCCAGTGGGGAGTTTTTTGACTTTTGTCTATTTGTTTGTTTGGGTTTTTTAAACAGTAACTAAGTATAAAGGCATTGATTTTGACAGCTAAATAGAATTTCAGTTTGTTCAGAATACTACAGGTATTATAAAGGTGTGTGCTATTCCTGCAGACAGAATTACCTTTTACTCATTGTGTTTTTTTCTGCAAGTCTCCTTGCCCAAAGCAAAACCAGCCTCCATCTAGTTAGCTGCCCATCTCAGGCACTGAAACCCAACAATGTTATCTCCCCTTTTTCCTGCTACAGATATGTGTCTTTCTCCAGGCTGATTTTTAAAATCTAGCAAGCCATTGTCTGTGCAGAGTCCTTACAGAATGTACCTTATGCTGCTGATGTCCTCACTGGACATGGGATGTTACTTTTACTGTCTTCAACTGTGTGTAATTCAGAGCTTGGCTGGATCCGCAGTATATGTTGAACAAGTCATAAACCATCCTGGCTTTTCTTTACCCAGTGTACAGAGTCATTGATTTCTCATTTGGAAAGTGGCCAGTCCGTCAAACAGAGATTCTTAGATCTTCTTTAAGCCAACCACGTCTTACTGCTTCAGGGTGTTCACTCATGGGATAAATACCCTATCCTTATCCTTTATTGAGTCTAAGACATGAAAGCAGCTGAAACCTTATTTCTTCAGTTAGTAATGTTTCCCTAAAAATGAAATTTTTGCAGTAGAAAGGACAACTGTCTGCTGTACGCGTAGTTTGATTTGTGAAAGGTCACCTTAGTTTCAGTAGTGCATGAAGAAATGCATCAGGGAATTAATGAGCCATCTAAGAATTTCCTGAGATGTATATTCCATAATGCATATGTTATGATTCAGGGAAAAGAGCACAGCATCTTGCTTTATTTATTGTTGATGGTTCCCGATAATGCCTGGCTTATGAAAATATTTAGTTCAAATTTTGGGGAAACATTTTTCTCTGTCTGGGACACAAATTATTTTTAATAATTTTAAGAAGATTTTTTTCCCGAAATACACACTAGTCAAATGTTGGGCCCTTTGTTACTTTGTGAAAATGGTGTTCTGACATGGTTTCCCCCTTTAGGTTCTTTACATTAGAGATAATACCTTTGATTTGGGCAAGACTCCAAAACGTCTGTAAACATTTCAAAATTTATCGTGGTTAGAGTTAATAGTATAGGAGTAGCTTGAAACATAGATGATTGCACAGCAGATTCAGATGTTGACCTACTGAGGAAAGGAATAATGAAATATCCATTTCTGTAAACATATTTACTTAATACTTCAAACACTAACTCTATGGAAATTTTATTGTAGTGCACCAACTGAACTGCTACCAGGGAGCTAGGGGAACCATTGGCCAGTACTCAATGTTTTCCAAATTAAAAGCAACTCTGAAGTTGTGTCTGGAAATCAGTTGATTGCTGTAGCAGTATAGAAACGTCTGCAACAAGAAATTCTCCTTAATAAATGTGTGGTTACACTTTGTAATACCTCTACATTTTCCATCTTTTTAAGGGCAATCACACACAGAAGGCTTTTCAACAGTTTGATTTGAGAGCGATAAAAATGGATCACTAGGCTGGCATAGTATTGAAATAAAAGCACCATACGTGTCTGACCATCAGGAAATTACATCTATTTCTGTTATTACTGTCTATAGGTAAAGGTTTCATGCGTGTATTTTTTAAACATTTTACAACAGGCATCAATTATGATGCTGTGTGCTGTAATGATTTCTACAGCCTATCAGTCACCACTCCTTTTTATATGTCAATTTAAAATTACTTACACTGAAAATTTATCTAATGTAGAGAATTTAGAGTAGATTTCTTATTCGTCTTCACACTTCTTACCATTATAATAAAAAATATTCATCATAATATTTGTAGATAAGACCTCAATTTATTTCTTGAAATTCTTTGGTTTAAAATTTGATTAAAGCTGCTGAATTAAAATAAAATAATATTTTTATTTTATTATTAAAATACTTATTTTTATGTACAAATTCTTCATTCACTATTGTGAGTTCAATGGGAAATGTTCGTAGGAGTATTGCAATAAACTAGTCAGTTCTAAATAAGGATATTTTCTTGATAACTAAACATATAGCCATTTCATCTTCAAAGAAATTTATTTTAGGATTTTTTTTGTACTAAAATTATGAGAAAAATATGTGTATTCTGGATAACTAATACATTTAACATCCTCTAACTATAATGCAGTTCAAAGTAGTGGTATTTCATTATGAGTATATGTTTAGGGACTGCCTTAGATCAGTTGAGAAATTGCATTCACTCTGAATGCCCTTTGAATCTCTACGCTTGAAGATGCATTGCCTATATGAATGATTCTGTACTCCCTTGGGCCTCTTTTTAACTTGAGAATAAAAGTAATATAAACACTCCTATATCATTTAATAAAGATGTGAATATAGTATATATAGCAGAGGAGAATACATGTGAAACTATTTTAACAACATTATAGTACCATTGTATTATAAGAGATTTAGAACAGAGATTAGCGAATGTTAGTAAGCCTTTATCTTCGACCACAAGATAATCTTCCTAAAAGCACTGTGGCTTTGCCTCAGTTTAAGGGTTGTAGTACTACTGGAGAGCACCAGAAAGGGTCCTGTTAAGACTCTAGGTTTCTTTTGTGCTGTCTTCTGGAAGAGACTCCAGAGGCTGGTAATTATGCTTCCACAATAACTTTTGCACCTCCATCAGCCAGTGTAAGTGAACCAAGCTCCCTGGTATATACCAGCTCACTGCCACACTGCCACTCAGAGCTCTGACACTGCCTTAGCACAGTCTGTTTAGGTGACTTGTTTAGGGATCCAATAGGGATAGGAGCCCAATTTTGTTAGTACATATTTTTAGACATGTCAAAGTAAGACACAGCAACCCTTCTAAAGGAAAAGAACACTCACCTTTTGAAAAAAGTAATAGTTTTTGAAAAGTACTCTCTAGAACCATCCCCAGCCCCCAGTCTCTACAAAAAAAAAAAAAAAAAAAAAAAAAAAAGATTACCCAGGAAAAATATTAAATATAGCCTTGCTTGTAAACATTTTTCCCTCCATAGTGCAGTGGAGTAACACAGTTGATGAGTATAAATCTACCACCATTCTTTTCCAAATACATCTGTTCCAGTGAACTAAAACAGTAGAGGGTAATGGAAGCCTAAGAAATTCAGGTAAAGCCTGTATAATGATAGCAAGCACAGTCAGTCTTTTAATTTCCAAATGAATCATCTTTTATAAAAGATTCCTACTTCTGCACTTATTAATAATCTTCTGTGCACTCCTAAATTGTAAAAACATTGCAGCTGCAGTGTTAATGTGGCTGGCAGTAGAAATCAAGATAGAGAAGGAAAAGGAATACTATGCTTTAGGCAGACTTCCAGTTCCTATTACATCTTATCCCTTTAGCAGAGGTGAAATGTCAGGGGCCCATCATGTTATGGCAACAGTAGGAGAAGTACAAACAATTGGAGGACGTCTGATTCAAGCACTCTTGTTCAAAAAGCTTTCATGGAGATTTGCCAAGCTTACTGTGGGATCAAGAATGTAAACCTGAGACAGCTCTGCTGATAACCAGTAATTCCTGTAGTCGAAGGTGATGTTCACATCACCTCCTGCCTGGAAAAATTTCAAGCTTCTATGGGCAATGACAACACACAACTGCAAGGAGCCACCAGGTTCAGCTGCCAAATCTTGAATCCCATAGCTTCTTGTAAGTGCATGCCAGCTCCCCTCATTCACTTTATTTCCTTCATCCTGAGTGTTTATAAGGCATACTAGCAAATGCTAGTTGACACTTCCAAGCCTTGAAGGGTGGTCTGGAGAAAGACCAATCCTGGTTCAATGCCTGTGTTTGTTAGCACAGAATGCTTTCTTGCAGACAGATAAAAATCAGAGCTCTATTTGAAGAACCACCTGTTTGCTCAGTTTGGGAATTTCTTTAGTTATTATTTTTGTTGCATTTTATAAATAATCCAGAAAATCTTCAGCATCAGTGAAGCTAAAAGCATGCTCATTTTTAACAGCAGCATAAATATTAATCACAGTCACCAGACAAGACTGAGGATTTTATTTGGCATAACATGTACAACCATGCAACAATTATGTAAAAATGGAAGTTATTATGAGCTGTAATTAATATACTATGTTACCAGCTGACTCAAAGCACTTTGCTCAGCATCCTTGGTTTTAAAGACTGCATCTGAGTGGTGGTAAAATGTATACTAAATTCAGTAAAGCACATCAACAGCCTTAGGCTTTCTCCTCTAGTGCTGACTACCACTGAATTCTATTTCTGCTGGAATCTTGCTATTAAAAAAAAAAAAAGCAGTATAATTGCTGATTTACCACCACTGCTTAATCTAATTCAGTTCTTAGTGGTCCATTAGCATAACAGAATTTGCATTTTATTTCACAGAAAATGTTATGACTCCACCTGCCTTAGTTCAGAAAACGTATCAGAAACAGGAAAAAATGGTACAAGCAAAGAAATGACAAACCACTTACATTTACTAAAACAACTTAAATATAAAAGAGGAAGGTGTAGTGGTACATGTAAAGTATATGTCTTTGCAAGTGAACTAGAAGTGTACCAACCTCCCTCACATCTTTCAGTTCCATCGCTCAGATTCCACTTATATTGAGTTTCCAAAACTCAGTAATTTTCAAATGTGCTGCTATCACATGCCACTATCCTTGTAAAATTTTATTCATTGTGAAGACTGTGACAGAAAATGTGCAAAGACATACGCAAGGATATAGTGCTTTATCAAACTATAACACTGCTAAACATAACTGTCTTCCTATTGACTTGTGTCGCTGACTCAAGCCTTGCTTCCCAGAGCCTCCACCTGCTCAGGGGGTTTTTTCAGGGCCTTGGACCTAATCCAGACACTAGAGATCATAGAAAAATTACAAGTTATCACGCCCTGCCCAGAGTGAGGTGATCAAAATAATAACAAATTAAAAATATTTTGATTGACAGTTTATATGTACTTCATTATATTTTTGCACTTCCTTTGAGGCTCAAATCCTAAGGGTGACAGCTGTCTTTTTAAAGGTGACTCATTGCATTCCTTTACACAGTCCCCTAACAGATGGAAAGGTCTTTGTTTCCCAGGGAACACTGACAGGTTATGATTTCCAGAGCTTTTAATCATTTTAGCAACACTTATACACATCTGTCAATTACTCTATTCAGTGATGTTAATAATACAGCAATCTGAGGATGACAAAGAACACTCTTCTTTTCTTGAAAACACAACTTTTCCATCATGACTGGAAATACAGAACAAAAACACTTTTGCAGAGTTTTCTCCCAGACAAATCAGTATAAGTGTCAGGGTACTTGGCCTGCATGAGAAGGAGTCCGTTTTCCCCACAGCAGCCCTCGCAGTGCTGTGCTCTGCACTGGTGGCTGGAATGGTGCTGATAGCACACACCAGTGTTCTGGCTCCTGCTGAGCAGGGCTGGCACAGCATCTGTGCTGTCTCCCCAACATTCCACCCTCATTCCCGCCTCCAACAGTAACCCGGGGATGGGAAAGACCTTGGCACAGGACATTGCCAGGACAGATGACCAAAGGGGTATTCTATATGATATCTTCACAAACATGAAAGCTAAGAGAAAGGAGGAGGTGGGAGGGATTCATTATTTATGGCATTTGTCTTCTGGAACAACTGCTACATGTACTGAAGTCCTACTTCCCAGAAAAGGACTGGACATCACCTGCTGATGGGAAGTAGAAAATAAATCCTTTTTAATTTCCTTTGCTAATGCACATGGTCTTGCTTTTGCTCTATTAAACTTCCCTTATCTTCTCCCATGAGGGTTTTTTGCATCATATTTTCTCCCTCTCCTGTCCTCCTGAGGTGGGGACTCCTAGGGCAGTTTGGTGGGCACCTGGAGTCTAGCCAAGGTCAACCTGCCACAACCAGCATTTATAGTAACAGTAATTTTTTTTTTTTTTCATAATACATGTCCTCAGAGCTTTTCTTCTCCTCTCCTGAGCTACAGTGAAGCTATAAATCATTAAAACATACAACCAATAAAACATGACAAGCTGGCATCACACAAATAATTAAAATCAAAGTCACTGTGCAGAAGTGATAATTTTGGTCAGGTACAGAGTAATGGCCTTCGCTGTGGTGCTTTTTTCTGGTCGTGATACCAAGCACTTGAAGCTCCCAAGGCTTCAGAATAGAGGCAGAAGATGTGTGTGTGCCAGTGGATGTGGTAGCTCTACCTCATGACTAATATGCAGCTCATTCATTCATTATAGAACTGAGGCTGCAGTCCCCTTATGTAAACCAGGTATGTTTTTGCAGTGATGTGACAAGGTGTCCACATAGAAGTTACATAGCTTTTACTGAGCAATGACACTGGGATACTTTGGAGGGGGTTTTTTTGCCATCTGTGTTATGTTCAATATGAGCAGAAACCTAAACATCTAAATAAAAACAATTTATAATAATATAGAATATTTTTCAGAAAAAATATTTTTGCAGCATCTTATACTTTTCTTTTCTTATTAGAGGAAATTTTATTCTGATGCCTACTACAAAAAGTAAATATAGCCCTAATGTTCTGCAGTGTAACAACTTACCTTAGTAACAGAACCCTTTCAGCTTTCAAACTGTATTTTTAAGAAGTCTCAATTGAAGATTTTTGTGTCATCAGGCAGTACTTAGTACTACTTAATATCATCACAATCACATTTGAAGACCCTAGAGAAGGAGTCACAGCTTCTTCTTAAGCACTACTGATAAGCAGTGAAATGTTTCATATTGAAAAATATTACAGAAGCAAAGCAAAACAAAACAATATTTCAGATAGAGAAAATCTTATTATCTCCAGACCAGTCACAATTGGAGTAATATGACAGAATTTATAGGTTATGGTCTGCACAGGCAATATGTACTAGAGCCAGGAATTTAACTTGCATTTCCCTATTATTCTAATCCAGACCTTGAACTATTGCAACCACCTTCTTATCTCCTTCAGGAAGATCAGATAGGTTATGGATCAGAAAGGCAGTTCCTAGAATTTAAACCAGTTCCACAACAGGTATCACAACCCCAGCCTTTAACCTCTTCTCTGTACACACGATATAAACACCGCTATTCTTGCAGTAACAAAATTGTCAGGAAGGGTGTTTCTCACCATTTTCTCAGGGGCTTTAGACCCCTAGGGTCCTTGACATCTCTGTATACATTCTTTTGAGAAAAGTATGGACTATTCAAGTGCTCTTCTGTAAAGTAAAATAAGTGGCAGCTGGCACCATACAGTTCTGTTATAATGAAAACATGAGGTGGTTGCCATTACACAGTCCTGCACTAATGAGAACAGTAGGAGTCGAGCATTACAATGGTCTAATGAAAACAGGAAATGGCTGGCATTAGATTGGTATAATGAAAACAGGAGGTGGCTGGCATTATGCTTATACAATAAATAAATTAAGATTTCTGGCCCTACCAATCTCATCTACATTATATATGATTCTACTATGCAAGAGAGAAGCTTATGCAAAATCAGGGACAGTGACAGTAAAGATCATTCTTTGTTACATCACATCAGTAAGCAGAGTTGCGTCCCTTCCCTTTCAACTGTTTATTTCTTTTTTGGTGGTTATAAATGAGGAAAAGAGACACAGGGTTTTAAAAATTGGCACGTAACCTATACAGACTTCTATTTAAAAATAGCCAAAATAGCTTGTTTTCTAGTGTCTGTCAAGCTTTAATGTAAAAGGTTAAAAATAGTTTATCCAAAAGTGAAAACTGATATGACGACTTTTTTAAATGAGTCTCACACTTAACTCTCCCTATCTGGGCTAAGTAAGCAATTGATAATACTTTGGGGTGTTTAATGCAATACAGAAAATGAGATCAATACTTGCTGAGAAATAAAGAAAAAACAAAAAAGAAGAAAAAATTTAAGCACAAAATCAATCATTTAGCCAATGTGCTTTCTTCTAAGAACAGAAGGGTCAGGAAGTTTTCTTCCTTGTTTTTCAAACTAATCTTTCTAGTAGAGTCTTTTTAATTATTATTACACAAGAGGGTTGTCCATGTAGGTCTTAAGACAATGAATGGACCATCATCTTCCCTTTTATTGCAACTTTTAGAGCCATCTGAAACTGATTGATTCTCACTCTCCTTAATCTGGCTGAATTCACTATGAAGTTTGTACAGTTCAAGGCCAGTACATTAAGGCACTGCATCAATCCACTCATACGGTACCTTTCAGCCACTCAGTCTCCCATTTCTCATCTTCAAGCTCAACTGCATTGTTTCTGGACATTTTCCATTGAAACCAAGAGATTAAATGAAGCAAGAAAATGTTTGGAGTATGATTTTCAAAGCAGCAATTAGTGTGCTGGAATGTTCCAGCACAAAGCACTGTGCTTCCTGCAGCCTGTTATTCTGCCGATAGCTTTGGTTTCCACACTCAGATTGCAGTGAAAATATTCCAGTCAGGTAGCTCGGAGTGAAACAGCAGTGTAATGCAAATAAGGAACAGATAATCAAATCAAACTTTCTAATCGAGTTTTGCTATGCTGACTCTCTTATTTCTCTCTAGCCTGCAGTTTGCATGTTTTACAACACTGCAGAATTAGCTTAAAGAGTAAATACTTGTGAGTTTATTGAATCCTGTCATGTCTCACATACACCGAAGAACAAATGAAGGAAAATAATCTTTCTGTGCTCCTTCTATTATTACTTTAATTTCTTTGCATCTTTGGTGTGGTTCTGATTGAATCCTTTTGAAGGAGGGGAATAGAAGATGAAGAAGCCAGAGGGGTAAAACAGGGTGAGTGCTGTTAATAAATTTTTGCTTTCTTTTTCTTTTGTTTTTATTTCTTCATCAAACAACTTAAGGGGTAAAAAAAAAACAACAAAAAAAAGCAACAAAATACTCATACCTTTTGGACCAGATTTTAAACTAAAACGTATGGCACTGGAAGCAGCATATGCCTTGGAAAATCTGCTGTTATGAGCTATGTGCAAGCCGCAGACGTGGCTTAATCGAGATAGGAGGCGACACGTGCCGTGCATCTGAGATTAGTGTCTGGACGTCAGCCATTAATGCTGGCATCCCAGGAACTGACTCATTCCTCTGCCAAACTTCTGCTGGGATTTGGGTTCACTGAATCCGGCTCACAGTGTTTAATCCCTCCAAGCAGTATCTCTTTGAATTGTGGAGCTTGCAAAATATCCAGGTGGTGGTCCAGCCACGACAGCGTCTGCATAAGCTCAAGAAATAACCTGCTCTCTTTGACAGTTCTACTATTCAGAAAGTTTCTAGCCCTCTACCATGCAAGTCTGCATGTCAAAGCTCCTTTTTCTTTGGTTCATTATACGGAGTAGACAATAGTCATATTGCCCTTCCAATCTCTTTGAAATATTTGAGATCTTAAAAACGTCGTATGCTATAAATCTACTTGATGGGTCTCATCATTCTGTAAGCAATATTTTTGATTAGCTTTGCAATAAAATGGCATTTTGCCCTATTTTCAAACTAACAAATTTTGTCAGGGTTGGCATCTCTATTACATTAGCAAATATATCAGTCAATACCACCTGGTGTAATTGAGTCTTCTTATATGATTCAGATAGTTGCTTAAACTATGGATTTTTTCAAAGTCAAATTTTCTGGCAGGAAAAATATTGTTTTTAATAAAATTTTAGATAAATAAGTAGTATATCACTGTAACTACTAGTCTTGGTTTAAGATAATTAATTGACCTCCATGTATAATATTCAAGATCATTTATAATTTTGTTGCACAGATAAATCTGTATAAAACCATTTGATTACGCTAGATTTCTATCTCAAGCTGCATACCAAAACTAGCACCTGACACTCACAGTAGAACATGAATGACTATGACAGTAAAATCCCTATAGGAGCCAAGGTTTTTTTTTAAACAATATTAGGAAATATGTTCTCTTCTGGCTTTCTAAGTAACTAAGAAAACTGGCCTCATGAAAAAGGTGCCTGTCTTTTAATGGAATGTGAAAATTAAAATTTAAAATCTAGCAACACACACGCACTCAAGGAGAAGAACCACATGACAGTAAAAGATTTAAAACCAAGTTGCACAGATTCAGCTAAACTACATTCTGAGACAAACCTTTTTCATATATGTATTCACATATAACAAAGGACAAATTCTATACTACTACTAGGTTAGCTAATCGAATGTTTGTCATTATCATCTGTGCATCTTTAAACACATTTTGCAGCATCCATTAAATAACAAATACTGAAATGGCATCTAGACATTATTTATTTCTCTGTGAATGCTTTTTGCTTGCATTTTCATACTGAAGAAATATTTTTGAAATCTAGATAAATATTTAAAATGCCCTTATCGTAACACAATAATAAGTCTGGATTATAATCAGCATTTCAGCATAAAAGAGTTATTTGTTTCTGTCTACATTACTAATCCAAATTATTCTGTAAATTTTTCTCACATGTTATATTTTTATTGCTTTTTTTAAGGCCCTATAATTTCTTTGATGACAAACACTGAGAATTTTAAAAGTATATATGACCATGATATATTTAAATCTTAGTTACGGTCTGAAATTTCAGTGTACGTAAAAAGTATTTTACTACATGATGTAGTTGTGCCAGATCCAATCAACTAAGTGGAGCTCACCCTAACCAATTCTTGGGACATCTCCAAGGAAAACAGAGGGCTCTACTAAGTAAACTAGACTGTTTACCAGGTAATACTGTCTTTTTTTTCTATGTCAACATTAAACTAATCAATATTAGTCAAAACTATTCCACTCAATAAATTCCCTAACTTTTCAGAGCTTATAGTGGAAGCCTTCATTCTCCTCCTTCTTATACTAAGATGAATAGAAAATGATGTTCTAAGTTTATATGGACTCTTTCCAAATGTTCTGTGAACCATGGTATTCCACAGCCTTGAGCATCTATTACATGGCTGCCAGAAGTAGAAGAAACTGTTACTGCTGCTCCAAGTGGGTTCATCCAAAGCCACACTTATACTGCCATCCTGGTTTGGGGAAGAATGGAGAGCTTGTCTTGCCTGGAGCTGCTTCTTTTTGGATTGGAAGTAAAACAACATGTCATTGATTATTAATGGCTCAAAGGCAGTTTTTGTAGATAAACTGTATTTACTTCTGTGGATTTTTGGACTATTACATTAGCCAGAAAAAAAAAAATTTCCTATCTTCAGGAATAAGTTGAAGGATGAACCTTCTGTTCATGCAGGTTGTTTCATTATAACAAATGCTTGTACAGCTACTATGTGAATGAAAATTATTTACAGAACATTAGAAAGCAAACACACAAACATGCTGTAATGCACACACTGCCCTGTGTGACCACACTGCCCTATGGGAGATGTAATTGGTAGGTAAAAAAACTTCCCTGTATTCAGCCATGAAATGTATATCCTGGAACTCTAGTAATAGAGAGTAACAGTAGTTTATAACCATGTAAAATTTTGTCTCTCATTAACCATGCATTCTTATTACATGCAGTGTAATTATACTAGCCAGGGAAAGATTTCATATCCTTGGGGAAAAGTTAAAGCTCTCCAGGAATGGTGTAATTATACTTCTAGCATATCTCCTAATGCAAGTGTTGGCTGGGATGACCAGGGATAGCACTCTACTCACAAATAGAGAAGACCTGCTGGCAGTCTTTGATGTGGCTTGAATTGTAGTGTCTCCAAAATGATTAAGTTAAGGACCTGGAGGTGAAATGGGAAGACAAGCAGCACATTTTGGATTCTGAACTTTACAACTGCATATTTCTTCTAATTCAGGATGTTGCTTGGGAGCTCTTTGGGTAGCTGCCATGAAGGAGAAGGATGTCAAGGAAAGCTAGGTGATCTTTTAGGAGAGCCTAAAGACAGCTTGGGAGTTAATCATAGAATCAAAGAAAGTTTGGCTGGTCTTACTCCCTGGGAAGATCAAGAAACACATGCTCTTGGAATTCATATCCACAGCCAAGTAAGTGAAAGACAAGAAGAGTAATCAGGAATACTCAACATGGATTTTTCATGAGTAAAGTGTGCATTAAAAGTCTTTTATCGGTGTTCAAATTAATGACTGGCTATAGGACGAGACAAAATGGTGTATGAAATTTTCCTTGACTTTAATAAGTTTTTTGTCATTCTCCACAGATGAGGAAGTATGTGCTAAGAAAATAGTTAGGTGGGTTTGCTTTCTGGTTTGAATATTAACTGGACTCAGCCACAGCAATGACCAGTGGTAAATGTCATTCTGGAGATCAGAGAGAAGTTAGTACCATAGAAGTCCACGGTTGGACCTGTAAAGTTCAACATTTTCAGTGACCTTGATAATACCACAGACTGCTCTTAGAACATTTGCAGAAAAAATAAACTGGAAAGAGTAACTGTGGACATGAAAAATGTCATAACTGTACCCAAAGAGATTGCAATAAACTTCAGCAACAGAGCAAAAAGCTCTTGAGGTTCCATAAGAACAACTGAAATTATCCAAACCAAGGGAGAAATTATACCACACATTAACAGAGGTTAGGAAGGGACTAGGTGAATTAAAGCCCTTCTGATGAGAGCTTGAGGGTTATGGTGCACACAAGGTTGGAGACAATTCCACAGTGCTCTCTCTTTCTGAATAAGACAAACTACATTCTGAGTATACAACTGTTATATACTACCTATACTGATAAGAAACTCTGACCACCAGATCAAGAAAAGTTATTCTTCCCTTCTACTTAGCACAAGTGAGCTTGTATATAAAATACTACATCCAGTTTAGGACTACTCAGTTTAAGAGAGATAAAAATGGAATTAGAGAGGATCTAATGGAGGGGTGATCTACAGCCCATGGGAAGAATTGCTATTGGAGAAGTTTGTGGAGGACTGTCTCTCATGGGAGGAATGCCACGCTTGAGAAGGAGGAAGGATTCTTCTCCTGGAGGACAAAGCAGCAGTAGAAACAGCATTGTGATGAACTGACTGCCACCCCCATTGCCCATCTTAGGGGCAGCCACTGAAGGGAACTGAGGGGAAGAGAGAGATAGAGAGTCAGGAATAAAGCTAAGTCTGGGAAGGTGCTTTTAAGTCCTGTTTTACTTCTCATTGTCATACGCTGATTTTGATTGGTAACAAATTCAATTAATTTCTCAAAGTCGGGTCTGTTTTGACCCTGATGGTAATTGTGAGTGATCTCTCCCTGTCCTTATCTTGACACAGGACATTGTTTTCTCTCCCCTGTCCAGTTGAGGAGTGGAAGAGTAGCTTTCTTGGGCACCTGGCATTTAGCCAGATCAAACCACCACAACAGGGCACAACAGCATTTAAGTTTCATTGTTATCAAGGAAAGAGAGAGAATAACTGATATCAGAAACTTCCTGATCTTTCGAATTCCTCAAAAAATCAAACCCAGACAAAAATTAGACAAAGATTTATGACTAAACAAACTATTTCTGTTTTACATTCAGTCATCGCTTTCAAGGATTTATTCATTAGGCCAAGTATATGCTTAGCATGTCTGAATTTAATTTTTTTCTCACTTGCAGGCATTTTTCAGGAAATAAAAAATGCCTTTGTTAAGTCAGAACTCTGAGCATACACACAGATTTCTGCTAATAGGTCTCACTGAATGCAGTTAACAGCTAGAAACCTGTGAATTTAATTAAATACATATGGGTAACCAGAAAACTCTCAGATACCCTGTACCATCATCTCATGGTTAACTTTTTTTTTCAGTTTTTTCTCACAGCATGATATTCCTCAGTTTTTTTAAGACAAGAAGAAGACTGATGAGAAATTCAAGGGAGAGACAATACCAGATTTCCTTACCCAAAACCATGTTGTGGTAATATTTCTGCCTGATATTTTGTTTCAATAGGTTCAGAATTCAGCCAACTCAATAATTTACCAAACCATGTCAGGTGCAAAGTGAAGAAACAAGATATGTGGGAGGCCTTGGATTTTTATCTTTATAGGACAAAACCTTTCAAAAATTTTTCTAAAGCCATTTGTCTTCTTTGCTGAGAGAATAAAAGGGGAAGCAATTTCCACTCAGAATATCTCAAAGTGGATCTCTGTGTCTATTATGCTTTCCCAAGGTTTATCTAAATCACCTGATAATATATGACCACACTCAAGAAAGATGGGTGCATCTTAGAAATGCAATTTGCATTCAGCGTACCATACACATTGTTAAAATATCATTTTATTCTAATGCTTCCTGTACAATAACTTCAATAATTATTACTATCTGCTTCTTAGCCCACTCAACTGGAGCCATCTACAGCAGTACAGTTAGAGAGAAGAACCATCAGAAGACAAAAATCACCCCAAAACTTTCTATAAGAACAAGAGATTTTAGAAACAGGATATATGCTTTCCATTCTTAATGTTCCATGGGCAATAAAAAAGGATCTGGAGCCTCTTCATGGCCTCCAGAGTCTGGGAGAATGAAGGGTGGTGGCAGTCTTTTGTGTCTCTCACTCCCAGACTGACCTGAACCCCCATGTGCTCAGAGTACCCTTGAGGAAGACAAGCTGCTGTGGGCAGTGCTGCCTGAGGCACTGGATTTGGCTAAACCCATGGGAAGTAGATGAAAGGGAAAGCAAAGATGAAGCCCTGCCACGTCCTGGATCTCCTGTCATCATCTCCCGGCATGAGTGATCCAGTCCTTCCCATCTCAGTTACTACACAGGTAAGATGCACCTATGTTCCCCTGATTTGCTGGCCAAAATCATCTGGTTCCAGGTATAGTGGAATATCAGCAAAGCTAACACAAAGAGCAACACAAATTTAGCACGTGATTAAGCTGATATCTTTATTATGGCAAAAAGAAGATCAAGTAGGTTTTACAAATTGAGTGATAACTGAATTTTTCAAGGCCAAGCTACAGAATTTCAAGCTAGAGGATGCTCCAAAAATTGTGTCTTGCTAATATGTTCTGTTAAAGCCAAAGGCAAAGTTTATCAGCTCCTCGAATTGCATTGCATAAGGGTGGAACTGTGAAAAAACTGCATCAAAAGCTGACAGTTGTTCTACAAAGTTGTTTCTACCACCTCTATATCATATATGTATGTTGACAAATTAAGCAATAGCCGCTTTATTTGCAATATTCAGTATTAAGGTTTTAATGTTGTGCCTTGCTAAGAGAAGGTTTTTTGTAGGAAGCTGCAACTAAGTGCAGGATTTAATCCTGCCTGAGCACCAAAGGAAATGAAGTAGCTATGCACGCCACCTTTTAAATTATCAATTTGGAATACAAGTTCACTATATAGTATAGGTTTTAGCACAAATCTCCATCCAAGGAAATCTATTTTCACTTTACTTCTTCTGTTTGTTGTTTAAAAAAATCTAGGAGAGGTGTCTCTAAAAAGATCACTGGGTTTGTCCAGCACAAAAGCTTCATAGCACATTTTATATAAACCTGTGCATTCTTCCAGCTTGGCAACATTCCTAACAAGGGTGTATGAAGAGTCATGAACTGCTTTTTTCTCACCTTGACAAGCACTTAAAATGTAATTTATTGTTGCTCTCAATTATTGTACATTCCACAAGTGTTTACTATTTCTGGAATCCTGGAACCCCACAGCCATATGATAAGGATTCAATGTAATGATCCGATCTATTTTAAAAGGAACAGGGTGGCAAGGCAAAATAAGATATTTAAGTTAATTTGCATGACTACTTCTTGAAACTTTAATGAACCATCCTAAAGATGTGCTGATATTATGGTAAAAAGATACTCCAGAATGACAACATTTTTTTCACTCCAGGAATAAGCAATTTCTTAAAAGAAAAAAAAAAAGAGAGAGAAAGATAAAGTAACATGTGTTATTTGTATTAATTATGTGGAAGGTCCTCTTTAGTCATGCAATTACATTCCCATCTAGCACCTAAAGAAGGGATTCAAGTGCTTAGGAATTTGACAGCTGCTGTCTGCCTTACTACTTCATATTCCTTTCTTGTGTAGACAAAACCTGAAAAACCTTCAGCAACTTTTTATCAAACTTTCAGATATTTATCAATTTTTTCCTTCCTCTTCTTCCATCTGCCTGTGGTTTGTTTTTTGGTCATAAAAGCAAGCCGCTTCTTCCTTTCCTTAGTCCCTTTCCTGCATACTGAATTATTTCCAGGCTAGTACTAGATCTATAATGTGGCTAAAAATGCATGTCAGAGGTTTTTGCTGGGTAATATTTGATCCTGATGCAAATGCATCCTTTGTATGGAACAATATGGGCCTTAACATGCCACATGGGATGAACGGAACACTTATTTCCTTTAACATTGTACTACAGAAGAAATGGACTGTGAACAAAATAAATTTATTACTCAACAACACAAGGTGAATTTTCATTTTGTATAGAGCTTTCAGAGCATATCCTGTCTGCAAATGAAGAACAATTTTTCAGCAATGGCTTTATCAAAAACAGACTGCCTTTTGGCCTTTCAGACTCCTGACACAGCTCTTAGAGCCATATAGGATTTTTTCACCTTATTTCAGGAAGGAATCTTTAGCTCTGGAAGATGACATTGCCGATTAAAGGAATAAGTCCTTTTAAAATAATTTTGGGAAGATGGATTAGCTTCTGGAAATTTTCTCTGCAGAAATGTAAATTACCAAGATTTCCCTAAATAAATAGTTTCCAGTCTTGCAAAATAATCAGTCTTTTTTGAAAAATTTTGTTCATAATGTGCATTCAGTGGGAACAATCACTGAACATTAAGCAAAGAACATTGAAATTATAATTTAAATAATAATGACATGATTATTCAACCATACCAATCAATGTTCCTCAAAAACAAAATAATAATAATAAAAAGAAACTACAGGCAACTCCAACAAAAGAGTTTAACTCATTTACTTAGATAAAGAACATTTTCCTTTCTACTAAATAGGATCAAAAATACAAAAATCTGGTGATTTGGTTATGCTATTTATTGACTTGATAGAAAGATTAGAGAAAACATCTCTGCAATATGCTGAGTGTCAAACTAAATAGTTTAGACTAATGCTGTCCAGCCTCAGCACCGATGAATTCTCATACCTTGGAATATGCTGCTATTTCCAAATTATAACAGGCAAGAGGAAAACTCTTTAATGAGCAATTTATTCTGTAACTTTTCACTCTAGGGAACTACTGCTACTTCCACTGAAACATTTGGCTCTGGACATGTCAGAATAGAACACCATGTTGAACAGACTTCTGCTCTGATCCAGAACGTCAGGAAGTATACAGATTCATATAATAAGATTACTATATGGAAAGCTTCTTGACACTTCTTTTTTCTTTTAAACAAAGATTCTGGATGGACTTATTTACTCTGTTTATAAATATTTGACCATTATATTTGCTTATGCACCACAAATACATCATTACTTAAACTAATCCTTAGGAATCTTTTTTTTTTGCAGTTATGCTTTTTATAGTACCTTGCTCTATGTATAATTTAGGTTTTGAACCTAAAGGTTCAAAGATTTAAGGGGTTTTTTTTATCACCAGCAGTTTAAGCCTGTACAAAGAGCACATAAACACACAGATGTCAAAGAAAATGTTTAGGCATTTTGTGGGCGTTTAATTTTTTTCCACTCATTCCATTTTAAAATTACCTTAAAAATAAATCATCTTTCATGATGTGGTAGGGCATAGCATCATACAGTGGCTAAAGGATTCCTTTTGAGACTACTGCCATCTAATATTACAGAAAACCTCTCTAAATTCACTTGTCTATAATTCCCTAACCCACATCACGTACCCTATGTCAATACTGCTAAATAAAATAGAATTGAGGCCAGTCCTGCACCCTAAGGGACTGGTTGGCTCACATTTGTATTTTTCATAGCTAGATATGTCCTTTGAGCATAAACTGGTCTCATGGGACACAAATCCCTCAGCCCCAGGTGGTCTCCTCTACAATCTGTATGATGCCCTTTGTATCCCACAATACTGCTAACTCGTCTTTCCCTATGAAAGGGGGGGATGGGGGTAGGTGGGGCAGAGTGTCTTAATACAAAATGCTTGAAGTAATATCTTCAGGGGATGCCCCATGCTGGAAGTTCAAGAACAGTGTTTTTGAATCCAGGCTGATAAAGAGTAAAAGGATCATGAAGAAAAGATACTTCACAGAAACCAGAAGGAACATGATTTATAGAACAAACACCTTTAGTGTTTCAAAGGCATATTTGTTAAGGATTGTACTACATCCTTTCAAGCTATATGCTCTATTTCACCTTCTGAATAATCTTACGCCTAATGCTACCTGCAGTGGTCGTGCTGTCTTATATAAGCAGTACTGACAACAAACATTTCTCCATGCCTTGACCAGCCATGACAAAACTTATCAAAGGGGTTCTTTTCTGGAGATTTGAGAGAAGGCATTCTCCATCCCTGACTCATGGAAGTCTTTGATCTGTCTGCTAAAAGCGCTCATTAGTGATGATGGACATTGGTTTACAAGACACAATGACCATCATTTCTTTCCTTTCATGATGGAGGAAGTATAGATAATTATTTTTATTATAGAAAGTTCATTTCTGTAAAACATTTAACTTTTCCTTTAACAGCCACAAAGTTTTTGAACAGGTTAACTGTATCTCCAGATACCCAGAAGACTCTGGGAAAAACTCTGAAACCACAAAATCTCTTGGAGCTGCAAGCTCCAGCACAGCTGCACTTACTGAGTCTGAAAAGAAAGTCTGGAAAAGAGAACTGCAGCCCGGAGAGTGTGTGAGATGATCTGAAATTCTCAAATTCTTCAGGACCAGAGAAGTGATGGGAAACTGATCCTCTGAATTCCTGTGATTGTTATGCTATGCAGTCTCAAGGCAGCAAGCAGCTGTCTTGAGAGAGGTAGTTCAGATCAGATCAGATTGAAGTTCAGCTCCTTTAGATAACTGTTTTAGGATATCTCCCTCAGATTTTGAAATTTAAGTTTTATAATTGCCTCTCTAAAAGAGAGTGGGGAAAATGTAATCCCCAGCAGTTGTAAATTAATGAGTATCCAGAAAAGCTGATTTAGGAAAAGAGGACAAGCAAACACACGTACACAGAGAATATGCTAAAATAATTAAAAAATGTGTAGTAAATGAATAGTAATTGCGCAAGATCTAACAGGTACCTCAGCAGATAAAGAAATAGTAGTTTTATAAAGGTCAAAAAGAAGTATTTTTTTCATACAGTATGTAATTAAAAAGTGAATTTTGTCTACATAGGAACTTGATAAATCTCATAAAGTGCTAAAAATGTTCAGAATGTGACATTCCTTCTGCACTTACCAAAGACAGAGGTCTGGATGAAACTTCCAGTTCTAGAAGCCCTAAACAGTTGATGCCTGGAACAGGAAAGCAAGATCAAAGAAAATGTCACTTTTCCTTGTCTTATTCGTCATGTTCCCCTAATCATTCACTGCAGCCTACGGGATGCTTGTCTAAATGAGTCATCTGTTATTTTCTGCTATGGGGACACTCATGCTCTTGAGAGACCTGTAGGATTTTCACATATGCCACCTTATAGACTGAATTCAGTTCGGAACTTAATTATCTCCCACTTGAGATAGATTCATTCATTCAAGAAATATAAACTAATAAACTGTGTACTCTCCCACAGTGCCCATGCAAACTGCTTGAATGAAAATTATCTTTTCTGATGATGTGAGATACTAGTTTCACGTAAATAAATATATACAGATTTACTTTTATGATGCATCCTTTATATAAAACTCAAGAATTGCTCTATCCTAAATTGAATACAATGAATGTTTCTGTGTTTTTTTCACTTAATGCATTAAATTTTACTTAGAGTATTTTCTATTAAGCTACAGTAGCTACACACAGCAAGGGAGTGATCCCTGTTCTCCAGGGCCAAGTACAGTGACCAAAGTGTTCAGAGTTAGTCACTTCTACATATTATTTCCCTTATCCTTATGTAAGGCCCCCAAAAAAGTCACTCAAAGAGCCTCTTAAATAGGACTTGTGTGGTTTTTATGTATTCTGAGTTAGCCTCATGGAAGAAATACCAACAATGTATTCTCAAGGGGTCAAAACAAGAAAAAACTTCACTGGCAACTTCAAAAATCAGACAACTTTGGCAAAAGCTTAGAGCAGCATTCAATCAACATAAAAAACATCTGAAAGCATTAACTCAGCCCATTCAACTTAGCAAACTCCAAGCCAGTCCATTTTAAGTTACTGAAAACTCTAGGAAGAGAGAATTAGAAGAAGGAGAAAGAGAGTGAGATACAAAAGATATGGAAAGACCAAACATAGCTACCACTCCTGGTTCCAGAAGTGTTCAGCTAACATAACTTCCAAGAAGAGATAGGGTCAGGACTTGTACTTGCCTCATGCTTTGGTTTAAGTAGTCTTTGGCCTTCCTGGGCCCTTCCCCCAGGCGTGAGTTCCCTCTGGTGGCCACTCTGGGGTTGGGTTGGGACTCCAGGGGCAGGTGTGGAGCAGTGACTCCAGTGTGCCAGTGAATCTGAGGATATACTTCTGGTGAGTAGGTTCATTTTCAGATGTAGGGATTGGTGAGGTTTTGAAGGACTAGGATGGGAACTCTGACTTGTTCAGTATTATCAGCACCACATTATGAGACAGGGTTTTGCCCAAACCCAGTTGGAGTTTTTGTATAAGGTAAACTGATTCAGACACTCAGAAAGAGTTTAAAATAAATGAAAGATTTTTGATGGAACAAGAAAGAAAGTTCATCTTTCTCTATGAATTAAAGCATAAACCTTGTTGATTGTAATGCCTTGTTGTTTTTCCCAACTAATTTCAGTCAAAAAGTGAGTGTACTGTAATCAGCTGAGTGGTTGAATCCTGCCAGTCTGTTGATAACTGGAGTAATACCCAAAGAGATTTGTTGCCCACTCTGCACAGTAATGAGCTCTCAAAGATGCAGCCTTTAAAAGCAGGAACTTAACCTTAAAACCTGAAATTAAGATTTTCACAGAGACAGCTGTGAAAGATGTAATGCAATGATGTTTCGAAATAAGCAAGTTGTAGAGGGTGTCAGACACAAAAAGTTGCCTGAAAGTAAAAGAAAAAGCCAGTAAACAAGATATGAATTGTTTTCTGCACTGGAACTCCTCATATGACCCTTATGTTTTGCTATAAATGTGAGCAATTCAGAAAAAGAGACCATGGAGGATCATATTTACAAGAAGTGTTACATTTCATCAAGAGATAAGCATATGAAGCCAGAAAAAAGAAGAGTATATAATGCATTATGTCATGGATATTAGCAATGGCTGGGATTCTTCCTTACTGTACAATAATAGGAAGAAGAAATCTGTTTCACATTTTAGAATACAATTCAGGATGTTAACAGATAATGGTTTGTCTGCATATTGAATATGTTGTAGGCAAAAAAAAATGTATCTGAAAGATAATCATAAAGGATGCAAAAATCAAATAATACAAAGTTGCAAAATGACAGTAATGAGGTTGCTTTAAATCAGTTTTATGTTTAGATGTCTACACATGGGTGGAACCAATCTTTCCCTGAATGTTCTTAAGGACATTCAATTTATCCATTTTAAAAACACTCATGTCAAGAGAACAGAATCACTAAACATCCAAAACTAAGGTGCAAGTTGTATCCATCATTTACAGAAACTGGAACTCCTCCTGTGTCACTGTCTTCATTAACATAATCAACTGTGTTACTCATTTAATACAAAGTTGGGGATGATGCTTATTGATTATTGTCATTATTCAAAACGAGTGATATAAAGTCTTGTTTAGCACACACTTTTCAGACCCTGCTCTGAACACTGAGTTGCTCATTTTAACGGAGACTCTTTCTTCTTTTGAGTCTCAAACCTAAACAACCAACAAGCCTTCACCCCTGCCAGCTGCTGTTACTGCAGTGCTATTTTATAAGTGAAGTCCAGCAGAACAAATGGGTTTAGGTGAACAGTGTTTAGATGCTCAGATCAGCCAAGATAATGGCAGTTCCAGATGTTTTCCATAGCAGGACTAATGTGAATAAGGCTATTTTGTAGACTAAATATGGTGCCTTAGACTAATTTTGCTGTTTTAAAGATAGACATCTAAAAATTCATTTCCCAGATGAATAAGGAATGGCAGCAGTAGGCTGCTTCCTGAAGTAGCACCAGCAGGGAACCTTGGTGACTCTAGAGCAGGTAGTGCTCTCCCTATGGGATATAGTCCTACAGGGCCTGAGCACAGTGGGCAGAGCTGCAGGCTGTTAACAATGTCCATCATTAGCTCCCAACATGGCAATCAATCCATCAGCTCCAGAATGCATCCACAGGGTCCCATCAAGAGCAGCAAGACATGGGACAGATTCAGCCTCTGAGGCAAGATAAAGAGTACATCTAAGGGATCTGTCCGTGAGACAACTACCCATAGTATAAGGATGAGGTCAATCCTTATAAGGCAGCAGGGCTGGAGACAGGAACCCCTATAACGTAGCCCAGGCAGCGTTTGGAGGCCTAAGGCTGAGCTGGAATTTGCCTCAATTTGGCTCATAAGTATGTGGTCAATGTGGCAGTGGAGCAGCCAGATGAGACTGCTCCAGACCATTAAAAGCTATTACTGTACTCATGACAAAAAATTAATATGCAAGCTAATTCTCTGCAGGTTTTTGGTATTGTCCTCCCTCTGCCAAACTTACTTTTTTTTAAGATTTTTTTCTGAATTCTGGTTATTGCTGCCTTTCTTCTACATGTTTTGATTCCCAAATAATCTTTTTGGTGGGTACTAATTTGTACAGCACTTGCTAGAATTAAGACCACACTACTGATTTTTGGAAAGACTTAGCTTTCGCCACATTATCATGCTATTCCTCCAAATAGCTTGGGAGCATTTTTGATGCAAGTGTTGCATTTACTTATTTACAGGCTTTCCTATGTCTGAAGAGTTCTTGTGTTCCAGCTGGGACACAAAGAGATCCCAAGCCCTGGAAATGCACAGCAGCATATTCTTCCTGCTTCATCCAGTGTAGGCAATTGATTTAGGCAGTTTTGAAGCAGTTATCGTCTGTGAAACCAGGAAGCCTAAAACTGGATATTAGGGTTTTTTTCTCTACTAATGGTTTTTGCAGTGCTTTCTGGTCTTGACAGACAGTCTTGACAGACTGACAACTTTGTGTTACCTTTTTATCTCACTGCACAATCCTCTCTTTTAGATCATTAATAAAATGTATTAAAAAGCATGAAGTTTACTGTGAAACCTTGGAGCACCTTTAGGTAAATGTGCTGGCATTTTTTTAATCCTCATGTTTTCTACTTCTTAATCAATTCTGTCAGGTTAATCTCCCTTAGTCTATCTTTAAAATTAAAAATAATTTGTGCTATACCTATCACGAACAATTTTCAAATTTGTTCCTTTTTTTCTCTTTAAAACATCTCTCACCTGGTTTAGCAGAGTCTACAATAGTCTGGATGCCAATATTGATCTAATCAATGAAAAGATGCTAAGCAGTCTCATATTACTGGTGCTTCGTGATGGAAAAATTGTATGAAAAGAGGTGGTGTAAGTGTAAGTGACATATAATAAATACTGTCGGTGCCAATGAATCTTGAATTTCTTCCTGATCAGTGTCAACAATAAAAATGTCTGTACCAATATTTCAGAAAGACTGTATCCCATTAGTTAAGGACCTTGGGTTGGGTCACGACAGAAAGTTACCAGACTTGAAAGAATTTCAGCTCATGTGTCCTGCTTTTTAGGGGAAGGAGGGATACTACTATTTAGCCCATTATAAACTAAAGATTAAGCTCTGACTCTATCTTTTGGGATGAAGCCACTCCAAATGGGATATGTAACACATGCTCTGTAGAAAGCTTCTCAATTGAACCATTAATGTGAACATAATAGGAAAGACATCTAATATCTGAATACCAGCTCTGAGGTGTGATGAATTTTCCAGCCGCATTAAAACTGATCTGTTTTAGCACAGAGAATCTAAATTTTAGGATGACTTGTTTTCTGTGGGTATCTATATGTCACCAGTTTTTAAAGAGGATAACTAAGGTGGTTAGGTGCCTAATTTTCATGTTGATATAGGCAGGATGAACTTGTCCCTAGGCAAATAGGAGAGCTGATCATCTAACAGTGAAGTATCTGTGGATGTCGAGTCATTTATGAGATCAGATACAAGCTGAACTGTGATTGCATTTTTATTATCTAAACTTTGTTGACATTCCACTTTAAGCACTTAGGTTCTCATTTGGATATGGCCAGTTGAGAATGCAGAACAAAACCTCAGCTGAAGTCAATGGTACAACTATAGTGGATAATCCCACTGGTAATCCCAGTTTTTTCAGCAAATAAAAGATCAAGGTATCCCCTTCACAAAGAGCTGCACACAGAAACATCCTAGATGTAGACAGGCTAATTTAGTTTTCATGTTGACCTTAATGTAGTGAGGGATGCTTACAGAGGCTCTCACTGTTCTTCCTTTTCCTTCAGCTCTTTTAATTATCCTGCAAGCTCTCCCTCCAATACTGATTTAAAAATGTCCTCCCTTTCTGAAGTGGAAATTATGTATTTCAGGACATAACTGAATACATTTCTAAAAGGCCTTAAAAGGCATTTTTAGCAAGATTCTAAAACCTAGGAATCCTCCTGCCTTGACTGTGTTACGCTCCATTTGTTGTGACCTATGAGGTACTCCCAGACTGCTTGGTGCCTTCAAGACAATGAGTTTGTTTCCCTTGATTATATCATTCTTCATTAACAAAAGGCTCAGAAGTTCACTGGCACATCAGATCTTTTCATATTTTGTGAAAGATCCTAAGCAGCTTATTAAAAAAGCAATAGTAGTATATATTAATCATTATGAGGTAGTTTTAAATTGCAAACATCTAGAGTTTGTAAAATGCTGTTATTTTTTGTGTTAATTCAAATATGCAGTGTTTATTTATTATTTTATACAGATTTTAATAAGTGTAATGTGTGTCACTATTTGTCTTTCTTATCCCTGACTTATGCATAACCTTACACACTTGGTTTTATGTCAGTCTGAGAGTGACTTAACGTTAAGTGACCCAGCCTGAGACTCTGGAGACTGTTTCTGTTGTCTCCAGTACTTGCCAGCTGCTTATCTGGCCAAAGATATTTAAGAAGGGCAAAAAACCCCAAATCTGAAAAAAATAATAAAAGAAAAATAACAACATAGTATTATCTAATCTTATTAATTTAGTGTCAACAGACGAAGCTAACTGAAATCAGAGATTGAATTAATATTGTTGTTCTCTCAAAACATTTTCTTCTTTTAACTTGCTTAGTATCTGTAATGGTCCTCAGAATCTGATTTGTATTAGATTAAGAAGTCTGTATGTTTTCGACACTTGAGCCTTAAGCGCTTCTAACACTTCTTTTTATTTTTATCTAACAAAAACAGTAAAAGTTGTAAAATAACATTTTTTAATGTCTTTAGATTTTTACACATTTCTCTTTTTTTTTTTTTCCACAGAAATGCTTTTGTCTATGCTTAGGCACATGAAGACTACTTACAGGATTTAGCATGTTCAAAAGTTGTTAGCAGTTTGTCAGTGCAACAGGTTAAGGTGAAAATTCTTTGGGTAGAAATATACATAACAACATAGCAGAAGTGGATGAAAACCATGGATTTTCCTACATATTATAGAATATTAAAGGTCTTATTGCTGCTTGCTCATGGTTTTCCTTTCATAATGGTGTTATAAATATTTCATCACTGAGATAATTTTGTTTTCTCCTTTGTAAAAACCCATTCACTGAATCTGTAGAACAGTCATTTCCCATCTTTCTACCTCACAAATAAAACCAAACCAAATTCTACCATTTCTTAAAGTTATGCAACTTTTGAATATTGTTTTCTGATGTCATAATTACCACGTATTCTTGTATCTCAGGTTGTTTAAATCAGAGAAGAAGAATATATGCAGTTGTGTCAAAGGAAGGACTAATCACTGTGAAAGGTACATGTTCAAACCCAACCTCTTAGTTATGTTATCTTCTCATTTGTAGTGTTAGTATAGAGAGACTTAAAGGCCTACATTGTTGAAGACACAGCTGCTTCTCATCAGAAAATGTCCACAAAGACACTTAAACAGAAGAAAGGAAATCAGATTGCTAGCAAAAGTGATTTTGATGCTCTGTTATATAAATTAATTTTTTTTTTTTTTGTGGACTTCAAAAGTGAACATAACTGTTTTTTTTAACTGTCTTAGTTCAGTATTATGATTTACCCTGACAGCTGTTTTACTGATAACTTTACAGGATTAATTATTAATGTATTTTATTTTTTTTTAGTCATAAAACTGACTGAAATTCTGCACCAGTCATTTGGTTAAAGTCTAAACACTAGAAAAAGATATGCTCTGAATTAAGGAAAGATTACAGTAAACAATCTGTTTACGTGTTTCCTTTTAGCTAAATCTAGAATTCAAAGCAAGCAAAGACATCAACCCAACTCAATTCTTTTGAAGCCATTTCTTTGCCATGTGAGGATTTGAGATTGTGGTTTTGAAACACAAAGTTGGAAAATAAAAATTATGTCAAATGCCTGAAAGCCATAAACTGCAAAGACAAAAGCTTGTATCTAATTTATGAAGTTTGGCAAGTGTTGTATTTTTATGGTCCTTTTCTGTCCTTTTTATTTTTTAAAGTTAAAATGTCAAATGGAGTTCTGTAAAGCATAACACATGTTCTTTCCATTCTCTGGTGTGGATATATTCTGCTTTTTGGGCATTCTTTCACTGTCACTACTTACATCTGCTGTTTAAAATGCTATTCCTGATACAATTGTTTTTTAAATACAAACCCATATGTGTGATCTCAAGAGAAACTGGTAAATTTTACCAAATGGGCATCCCTAAATTGCATGCCATCTGCAGCTAGTGATGAGAGGACTAAACCCAGTCAGCTGTGATCTTCCACCACTGCATCTATCATTTTGATTGGCTCTAGGGAAATCAACAGCTTTTGGCTTGAACTTTTCTCACCCCAACAGGTTATTATGGACTAGTTGAGATGTACTGGCTAAAGAATGATTTCTTTTACCCACAGTTAGGCCTCAAACTGTTTTCCCATGGAAACCAGAAGAAAAACTCCAAATTTCAGTAAAGCAAAAACAGACGCGTACTCTAGCTCTGATTCAGATTTTATGAGGTATAAGTGTGTAGGGTTACTAACTCAGAAAGGCTGTTAAAATATGTAAAGTATGGAAGAATTTAGGAAACATTATTATTGCCTGTGTAATTGTAAATTAATATTACTGGGAAAAAAATGAACTTCTCAGAACAGCATGTTCACATTCTGAAGGCATAATTGTCAAAGTGGGAATTAATGTGCACATGAATGCATGTGGGACTTTAGGATCATCTGAGAAAGAGAGAGAGAGAGGAAAACGAATTGGGAAAATAATACATGGATGCCACCTCACTGAGGGAAAAGGCCTCTGAAATCCCATTGTTCTTCCACTGTTATGTTGTCCGTCTACCCCCACCATTCATTTCTGCCTCATGATATATTCCTTTAATGAAAGTTATTGTGAGCTAATGAAAACTGCAGTTAAAAAAAAAACAAATTGGAAATATATTGAGATACAGCTTGTTCTAAATGACAAAAGGCCTCGAAAATATAAGTGCTTAAATTTCATGAGCCTAACTAAACACTTCATAATTTTTATTTATTTTTTCCCTAACTAGATGAACTAATAAAGTCAGAAAACAAGATCTGAGAGCTCTTAAAAAGACCAAACAAACTCAATCACAAAACTGACCATATCAGTGTTAAAATTAACCTTTGGTTTTCCAGCTAGGTTTGTTTTGAAGCTCTGTCCTCTGTGCTAGAAGCTGAATATGCACATTTGTCTAGCTCCTAGGGCATCTGTAAGATCAAATTCTCCATGGAATTTAAAGGAAAGAATGGCTGGTGTCTCTAAATAGCTTTATTTAATGTCTAGGTGCTGTGTTGCTTAAAAATGTTAGAGTGTGTGCCTAAAGTACACGTGATACAATTCAGCTTCAGTTGCCTAGGAAGATTTTTTTAAAGGTCACAAAGTAAAGAATCACTGAAATATGGGAATATTTCTAAGATATTCTGAGTGGGAGTCTTAAGGATAACAACTTGGGGATGATGATTTCTAGACTGCTTGTGTATTTGATGTTAGATGCCTGAATGATGTTTTGGTCTATTAATTTGTAGCAGGGCACCTCAGGCCCTGCCGAGAGCTTATTTATTGCTTGCTAACTGGTGAGATAACTCCAACAGGACATGCTGTCTTATAGTGAGTTATTTTGGTGCCATGGGGTTAACACTGGTCTGGCATCTCCCAAATGCCAATAAACATCTCACTACTGAAATGAGATCTGGAAAGATAAGCTGGATTTCTGACCAACAGATGGCTCACTTTAAGGCTATAGAAGCAACACCAAACTTCCACAGAGCAGAAATCTTCTACACCTTCCCCGGAAATGTGTTGAGTTTCTCCCGTGGATAGGGATACTTGCTTTGTAGTTACCACCCAGGGTTTAAGTGAAAGGACTCTGTGTATGTTATTGTGGTTTTGGTGGTAAGTTACATTTGACTCCTAATCAATACTATTTCTTTTGCTGGCTTTGCTGTAGGTACCTCAATGTCATGCACTGTTTTATGTCGGGCTGTAATCAGCTAGGAGTTCCTTTGGTTTTATACTGTGCAGTGAGTAATTCTGATTAAGGTCTTTCATCTGTTATCTCTTGACTGTTTAATACAAATACATTTTTATAAATAGTCCTGGTTTGCCATCATAAGAACTTGCAGGCCAGAGTGATTTTTTTTAAAATTTAAACTGTTGCCAAAATCTGAGGCTAAGGCAGGGCTTGTATGTAGCTCCCACTCCTCCCACGATATCATTAGATTCTCAATGCTTTAGTTTTCCATGTGTGAAATGCAAAATATATCTTTCTTCCATAACAGAACGCTGTGAGAGAAAATAATTTAAATATTGTCAAAATCTCAAATCCTGCAGGGGTCCATTTGGAGGATCTCTATTGAATACTTAAAGTTTGACATAAGAATATGAAGATTATAAGATACATTATAAAAGAAAAGAGAAAACAGCACAGAAGGTGGAAAAAAAAGGACAAATTAAGTGGGAGAGGAAGCACTGTAAAAATATTTTTGCTGTCTTTTTAGAGTCCTCTTGTTCACTGATTTTTCTTGAAATCTTTTTGCACAAAGACTTAAAGGTATTTCAACACCAATCTTTCCATTCCACTTGATTTCTTAGGAAATCAGATGCCTAAACCCTTTTAATTTTTTCTTCTGCCATAAGTGGCTAGAAATTCAAAACTGAGTTGTTCTGAACTTCCATTTGAAAAATATTTTGTATAACATTTTCCCACTGAAGCTAAGATACACTGTGAGTTGTTTCACTTCTACTCAGTGCTCAGTGGTGTAGCATCATTCCCAGTCTCACAAATATGTTTTAACAAATGTGAAAATTTAAGGGATGAGGAAAAATCAATTGCAACCATAATGATAAAAAATACAAATAAAGTTGTTTATTATGTAGGCTAAATTGCTGTGTAAGCTTCTCACATTATTGTTGTTACAATTAAATCCAGGAAAAAAAAACCAAAATAATATTTTGTGGCAATAGACAGCAGAGTCACAGAGAGCAACAAATTCCTTTGTAATAGTTTATGCACACCAGTGTATTTTGCTAAAAATATGTTAACTGATGGCAGATTCTGTCTGCAAAATCCATCAGACATTTGCTGTAAGTGCTTCAACATGACTCTGCAAGCAGCAGAAAATAGGAAAAGGCTTTTGCATTTTGGAAACTTTGCTCAGAATAAGGTGCATTATTTTATATCCCTGCTTGAAAGAGCTGCAGGACCATCACAGTGACTTTTCCAAATTGTGTTCTTTCCCTTCAAAGTATTGCTCACTTAGACATCTGAAGAAAGGTGAGACCTTTCTATTGATTTTTCAAGTGTTTTTTTTGCTAGTGTGCACTCCTCAAGACTAATGTTAGCACCCTCTCACAGCTTTGCACCATTACCTTTATTTATTACATTTACCAGAAACATTTCCTCTTTGATTTCCAGTACCCAAAATTGTGACTAGATGCAACAGCTAGAAAAAGATCTACACTCTCGTGCTACCAACTAAAGCCTGCAAAAAGTGACATGAAATTATCCTCTAAGTCAATGCTAAGAAATATTTATCACTATCTATTTTTATATAATGAGAAATGAATAATAGAAATGTAAAGTGATTTTTATACACTTTCGTATTTTCAAAGAGTGAAACCACACCCCTGTGATGTCACAAAGACTTTTGTTATTGTCTTAGGTGAGGATGGGATACTTTTCCTTCATAAGAAGACATGGAGGAAAAAGGATGAGGATGCAGGCTTTCAGTTACATTTTATTTGAACTCTCTGCAGTTGCAGAATCCACAAAACTTATCTCCACATGCAGAAGATGAAGACTGATTCCTAACGAAATAGGAAATAACATCCAGTCTCTGAGAGAAGATGGGTAGGAGAGCAAATTTTAGCAAACAGAATATAGTTTGCTTATGAAAAATCCCCTTGTTTCCCCAGTGTTCATGAAGAAAACCCATGAACTGTTGGAGTTTCATGTCAGAATTCTGTAGCCCCTGTAGCTGTACATGAAACTCAGCTATACTTGAGAGGCATAATGGATGAATTGACACTGCAAGTACTTGAAAAATTATCTTGAAGGAATCTGAGTATTTTAAACTCTCATTTATTTCATCATTTTTTTACCTTACAAGACTGACTATACTTAGGGTAAGTATTTACCTTTCAGCTTTAATTTGAAGGCAATTCAACAAACCTACATTTTTTTTTATTTTTAAATTTATTCTGGAGGTAAATGCTAGCAACAACATGGAAATTGTGCTTTCAGGATTCTATGGAGATGTACTTTTCAGCTGTACTACCCTTCCTACCAATATGGATATCCTGTTTCTGAGCTTTTTGTAGCATTTTATTGTGGCAGTTTAGAGTGAAATCTTCCTTTATCTGTCTTTTTGAAAAGAGGTATTGAAGAAAAAAACAATAGTTTCCTCAGTATATCTGTTCCATTTCCCTTCTAATTTTGAATCTACTAGAGAAAGTTTTAAATACCAAAAAGAAAGAGGGGCAGCTTTCACAAAATTAAAAGCTACAGTTTTGTTTTCTTAAATTTCTGAAACAGCAGAGAATGGAAGTATATGATTTTATGAAAAACATGACTATGATTTTTTTGTTTGTTTGTCTCTGAAGTTTTTTCTCTTTCCCTTGGTGGCACATCAGGTAAAATCTAATTTGCATATTTTATTTTGTGTACATGAAAAATACATGCACAACCTGCAGTTGTCTCCATGCTCGTGATGTGCTGCACTCAAGCTGCTCCTCTGAGACCAGGAAAGCCTGCCTTGTCTCCCTAACCTACTGTCAAAGAGGACATAATTATGCAGATTCTGTGGTACATTGATCTTTGTTTGGGGCACACACAGAAGTGATGCAGGGTGAGCTATAGAGCATGGAAATCCTTTTCCACAAACTTCCATACAGAATATGAACAATGTAGATAGAACCTTTTAATAGAGTGGCTGAAGTGAAAAGCCATCGGGGTGAATACACAGCTCAGAAAACACAATAAAGGAAACTGCAGGAGGGGGCAAAAAAAAGAGACACTGACTGCTGACTCCCACTGCTTTGTCTTCACTCTCCCAACTTTGTCCACCATAATCTGGATTTTGCCTTTGTTCTTGTCATTGAATATGCCCTTTGGGGTGACCCAATAACAGTGGCCCTTCTGGAGTTCACAAGCACAGCAGATGCCAGCTTGTGTTGCATAATAAAAGGGAATGTTCTCATTGTTGCATTCCAAAGACGCTGCTCAAGCTGGTTCAAATAAAATGGGAACCAAACATAGTCTGCACCAATGCCTCTATCCAAATGAAATAATATTGTCATTGTTTGTTTAAGTGTAATTTTATAATGTATCCTGTAGTCAGATTTTTCTGGCTATCTGTACACACGAGTTCCAGGGGCATATGTAGATGTTGCAGGTAAATCAATTGTGAATTGTTTCAAAAAACTGCTAGAAGGAGAAGACCAAATTCATGCCAGATAATGTTATAAAATTTAATATCAGAGATGATAATGACTAGCACCCAAACATGTTAACAAAACGGCCAAAATAGACATTGTCACTGATTTCCCTTCTAACAGTTCTGATCTGTGATGAGAAGTTTCTTCCCCAGAATAATATTTACTTACATGCTAGTGTGATTTTTAAGTATGAAGTTTATGATTTTTTCACAGCCTAGATAGAATAAGGTGAGGAACAACATCAGCAAGATCTAAGAATAGAGGAATAGCTTTTGGCTGAATTAACATTTGTCCATGAAACCCTTTATAGCTTCAAAATTTTTGCAGCAGGAATTATCTTACCTACCTTCTGACATCTATAATGTGATTATGTACATGTGAGCTACTATTTGCAAATTTATTCAGTGACAAATGAAGTAACTAGACACGCTCATCAGGTGTGCTCCAACTGGCCAATTCTAGCTGTCTGCTCCAGGCTGACTGGACTCAAGCCCTAGAAGTGCCTGCTTTTTTTTCACAGACTATAGACTACTTCAGGCACAGCAGCAAGCTAAGATTCAATTTACTGATTGAAGAGACAGATATAGCTTAAGCACAGTCTGATTAACACTCTCTGCCTTCATGTTTGAACAAAAGATTTACTGAGAAGTAAGAAGCTAATGCAAGAGAAGAAGTCTCCCTTTGGTCAGTTGAATTCTATGCCCAGTAAGTCTTATTGACTTGGAATGTATAACTCCTCATAAACACAAAGAAATAAAAAAAACCCTAAAAAAATTCAAATTATTTTTGTATTCTGAGTGAGTAAATTCCTTTCCACAGTGGTTTCACAGAGTTTATGCTGTGGGAATACCATGTTGATTTAGCTGTGATTGCACTTTCCACACTCACCGGAGAAGAATGAAGCAGGTTTTGTCCTTATTTAGTCCAAATTGTATTTGTTCATATAGTCTAGTCATGTTGTCCTTGTTTTCAAAAAGGTTTCAGCTCCGTCTGGAAATGTTTCTCCCATTATTTTGCAACTCTTTTTAGAAATGTCTAGGGAATATTTCCAGGTCTTGGAGATCTGTTATGCTTCAGCTGTTCTAATTCCTTGATCACCTGTTCTGGCTGAATAGTACCTCCTTCGATATTTTTTCTTCCTCTCCTGGGAAATTTATGTCTGTTTCTGACATCCATCCCAAAACCTTATGTGTGAACACAGAGGCAAAGAATTCATTTGATTTGCTATAGTTATGTCTGTCTCTTCAGTCAGTGAATTACCCAGGCTGGCTCCTAGAATTCTTCCAATGACCTCTTGTTCAATATGTTCTTGAAGAAAAGAAACCCTTTGTTATTTATCTTAACTTCTTCTGAAATTTTCCTTTCATTTCACATCTTTGCTGTTCCTAGCAGATCGTTGTGTTTTCTACGGTGTTATGTCATTTCTTCAGTTATGCTTATTCTTTTAATACCTTTCATCAGCCTCTTTTTGGTCTTTAAATAACTTTACTGATTCCTTCAATTTTGTTGTCGGGGTTTTTTTTTCAGATACTAGATAATTCTGGTAATGTCAGAGCACACAGTTTGAATACTGTGTGCAGTTTTGGGTCCCACAGTTTAAGGATGTGAAGGTCCTTGAATCTGTCCAGAGGAAGACAATAAGGCAAGTGAAAGGACTGGAAGGAATATTCTACAAGGAGCAGCTGGAAACTTTGGACTTGTGTAGTTTGGAGAAAAGGAGGGTGAGGGTAACCTCCTTGCTCTTTACAGCTTTCTGAGGAAGAGGAGAGGAAGAGCTGATCCTTTCTCCTTGGTGTCCAGTGATAAAATACATGGGAATGGTTCAAAACTGAGAGAGGTTCAGATGGAACATTAGGAAGCACGTCTTTACCAAGAGGGTAGTCAGATGCTGGAACACAGTTCCCAGAGAGATGGTCAATGACCCAAGCCAGTCACGTGTTTAGGAGGCATTTGAACAACACCTTTAATAAAATATGTTAATTTTTGATCAGCCCTGAATTGATCAGTCAGTTGGACGAGATGATAGTTGTATGTTCCTTCTGACTGAAGAGTCACATTCAGTTCTATTCTATAATTTATTCACCAGCATTTTCCAATTCTGCATTGCTGTTTCTTTTTTTATTATTATTTCATTTGATCATGAAAACACACAAGCAATCTTAAAATGTGCATGGTGGAATGTGCATATCTGATAAGTGTGGTGAGGCTATTTCTCTCTTCACCACTGAATTTCAGTGATATTGGACAAAAATCCCGTGGGCCAGACATAAGCCAGACTATACATCCATAAGTGGCAAAGTGGTAAAAGTGAGAGATTGGGCTGGCAGATCTTTGTCACATAAAAAGGTTGTTCATGGCAGTCACTGTACCTCATTCCCTTCGAGCCGAAGGATTAAGTGCTATAATAATCAGCCAAGAAACATACATAGCATGTTTTATAAAACTGTCTCACTTTTCTCAAGGATGGTCTGGAGATATTTAGGGTGAGTCACTATAATCCTGTTGACTACCACCACTGGTATCCAACTATATAAGGAATTTTTTCTAATAAAAAAGAAAATTTTTTCTACCTTGAAGCTGTGCTCATGTGAAAGTGAAAAGTGGTTTTGAGTATGAAATAGGGCCTCCTCACATTATCTTTCCCTTCTGTTCTTATGCAGCTTAGTCAGAGATGGCCAAGAGCCCCCTAGAGCTTTATTCTGAGGAAGTGGAGAACTTGGAGCACAACATAAGATACAGTTTTAACGCCAAGCACAGTCCACACAACAGAAGTGAAGAATGAGGGATTGCAGATACGACTTCACCAAAAATCTACAGTAATATCTTTGAACCTGGAGTTTTTGTTTCAAGTCAAAAGTTTTTGAGGTTTTTGAGTTTTAATTTTTCAGCAAGAAGCCAACATTTTCCATGGGGAAAGAAACAAAATAACATAATCTTCCAACTAATTTTGGTTGTAAGAAATGCTATGTTTTTGTAAAGTGCTTTTATACCATCAGATAAAGGTCACTGGGGAAGTGGAAAATGTCATTAAGAAATTCACTGACTTGATTTTCCACAGGTTTAGGCTTCATTTGCCAGCTAAATACTACACTTCTTTGTCTATTGCAAAGTCTTACAGGACTCAAAATTAAATTAGATTGCGTATTCTAGTTCTCTGTTGGTATTAAGGTCACACCAAACTATGTCTATAAATTACCCAGGCACAGTCAGTTCTTAATGCAGCCCTTAAGGACACTCCAGTGCAGTGGTGTGAAGAGAGAATTTTTCTGGCTTAGCATTAGGCATAATCATTCCAGGCCATGCTTTCCCCCGAGTAGTCTTACAATACCCACAAAACTAAGGACAACCCACCTGATGCAATTCTTCCAAACTCCTGACTTGCAGCAGCTGCTACAACTTTTGTCAAACCCAGGCTGCTCCATGCTCTCCCTGTGATTGTGTTTAGGCTGTTTCTACCCACTCGATGCTCTGAAGCTGCTCTGAAAGAAGCCCTTTTACACTGTTTTTTTCTATATTGGGGATAAATTTACCTGCTGAATATGGGAGGTATGGATCACTAGCACCCACTAAGAAGAGAATGAGCTGAAAATATCTATTAATACATACTTTCTGGAAGTCCGGCAAGTGTTGTCAACATCCAATAAATCCAGAGATTTGGTTATAGGGAACATATTCTCAGCAAAGTGAGACCTTCTAGAGAGAATTAACTCAAACTAGGCTGCAGGGCACTCTGGCACTGACAAGTTAAAACATGAGGTTATTTTGCTCTTGGAGTTGCCCTGAGAAGCTCTGAATAGTATAGTAAATGGATCCAGTAAGGTTGGATTTAGGAGTCAGACACATAAATACTTAAGAGCTTTTCTGAGAAACTCGGTGCCGATAATATATGGAGTAGGAATCCAAAACCCAAGCTTGCACGGTAAATGCTGAAGTATTCCACAAACAACTGATGTATTCTTTATGAATAGTCCTTGATGCTGCAAGTCACATGTTCTTGCTTAATGCTCTGAACTAAAATACACTATCAGTTTAACAGTGAAAAAAGATTCCATTAGGAAATGCAAATTCATTAAACTCTTCCAGTGCAGGCTGGATTTTATGGTAAAAGAGAAACTCACCTTGACATTTCCAGTAATCAAATGATCTGGTTATTTATCTACAATGTTAGAAATAAAAGTTAAAGTCATTTTTTCTATAATTTTTTCCATAGTCCAGTGAACACCATAGTAGATTTTTAGTAGCTGTGAGGGTAAGTATCCTCTCTTCATTTATACTAGCTTGTTCCTTTCTATATGGATAATTAAATAATCATTGGAATGGAACTACAGTTTCAGTAATACAGATATTTCAGAAATGTCACTGAAAAATTCCATACAGTCTTAATAAATAGTCTTAAGTGTATTAAATTGGCCAACACTTGCAGTTCAAATGTTAATATTGGCCAGGCTGAAGCCTCTTTTTTGTTGGTCCTAGAAAATACTGGAGTAAATTGGAATCAATTATTATCTTTGTTTCACCTCTGAGATTTTTCTGATTATTTGATTTGTTTTACAGTACAGGAAGTCTTTGTATTTTTATTGTTATTTACTTAATTCATCACTAGGATAATGAGTCATGAATTTCTAACACCAGTTTTCTCCCCTTGTTGTCTTCAAAATATTTAATTGTAGGAAGATTTTATTTAACCTACCTTCATCTCTCTTAAGGTCCTCTGCATCTATCTTTTTTAGCAATACTTGGGGAAAATGCCAAGCACTCTTAACTACTGTGTTTGCTTGAAAATTGCTTCACTGGCACTTGTCTTGGAACACAGAAGAGGCATAACCTAATTGATCCATAAAGGTGAAAAGAAGAGCTGTGTAATGCAAAATATATTTTTATGGTAAAAGGAATTGGAAATGCAATGCACATTAAAAGTAGGAGGAAGATGTTTTTGCAACGCTAAGGCTTACATTTAAAGTCTAGAAAATGACAAATAAAAAAATCCAAATTATAGGTGGCAGACACTTTCCTGCTGTCATTGAATCACATAATCATAGAATGATTTGGGTTGGAAGGGACCCTAAAGATCATTTAGTTCCAACACCCCCTACCATGGGCAATGATATGATCACTGGATCAGGCTGCTCCAAAGCCCCATCCAGGCTGGCCTTCATAAGACCTTTTCATTTAGATAAAGTCTTCAACTTACCCCAGGTGATTTGAAGACTTATAATATCTGGAGTTTAGCGAGTGAAAGAGGTTATTTCTATTCTAATGTAAATAATTAATAGGCAACTTATCTTACAAGGTCCTGAGAAACTATCCTAATCCTTATTCCTCTGGTCTTGTGATTGCATTAAAATAACAGTGCCTGTTTCAATCAGGAGGCAGAATTTACTTGCAAAAGCCAAATTTACTATTCTTGCTGATGAGCAGCTGTTAGAGCACAGACCATGCAGTGGCTCTCTGGGATCCACACCTACCAGCTAACGCAAGCCAGAATTACACAGGACAGGGAGCACAATTCTGCCCTAAAGCCCATTAAAGCTTGTAATAAGAAAAGGAATCCTTTATGTGAGGAATCAACAGTGTATTAGCAATGTATTAGAGAAAAAAGAAATGGCAATATTAACAAGATGGAGTAAAAAAATACTTGAAGTAACTCCAAACCTCTAGTCCTATCAAAACTTTACACTCAATTCACTGTTTTAACTATTTTTGACAATATAGTGCTAAGCATCAATTTGCAATAACAAAAAAAAAAAAATCCCTCCCTCCCAATTTTTCCATACATTTGTCTTTCTTTTTTTTAATTCCTTTTTCGTTTGTTTTGTCTCTCCCACTAGCTTATGGGTAACTGTATTATCTGTTGGTGACAAAATGTTGGCAGCAAAGGGGCTGCAGGGGTGGCCTCTGTGAAGACAGACTGGGGCTCACTGGTGCCAGACACAGGCAAGCCCAGCCAAGACCAGCAGAGTTACCACAGGGCACGGCTCAGCCCCTCAGCCAAGATGGTGCCACTTTGGGGGAGGCTCATTGAAGAGAGGGCAATCCATGTCAACCCACTACAACAAGACAAAATGTATAACCTTTCTTTTCCTTTTTTCACCTTCAACACAAAATATGTATTACTGGAAAATTTGAAGTGTTGAGGTGACAAAATGTGATCCGGAATCTTCAGTGCTGCTGGAACACGAATATACATCTTAGGATCTCACCAAATATAATACTGCTTTTGGAATTTGACTAAGTTCATGAGATTTTTCCCTGTTCCCAAATACTCATTTTATATTTGTGCTAATCTCAGGGTTTGGTTTTCTGGTTTTCTGTTTTTTATTTTACAAAGGGTTCAAAAATAGTTCCAATTATATTTCAGTACAACAAAAAGTGGTACTGATATTACTGAAAGAATGGCAAATAGCATTGAGAAAACAGGAACAAGCTGCTGGATGTTGGGAAATCTCAAGTCCACCTTTATGACAGCAGCAAATTAATGTGGAACAGGACACAGATCTGTGTGGCAACCTCAAGGTCCCTCATCTAATTATTGCAGGTTAACTCTGTAACAACTTTCTATGTAGTTTAAGTTTAAAATGAACATAAAATCTCTCCTTAGCCCACCAACCTGGAAGTTAATCTTGTGTGTGAAATAGATGTATTCCTGCTTAAAAGCAGTGGCATCCTTCTTTATAAATTCTTACACAAACAGACAATATGAAATGCCAAGTGATTCTTTAGACTAGAAATTCTTAACAAGATCCAAAGCTTTAAGGTAGTGCTGCAGAAAATAATGGAAAAAAAAATTTAAAATTTAATCTTTTTGACAATTCCAACAGAGGTTTTTCAATTCAAAATTGCCTCTTTCAGGGAGTCTGTAATAGAAAAACTTCGGTAATAGAAGCCTCTGTTCTTACCAGGAGAAGTAAGAAGATAGAGTAGCCCTTGTTTTTTGTCTGTGTGTGTGATTGGTTGTTTGGTTTAGTTTAGGGTATTTGTTATTGTTGTTGGAGTGTTTTTGGGGTTTTTTTGGTTGTCTGGGTGAGGGGGGTTGTTTTGTTTTTTGGGGGATTTTTTAGTGTTATGATTGGTTGTGTTGTTTGGTTGTTTGTTTGGTTTTTTTTTATTGCTATGTTTTGTTTGTTTTTCCAAGAGGGAAAGCATTTTTATTTTAAATAAACAAATATTTTAATAGGTATAAATAGATATAAATACCCATTCAAAAACACCAGCCTTTTATAGGAAGAAAGGGTCAAATAGTAAAACATAAGAAAATATATCAAATATTAATAGAAATTAATAATAATAATAATAAAAGGTATCACCTGTGGCCTATCTTGCCAATTAAATAGCGACAAGAAGGTAATCCATTGCTGGTCTTTCTTGCTGGTAAGAGCTTTCTCTCTTGAGTATCCAGGTCATGAGGATATTATGTGTGCTCATCTATTCTCTCTATGAGAGCACCACCCAGAGGTTTGGCTCTCTCTCCCAGGAAAGAAAGTGTCTGTGGACTTACGAAGAGATCTGATGTTGTATGTAGATGCTGTTGATGTAGGGCCTGGTCTAGGCTCCTGGATTTTGTTGTTTTCTCTCAAGTCACAATTCATTGTCACAACTGCCTTCATGCTGCATTCATTCTTGATCAGGTAACCAACTTATATTTTTCAACACTGTTTCTTGTAACTACTGCACTGCAAGACACAGTGCTTTCATTCCTGTGTTTATCTGAAAGAAAAAGTACACCTGAGAGGGAAATCACAATATATAGTGCCAGAACTGAGTTCATATCACTAAAGCTTTATGCCTTTTTTTCTGAATGGAGATATTTTTTATCTTTGCTTTTCTTCACCTATGGGTGCTGTAATGACATGACTTACCATATTCTGAGAAAGAACACCGCTCTGATAGTTCAGGATGAATGTTTTGACCAAAATATCCCAAACTAGAAAGCATTGTACAACATTTAAGTAGATATGGCCTAGGACAGCTTAGTTTCCCTCACTTGTCAAAAGGTGCTGATGGACATTCCTTAGGAACACCTCTGTCTTCCTGGAGTTCTCAGAGAGTTTTGAACTGCTCTTATTCCTGTAGAGAATTCTCCTAAGGCTTGTTAAGTGACTGCTTTTGAAGAGGCTCACACAGAATAAACTCAAAAAGTGTTATCTCCAACTCTTTTAGTTCTGGATCAAAAAACTCAATTCCTTTCTGAAAAAGAGTAGACAAATGTAATTTTTGTTATGTGTACCAAAAAAATATATTAAATTCTGTGTGTTGCATAAGGATGAGAAGCTAAATATTCTTCTGGACAAAATTCTCCTGATTTAGATCAGTCTGTAAAATAGTCTGGAGAAAAGGAGGCTGATGGGAGACCTTATCTCTATCTACAACTACTTGAAAGGAAGTTGAAGTGGGGTGAGTGTCTCTGCTTCTCACAAGTAAGAACTGATGGGACAAGAAAAACATACTCAACTTCTGCAAGGGGTGATTTAGATTAGACATTAGGAAAAAAATTTCTTCACTGAAAGGGTTGTCAAGCATCGGAACAGACTTCCCAGGGAAGTGGTTGAATCACCAGCCCTTCAGGTATTAAAAAGATGCGTAGACATGGTGCTTAGGGCTTGAAAGGGTTGTTAGTGACTTCATCTTAAGGGTCTTTTTCAACCAAAATGTTTCTATGATTTTGTAGTTCTAAATCATACTTTTTGCACTTCTCTCCACCTAATATTTTTTTTTAACTTTACAGTATTATACAAAGTATTGTTTCAGTGGGAAACTACAGATGTGAATTTTCTTGTCTTGCACACCTTTACATCAAGGGATGTACCTATAATGAGCTTTTAATTAGCATCCCTTTCTAGATACTGCAGCCTGTGCTCGATGGTCAAGTCTGTGTCGTCACAGCTCGGTTGGATGCAATCACAATGCATATGGCAGGTTTCAGAGCCACTGTAGAGCCTTTGCTTCCACACAAAGCAAAGATAGCAAGAAGCAGGAATGCTTTGTGACCAGCAACAACACAACTAACAAAAGGAAGAGGGGAAAGAAAGCCCTTTAGGGTAGAAGCCAAATTAAATATAATGCTCTAGATGTGATTAATAATGGTATTGATGAAAATGACAAATAAAACAGATGAAATTATTCTCTTATTTACTCATGATTGAAATGATGAGGATAAAATTTTGTCCAATACTGTTATGGAATATATTCTGCTGTATCATGTTATGGACAACTAATTCCCAGAACGTGGTATCATACTGTGTTATGAATGACTGGGAAGGGTTACAAATGAACTAGCATGCAGTGGCTATGGAAAAGTACTTTTCTTTGAATTAAAATTGTCAAAAATTTATTGTTCCTTATCTACTCACATACAATTAAATTAGATGTAAAAGCAAGATTTTATATAAAAATAATTTTAATAGAGATTTTAATAGTCACAAATGCAGCCTAATTATTCAATAAAAAGGTTCTGTAAATATCAATATATATATTGTAACTGTTTTAACATATTTTAATTTTTGATCTTTTATTCTCCATGAGATGTACTTGACTCTTTCTTTACAGTTGTTCACAGAAGGAGCCCTGAGGCTAGAGTTTGCAGAGCCAATGTGAAGAGGGTGCAGTGATGAAAACACATCAAGCCCTCTCTTCTGATATCACACAGCTGGGTTGGGTGTGCATAAAGGAATTCTACATCATTCTCCCTGCAACTCTTTCAGTGCTCTGTCTGTTGCGTAGTAATCCTCTGCGATGAGTTTGCCAGATACCTTTTCTGCTTGGTTTAGATCTTTTTTAGCCATGATCACCCTCTGACAAATCCATAGCAAAACCACTGGGACTTTTTCTGAAGCAGAGCTCTGTGTTATGAAATCCTTTGTGTTCACCTCATTTTAATAGTCTGTGAGTCTATGTGATAACCCTTTCCTTAGGATGGAAGATCTGACATGTGGTACATCCCTCTGCTTTCCTACTTTTGCTTTCATACTGTGCACAACCTATAGCTCCAGGGCCTGATCCATGAGCTTGTTCATGCCTTGGGCAGAACCTGCTCTGTGAACCTAGTGACCAGCTTAGAGAGCTATGCTCATGTGGCTCCCCAGGGTACCAGTGAGGAGAGATTATTTCCTCCAAAGCAGCTGAGAGAGGCTCCTGCTCTGATTTGAACTCAGGAGAATCTCATTTTAAAGTGTGGGAAAATAATTACTTTATTTAACTGGAATTAGTTATATACTTGGAGTTGCTGTAGTACTTACCTATAGTCTGAAGATTCAGGTAAAATCACTGAGGGTAACAAAAATGCAGGTTTGATGGCTTTGTTTCCTTAATAACATAATAAATTAGCTTTAAATAAATACTCAGAGAGAAAGTTTTCTAAAGCACATTTATTCAGAGAACTGCACAGTGAGAAGGCCTCCTTTAAGCCTTTTCTCCTCCATGCATTCAGGTATTTTATTTATCAGAAGCTCTGGCATAACACAGATGAAATAATAGAAGGGAGAAAAAAAAGGATATTTTTATTCCATTTCTGCAACTGGAGAGAAAAAAACAAAAGACACTAAGAGTGAAAGGAAGGCAGAGATTAGATGGTGTGGATTCAGGATATGGGGAGCAAGGAAAGAGAAGGAAGTAGAGCAGATAGGAGTGAGAGATTAAATAATGAAATGACTCAGACAGTATGACTAACTGGTTCTATAAGAATAAAACTTGTATACCTCAATTGCGTATAAGCTTGGTTAACCTCTTCATCCCTGTAAGAAACTTATTGTCCTAAGGCTGTTCACAGATAAAGCAAATATCCATTAGAGAATCACTTTCTGAAAATATGGTACACATGTTGGAAAAAGTTGAAGACCCTTGCTAGTGATAAAATAATGCACTTGGAAACTACAATACAGTGACGAAAAAGGAAATAGCTGTAAATAAAAGGCACAGATGGCTGTTCTGGAGATGGGGATGCCCACAAGATGAGTCTGCCACGAGGATGGGCAAGTTACATTTTTTTTCTCTATCACAGATTTCTCAACACCTCCATCCTTTCTGAATTAATAGATCTACAGGTTTAGTTTATCTGTCAGAAGTCATAACCTTTTTGTACTTGGCTGGTTCATCATGAATACCCATATTTCAATGGTAAGGAATTTGTTGAAGTTATACAGATAGGATGTGATTCTGCAGGGATTTTTCTTGGGAGAGATGAGAAGGAAGTGTGTATATACGCAAGATGTCTGCAAGGTCAAGCTTAAGCCCAAATACATTGACTAAAATATAAAAATTTTCCAAACCATTTAGAAACAAATTAGATTGAAGAAAACAGTAATATTTACAATGCTTAAATTCTTATTGGAAATGCAGATTCTCTGTGACCTGCAGCACTTATATGAAGGAAAAAAAAATCAGAATCAGATAATTAGTTAGTCTCTTTTTGAGTAGGGGATCCCTTTAACATCAGAAGTAAGCTCCTGGTAACTCTTTCATAACTTTGAGAAAGAGTACACAATGGGGCCATGGACTGCTAAGTCTACCATCAAAAACAAAGGTGAAGTAACCCAACTAAATTTAACGCCTCATTCCAGATGATGATATATTGGGTTTTTTAAATTTTATTTCTATTAAGATATATTATTTTTATCTTTGTCAGAATCATCTATTCTTTAAAATGTTTACTAGAGTGACTAAATGACTGATTTCCTTTTTTTGCTAGTCCAATTACCAGTTTGTAAGTAGTGCTGATGGGATGAATTCTCTTCCCAGAAATTTTAAAATTTAGAACACATATAAAACTCTAGGCAAAAGGAGCTTTAAATGAGAATAGTGGGTGAGGGTTAAGAAAAGCATTTTCAGTTCTGTATCTGTAGCTTTTTGGGAAGCACTCTTGACAATTTGCCTATTGAAGGTAAGTATATACAAGAAAATTCCAACAGGTCACTTTTTTTTTTACTGATATTTTGTGAATTCCCATTTGTAAGATCAGTATTTGCAAGTTCTAGCAGTGATCCTCTAACAAAGTAATTATTATTTTGAATGCAGTATTTACTCTGTTGGACAGTTCCTCAACCTATAGAAAAGCTAAGATGTTGAGAAAAATTTTGCAGAACTTAGTGGTGATTATTACAATCTGTAAATATAAGCATAAACCCAAGTCCTCAGAATTGATTTCTTGTTGTCTAAGAGTTGGTAACCAGGTAAGAGAAAACCCCATTAACAGGCATGAAGGGTCACATTTAGAGTTTTTGCAGAAACTTCTATTCTTGGTTTCCACTGTGTTTAACTTTTGGCCATTCAGTTGCAATGAGGCTGAAAAGAATTAAGACTAGAAAAAATAGTAGGAAATGAAGCTGTTTTTGTCCCTATCAGCGTGCAGGGCACAGATGCACACATATGAAACAGAAAATTTGGGGTAATTTGAGGGGCAGAACTGAGAATAATTGCTTCAGACATTTCTGAAATCTAGAATGATTTGTTGTTGTGCAAATGCTTGAACATTTAACTCAAAAAATTTTTCAAGCCTCCCTGAACACAAAAAAGAATTGTCTCCTGCTCTGGTACATTTGACTCAACATGCATTCTCAATTTTGCTGCAGTTGTTATATAAACAGCTTCCATTTTGTTTTGATGTCTCTGTGGCTTTGCATAACACATTTATTTTAGCTTGGGTTTTTATGGCAAGCCATTAAAAAATAAACTAACATAAAAGCATTACAATCAAATCTAAAGAAAAACTTTGTTTCTGTCAGGGTGTGGCATCCACTTTTCTGACAAGCTACCACCACTTGAAATGCAGGGATCTCAACCTATTTCCTCCTATTTTTATTGCATCTTCAGTTTAGCTTCATCTAGTCTTCAGCTATTGCTACTGCGTCTATATGTGATAAAGTGGTGATGGCAATACAATAGGGCAGTAGAACCAAGACAAAACGTATTTATATCATTGGCTCAAAATGCTGGTTCAGTTTAAAATATTTTCAAATTAAGTACTTCAATCTGCCAAACACTTTATTTTTTTCAGATAAAATATTTGTATCCTTTTATTATAAAAATAAAAGTTTTCTGCTCCATATTTAATCTAGCACATTTCTTGTATTACATGTGAGTTATAAGAGGCTAGGCTGGTTACTGCAGATACATTACTCTTCTGCTATAGGGACCCAATTTGGTGTTACTGTCAGCTGCAACTCTGCACTCTGTGGACTGTGGGACGCTCTGAAAGCTCTTTAAGAATTATCTGCATTGCACTCAGTTGCATATGCCAGATATTGGTACAAAAGTAGTACAGTAGTACAAAGTTTCCCCTCTAATGCAGATGTGTGAATCTTAAACAGAAGTACACTATTTTCCCTATTGCATTATGCCATCATCAGTTGCACAGCATTGTCTGATAAGCATCAAGGTAAAGTGTCTGTGAATTTTAGTTTTTCCAATGCCTTTGGGAGAGCTCTTTAGGCACTGCATGTGTGTTATTTGTTGTTGTTTTTTGTTTCCTTTGTTCTTTGAGGTTGTCTGTGTCAAGCCACTAAAAACCTATCCCTTCCCTATCCCTCTCAGTGCTCAGAAAATGGCACATCTCTCTTTAGGGCTCCCATATAAAGGTGTAAGAACAGGAGGCAGAATCTTTGCTATGAGTCATTTATTTTTTTTAAAGTGGTAGTAGCAATGATCAGTTCAAGGAGTAAGTTTTGTCTTGTTATTTCTGCTCAGTTTCCATTTAGTTTTTCTTTTTAACTATGATTTATACACGTACTCAAAATCTATAGTGGTTGACAATTGATTTCTAATATAGTTGTCATCACAAAATTTCATTAATTGCACAGAAGAGTTGATCTCAATATTATCATGGTCCAGTTTCAGCTATATATAGCCTATACTTCTTCCTATATGATGACAACTTCTTTGTAGGTTCATTTCTTAATGTGTATGACAACAGATATGCACATAGACTTCTGCATTCTATTCAGAAATAGAAAGAAAAAATAGCAAAGTTCTATTACAAAGACAAATAAGTGAAAAAAATAGCTGTACATGAAATTGATCTGATTTCCTTTAAAAAATTCCAAAAAACACTATAGATGATTTTTTACACTTTTAATACAGAAACAACTTTAATGAAACAGAAGAAATCTATTTGTGAACAGTAGAAGAATAGAAATGTTAACTTATGCTTTTGAATTCTGGTTCTTTTTTTACACCAGTGCAAATTCATTAATCCTAAACAATTATTCCTAGCTACTGAGCAGAAATTTAGAACTGTTATTTCATAACTATTTAAGTAAAAATACAGATGTACTAATTTGCCTGATTACGAGTTGGAACTCAGTTTATATGCTTACAATTAACTTGAGCTATGAAATTGTTAGGTATCCTGTTAAAACTAGTCATCTGTTTTCACCACAATTAATGGTAAGAGAGAGGTGCCTTTCTAATCCTAGATGCCTTTCATAAAGGGAATTGTCCTTTACAGAAGCTGAGAGAAAACTGATTATGCATGCACAGTTGTATAAATACATGTATGCATTTAGTAAAAGAGAGATTTTTTATAGATGTTTGCATGAATTCATGGAGTAGAGTGTACAGTGACATATACATCCTAACATTTTTTCCAATCTGACAGTACCACCTTAAAAGCCAGGAATACTGGGTGACTTGCTGCAGTAGGGTATAAAGCGAAGTCTACTTTGATATTTCTCATTGGTGTGATGGCCAGAATTGTGTGGACCAGACTCTCCCTCTGGGTGTCCTAGTTCTACTGATTCTTTCCCCTCAACTGTCTTCCCTCCTCTTGTACATCTACCTGTCCCCTTCCTCCAGGTGCCTTTTTCTTTTATTTTGAACTTGCTAAAGCACAACTAGACAAAATGCATTGCTAGTCATCTGGATATTGCTCACTATATCATTCACTCCCTTCTGCTTTTGAATCCTATGGTGATTTTGACTGAGATAATTTTTTTCATAGTAGCCAGCATGGGACTATATTTTGAAATTGTGCTGGAAAAAGGGTTGATAACATAGGGATGATTTTGTTACTGCTGTGCTTACATAGAGTCAAGACCTTTGCTGCAGCTTACCCCACCCCACCAGTGAATACATTGGGGGTGTGCAAGTAATTGGAAGGGGACGCAATTAGGACAGCTGACCCCCACTGATAAATAAAGAGATATTTATTCTAGACCATATGGCATCATGCTCAGCATATAAGTCTGGGGGAAGAAGAGGAAGAAGAAAGAGAGGGCCTTCCAAAGTGATGGCATTTGTTTTTCCAAGTCACCTTTGCACATATTGGAGCCCTGTTTTCCTGGAGATGGCTGAACACGTCTGCCCATGGGAAAACATCACGCAGAACATACATTTACTTCTTTCCAAGAGGATCAAGATCAGAATTTTCTCTTCTGGTGGGCATTATATTCACATGCTCTTATTAAGATTACATTCAATTTGGTGTTAGAATGATACGATCTTATGTCCGCATTGCCCTCTGTAATTTGTCTGCTTAAATTCCTATTTTTTCATTTTGTGACGTTTCATATTGTTACATTTTTGTCTCATTGAGTGCATAAACCCTTGAACACTTAGCTTCTTATGCAGGTTGATGGAGAGACAAAGATTCCATCACTTAATGTAAAACTAGAATATTTATGTTTTCAGTATAAGAAAGGAAATATTTTACTAGCTGTTGAAACACTGTTAGAACAGCTTTGCATGTATGCCAGCAAATATTTGTGTCTCTGACCAAAGCACTTGCTAGTATGTGACTAAAATTAGCTCAATGATATAGCAAAATACGGTCTCAGGAATTTATATAGTTTCAGTAAAACCATAGGTATCTTTTTATCTTGTGAAAAATAAAAAGGCAGCTAGCTCATATAGAACTCAAAGCAAGAATAAAATGCCCTTTGAATTTAGAATATGAACACTATCATTCAAAATACACTGAGACTAAAATTATTAACTCCTGAGGGAAGTTGTTGAATAGATGAAGACTTGGCACAGAAATTGGATACATGAAGCATGAAAACATGACATGGTATTAATTAGAGGGACAATACCAACTAGTTCAAAGCACAAAAATGGTGTTGAATTGCTGATTTTTTTTATCTTGTGTCTATTACTTTTAATTAGTATTTCATAATGTTCATGATTTTGTGTTGCTTTGTTTCTCTTAATTATATAGGAATAGATGTGAGACTTGCTTTAAAAGCATTTGCTTTACAGAATAAAAAACTGCCTGTGCTCTAGCTTTGACATTCATGCCCCAAGGAAGGCATTATTTGTTGACACGGGTTGTAAACTACTATAGTTTTGTTGCAGACTATTTGATGTGCAATGTTTTTTTTTCTTGGAGGTGGTGAGCCAGATATCATGCAACATTCATATTTTCACAAACAGGAAAATGTGCACTGGTTGAGAAATACCAAATGTGCATGCACATAAACTAGAAATGTTTTTTTCACATATTTTTATGAATATATATAATCTTCCCATGTATGGTGGAAAGTATCAGTGCCTTTTTAGTAAACATCTGTAGCAAGTTATGTACATAATAGTGGGAAAAACATAAATAATCACTGGCAGCGAAAATAGTTTTCATAAAGCATGACCTTTCCCCTGGTACATCTTTTTAAAGGAAATACAAAAGAGATATTTGAAAAATGTAATAATGATGAAAAATTATTGTAATAAAGATTACAAATTGATAAAAATAAATGTAATAAATTATAAAAACTATTTAAAAACACCCTTATGAAGCAATATAAATGGATGGAGTGGGCACACTGATAAAAGAAATGGAGCAGAAAAAAAGCAGTAAACATTTAGGTCAGCAGTGACTATTCTAAAACCATTTATTAGGAAAAGAACAGAAAATGTGGGTTAAATAAATCTATAGAATGTGTCAGTCACAAAAAGTATTGAATTGCCTTCCCAGCTGAAGTACACCAATGAAGTCATAAGAAATAATTAGTAAGTGCATGCAGATACTTAGATAAGGATGAAAGGGGAGCAATCTGCAAGTATAAGTCAGTGAAAAAAATGTGTAAGATGTATCTTTGTGTCACAAAAGCAGATAAAATTCTCACTAATTCACAAGACAATAAAAAAAATCACAATAACTTGGGTATTGAAAGATTGAAATACCTAAATTCTATTAAAGTTCTCTTTCACATGAAAGCAGATAAACCAGTAAATTCATCTGCAATTTGTATGATAGATCGTGCCAGAAATGACCAATAACCTTACCAGGTTTAGCACCAGGAAAAGAAAAAAGTCACAATATTCTCTTCTTGTATTGTTAAAAGTTCTTGTTCAGACATTTTAGATGTCTGGTATTCTCTTAAATACAATAGATATTTAAATATTTATTTTATCAAGTGAAGAACATCCTCTTTGCTATGTGCTGTTGAATTTAGAGACAACAGAAGGCCCTCCAAAGAAAAAGTTGTACCTTTATTTGTCTTTCAAATACAACCCAACTTAGAATATATTTATTGTATGTGAAATCCATGTGATTCCATGTGAGGATTCATTTAATGTCAGTACAAAGACTTTGATGGATCTGCTTGTGATGACCAGAAAGAAGGCAGATACAGAGTTAATACATTAAATATTGCTTTTCTTTGGAGTAACGGCGGATATCTAGAAATTTACATTGATGAGAAGAACTGGAATGCAAACTTTTACTAATCAGGAATAAGCCACATTGACAAACTTGCAATGGGAACATGGACAGTGCTTGTTCACGTTCTATCTGTCTTCAGCTTGTGATGGTCTTCCTACAGAAAGCACGACTTTATCTGACAATTCATTGAAATGCCAATGCCTGCTCTTGGGGGAGTGAGTTAAGATCCTAGGAAGCATTGGTCTGCAAGGTTGCTGCAACTTCTGAGTCACAGTTGTTGATTTATGGGATCAACCCCTGATTCTTCCCACTCACTACAAACAAAGAGTCCACAAGAAGAGTGCACATAATATTGTGTAGCAGATCACTTTTTCTCTGAGCAGTGCTTCTGACCACTAGCATCCTTCCCTTAAGGTGAGAAGTTGGTTATTGCAAAAATTTTACTTGTTCCACTTCTGTCTTTTCCTCTCCTTGCTAATCTGTGCTGACCTGCAGAAATTGTTAACTTAGCTTTCAACCATTTGCTAGATGACCTGTAAGAATATTTGAAAAAAAGTTAAGTTATAAGCAGTAGCTTTTATACCTGTGTTGTCATGCTTGTATTTTATTACAGGATGGAACAAGTAGTATACTAGAAATACCTGAAGGTTTGGAAATAGCTTCAGAGGTTTCTGTCCCATGTCAAGACTTCAGTTTTATCATTGTTGATTCTCTGGAGAATTATTTATTTATAATTGAGGAAACCTACTTTTCCACTGATAAACTTTCCTTCTAATAACAGCAACAGCAACAACAACAACAACAACAATATAAGGTGTAATTTAATGAAAGTATGTGTTATTTATTTCTCAAAGTGTTTAAATAAGATTCAAACTTATGAGCTCAAATTAAAGGTTTGTAGCCCTCAATAGGTCTGTATTGATTTGCTGAAATAATTTATATGTGTCATTCAGAAAATTATTTGTTCTTTTTGGGCCTCGGTTTCCTCATTTGTAAAGTAGGAATAAAAAAACCTTTTTACTTCATGGAAACTTTATTTAAGGTTTAATGTGAATTTTAATGGCCCTTAGGTGCATAGGGTGGTAAATGCTACATAATTCACAAAATGCTATTGTTCCCATTTGTCTTTTCTGTCATGGGAGTTCCTCTGCTTTCAAAATTTTACAGTGTGAATTATCCTTAATAGTAACCAGGCCCTTACTTTGAATGCAGTCTGAGGAAATATTCTGCAACAGTTTCCAAGTGCTATAATTTATATTGTCAGTGGACAGATTTAGATCTAGAAATCTGGACTAAACCCAACTGTTTTCCTTATAACAGAATAAAAATAGTGAATGCTGTATTTTATTTGTTCAAATGTGAGAAACTGGATGAAAAAAAATAGCATTTGGTGGCATACCCTTATACTCATAGAAATAGAAAAAATTATGGTATTCAGCTCAAGATAAGGTATCATCTAGATATGTTATTGAGGTAATTCTTACCAAATGGTTTTATGTTAAATATTCTGAAAGCCAAAGCCATTAAATTTGTAATCTTTATTATCTTGTCCAGCACTGGTGTAGATCTCTTCTGAAATCATTAACTATGTTTATAATACACTACTGAACATTTTCCCTCTTTTTTTCATGAATGAATCACCTTGCAAATTCTATGTATTTGTTCATTGAAAGACACATTAAATGTGCATAGGGGTGCAGTCAATTGTCTCTGTAACATTAGAAAAATCTAATAATCCCAACAAATCATTTTCATTTGTTCCAGGTGCAGCTTATTAGAAGAAAAGATGTGCTTTGAAGTTTCTTAATTAAAGATTACATTTCTTTAGTTATTGTTCTGAAAGTAGCTGAATTATAAATTCTACTACTGAATGTTCTGTGAACTCAGAACATATTGATGGCCACTAATTCAGTGGGACCAGTGTACATGTGTGATACATGAGTGCAGTGTGCTGAGTTGTAAGTCAAACCTCACAGTTTACAAGGCTCAAAGCTTCCTCCTCAATACAGAACATCTTCTTTAAGTAATCCTTCTCTTTCTGTTTAATCTTCTTTCTTTCCCTTGTTAAGCCTGTCTTGCTTTCTGCATTATGAGCTATTCAATAGACTGAAATGACCTCAGTGAGAATAAGCTTAAATTGGATAAACACTTCCACAGATCGCAACATGCTCAATTTTGTGTCTGTCTTATGAAGAATTAAATTGGTATTATTACATCACCTTGTTCATGGATAATACAGGGACTTAAAATTTCAGTGCAAAATATAAGCAAGTGGAACACCTTCATAGCAAATATGCAAATGTATTAGTATTACAAAACAGTATTATACTGTTAGAAATTCATATTGGCAAAAGAAAACTAGGAGTAAATGGCTTATAATAATTCATGGTTAGCATGAAACCCACTTTTACATTTCAAGCCTTTTAAAACCTAAGTCTAGGAACATGAATGTAGTTTCCATATTGGTTTCTAAGACATAGAATAACTCATACTGCAAGGGATACATAAGGAACAATGATTTCAACTCCCTTTTCCTCACAGGACTGCTTATAACTAAATCATATGGCAAAGATCATCATCTAGGCACTCCTTGAATTCTGGCAGGCTTGGGACCATGACCACTTCCCTGGGGACCTTGTTCTAGTGACTGACCACCCTCTCAGTGAAGAACTTTTTCCTAATGTCCAAACTGAAATTCCACTGGTGCAGCTTCCTTCCATTTCCTCAAAGGCCTCCACCAGAGAGAGGAGATCATCAGCTCCCCCTCAACAGTCTGCCTTGTGGAAGATTTTGACTGTGATGAGGTCACGCCTTCTCTTCTTTGAGATGAATACCTCTTCTAGACCACTTGTCCAGAAAAATTCTATGAGAGACAGTATCAAAAGCTTTGCTGTTGGGGGTTGGGTTACTTTCTTATAGAATTTTTTTCCCAAAAAGTTGCTAGGAAGCTGATTGCTGGGTGCTTGTGTGCACTTAGGAGTACTTGGAAGAGACAAAGGAGGTAACTGTCAAGGAGAGGGTGGCACCGACTACACCTCTCTCTCGGGTGCTCAGAGAGAACAGGGGGAGTTCAGTTTTTAACTGCAGGGAGATCTCACCAGACCTTACCTGGAGCTGGGCTCAGAGTGACTTTTATGAGTCCCCTGGGAATTCGGAACCTAGTGTCTCCCTGCCCTGTCAGGAACTGTTACCCCGTTGCCCTGTACGCACTGCTTCTTCAGTTTTGCTCTGGGTTTCTCCACACCGTTTCTCCTCCCTGCTGGGACATCTCCTACAGCTTCATCTACTGCCGCCGAGCTTTGGATTCATCTCATCCCTCGGGACTCCCGCTCACCCCAGAAAGGTGCCAGCATCAGAGAAAACTGTGACTGCTTCCTACCTCTGTTCTTAATACTATAGTTATTGTTATTTTGTTCATCTTGTTAAACTCACTAGTAAAGAACTGTTATTCCTATACCAAATTCTTCACCTGAAAGTCCCTTAAATTCCAAAATTATAGCAATTCGGAAAGATGAAGTTTGCATTCTCCATTGCAAGAGAGGCTCCTGCTTTTTCCTAGCAGACACACCTGTCTTCAAACTAAGACATTTGCTAAAATAAAACAACACTTCAACTGGCTTCCCTTGATCAACTAGATGGGCCACCTTGTCATGAAAGGAAATTATGTTTGTTCAGCAGGACTTTCTCCTCATGAACCTTGCTATAACGAAGGATTTTATTTTCATTCAAGTATTCTTCAGTAAATTTCAGTAACTGCATAATTTTATCACTGAAGGGAGACTGGCAGGCCTGTAAGTACCAGGGTCTTTCTTCTTACCCTTCTTGAATATTGTCACAATATTTGTCAGTATCCATTCCATGGGGACATGCACTCTGAAGACCATTGAAGAGAGGTCCTGTGATAACATCACCAAGCTCTTTCAGTACTCTAGGATGACTCCCATGGGGCCTCATGTGCACCTAGGTGGAGCAGCAAGTCTCAAACAAGTTCAGATTCACCTAGGGGTTTATCATCCCCCAAGTCTTCCAAAACAAAGTTCCAGGTGGCCCAGTGCCCATCACCCGTGTTAAAGACAGACACTTTCTGGTGAGGCAACTGACCTCATCAAGTAACATAGTTATCTCTAAACCTCTTTGTACTGTTAATACATTTAAAAATTCTTGAAAGAATTCTTAAAAGAAAATAAGAAACAAGATTACATTCCATTGTTGCTTCAACAAATAGTAGCTTCAGCTATGTACATTAATTAGTCTGAATTCAGTGTAGGGATTTATTCTCATGTCTTTTCAGATTCTTGCTCAGCAGTAGGTCTAGCAGCAACTGCAAAAAATTTCTGCCAGTTCAACTGGGGTTGAAATAGACATCATGATCAGGGTAGGTGGAATCTTTAAGGGAGACTGGGCATGGAGAGTAATACCTGCAAGTGACCCCAAGACCCTGGCTCTCTCTGTTACCAAATTGATGGAAACTCTCAGGAATAATTTTGGCTACTTGACAGTATTCCCTTTTATTTCACCAAGCTGGGGAATTTGAGCAAGAAAGGATTGCAGATTGTTTGCATGTTTAGAAAGCAGCATTATTGTTATATGGATAAGAGCACAAAAACTAGGGTTGTCTCACACCAGTTATCTCAGTACTGGAAAACAGACACAGACTTTTTACTTATCCGTATGGATAGAGCAGAGATGTGTTAGAACACATAAAATGGTGGTGGCTGTGGTCTGCACAGGCAATGGTGCTTGTTCAGGTGTTGAAAACAGTTCAGTTGAAACATTGTGGAGCCAGCTAACACTGAACATGGATTTGTCAAACTAAAGGCCTTTATCTCTCTCTCTCCTTCCCTTACCACTAAAACCATTCAGTGCAGAGTAAATACTTTTGATTTTGTGGGGGTTTAGCTGTTCCACAACAGGGTTCCTTTCTCCACAGCTGGACTGAATTAACCCCTGCAGCCGAGCCTACAATTTAGAAGTACTGCTAGGTTGATAGTGTGGAGGAGATTCATCCTAGGAGTATGTCTGGATCCAGAGGAGGCACCCTCAACTCCACTTGTAGTTACTTGAAGGAAATGGAAAGCCTTAAATGCAAATTCATCTCATAGTAAAGTAATTAGAAAAAATAAGCCAGGAGCATAGTGCTCATTAATTATTTTTTTTTTTCTTAGAGATATGTACAAAAGACCTAGATGTGACTAGTTCATTAGATAAACAATGCATCTGTCTAAACATTGGTTAGACGGCTTTCACAGTTTTTTGTTTTTTTTTTCTGTTGGCTTATCCTAAGTCTTCATTTTAAAAAGTAATTCATATTACCTGATGAGTTCCAAATCAGATCTGCAGTGGTGTAATAAATATAATTATTATTATAATTATTTGCAATCTCCACTAAAGTTAAAATGCTGTATGATAATGCAGAGAGAGAGGAGGTCACCAGCTGTTTATGCTTCTGAAAACAGGAAGAATTCACTCACTTCTATGCAAAAGAAACTTACAAAGTGTTATGAAAATGGAGCAGAAATCTATTCTGGGTTGTTTCTCTGCACCAGGAGACCATTATCATGATAATTTAACACCTGTATCACTGATTTTTGGTACTGCAACCTGTAATCATAGTCTGAAGTGATCCCTGAAGCAGTTATAATTTAGATTACAGTTTAAAATAAAACAGTATTAGTTCTGAGCTGTTGGATCACAGAATATGGAACACCTCACCAAGCAATGATTGTGATAAGCAGGATTTGCCATGAGGAGGGAAATACCGGAGTTCTACATTCTTGAAATGTAGTCAGACTTGCGGAAGCTTGTTTCTTGAGTAGGATGGCCCGTTTTTGGCAGGGTGCTGCCATACAGAATGCTTTCATGAGGCATCTTTCTGGTAGTTTTGTTTAAAATAGGCCCAGTAGACACTGCTGATTTACCTTCAGGCTGTGATTTTGAAGGGCAGTCAGTATAACTCAGGAAATGGAGGAGTGCTGCGAAAAGAAAGTTATATCAATGCGACATCGCAGGTATTACACGTGGGGAAAAATAACACAGCCAAGCAGAGCTGTCAACACTCTTCTGTGTACCTTCCACCCCTGCTTCCTCACCAATACTGACAAAGTCTGGGGGACAGTAGGAACAGCTTAGAAACCCATAACGCTTTCTGTCGCAAGAGATAAAGAGGAAGAAGGTACCTAAGATATTCTCCCTGCTTATTCTTTTGGAGCTGTTTAGGGAAGGAAAATTAAATCACATCTCCCAAAATGATTATTTGTTTCTGTACTGTCATTGTTATCAGCAATGTAGGTTTTGATGCTGCTAGAATGTGATCTGTGCTCCTATTATGAACAAAACACTGTTTGCTTCCTGGGTTTTTCTTTTTCCTTTCCTTCTTATTGAAATTGCTGCCTAAGAAAATTTCGCAGGTCCATAAAGCCCTGGGACTGGCTAGAAAGACTGGCAGCTGAACTATGAGCTAGGCTTAGCTTAAAGAGTCTTGACCATTCTACTTATTCATTGTGATATGCTCCAGGGCAACCATCATGCAGCATCTCTACCTCAAGATGATACAAGAGGAAAAATAAACAGATTTTGTTGGTTTTAGACAATAGTTGATAAGAAGTACGCCAATTACTAATAGTCTGAACTAAATTCCTTGAAGTCCTACAGTTTGTGGATCCAGAAGTTTTATGTGCCAAGCTCCCATAGATTTTTATGCTTAGCTGCTTTTGTGTCATTTCAAAGGAAAACAAAGGAAAGTCAAAATGATTTCATAAAGATTTTGCTATTTGTACGTGATAAGATATTAGTGTCTTGGCCAATTAGGGAAAGCACTCATTTTGTAATTTCTACTGAAAAGCAGCTCAAGCCTCTCTCTTCTGAATTCAGGAGAGAGCTGTTTTGTGTATCATATTATCAACAAAGTAGTGACAAGTAGCCCAATTTTATTTTATTTTTCAGACTTTTTTCAAATCAACTCCAAAATAAATATTTTTGAGCTTGAAATTACTTCAGCAAAGCTTGACAGGGTAATAATAGCTCACACTTGTGCTAGTTGTTCCCTAACCGGGCCCTAAGCCATATTATTTGCATTTTGTCTTTGCTCACAACTATCCTTCTCATGTTCTTGTCAAAGCTATTACACTTGCTGTTGCAAAGAAAGGAGGCTATCTGTATTCCCAACATTC
>JAWWMU010000001.1:58165240-58181140 GCA_035048155.1 Cinnycerthia olivascens
ATTCCCAACATTCTGGGACTGAACAAAGGAGCAAACATTTCTGCACAAAGCTTCTTTGAGTTATTTAATTTACTTTCTAACAAAAGGAAAGATGACATTGAGCACTCAACAAGGAACAAAAATTATTTCTAAAACGTGACATACAAATGATAGTTCATTAGGAGAAATTTTAACACATTCAGGAAATTTTCATTGTGCCTTCTTCACTACAGATTGTGAACTAATGACTGTTGTAGCAAGGTACAAGAGTTACATTTGATTTTGGTATTGGTTTTTGTTTGCAGACTGACGAAAAGTCTACTTAAAAATGTGGATGGTAAACTCTTATTCCTTCCATTTTATTTATAATAACTAGATAAATCCCTTGTCTGAGGAACAAATGGAAAGTTTTCAATGGGAATAAAACAGAAAAAAGCTGCTACTTCCCTCTCTACCAAACACATGTACCCTCCCTTTATTTATATGCATATTTTAATAATCCATAACTTCCTTTTAATAAAATGATATCATAGTGAAAGAGAGAAAGTTAAAACCATGAGTGACAACTAACAAAAACCATGAGGGTCTGGCTTTTGCTATCCTTCAAATACAAATTTTTATAAATGTATTCATATGTGGTGTCATTTAATGCAAAAAATAATGTTGCTTTTAGTCAACTGGAAGTCTGAGAATGGGCAGTTTGTTTTTACAAGAGAAATAAAGGGACCAAATATATCACACAATGGCATATTCTAATAGATAAGTTTGGATGTGATCTGCACTTTTGTAGTTACGTGCAAATGAATAGTAGAGTCATAAGGCAAAAAGTTGAAATATTCTACTAACGTTTCTGTGTAAAGGTTCAAAGCAATCTTTGGAGAGTCTCTCTTACCACATCACTTAACAAAATTAATAGGAAGCAATATCAATGCCTGCATTAAAAAAAATTACCTCTCAACATAATTTCAACTTCTGTAGTCAAAAATTACACAGATTACATTTCATGCACATAGACTGAATTATCTGAAAAATTTCTCTCCTGACAGGTACTACTACATGAAATAGGTGACTCATAACGTTCACTGGTGTTGATTTGAGTCTGTCCTTTCACAGAAACATGGAGGGAGAAAACCTGGAGAGTGGGGAATTGTATTATGTTATATTTCAACATCTACAATCTAATTTGAGACACATGATAAGGTTTCAAAGCACCTTTATACACATAAATTCTTGTTTGGTGGAGAGAGTTTGTCAATAAAAATAAAACAGGTCCCACCTGTTGCAGACTGGATTAACAGAAGATTGCCCTTGCTAACATTTCTTTTTTATTAGGTGGAATTAGAGACAGACTTCCTTTCAATAGACAATTCCCTGTAACATTTATGTGTCCTTATACCGGATTGCAGGAAAGACAACAAGAAGTGATCAATCCTCACTAATACAACAGGTGTGACTTCTGTATACTTCAGATTGTGGCACTACATAACATAACTACATACATGTGCCACAATAACGTACCTCTACTGTAAAATTTCTGAGAAATGCTTCTGATCTTCCAGTCCAAAATTATTCTGTCTCACGTTTTCTGAGGTGAAACTACTATAGACCAGCAAAACCATAATTCTGACAAGTGTCCTGAGCTTTGCAATAGTTGTGCAAACTGCTCACCTTGCAGAACATTTATTTAGCTAACGCATACTGTGAGTCAGCAGCAAACATAGTTAATATGCTTGCAGTGGGTGACCAGGCCATGAGAATTTTCTTTATCAGGAAGATTTAGAGGCTGAGGTGCTGGTGAGGTGTAGCTGACTGCATGGGCTTAAACAAGGGAAGATCTCAGTTTGTGAATGTGGCTGGAAAACTGGGTATCAAGGCAAATGAAATGCAGGAGGGGTTGACATTTGTAAACTTCATCATCCTTTCTGTTTTGTGATTTCAGAGTCTCTATGTCTTGAGAAATATGCCCCTCTTTCTGCTTTTCTATGCAAACTGATAACCAGGGAGTTTTTTGAATCCTCTTTGTCCCACCTAGAATGAGTTATTGGCCTTGCTGATGGTAATATGATTTTAATTTTTGAAGCTGTGAGTCCCACAGGTGAAGCACTTAATGACCTGAAATACATATAGTAATTTTAAACTACATTATTGTAAAATTATATATAGAAATCTTATAAATATTTCAATTATTTTAAATTTAAAGGCCAGGACAGTGATACTAAATGTCAGTAGCATGTTGCTGTAAACTCAGCAGTTTCTCCAGTGACATAATAAGTTACACATTTTAAATAAGAGTACTCTTCATGCCTATGATTAGTACTGATCCAGAAAGCATAGAATAAGTGTTTTAAATAATCTCCCTACTGAAAATCAATAATTTGTTCAGTTATTATGAGCACAGTATGTGACATAAAAATAGAATAACATTTGCATTAAATTTTCTACAAGGACTCTTTAGGGAGTCACAAACAGAACTGTTTTCTCTCCTACATCTTTGGTGAACAACATGAAAGCTGTAAGTATTTCAAAACCAAATCTATTTGCTAGTTGCATATGTTTTATATTTATTTTTATTATGACGGTGTAGGAAACAGTGGTATGCTAGGCAATAAGTGCAGGATGTGGAAATAAGAAAGTAGAAGCTCTGCAACTGGAATGATTAAACTGCAATTGCTGCTTTCTTTTTCAATCTTTAGGCTAATATTTTGATCCTATTTAATGTTCTACAAAAGGTGCTACATAAGACTATTGTCATTCTTTAAAAAGTCCATTTAGGGTCTATATTTCAAAATATAGAGGACCAGCCAAAGAACAATTTTCTTTTTATTTTAGTTTTTGGATTGTATTTAAACCCTTCAAATGCTGGATGATATTTTGAATAAAACCATAAATTATGTATAGCTTGATTTTGCTCAGAACAAACTAATTTAAAAGATTGAATTCATTTTGGTTCAGAATTTTTGTTATCAAGACAGGTTTTTTAGCAAACCATATTATTTCTTTTATCAAATTACAGAGGTAGCTTTAATTATTTTTTAGCCAACTTCTGAAAAAACATGTTTTTTAAAAGGACCCTATTACAAAAATTCTTCTGCTCCTTCACTACATCCTTTCTACACTCTACTGTTAAAAAGAGGTTGAATTTTTTTCTACAAGTCTGGCTATAGGGAGCTCTCAACTTCCGACTGAAAAAACATATCACTGTAATCCCAAGGCACTGTGTTGTAGTTAACAAACAGAGGCTTTCAGCAGTGGTTTCCATGCAGAAACCTTTTGCTGTATCAAAGGAAGTTGTTTCAATTTGGGGAATAAATTTATTCCCAGATTAACTTGAGTAACATGAATGCAGAAGTGAATTTTGCAAAATATGTTGTACACACTTAGCTGCTTTATAGCCTTTTAACATTATCTAATGTATAATTAATAATTTTTAAGAGTTAGTGAATTGTTATTTTTTAAAATGTATTTTCACCCTGATTATCCACTGTCTCAGACTTTGGTTATTCATGCACAGACTGCTCACAAATTTTAACCAACCGAGCGATGAAATTATTTTTCACCCACTTTACAGATATGTAAATGAATTTAGAGCAGAAGAAAAGCTAGATCTATCTCACTGTGAAATATCCTTTCTATTGACAAGGAAAAAAAACAAACAAATAAAGAAAAGACAAACTGTCTATGCAAAAAAACTTCAAACAGTACCAACCTGCACAAAATAATAAATATCAAAAAAAACAAAAGCAAAGAAGGGGTGAAGAATTTTACCTCAGTATTTCACATAAAGGATTATATGAGTAGAATAAAAATATCAATTAGTGTTTATTGGGTTTGAGGTTTTTTTTTCCATTCTCTGAAATGAAATATTTACTTTGCAAAATCACTGGTGTTTCTTGTAATATGTCCAGATTTTTTTTATGTGGTGTCTCTGTATACTTGAGGAACTTCATGTAACAGTCTGAGATTTCAATCTCACTGCAGAATTTGTCCTTTACGGAAGTCTTCTCTAAGAGCTGTTATAAAGAATAATGTCTCTAATGGCTCTTGCTCTGGCTATGAGGAAGAACCATACAACCTTTTTATATCTGTTCAGTTTTTCCTACAGCAGTACAGATTTCAGAAAGCTTCAGAAGTTACTAGTGATTTGGGAAACCTAATTTGTTTTTAGGTACTCCATATAAGGCATTTGTGGGGACAAAGAACCCCGAATTTTAATTCTTATGAAAAGAGATTATATTGAAGGAGTTTTTATTGGGAAGTTATGCTAAGTTTACACTTTGCTAATTAGCAACTCCTTCATGAAAACTGCACAATCCTCCACCTTCCCATGGAAAGGGTGAAAAGGAGAGGCTTAGCAATGTCTCGTGTGCAATTAGTGTAGTATTTTAGTAGCCAGTTTGCCCACAACTGAAGAAAATAAAATGCAACTCCCAGACATGTAGAATGTATTAGGGATGGAACAAAAAGCCTTAGCTCTGTAGTTCCTGGCTTTTGTTGGATTATTTTTACACAGCTTTTGTGTTCAGGGAGGATTATAGCACACATGGTCAATAAGATCTTTTTAGACCCCTATAATACTCCAAGACACAAAGTATGGTGAGAAAAAAAAAAAAGTTTTACGGTTTATGGAGTTTTAAATAAAAATCTGTTGTACATTTAAATGTATTTTTTTAGCTTTTACTGAAACAAAATGTGTAATGGGAAACCTCATACTCAAAGACCAGGTCTGCCACAGTAACAATTATTCTCAATTTCTTCCATGGTGATCACTGGAGACACTTTAGAGCTATTATGATTTTGGTTGAAGTGCATGGGACAGTACTATTTAATTTCCATGAGATCTTAATATAACTGTTATGATTCCTCCATCAAATGCATTATTGTACATTCTACGGTTGTCATGGTGTATTGCACCAATAAATACTACCAAGGAAATTCTTCATTCACAGTTCATTGACATAATAGGCTATAATGGGGTTTTTTTAGTGCTGCTATGGTCTACTGTATCAATGCCTGCTGAGGGAGACTTTAAAGCACTCATGCAAGCACACAGAGTAACTATACATAATAAAAATCTTTATGAAGTTTTTGGAAATAAGCAATTATTCTGCACTACACTGTTCATTTTATTTATAAGTGTCAAAATCATTAGCATACACAAGAGACAAATGTGGTATTCAAACTTTCCCTTAAAGATTGAATTAATTTAACTTTCACAGGCTTCAAGAACCTTTAAGAAAGTTGAGGAGTTTTATGTTGACTTTCATTTTAACTAATGTCAAAGTGCAAAAGCACAAAGGAAAAACTTTACTGTCATTCAATGATCTCGTGCTTCTTTATCTCGATCTTGATATCTTCCCTATATTTTGTAAGAAAAGTTACCATTGCCTTATCTTCCTATCTGAAAGCTATACCTCTAATTTGAAACTCTTGTCTAAATATTCTTACTATGAAATGAATAGAGTGTAGTACCTCCAAAAAACAATTTGGAGAAACATCCATAAATTAGGGATCGAAAATGAGTGTGAAGAATCACTCACTGAAGAATTTAGGCTAACTTAATAGAAAATACTTACCACAAGTAGGGAAATATATTTCAGTCCTTATGGAGAAAATACAGATGCAGTATTTTTAGAATTTCAGCTATCTAGATGAAAAGGGATTCGATTAGGAAAACAGAAAGGACATTTCATACTAAATACAATGTAGTATTGAATAACTACCACTTTCTTACATGAATACCAAGATACCCAACAAGAAGTTCAAGAAACTATGCAGCTATAATTGATAAATTAACTTTTCTTGAGGTCTGTGAGAAAAGTTTAACTACACTCTAGAGATTCATTATAGTATTCTAGATAATCAGAAAACTCCTTTTTAAAACTCTTTTTCTTTTTTTTAATGTTGTGGAGATTTGACCTTGGCTAGTATCCAGATGCCATCAAATCATTCTATCACTCCCTCTCCATCAACATGATAGAGGAAGAAACTATGAGGAAGAAAATATGAGGAAGAACTCATGGATTTAAATAAGAACAGGAAGACCACTCAGTATTTACTGTCACAGCAAAAACAGGAGTAACTCAGGGAAAAGAATTCAATCTGCTTTCAAATTAAAAAAAAAAGCCAGATAATAAGAAACCATAGTGAGTCTAAAAACATCTTCCTCCATATCTCTCTTTCCAGGCTCATCTTCAGTCATGACTCTTCTACCTTCTCACTCTGGACTATGCAGAATGGGGAATGGGCTTTGTGGTCAGTCCATTTTTTTTTCTGCTGCTCCTTCCTCCTCATGCTTTTTCCCTGCTCCAGCTTGGAGTTCCTCTCACAGGATATAGTCTCCATGAACTTCTTTTCCTTCTGTGTTAAGGTCCCTGATCAAGTGGATGAAGGGAAGGCAGTGGATGTAGTTTTACTGGACTTTAGTAAGGCTTTTAAAACTGTGTTCCTCACAGCATTATTCCACACAAGTTGTCCAGCTGTGGGATGAACAGGTTTATGATGTGCTGGGTGAAGAACTGGCTGAAGGGCAGAGCTCAAATGGTTGTAGAGGCTGGGGCTACATCTCTCTGGAGACTAATCATCAGTGGTGTTACTCAGGGTTCAGTTCTAGGGCCTGTCCTGTTCTGTATATTTACCAACAGTCTGAATGCAGAAGGTGAGTGCACCACTGGCAGGTTTGCTGATGATACCAAATGGGAGCTGCTCTTGATCATCTCAAAGAGCAACATCTTGCAGAGGGTTCTAGATATATTGGAGCAGTAACCTATAAATAAAGGGTTTAAATTTACAAGATGAAGTGCCAGATTCTGCACCCGGGATGAAGTAATGCTGAACACAAGTACAAGGAAGAGGAGTGGCTTGGAAGCAGCCTGCAGAAAAGGGCCTGGAGGTGCTGGTCAATGGTACACTCAATATGTGTATTGTCTGCCAAGGGCAAAAGCCGACACAGACTGTCAAAAGAGTTGATTTTCTTGCTGTACTCAGCATTGGTGCAGCCTCAGCATAAATACTGTGTGCAACTCTAGGACTCACAATTAAAAAAGGATGTGAAGATCCCTGAATGAAACTTCAGTGTCTTAGTAAATTCTTTAGGGAAACATGAATTTTCATTGTTTCAGTGTTCAGTCCAGTTAGAAACCAAGTGAAAGCCATATGGGTGTTTTAACGGAAGTAAATATACCGTATATTGGTGCAACAATACCCATAGAAAAAAATCCATAATGTACACAAGCCTTTAGACAACATTCTTTTCTTAAATGTTTGCTCATAATGACAGCATTCTAAACAAGACCTGTGGCTCAATAACTAGACCAGCAGGGAGTAGTGATAGTCATGTACTTCAGTCAATATTCCAGCTCTGTGCAAGATTATCTTCACACAAAACGACAATTATTGTTATTATCTTAGATCCAGCAGTCAGCATATAAATGCACAGCAGACCCCAACTAATTCAGAGTCTAGAATAAAGTTTTAGCAAGTCAAACTAAATATTCTACTTCTAATAGAAATAAAGGTTGGGGAACACCTTTTCCTGTCGAATATAAATGGAAATAACAATAATTTTAAAATATGCACTATAGAATAAATAGGATAGTTATATGCTATAAATCATAACTTATCATTACAGCTTATACATAGTATATTGCTTGCAATAATGTGATTATATTTTAATAACATACTTTACTATAATTTGTATACAAATCTCTCTCTATATAAGATAAAATTTCATTGGAAATCTCAGCTGATAGCATAAGCAATGTTTTTGTTAGAGATGTATAAAACATTAGTCGCTGATGAAATCAACATTCTGAATACCAGTAGTAACTACTAAGTGAAAAATTCCCTTGATTTACCCATAGTAATCTTTCCCCAAAAGCAAAGAATTCTTTAGTAAATTCAACCAAAGGATCAAACAAAAAGCGAAAGACTAATCACATAAATCCTGTGTACAGCACAGTGAGGTGAAGCAGGTGTTCAGAGTTTATTGGCCAAGCTCTGAAAGTGAAATGCAAAAGCATCATCAGGAAACTCCTATAATTAAGAAGGAGAATTCTGTTGCTGAGGCTGAGGTCTATGCTGATATATTTACCTGCTATGGCTTCCAAATTAGTTAAAAGCTTTTTTTGAATATGTTGACCGATTAGATTACTACCAGTAGTATAAATGATCCAGAGAACTTCCTACTTTTTGTCTTGTTCTGTCTGAAAATTTCAGTCTCTTTTTAATCCTTTTGCATAGGTCTATTATAGTTCTAACTTGCTTGAGTCAGAAGTAAACTGATCTGCACATAGTAGGTGATGTGGAGACAATGCAGAAGTTTACACATCACTACTATTTGAATGTGTTTATTCTTTGTGCTGAGGAAATAGGCAGCTATTCATATTGAATTTTTCAGCCTCTTCATGTAGGCTGAGGAGCAGCTGCTAAATCTCAGTCCCTTAAAATGAGAACCATTATGAACCTTATCTCCTATCTGAAAATTCAAGGCTGTCAGGAGTAGCAGTAAGACCTCTGTAGCAAATGATCTAAAGCTGAACACACACTACTCAATGATACATGTGTGCCAATACACCTTCAAACAAGAGTTTTCTTACCTCAGCAAGCGTTTTGTCAGCAAATGACAGTTTGCTTTCACTCGGATCATGTTCTGATTCCCATATCACGGATGCATTGAAGCTCTGGATTCTAGCTAGAATGAAAACCTAAACATAGACCCTGAAAAAACTCAAGAAGGCTGATAACATATGTAATGCCCAGTCTTCTACAATTTGCCTCAGAGTTGCACACAGATGTTCATTGGAAGAGACAGTTATTATTTACTTGACAGCATTTTCTGTTCTTTTGCCCAGCAATATTCATTAGTCTAACCAAGATTTCATTAAGAGATCTTTTCATGTGAAAAAAAAAAGAAACAAGAGAATTTGAGCCATGAGCAATCATTATTTAGAGTTAAAAATTATTTGGAAGGGTACTTTCTGGTCTTTCTTTCAAAATCAAGTAAAAGATACAATATTTATGAATCTATATTTTTGGTTCCGTACTAGGGTAGCATGCCAGAAAGAATCTGGAAAAGATGAATTTTATAACCCTGATATTTGACTGTTTGAGTGGGCTGTGAAAGACACACAGAAGACACATATCCTTACCTGATTTAACTTCTCCCCTCTGTTTCTTTCTCCAACATCTAAACACAGAGCTGATGGCAAGTCTGTCTTGGATATATTTCTCTCTACCTCATAAAATAGGTCCCTTTGGTAGAGTGCTTAAAAGTCTTAATTTTGTTTCAGCTTGGAATTAAACTTATACTTGGAGACCTTAAACTTTAAAAAAAAAAAATTATTTTTTTTTTAAGATTTCTGTTCTAAACATGAAAAATTAGACTGAAACATCCTGCACCATATGTGTAAGTTGTTATTAGCAGAATCATTGGTTATGAAACAGAGTTCTCTGAGATCCCTCTGGAGGTAAGTAATAGATGTCTGGGAAACAACCACCTCGGATACTAGTTTCCATTTCTTTGTCAGGACTTATCACACAGGGAAATATGATATGAAGGAACAGAATCACATCTGATGTCAAGTTCAATATTTCCTTATGCTCAAGGTGGACTCTGAAACAATAACTGACAAAGAGAGAGATGAACCAGTTCGATATCTCACCAAGCTCTAAGGAAGAAATGTGTCAATGGGCTACAACATGTGCTCCTATTATTAACTTAAGACTGTAATTTTCATTTCTTTTCCTGCTTCCAGAGGAAGACAGATGACCAATATTCAGAGGAAGTTCCCATCACATCAGTGTTTTTTATTGTCTAAAAATTTCTGAAAAAATTATCTGAGAATCTTAGCTTCTGAGAAAGAACTGCCTGATAGTCCTGTTTATTTATGCTTACATGAAATTACTGTCTTACACAAATATAACTATCATTTTAGAGCAATAGGTTCTAAAGAACTAAGAATGTGTCCTATTCAGTTACTTGCATGCTTGGACATACATAAGTACCCTCATGCAGAAATATACCTTTTCTACCACTTCCATAGTGATAAGAATTTTTTTTTTATTTGCTTAAAAATAAATTATGCAGGGATAGGTACATGATAGTTATAGAAAAATGCAGATGCTCCCTCCTTGTTTTCACTTACTCGCACTTTAGTTTTTGCATGGCAACACAACCGAACTCATTGCTGTTGATATTTTTAATAACTATCTCTAAAAGCAAAGATGAGGTTAATCTAAGTGTGAATCTTTCAAATCCAAGTTCTTGCAAAGAGGCCACCAATAGTTAGTTATATTAGGTGTGGTAACACCAAACCCATGCAACTTTGCTTCTAGGAAATCCACAGACACTCCAAAGGTAATATATTGGTCATTTGTAGTGTACAAATAAATTGATATAAGTGAAATCTACGGCATTTATATGTAACTAAGTCTGAGTAAATTTATAAGACTTAAGATACTCAACTGTGCTAGAAGTATTGATTGATAATGTTATAATTGTGTGTGGCTTTTGGGTCTATCAAGATAACAAGTTTAAAATATTATGACACAAAGATTTGTACAGAAGCTTTTTATGTAATAAGAGGGCCAAAACCACAGGAACCATATTTATTTGTTCTAAAGACATATTACATAGCCCTTGATCTTTCTTATAAAAAATACATGTAATGCTGGATCCAATTCTAGCCCAAATCCTTCATTTAGCATCTGCATATAGCACTCATTTCCAATAATTTTATATTTTTTTATAGTTAATAATTCTTAATTTTTTTTATTTTATTGCCTCTGTAAATATTTAGTCAATCAAATAAATAACACAGCAAGTGATACTTATTATCAAGGAACATATTCATGACAATGAAAACATTGCTATTAAGCCCACAGATTATTGAAATAGTACAGTGGCACTTTCAATGAAAGGATGAGTCAAGTATCAAACAATGTTTACTCAGTAACATGAGAATAGAAGTGTCTGGATATTATAATATTAATAAACCAAATAATAATTTAACTACTGCAAAATCTCTTGTAAGGTGAAAAAGGGTTGTAGCCCATATTTAGAGATGGGGAAAACTGTGCACCATAATTTTGCTTGTGCAAAGCACATAATCTTTATGTGTCAAACCTGAAAAACTTGTGCTTTGAATCTTAGAGTTGATGAGCTCCTACAGTTCTAATCATGAAACATAGAGTAGTATTTTTAACCACTAAGAGCACACTTGTTTTTCAGTCTGAATTGAAAGGGTGATTCTTCATCCCTTTTTCCATTTTGAATATTAGATCTTGGCCTTCGAAGTGAAAGATGCTTTTTGTCATATTATGTTTGATATTTTATAGTTTCAACTACACTGTGTGAAAGGAACATTCAGAATGAAATTCTTTTTCTAGTCTTTTGGCAGTCTCTCACTAACAACCTGCATTTTATGTCTTCCTTTCTATTGTGATTAATAGTTTGCACTTGTATTTAGAATGCTTCAAGCTATAGTCATTGTCATCACAATCCTTTTCAAAATTTCTTTCTATGTCTTCTGACATTACATGAATATTTTTATTTGATCATTATTTCTTATGGGTATGCAGTGGAGATAGGTAAGTTCTAGTTTCTCAGTATATTTTGTAGCAAATATTTTGCTTCTTTCAGTGCCATGGAAGCATAGTACACTGTGCTGAACACAATGATTAGAAATCACTAAAAATAAAAAGGGATTCTCCTTTCCACAGATCTTTTTTAGTAATAGATCTATCATATAGATGCTATAACTGATCTAATTTAATTGGCTCATCAATTAGACCCATCCACCCTTTGACACCAAAACCAAATAATTTTTTTAAGTAGTAGTTTCTCCTTCAAAGCTAAGACTTCTTGCTGTAAAATAAGAGTTCTAAGGAACTGAGGTACTGCATTGAAGATAAATTTGTCCTCTGCAACTATATCTTACATGAGCACAATGCACACATGGCTCCTCTTTCACAGTTTTTTGGTGTAGCTTGCTGATACTGAAATGTTAATTGTTAATGCATCTATATTTTTTCTTCACTTAGTGAAGAATTTTTAAAATATGAGCAAAACTTGAAAAAATATATTTGTAGAGCAACTATAACTTTAGAAAAGGATTTACAGAGACTGTTAAAATTATAAACAGTAGCTTAGAGATGTCAGTAGTTGTACCAAATAACAAACAGAACAGTATCAATGACTGTAGCTTTACAATGCCTCTTTAAAGTAAGGCACTCTGAGAACATCCTTAATGGAACCTGCAATTCCCCTCTGGACTTCCATATAGAAGTCTCAGTATAGTACAAATTTCCTTTTACTCTGCGTGCTGATCTCTCTATTTCTAAGAATACACCTGTGACCAAGGTTTTTTTAAAGCATTTAGAGACTTAAACACCTTAAATAGCTTTTCCTAGTGAAAAGAGAGAGAAAAGTCCTTTGATGAAATTTCTGAAGAGCAATAGAGACAGCCTTAGAAAGAGGCTGACTGAGGATTTACTGTGAACCAGGAAATGGATTTGAGTTAGCACAATGCTAGGTGTTAGTTAAAAGTGTCTAATATGGTCCTTTCCTAAAATTACTGAGAAACACATGGAGGATTTTTTATATAAAATTTCAGAATTTCTAATAGATAATGTGAAAAACAAATCTTGCTTCTTCTAGAATCAGGAACTATGGAGGTTTATCACTAAAATTGGAAAAAGTATTTGGATAAAGAAAGTAAATTCTACGCACAAGTAAATTCTATGCAAAATATTCTTTGAGAGTTCTAATGTATCTCACCTAACCTATTTGCACCAGCTCTCTTTGACTAGTTACAGACAGATGAATAATTCATTCTGTTATTATGGTAATTTATAAATTTCCTGTACAGGTAATTTCAGGACAAACTGTGTTCTAAACTGTCTCAGTGAGTCTTGTCTATTGCTCAGCAGTAAGACTAGTAATATACATCAATATCTGGAAATTTGGGAGAAGCTTTTTAAATGTTACCTTCATCTGCTGTAAGTTATTGTGGTGGGTTAGCCTCAGCCAGAAACATCACCCATCTGCTCACATGCTCCCCTTCCTCAGAGGACAGGGGGACATAATAGGAATGACAGAGCTTATGGGTCAAGACAGAAAAAGGAAATCGTTCACCAGTTACTGTCATGGGCAGAACAGACATTTAAACAATGCTTCCTCCTCTCCTGTTTAAAAGCTGAACTTCCCTCCTTCAATCCCAAGTTTTCTCTCCTCTAAGCCTCCTCCTCTCAAAGCTCCGTGAACAGAGCAGTGGGAAGGGGAATGGTGGTCGAGGTCAGCCTGTAAGAGTTCCTCTATGCTGCTCCTCCTTCCTCACAGCCTTCCTCTGCTCCAGACTGGGCTGTCCATCTAGGTAGTGTCTAGCTGCACTGGTGTGGGCTCCATCATGGGCTACAGCTCCATGTCTGCTCCACCATGGGCCTCCGTGATCCTCCATGTGGGAAAATGTCTGCTCCTGTGCCTGGAACACCTCCTCCCCCTCCTCCTTCTCTCACTTTGCTGTCTACAGGGCTGTTTTCTCACAATTTCTTCCTCCTGTCTCACATTTTTCCAGTAGTGCCACAATTTTGACAGAGAGGCTCAGTTTTATCTCGCAGTGGGTCTGCTGGAATCAGTCCCTTCTCACAAAAGGGCAGCCTCCCCTGTCAAAGTGTTGTCATTTACTCCCAACAGTTACCTAGAGAAAATACTCAGATAATTAGATAACAGTAATAGAATGGACTCAAAGTTGGGTTTTGGGTTTTGTTGTTTTGGTTTTAGTTTGATTTTTAGTTATTAGTTTGTTTCTTTGTTTGTTTGTAGGGTTTGGGGTGTAGCAGGTTATTTCTTTCATGAATTAGTAACAAATAATAGGATGAGATTTTCACTCATCTGTGTTTTGCCAATGCCTGATGTGTAGTTTGTTGGACATTAATGACATAACTTTCTTTCACTGAGTTAGGGCTGTGTTGTTATTTATAAAATTTTATGATATTCAGTAATACAGTAGTATTTTTTATGAGAAATGGGAAGACTTGAGTTTTGGAAACACGATAATTTTCTTCCTCCGAAGGTATGCTGGCAAAGCTGAGAATAATGAATATATATTGCATATATATAAAAATTCCTATATTTGTAAAAATAGAGTACTGATGCAGAGTGCTAACATGCCCAAAAGCTTGTCATTTTTCTACCACTTGGTCTAATAAAAATATTATCTGCTTCTTATAAATACATCTGGTTTCTGTTTTTAGAATTCTGTGATGGTGTACATGACATGCTAATTCATTCTGCTTTGTTTCTCTGCTCTATTTCTGTATAGATGTGTTTGATTGACCTTGGTTGGACACCAGGTGCCATTCACCTCCTCAGCGGGACAGAGAAGAGAAAATAAGATGGAAAACAATGAGTAGGTTGAGGTAAGGTGGTTTACTATAGCAAAAGTGAAAGTTTGTGTGCATACAAGCAAAGGAAAAAAAAATGTTTTTTCTCTACTTCCCATCAGCAAGCAATGTCTGGCCACTTCCAGAGAAGCTGGGCTGCAGCATATGTAGTTGTTACTCCAGAAGGCACACACTGTAAATAAAGAATTCCACCCCTTCCTCTTAACGTTTATATCTGAGCAGACTTCTTCTGGTATGGGATATCCCTTTGGTTAATATGGGTCAGCTGCCCTAGGTGTGTCACATCTCAGGATCTTGCCCATCGCCAGCCTAATGCTGAGGGAATGTTGGTGAGACAGGACTAAGGCTGTGCCAGCCAAAACTCTGGTGTGCTATCAGCAGCTTTCCAGCTACTAAAGCAGAGCACAGCACTGTGAGGGTGGCTGTGGGGACCCAATACAACAGGATATAGGATATGCAAAAAAACCTCTTGCTGGTCTCCCTTCTCAGCATGACACTGAACTTGAGGATGGACTAACTGTAGCTCCCCTGTGCTGCCCAGTGCAAGCAAGCACACCTCACTGATGAGCATCCAGCTCTGGCACAGGTCTGCTGTCAGAGCTTGTTAAAGCATCCTCCCAGTACACTGTATGGTAATTTTCACATAACAATAGAAAACAAATGTTTTGAACAGATAATGAAATTTCAATTCTGAAGTAAATAAATGCAACATTTTCAACTTCTTTTAAGCGAGATGGTATGAATGCTTTTATCTCATCTAATACGTATATCAAAAAGTTAGAAAAAAAATCCTTATTTGCTGACAATACTACCTGAAAGTATTCCTGGTCCCTGCAGACCCATATTTTTTTTTTTTGCCCCAATCTGTACTGCACTTTTACCCTATGGTTTACACAAACACCAAAGCAGTTGTGTGGAAAAACTGTCTAAATCAACAAATTGCCAAATACATACTTCAGAAATCACAGATTAAGTGTGTAATTTTCAGCTCATTGTTTTAGTTCCCACTTTATAGTCAAAAGAATGAAATAGGCATTCCTGTAAGGTGATTTATCTCATCTTTAGCTGTCTATTTTGCCTCAGGGGTATAAAGGGATTCAGCTTTAACTAAGACAAGTAACTTTTAGACAACTGAATCTGGATGAGATGAACTACATGATGGATGAATGTAGCTTTAAGAATTGAAAATTAATCTGAGCTTTGCTATAGAAACAGTTGGTATACTGCTTACTCATCTTTAATTCATTCTGAAATTGACTTCTAACATCTATTAAAAATCTTGCAATACTTGAAATATTTGGGTGTTGGAAAACCATATTTGCATGGGTCATAAATTACTTTAAGTTCCTAAGCCTCCTATGGCTGTCAGTGTTTTTAAATTTTTTTATTTTAATGTGGAGGATTTTTTCTGCCATTTTCTGATACAAGTATATGGCTGTGCATGGATCTGAGGATATCTGCTCTCTAACTTTCTTTTAAAAATTTTGCCCTAAGTGTGGAACCCTCCAGTTCAGCTGTTTA
>JAWWMU010000001.1:58181240-58201041 GCA_035048155.1 Cinnycerthia olivascens
TCTGCTCTCTAACTTTATTTTAAAAATTTTGCCCTAAGTGTGGAACCCTCCAGTTCAGCCGTTTATATGATGCTTAGTTTCTTACAAGGCCAACATCCTGCAAAGAAAGGAGGAGGAGATAAGTCTCTTTTCTTGGAAATTTGCATGTGAACACTAGCTGCAGGACAAGTAAATGCACATTCACCATGATCACAGCTCATGGAGCGATGAGGACACAGCCTCAGAGGGAATGATTGTTTCACAACAAGGAGCTCATGCATTTAAAATTGCTCAGCACCTGGGCTTGAAATGAGTCCATGCTCCTGTTGCTTAATGCTGTCACACAGTAGTTTTGGCACCAAGACCGACAGCTTGAAGGGTTATTCACAAAATCATATAGCATGTTAAATTCTGGTAATGTATTTTTTTCCCTTCCCTGGCAAAATTGCAAGAAAAAAATTGGCTATATCTTTATAGATGTGCATCTGGCTAAAGGGCAAACCCTGGCTATCAGTTTTATCCCTATTAACCTATAGTTTTGGGATTTGCACTTTACTTAGTCAACATTAAATTCTGATTCTCATTTTTGCGTTAAGAAAATCATTTCCTTCCCACCTAAGTGATGCATGCATGTGCACATGATTTTCAGACATTGTCTTGATTAAGTTTTGACTGCTTTGATGGTATTAGGAATCTAAAATTTTTGCAAATATGACAGCTGATAGATTCCTGCGAATACAGCTGCTCTCTTATGAGTGCACATTGAAGATCAAGACTGAATGTCTCAGTACTGAGACAACTACCTCTGCTGTAAATGATTTGTGGCAGATACATAGGGAAAGTATGATTAACTGGGCCCTCATACACTGTTCTGCCCTTAACTTGGGGCCTTCCTTGACCATTTGATACTGCAAAAGAACAGGGAAAAGTTTTAGAGTGGTAGAGCAAATCAGATGAGTGAAGTGTTAACAAAAATAGAGTCCTGGCACAAAGTCTGATCATGAATTCTTCCTTGGAACTGCCCTACTACTACAATTTCCGTATTCTTCCACTTCTATGCAGGTACCCACCATTGATTCCTGTCAGAAACAGGACAATGGGAAAAGTAGACAATTAGTCTGACTAGTAAGGAACTTTTAAAAAATATCTAGAAAATAGTAGCATCACTGAATCACAGAACACTGTGGGTTAGATGGTAATTCAGGCAGTTTCTAGTTCAACATCAAACCAGCTTTAGCTATGAGGTCAGACCAGGTTACTCAAGTCTTTGTCCAGCTGCATCTTGAAAAACTCCAAGGTTAAAAACTGCAGTCTCTGGGAAATCATCCCACACCTTCATTGTGTTCACAGTAAAAACTTTTCTCCATAGAACTAGTCATATACAACTTATGTCTTTACTCAATTTTTGTCCATTGTCTTTTGCCCACCCACACTGCACCACCATGAAGAATCTGGCTCTATCTTCTTGCTGAAGGAACTGAACTCTTCCTTGTCCTTGGCAGGGGTAAGGGGAGATTGCAGCAACAAGCTGGCCTCAGTATTCTACATATGGTCTAATGGGAAGTACATAGAGGGAAACAATCACGTCTCTTGAACTACTGGCCATTTTCCAAGAAAACTGTTGGCCCACGCTGAGCACATGGTCCACTGAGGTCCCCATGTCCTTTCCACAAGAGCTACTTCCCAGCTGGTCAGTCCCTGATGTTCAATCAGCTCTTCCTTCTAGGGACAGGAGTTTGCAATCGCCTTTGTTGATTTTCATAAAGGTGGTCCATCTCTGCAGCATGTGCCTAGTGCCTGTCTACAGCAGCACTTCTTCTGAGTATGTCACAATTTGGTGATATCTGCAAACTCTGTGAGAACTCACTCTTTCATCTCCTGCAGGCTACTGATAAAGATGTTGACAGGACAGATTGGGCCATAGGCCCACACAGAGCTCTTCTTGTTACCTGGCCTTCCGGTAGAATATACCAACCCCAGTGAGAAAAGACTTCACCATAGACCAAAGATGCCAGTTCTACAAGTTTGACGTGATTTGATGATCAAATAGGGTTAAACTGTCTGTTTGTTCTATGGCACCAAACTCTAATGCATATAAAATGCAACTGCTTTTACTGCAAGTAAGAAACAGAGCCATCAAGTTCGGGCACCTTTCAAAACTTCTGCATTGCATTTATTCTTTCCTGTCCATAAACAAATGTGGGATATTTATTTCACTTAGAGGTATACACAGCATGGTTTTTCCCTTTTTTTGGAGGTCTTGAAATCAACAAAAAACATGAAAAAAGTTCAACAGAATCAATATTGCTCTTTATTTAAAGGGCACTTTCTAAGCATGTGGAATGTCTAATATACAAGAAGCTGGATTTTATCTGGCTAAGCATAGAACTGTATGTAGCATTGTAGTTCTGAGTTTGAGTATATAATATGATTTTTTTAAAATTTGGATTGTTACATTAGTGAAATAAATACCAAAAGTTATACATTCATGATAGATAAAATATGTACACTTAAAAATAACAAAAATATAAGCTACTGTTAAACTATTTATTACTATTATTTATTATTTATTTATTATGAACTTCTTACAGGCCAGAAAAGTGTCAGCATTTTTCAGTATTTTGTATTCAATTTTTTAAATATTTTCATTTAAAAAAAACACAGATTTAAAAAATACTATACTTTGTGAAATTAAAAATTGTTTTAACAGAGAGAAAACTGAACATATTGCAATACCCTTATCTAAAATTATGATTAGAAGGGAAGCAAAATAATGTATTGTGATATAAGTCCTTGATGTCTCACTTTTTCATTACTTAGGATGGGGCAGTCCTGTTTTGGAGGGGCTGTACTGGATGAACAGATTCTTGATAGTTATCTAGGCTTTGGTCTCTCAGTTTTGAGGTCAGAGCATTAACACATTTGCATTATAAAAAGAAAGAAAACTTGTTTGGAATCCCAATATATATTTCATCTGGTTTAAAGCCTTAATCCTGGATTCTGAGTGCTGTGTGGTTTTAAGAGTATTAGTACAGATTTGTACAAAATGGCTTGATACTGCATGTGTAAGCACTTTCCACCAACAACAGAAAGTTAAATAAAAAAAGAAATAAACCTAGATCAGGGTTAACAGGGTCCAACTGCTAAAGCCCTGGGAAGACCAGATGGCTGTGTGAAAACACTATGTTGCTTTCTTGCTGTTGTTCTGGATACAGCTTTTCAATCAAAAATCTTTTATGTCTATTTTTAATGAAAAGAATACATAAAGAATCTATGTCAAAGTCAAGTTTGAAAGCTTTTTAAGTTTTTTTGTGGTTTGTTTTTGTTGCTTGTTTTATTTTTTTTTTATTATTTTTTATTTAGTTTGGTTTGGGTTTTTTTGGGGGGGCGTTAGGCGTGGCAGGGGAGAGAGGGTTGGCAGATTTATTTGCTGTTTGCTTTCCTTTTTAACATTCCGTAATGCTTGATTCACCCTGGACACCAGACAATCTACTTTTTTCCTCAGAGCTTGTTTCTGCTACAAACATGTTTCAGGGAAGGGGAGAATGGTTGGAACAGCAACTGGCAAAAATTCAGATACTCTATTTTGTGTAATAAAACCTACATAATGGTATTTCTATATTTGGGTTTGAACCAAATCATGCAGAAACATTTTTTTTTTTTTTTTTAATTTTGCAAGAACAGAAATGCTTAAGAAGAGCAAAAGGCATTTTCACCTTCTTCTGTCTGTCCTTATCAAGTAAAATAAATTGGAGCTTGGACCTGCACCTGCTAAGCAAATATTAAATTCTTGGGGGGATCAAAAGGCTGGGGAATGTGTTGGCTCAGGAGTCAGGATGTCTTAGAATCTTTGGCCAAACCCAATCTGCCCAATGGGGATTCCTATGGTCGCATGCCACTGATCTCCAGCAGCTGCTACATTGGAATTAACATTCTTGTCAGGTCGACTGCTGCTGTTAGCCATGTGAAATTGTCACAATCATCCAGTTCAACATCTCCATGCCAAAAAACCTGGAAAGCCCAAGAGCCCAGACTTGAGTATAAAACTCTTAACCCTGCCAAGCTCTGACCACAGAGCCAAATGATGACCCCTGTTTAGAGCTCAGCAATTGGGATCAGAGTCTGAAAACATTCCCACGGCAAACTACCCTGGCATCAGGAATAATTAGAGTACATACACAGGGGGAAACACATCATATTTAAAATACCGTGTAGAGCCTTGAATTGTCAGTCACTAACAGATGAGAATTCTGTCAGATTTTTTCCAGGGTCCTGTATTTGATCTCACTTAAATTCCTTGATTTCAAGACCTTTAGAGAGAAATATTTATGTGCAATGAAGAGGTGTTTTCTGTCAAAACTTAATTTTACTGGAAAATTTTCAGAATACATTAAATTTGTTCTTTATTCAAGTTCTTTATTATAGCAAAAGGGTGACTTTTTGCATCAGTATATTTGCTGGCTCCAATGTCCTTCAGTTTTCATATTTCACTTCACTTCATAGAGTATTTGATGCTCTCAAATTTGAGTTGTTCTCAAAACAAGCAGTTTGGGATTTCTAAATCTTAGGAAAATACTGAGCAGAAGCTAAGTCCCTCAAAATGCTGGGATTATGACCCATTCCAAGACCTCATTGCTCAATATTGTTAAAAATTAAAATAAAACAAACAAAAAAAATTACCTGTTAGGAAATATTGAAACTAGAATCAGAAATTAAAATGGCAAAATAATTATGACACTATTCCAACCTGTTGTTGACATCTTAAGCACTCTGTATATTTTTGTGCTTCGATCCCAGGAGAACTTTAGAAGATTCTGAAAATTTCAGAAAGAAACCAAAATGATCAAATATATGGAGGAGGGAACATCTTTAATTTATAAAATGTAGAGGAGGGAGGTGTAATAAGTATATATACAATCCTGGGTCTTATAGGAAAGATGAAAAGGTTTGAAGGGCTCGTTTCCCCATCAGAATAAGAACAAAAGGGGTAAAAAAACAAGCTAGTTGAAGCTGGATCCAAAACAGACATTTGAGTCAGAACCTACATCTAGAGGATGCTGTGAGTGCTCAAAGTTGATAAGGCAACTAATGAAACTTAGTTTTGAAAGCAAAATCTGTGGAAGGTTTTGAGACTGGAGAGCAAGGTGACTGCCAGAGTGCTGTAGCCGTGGGGATTGAAACTGGATCCCACCATCCAGCCGTGAGCAGGGCAGCTGGGGCCCCTGGAGCAGCACCAGGCATCAGGTTCTGCCATGGGGATTGGCACAGGGCAAGACTGGGCCGGGACTAGGAGCCCATGGCCAGGCAGGGTAGGGACATTGGGAGCTAGAGATCAGTCCTGCTGTGGCATTGCTGGAGCAGGACATCAGGAAGATAGAAAATAAAAGTTCTGGAGACATTTTAAGGTGTGGATCCCTGAGACACATACTCTAGATCTCCAATCTCAAAGGTGTTTGCACCCAGTGCTCAATGACTGTTGCATATCCACTGTTCAGTCGTTTGGTCTTTTTTGCTTAGGACAGTGACAAATGCACAACTTGATCTGGATCAGGTGAGGCATGCCCATGACAGTATACTAAACTATTAAATATAGGTCCCCTGCATGCCTTAATTTCTGAACTGTAATCTGAAAGTGGTAAGAACCCACACCATTGTGTTTTCTTGAACAAATGCTGACAAGGTCAAATCCCTCCTGAAAAGAGATTAAGAGTGTGATTTGGGATTATTTTTGCTACTATTTTTCATTTAAGAAACACATTTGAAAAAGCAGATCTTTTTTCTGTTCTGTATACCACTTCAGAGGAAAAAAAAATATTGTACTCATTAAATTAATTTATTTTCATTGTGAAAAAGACAATGGTATCTTGAACAAACTGAAGATTTAAAAATAAAATTCTTTATTCACTTTTAGGAACAGACACCAAAATTTTACATGAACTACATAGACAGAGACATCATGCCACGATAATCCAAGCACCATGAAATAAGATTTAACTTTGTGAAATCCTCTAGTACGCTGACCTAAACATTCATAATGCAAGAATAATTCTTTATTTTGGGTATGGTCTCTGTTTAGTTTAGGAAGCAAGACAGAATGTAACAAACCTGTAATCATTCAGTGAGAGCACATGCAGGTTTCACAAGTTCAACTCGATAGTACCACAGGTTGCTACTGAAAAAACAATGTAATTTTCAGATATAAAATCTGATAACATCGAAATTTTTTCATAGTTCCCTTAAGAACAAACTGTTAAAACCACTGTGAGCCTGTATATGTTACAGTTTCTGACCTTTTGTGTTGTTTTTATCTGTGGACTGCATCATGTATACAGTCTTTACTTACAGTCACCCATTTTCCCACATCTTTAGTTTTTAAAAACATGTCTTTCATTAATACTTTCAATAAAAGCTCCCAGATAATCTGTCTCAGGAGTTCACTTTTATTTTATGAATGGTGAACAAGATCAACATGTAGGTCATAAACAATGGTGTTTTTCCGTTTGAAGAAATATGGGATTTTAATTACATTGTAGAGAAGAAACTTAATATTTCCTGTCATCTGCTCCCAATATTTCAATCTATTGTTTTTCTGAAAGGTCATATCAAGCATGTCACATCTGCAAGGACACCCATGACCCCTATTGGCATACAAGTTTCTGCAAGATGGAAGCAGGAAGACTGAAAAATACTTCCCTGAGTATTAAAAATAGATTATTAAAACTTATCCCAACATCTGAGTTCCCCAAGGCATCAATGTTATGTATACATATGCACAAAAGATTTAGCATTTAAAAATATCAGGAAGCATTTCCAAATCCGTCCCAAATGACTCTTACAGCTTCTTTCCTTTGTTCATGGCTGGTTTGTTGGATTTTATGGTTTGGAGTTGGGAGGGTTGCCTTTAATTATTAATATTTTTACTTTTTATAATTCATCAGAAAGAAAAAAAAGATTATTTCTCTGAATGCCAGTAGCCCTGGGAACTGTCTTTGACTAAAGAAACTCTATTTTATGCATATCTCATCTTTACATCCCCCTTGTTTGTGAATACTAATACTAATGACATTCCTTAACTCTGGAGCTTATTGAGAAAAAAAAACAAAACAGCAGGGAGATATCTTTAGGGAATACTGATATTTAACTACTTCCTTTTTCTTAAATAAGTTTCAAAACAAATACCAAATAAAATAAGGAAACTTTTCACAAAAAAAATAAAATAAAGAAAAAAAAGTTAAAATTGGAGCCTAGAAGCAACATTGCTTTTTCTTTTATGTTCACTAGTCTTTGAAAGATGTACTTTAAATTCCTCAACCCAATCTTTTCTCTATGAGTCTTGCTGCTGGTCAGACTGTATCTTTTCTCACGTATCATAAGCTCATTCAATTCCCTGCAATGCAATTAAAATCCCATCTTTCTTCAAACTGATTAAATCTTGCAACATCTGTGAGGAAGAAAAGAAGGTATAAACATTCTCTTTTTCTTTACACAGATGGGAGGCACAGACCAACAGAATGCAAAATACTCAAGTGGTTGCTAAATATTAAGTCCTATTCAAATAAAAAAAAATGTGGGCTTCTGTTTTGCTGCTCTGAGTTCTAAGGGATTAGATTAAGATCACTGATCAAGTCCCTGTTAAAAGACAGAAAAAAACCCTGTGTTTTGGACTTCTAAGACCAAAGTGGAACATTCTACATACATTTAAAAAGATACGAGATGAGAGTGAGCAGCTGCAATGAAGATAGCCAGACATTTTCTAGGCAAGAGAAAAGGAGTTTCTCATCACTTATGAAAAAGATTTTCATAATCATCTGAGCTGCAAATTAAGAAGGTCAGATTTATGTTTCAAGAAAAATTAAAGATCAGTTATGAAAGAACATATGGAAATAGATTTTAAAAGATTTTTCCGCCTTTGTGCTAGTATGAATCACAGACCTAAAATTGTATTAATTCCAGCAGTCACAACAAGATACTCAGATGCTTTTTCATAAAGGTTTTATATCAAATTTAAAAAAAAAATACACTTTTGTGGGTTTTTCTGCCTTTAAAATTATGGAAATATCAGTTAAAAATCACTAGTGTTTTGCCACAGAGCTATGAAAGTTTTACATCATGTTTTCCAAGTTCCAGACAAATGAGACTTTTTTCTCCAAGGTGAAAAATTCTATCGAAGAGAGTCTTGTTACATACTGTTTAGACTCCAAACTTGCCTGGGAAAACAGAGTTTTAAAAATCTTGGTGTGTTTTTTGTTTATTTCTAAAATGTTTATGTATGCTTTTTCCTTTTTTACCCATGATAAGAAAGTAGCACTGGAAGACAGATAAAAAACTCATTATCTCTTGCAGATTGAAATGTATCTTGAATTTAATAAGTAATTACTGTGACAGGACATTATATTTTTCAGTCTGTGAGTTCTTTAAGCTTTTTTTGCTAAGAAAAAAGAAACAACCTGTCTCTGTGGAACTTACAAAAATAATGTCCTATAAATGTTTATTTTTTTCCTACCCTTAATTACCTGTGTTTGTTCATTGATACACATTTCATATTATTCTTTGGATTAAGAACATTTATTGGGCTCTTGTAATGCCTACAGACCTTGGTAATGAAATCCTTGGTGCTTTTTTGAGATCCATGCTCCTGATGTCACTGAAATATGTAGGAGACAATCACTGCTGTCTACAAGAGTTGTAGTTGCATTCATTTTAATAACATTCTTTCTTGTTAAAGAAGAGAGAATTGCTGTGGTGACACACATCCATGTCTGTAAAAAATCTAAAATTATATTATTTTATGTACAGATTTGTGAATAAGCTTTCTACCTTGATTTCAGGTAGAAGCAGCTGGAGCAATAACTTCATGACATTAGAGCAAAGTTTTCTTTTATCCAGCTGTCTTATTTTCAGGATAAAAATAAAACTTTCTTAGTAAACTACTTTTTTTTATTCTCAATGTGGTGTTGATGCAAACTATATGTCAGGCTTTTCTTGGAGATTATGTGCTTTAAATTTTCTTCACATATCTCTGTGTCTAGAGGCTAAAAATCTCTCTGCTTTTTGGTGCATACGGTTGTTCATTGTGACAACAAAATGAAACACATAGAGCTTATTTAAATAACAACATTGTAGTTTTAATTTAACTCTAGATAAAACAGAAGAGATCCACTATCGATATTTCTGTCACAGAAAAACTGTCTTCTGCAGAGTGCATGTGCCTCACTTGAAAACTTACCAGTATTCTGTTGCAAGATATCTTTTCACATAAGTGATTTTGTTTGCCAGAAGGATGTGGAGCAAAAGAGGAGTTGGTATGTGCGTAAATGAAATTTACTTACACTTATGGAAAAATAACATGTTCCTCTAAAGTGATCAGGATATATTTTTTCTTTAGAAGTGTCAGTATTAAAGGGAGAAATTGCTACATGGATAGTTCCTTTCCATTCAGGATTATCAGACCCACTTTTCTTCCTATTTAGTTTGATAAAACAGACTCCTGATCAATGTTTCAATATTAAATAAATTTTGCATGAGGTATTAGTCTACTTTTAATATAAAATCTCAATAGTCAGAGTTATATACTAGCCATATCTGGTCTCTTGATTTTACTGCAGAAAACTTTTAAACTTCCTTTTGAAGAAGAACAAAAATAGCTCCTGCTAAAATAAAACCTGGAAGTGGTTCTGGGAATGGCTTGTTTGACTGATAGCTTCCAAAAGCCTGAAGGGTTAATACAACCATAGGCTTGTTGTCATGTGCTCTGCACAACACTTTGTGCATGTATGTTTTATCCACAAATTCTTGAATATACCACGATGCCAGAACATGAGACACACTTCGGGCTATGAAAATTAAGCTCTGACAGACTGCAACAAAACTTTCACACCACCAGTTACATTTTCAACAGGAAAAAACTTTAAGCCCATGAAAATAGGAAATTTGTCTTTTGTTCAAAGGATTACCATGTAGGAAGGAAAGCCAAATCTGTGTCAAGTTCTGCTTATTGTGGATGCAGCTAGTTTGCTCTAGACCAGCCTTGAAGAACATGGGTGTGTATTACTCTCTGAAAGTGATCTGGAGAGAAAAGGTCACTGCATGATATAAATATATTAACCAGCCAAAATGTGCAGCCAGAGCACAGATATCAGCACAGTAGTAGGGAAGTCCCCTGGGAACCAAATCACAATCCATTCCTGTGTCTATTGTAATGATGTAAAAATACTTATTAACAAGTTTCTGCAGATGACAATCTTTGGTGGGATAACAAATGATAAAAAGGAAAGGTGACTTCTGTGTATTTGTCTTAATCTGAGTGTATGATCAGAATGGGGATCATTCATCAAGCCTGTCTGTAGTTTAGTGTGGTTAATCTCTGTCGTGGCTTAACCCCAGCTGGCAACTAATCATAAATTGCTCACTCATCCCTGGTAGGACATAGGAGAGAACTAGAAGGGCAAAAGTGAGAAAGTTCATGGATGCCCAGCCTTACTGGAGGGTTGGGGTGAGAGGCAGAGAAAGCTTTGTAACTATGTAAGCACGGCTCTACAACAAAGAAAATATTTCTGCATGATAAACATTGTTTTCAGCACAAATCCCAAACAGCCTCATTCCAGCTATGGTTAGAAAATTAACTCTGTCCCAGACAACACAAGCACAACCTCCCCCTCTGAGATTAATTAGTCTCCTGCTCTGAACTGTTCTCTAGAGAGTACTATCATACTTGCTTCTTCTACTGACTCTAAGGGACTCTAGGGAAATTAGCCTTTATAGACAAAAATTAGCCCTTGGAAATACATTCCCCTTCCCTGGTCCAACAAATATCTACATATCTAGGATGTGAATAATGTATATGCTTCTGGAGTGTCTTGCAAAATACCACTTGGGAAAAAAAAAGGACTCTGTTGACTACCATTGCATGCAAAATATGCCTGTTTTGGAATAAGTGAGAAGTACAGGTACTCTTCTAGTCTAAGGCATAACTATGAAACCTAAAACTGGAAATCAGCAAGGTAAATAAGAGCCAAGAAAAACTGTATTCCCCTCAAAAAAGATTATATAAGTGTTGATTCAGTTTTTCTTGCCTGTTAAATGAGCAAAGTATGTGATTGAATACTATATATTCAAAACCAGTGTGAATTTTTTCACTATAAAACTTTTTTTAGAGACCTTTTCTCCTTAGCAGAATGAACAAGGGTTGCTTTTCCAGAAAAAACAAGCGCCATCATATTTTGGAACTGAGGCTAGTAGATGCAGCTTTCCAAGATTATTACACAGAACAAACAAGAGAGTAGTTTTCTTTGAGGTGGAGTATCCCAAAGCCATTTCTGAATTTATTTTTTACCTAACAGATCTAAGCTCATTAAACTATGAATGGTTTTGAAACAAGCCAGTGAAGATTCCAAGACACTTTCCTACCAAAGACTGATTCTTTGCATTTGGAGTGTGAAGGATATTCTATCATTAATTTTAAAACCTTTGACAAAAGGGAATTAAGCATCAAAACTGACTAAGCACTACATAGACTGACATCGATGTCAAAATATGAGGAAGTGAAGTCCTTTTTACTCACTGATTTATTTGTATAAATTGTAGCTTTCTTGAACTAAATGGGTGGGCTCTGAACAAAAAAAAAAAAAAAAAGGTAAGAAAATATGTGGTCCTTTAGTGCACAGACTAACATAACATGCCGCTTCCAAATGAAGTCATTGTTCTTTAAGCTCATTCCTCCAATGTATCTCACTTGAAATCAAATCTGTCTGGAGTTTTTCAGATATCAACACCATTAATTTATCTGCTTCACATATTCAGGGGTTTCCCAAGATAAATGAGAAAAGGACATTATCCAGACAAAAACACACATTTTTTTTATTATTTTATGGCTTATAAAAAAATTATGTAAATATCTTTATTTTATTTCAAGATAAAATTTCTAAGTATATTTGAAATATTTAATAAAAATGGGACATAATATGTCCTTCCCTAATAAAAATGACATATATGAATTTATTTAGTAGGGCAGAGTAAGCTTGTGCTCTACATCACAATACCATCCAGACATATGGATTGTGCCTTTGTGATCTCCAGGCGTCTGTTTCTTCACAAACTGTCCTCTCCAAATTACACAGGCACTTATAAAAAGTTTAAAAAAAGAACAGATTCTATCTACTTATCATTCTGAACGTAGGTAATAGTGTAGTTTTATATTATTTAACCATAATACCCAAAATAGAAGAGCATGTCTGCAGATGGATAACAATAATTATAAAAGCAGTGAAAGACTGTTAGAGTAATAAGTATGCCTTGGTTTTATGATCATCTTGTCTAGCTTCTAAATTACCTAAATATGAGTTCTTTGATGCACAGTAAGCCTAAAAGCTAAATATGAATTTAAATACCTAAGCTTAAAGTTTTTACTTTTGAAACGTTGATCCTAGATACCTGAATAAAACTTTCTGATATGGTGTTATAAGATATTGACTAAAAGTGTCAAAAATGTTTGCCTAGTATTTTTCAAAAATGTTAATAATTATCTTTTGTCCCTATAGATTTTCTCCCATTGAATCAGGGTACATAATTTAGATACTCAATATTGCAGATTTGATGGGCTAAATTGGTCTAATTATGCAGCCCTTGTTTTCACCAGAATACAAAAATGCAGAGCAAGCAAACAGCATCAGATTATCTCTGCTAATCTTCACCCTACAACTGGAGCATTCACATGGTTCTAAACAATATAATCAGAAGAGCTGACAGATAATGCCTTATATGGAAGCCTCATGGCTTTCTCCTATGTCTTCTTTTTTCTTTTACAATCCTGACACAGAAAAACTCTTGTTTTTCTTGAAAATCAGGTATCCTTAAAGGCATCTGACTTAAAGCTTCACTTTTTAGAGACCAAATTATGACATTTTAGTAGCCTATAGTCCAGTGATCTTAATTAGAAAAAGAACAAGAAAAGTGCAACGTGTGTAATGATGTATTTTTAGTGTTAGAGGAGATAATATCAGGAGCTGGGCACTTATTTTACAGTATGAAGAGACAAGTAAGTGCAAATTCAACTCGCTTTTCTGGCAGTTATGTGTTTCGTATTGCTATGGAGATTCATTCCTGTCCATCTGAATGTCCAGTCCTGTAAAAACTCAAATTATTTTCTTTAAATCATAGCATCATAGAATCATAGAATATGCTGAGCTGAAAGGTACCTACAAAGATCACAGAGTCCAGTTCCTGGAACCTGCACAGAACACCCCAAGAGCCACACCTTGTGCCTGACAGCATTGTCCAAACTCTTGAGTTCTGTCAGGCTGCTGCTGTGACCAGGGGAGCCTATTCCAGTACCCAGCCACTCTCTGGGTGAAAAACCTTTTCCTGACATCCAACCTAAACCTCTGATGACTCAGCTTTAGACCATTTAGTAAGGATCAGGGACATTCATCAGCTCACATGTTCCTGTTAACCATCTCTGTCTCATTTTTTTTGTTCCTTTGCTACCTTCTGTGTCAGTCAAGCACAGGAAAATTTAATTCTGAAAAGGAAAACCAAAATCTATGAATCAGAAAACAAAATGGTTACTGACCATAATTTTCAGTATAGAAAACAGATTCATGTAACTTGCTATCAATGTAGGGACAGGGCTTAATGTACCATTAAAAAATAATTCACATCCAACAAAAATCACCTCTGTACAACTGTGCCTTCGATTTCATAAAACAAGCCAGAGACACAGCATGAGGTTAAACATATCTAAATATCAGTAAATTACACACATAATTAAACACAGATTTGACTGCAATTATTCCTATTTTTTAAGATGAACAATACTCAAGAGAAAGTAATATTCATAGATAAGAAAACAGGAAAAAATAAACCCCACAATCAAAAAAGCAAATTTTCTAAGTTTAAGACCTTCCCCTTCAGGTACAAACATGTAGGAAATTTTGAGCTAGGCTATGTCATTCAGTCTTTTTCTGGCATTCTAAGTGAATCATATAAGGAATAGTCTTCAACATACAGTGGTATTTGCTCTCAATAACCATCCTATACTTCCAGTGGCTACAGTATATTCTTGATTTACTAAAACTTTTTAAGATTACTGTGAAAAGCTGAGCAAAAAGGAATATATCAGTCTTCAGGAGCTGATTGAGTTGCCTTAAGGTTAGGTTTTAGTTTGTGCAAAAATCGAAAAGGACTGAATTGAGCACGCAAAGCATTTTTGGAGAATATTGAGCCACTATTAGCCAAACTTCCCTTCACTCTCTATGCACACAATCACAGTGTATTTCTACTTTGCAGTGTACATTACTGTCAGTGTTTTTATGCTGACATACACAGCTGCTTTGAAATAGAAGCTCCTATATTGGTCTTTGCATAGAGAAAGAGATTAACTTCTTTCAGGTCTCAGATTTCAAGACTTTTACTACTCAGATCTGTACACTGATGTCATCTGAATTTTCTATCCTTTCTAGTTTTCTGTATACATTTTCTGTATATAGCCATCTGTTTTGGCTGTCTTTTCAATATTATGATGCTATATTATCCCCTTAAGAAGCCTGGTTATGACAGCATAATTAAAACTAAAGACTTCATTTCAAATGCTCTGAGTTTGATTTTAATTGGGGCTTCTTACAGAGTAGAACAACTTCCTAAGTTGTGTGGTGTGCTACACCATACATTGTTGAACTGAAGTTGATGAAGTTAAGCAGGAAGTAATGGACAACTTTTGAATCGAGGTAATTAATTTTTTGATTGTCATTAAGGAAACCTGGCATCTGACAAATATTCTTACTCTGTCAAAATACTGGCAAAGGGAGGCTCAAAAAGGCTCAAAGGAAGGCTTTGAAGTGCAGTATTATGCTATCCATGTGTTAACTTATTTTTGAAATCCCTGATTTGATTTTTATGCTGAAGTAAGAGTTATCTGCACCATCTGGGAGGACAAAGATGATGCTTGGACTGTAACTTCCAGAATTTGTCATTGCAGCAAACAATTTAAGAAAATGCATAAGAAGTACACACAGAACAGTGGTGGCAGTTTTCTGTAACTACTTCATACTTTCTGTAAAAAGTCTTAACCTTCCAGAGGATGTTTCCTCTTCCATAAATATTGCTGGCACAGCAGAAAACAGCTGGGATTTTCTGTAAATATAAAACTCAGACAATTAACTCATGTACAACACACACGTCATCATATTCATTTGCCATTTTCATGGTGGCTTGTCCTTTCTACATTTTATTATTCATTTATGATAGCTATTATATGCCTTTCAGAGTCTATCTGGCTCTCCTGAGGAATATTTATGACTATTATAGGGCTCTTATGAGAAGACCCAACGACAGTTATTGCAGAAACTCTGCAAAATGCTACATTAGTGCAGAGATATGCTGGTAGTAAAATACCTGAACTTGTTTCAAAGTATCCCTTGATGGAAATTAGAAGCCAGGCTTCTACTGGTGAGGTTTTTTATCTCCTCTAACCCCACCACCTCAGACAACTGAGTAGTTCTGACTGGAAGTTCAGTATTCAGTGATTGCATCTGGTGCCTTGGAAAAGCTTTCAGTGGCAAGAAACAAGAAAATACCCTGTTTTTTATAGGTATTGGCTGCAGCAATGATACAGAAAAAAAAAATATTGAAAGATTTAGGTCAAAATAAGAGGACTAAACGTGCTTCTCTGACACTCAGTGACATCTCTGTTTGCCCTTCATCCTTCTACTTCATTTTTAAGAAGGAAGGGTGGTGCCTTGAAGTGAATCTGAATATTGCAGTTCTGCTCCACCTTCTGGGAGGGAAAGAATCTGGAAGGAAGAGAAAAAAATTAAGGAAGAGGAGTAAGGGCATAGTTTTCAGAAATTGTTTTTTTTCTTTTTTTTTTTTTTTTTGTTTAATTAGTGTCTTATTTCGTTCCTGTATCAATAAATGACTTTGAAGAAAACTTCTGAATCATGTTTGTTCTACCATGTCCATTAAAAATATTTACAATTTTTCTAACTTTTCCTGCCTCTGTATAACAAAAAACCAGTCATTTTAGTTTAAAGCTAGGAGAATTTCTGGCATGTTAGTGGTTGGTGTAGGAGCAAATATCCTATACTGACAGGGAAAAAATTTCGAAAACATCTTGGTTGGAAAATTCAAAAAGGTAGTTTACTCTGATAGGAAAAAAAAAAACAAAAATAAAAGAGAAGATCAAAAAACTGAGAAAAGCAAACAAAATGTAAGAAAAAAGCCTTGATAACACATGGACACAATGTAAATACAAAGAATTCCAGTTTGGGTGTGAATATTAACTTCATCTTATATAGAACATAAATTCTCGTGATGAATTCATATCCTGTGAATGCAAGAAATAAATTCTATTATACAAGTTCATTATCGCAGCTATTTGATACATTTCTTTCAGTGGAATCTCTGCTAAAAGTTACACAATACCCTTACTTTTTCAGAACTTAGGTTTCACACCGTGTTTGAAAGTTGATATTTATTTATATTCACTAGACTTTACATAATTTTTGGAAGAAAGCTGTGTTTTGTCTTGGAATTTAGTTTAATTCAATTTTGGACCACTCCAGCATTTAACTTTGCAAATAACTTACTTTACCTTCCCTCAAAAAGCCAAAGAGTAATCTTACCCCAGGAAAATCAGTCTCCACAAGTACTTTCTTTAATCAAAGGAGGGGAGTATGTTGCACAAAGGAAGTGTTTCATAGCAAGAGGCTCTGAATCATCTCTGGAGGTGTCCTCCTGCACTGAGGATATGTAAGAAGATGATCTGTCATAGGTAAAAGTCTGTCTTTCTGACTAACTCTTCAAAGTCTTTCTCATTGGTGCCATATTTTCCTCTGTCCAGTTTCCTCTACTCCCAGTTACAGGTCATTGATTTTGTTAAAATTAAAAGTAAAAATTCCTGTTATACTAGGACAAACATCCCACCACAGGACCAGAATATTATCCTCTCTTTCCTGTACTCCTGACCATAAGCTTCCTGGAACAGGGATTAATTTTTGCTTCTGACTTAGGCAAAACTCATCAGATTGCTGATATTTAACCAAAATCTAAGAAAAAACACAAATAAAACAAAACAACACCCCAAAATGCAAACCAAAATGTGTAATATCTTAGTAAGTAACTTAACTGAAGTCGGTATTATCAATTTTCTCTAGCTGAGGATCTGGTCCTGATCATTTGTTAAGTGTGAGATTAAGTGTAAATAAATCATATTGCATTACTGGAGTGTATAGCAATTGGGTTATTTTGTTTTCTGTGTTCCCCATCTTTTGCTCTTCTGGTTTACTTAAATTAACAAGCAGCATGAAGCTTTTTAAACCTGTCCTTGATGTTCATAGAGGAAGAGCAAATGCCAAACTTTAACTACAATTAATTTCAAATAGCGAGATACCTTATAGGAGTTAGCAGAAAATATAATCATTCACATTTTAAATTAAGTGTTTCAAATAATGATTTAATTGAGAATTAATAAGCCAGTTATTGCAGGTTAATTAAATGCCACTTGATGATTAAAAACATATTATTTATTCAGATTAACAACTATTAGGCAGTGGTGTAGCCCTACACCCTGCTGTGTACTTATTATTTTAAAAGTCTCTGCCAATGTATTTTTCATTTTCAGGTTTGCTTTTTTTTTTTTTTTTACTTTGTTGCTGTTTATAACACTTTGAAAACAAGACAAAATACCCCAAAATTCTAGCACGAGATTTTTTTTTTCCCAACACTGAATATTTCTTGGGGTTTTTGATAAGAATGTTTTCAAAAGTTCATCTATACTAATTGTAAGGAAGAAAACACTGTAATATGACAAGCGTTATACAAGTACTTTAATTCATGGATTATATCCAGTTAATTTTCAGTAGCGCTATACAGCCACATATATGCTACCCACATTTGGATGCATTGTGTGAATACTGTCTTTTGGTGGTCAGGAGTGGGTTTTGGGAAAACACATGTTCTTTTATAAAACCTTTTAAACCATGCATTGATGCTTATGTTGTGTTTGTGCTGATAGGTTATTTGGAATTCTATGTAGATGAAATATTTCTATAATAGAGCAAACTTTTCATCCATATTGATGCGCAGTATAAGCACCATCTTTTCTGATCGTAAATCCAAAACAACTTTGAATCAAAGCAACTGTGCAACATACACAGCAGCATATCAGTGTTCTCCCACCTTAGTTTGGAGAAGAAACTGCAGTCTGGCAGGTAGCCTGTTGCAATGATTTTCTTTCGGAAATATTGCACAACTACTGCAAGACGAGGGAAGTGACAGTGCTGTGTATATGCATATGCTGATTCTTTGCTGCTTTTGCTGATTCGTGTCCTCCTCAACAAACTCCAGCTGCACAAAAAGGTTTTATACTGCAGAACACAGACATGGAGTTTTCAACTGCCTGTTCACAATCTCTTAGTGGTGTTGAAACAACACTTTTGGTTGCACCAACAGGTTTGCTTGTTTCTCTGCTTAGACAATGTTCTCAGACACATGATGTGATTCTTGAATGGAATTGTGCAGATCTGAGTGTTGGAATTGATGATCCTTGTGGTCTCTTTCAATTCAGGATATTCTATGATTCTAAAATAAATGACCTGGAGAAATAGCAGGAAACCTCTTCCATTATAGTCAGGTATCTCAACAGACAATTTGTTTTATCCTGTTTTGACATGGAGCATGGTTGATTAGCCCAGCTTCAGTGAAAAAGATAATGAAGAAAGGAAAGAATCAAAAGATTAATTTACTCTGGTTCTCCGTACAAACCGAGGCAGAAAAAAAAAGATTCTATGCACTGGTTTACAACTATTGCTTAAAGTCCCATGTCAAAAGCATAAAACAGTTTCTTTTCACTGCTATGAATTGCATTTCCTTTGTATATAATCAGAGATTGTAGTTTTGGTGTCACATTGACTGGTGAACCTTTACACCACTATGTACAATCATTATGACTCCTGAGAGGACAAAATCCCCTTCCAATCATCCTCTCTAAATTCATGGATGGCTTGCTGGCAAGGATTTTCCTGGCTTCAGTAGGTTTATAAACAATTGTCTTCGTAGCATAGTAGTTGAGCTTAAAGTTATTTTACAGAAAAAAAATTTCCTAACCTATCTTAGATGTTAAGGGAAAGACTAACTCACAAATTAATAGGCCTTTAGGAAAGGATCAATTACACCAGCTTCTGTTCCTCATTGACTTTTAAGCTGGAAGAAGAGACAGTTAAAAGGTTTGTTTTCTCTTCAGTTGGGTCTATAAGTGTTTTCTCCAGTGGTCAAGAAAACCAGTCTTTCCTAAGCATAATAGGCAATGGAGAAAACTGTGAGCTGTCATGCTGAACAAGACAGACAATCTTTTCTTGATAAAAAAGTCAGCAAGAATAGAGAATGTAGTGTCACTTATTTTGCATTTCCTTCAGACTTCTCTATCAGACAGTTTCAGCAACTTCTCACATCTCTGGAGTATTCACGAAAGTGATGTATGACTGTGAGACGATGCAAAAGCTATGTGTCAATAGGTGTCAGGATCTTCATATTCTTTGAGTAAAGCAGCTAAAAATACTTTAAAATGAGACTATTTAAGCATTTAATTATGTCCATTTTGAAACATTAATTACTTGATATTCTTATAGTGTCATTTGGTGTAGCTATATGGGCCATATGGCTGTTGTGGATGTGATTCCCATGTTCTTCTTCAACTTTCCGAGACTGACCGTAAATTATAAATTGCAATGAATTTTCAGGAGCTTGGTATACCTCTGTCATCCTCTGCAAACCTCAGCTTATCCTAAACTAGCACAACATTAAAATGAGGGAGCAATTACACAGATCAATT
>JAWWMU010000001.1:58204425-58236061 GCA_035048155.1 Cinnycerthia olivascens
TCTCTTACAACCTCAAAATAAATTAAGATTCTAAATTTTTAATTCTTTTGTTTTAATCTAATAATAATACTTAACGTATTACTTTTTACTGTGATTTAAAATAATTACAACTAATAGCTGTGGTTTGGAAACAAAAGTTCAGTTTTTGTTTCCCTTTGTCATATGTATTGAGACATGAACACTCCTATGATGTATTTATAAGGGAAATAAGGGAATACTTTTCTGGCAGTCTGTTTGACAGTCCTTTTCTGCAGCTAAGAAAAGCATCATTTGCCAGTGCAGTTTCTGCTATAATCTCACTAATCCCAGCTGCCAGACTGAAGTTGACTGAAAGGGTCTGTGGTGCTGTGGTATGAACTTCAATAGCCCTAGTGCTATGTCAGGGTCTGAGAAATTAATTAAAAAATAACTCTCCCAGCTGTAAAGGAGTGGGATCCAGGAGAATCTTAACTTATATGGGAAAAGAGGTAAAAGGGGTAGAATAGAAAAGTATGTGTTACATTAACACAGATCAGCCCCTGATAAAAAGACATTTGCCTCCTTCTTGGACATCCACTGAGATCTTAATGTCAAAACTAAGGTTACATTTTAGAGATCCTTTTGATTTAAGGTCTTGTTTATAACTTTTTGCATATATGTTCATGTTCAAATTTGGCATTTAGATTCACAATAACTGTTTGTCATGATGGAATTTTTTCCTTTAATCTCAACAGCTGCAATCTTTCCCTGCTTTATATCCAGAATTGTATTTCAGATATTTTTGTGTCTTGATCTTTTATACATGAAACTATGGCCTCTCATGTCCTTCCTTTTATCTTTCATATTTTTATATAAAATATTTTAAATTCTAGACTTTGTTTTCAATGATTTTTATGTGTTATTTTCAGTCTGGCTTTGAAGTGAGTATCTAGAAATTTCTGTCCTATAATTGCATGTTTTCTCTGCTTAAGATCTACAAAACTTAATCTCCATTCCTGCAGTTCTCCTTTCTAGCTCTTCTTCCTGATACTATTGACAAATTTGACAACAATCAAACAACTCTGAATACTGCTCAAGTCTGATGATTGTCATGGTTTCCCTGTATTTCCTTTAGAATCATTGCATTTTAGTCTTACCATTGGGTTTCAAGCTTTCAGGGAAACCATCCCTCTATTCTAACCAAACATTACCCAGAAGCAAAAAACTCCTCACAAGGGCTCTCAGTTTCTGAACTCAGAATACTAATAAAGCAATAGCTTCAAGTTGGAATGAATAAATCTAACAAGAGAAAGATTCCTTAAGGTATCTTATATTACTAATGCTTTTTAATTAAATAAAGAATATGACTAACATTGCATTGAGGTAAAGATATCTCTATAACATCTTTGGCTTAAATTGTCATCAAGTTCTTATTTAAGTTCCTTTCTAAGCAAGGATGGAGTTTTCATCATGAAACTGTAGTTCAAATAGTAGACCATTTGTCCTATCCCAAACTTCCTTGATGTACATATCTCACTTCTATTAGGATCTCAAAAACTTTTATTCAAATTCTCCTTGAAGGAATATAGTACAAAATGTCATAAAGCCTCCATATAAATACATATATTGATGGCACATCATAGCACTAATAAACACCCTGTGTGTTTATAGCTCCTATCAGTGGTAGAGTCAGGCAATAACCCTGAGCAGTATAAATATTCAAATAGAGACTCCCTTTACTTACACATGCCTGCCAAATATTGTTAAGGAGTAGTAGATTGCAAAAATTCCTTGTTAAAACACAGCTGTAGTATCCTGCATCAACTAGAAGACACTGTCTTGTTTATGAGATGCTCCTCTATATTTTTTCCTCTCCATTTTAGTATTTTTAACATCCTATATAAGTTTTCTGATGTCACAGGAGCTCTTAGACCATCTTCTAGCTAAAGAAATGACTAGGGACTTGATTTTTTTGGTAGGTTTGCCTCATGCTGGTCTGACTTATCTTGTTACAGTGATGGAGAGCTACCACATGGCTAAAATTCTGCTTCCAAGAGTTCTGTATCAGAAACAATGTGGAAGCTTCAGATTCATATTCCCTATACACAAAAGTGTTGTTCAGAATGCTAGCTTTTAATCATTACAGCCATTCAACATTTATAATCAATTTATTTTCTATTTAGTGTTTATTTAAAATTATGTATTCTATATCTATATGATGAAAAATATCTTTTGGCAAAATAGATACCAGCAAACTTATAGATAGATGAGACCTTAGTTAATACCTTCCATTTCAATATTGGAAAAATATTCCTTAGCTAAGGAGGCCATGTTCACTTTCTGGTGCTTTTTTTCCTTTTTTATTTTTTTTTTAACTACTTGTAATTACTGAATGTTGGCCAATATACCCACTTAATCTTTTCAATGTGTTAACTGTTGCTTTATCTATCCTAACAGATGGAAGCTGATTTTGCACTACTTGAATTTTTCAAATTGATGCTGCCTGGATCTGCTTTGCAAGTGCTATTGAACTTTCACTGGATAACTTAGAGCTTTCTTAATTTCATAGAATAATTAAGATTCTCTGTAAGTGGAAACCTTGGACAGGTGTATGGTCCTTAGAGGTAAAAAAGCTGTTGAAGAATCATTATATCAATGTAGTACATTGATAGAATTATAAAATAGAAATATACCAGGTAAAAAAGCAGCTATAAAACACTCTGAGCTGTTTCAGCAAGATGTGTGCTGACCTCAGACTATAGCAAATAACCTCCAGTTACTTACATGACAATTTCTTTCAGTGCAAATGTTCCACTCTGTGACCCACTTTTCCTACTTTATTAATTCAAAAAATACAGTGTATTATGTGAAAAAGAAACAGTGTGATGAATGTCACAGGTCCATTGCTTAGGTTGCCAGGTACATTTTCTCTTTGTTGAACATATGTTCTGAAAACATTGTATGTTTCCACTCAATGATTGCAGTCAGCTTTGTTTCTAAGTACTAGATGCACTCCACCTAAACCTAGGCTCAGTTAATCTACTCTTTCCTAACTCTTAATATCCTGAAACTCCTCTGTCCCACACAGGCATGCAGCCTAATTATTTTGACATGTTTGGGTATGGATTTATTTGGTGTCTCTTTCTTCCCTGGGCAGCTACTTGAGCAATGCCCACATATGCTCACAAGTGGGAATAGGAACCTGTCTCCTGACTCTCAATCAACTAATAATCAAGATACACAACTAATTCCTCTGTCTCTAGAGCTGTTTCCAAGTTTGTTTGTCATGACATATGTTCATGTCCAATATCAGATTTCTTTGAGTTGGTAGATCGTTCTAAGTGATATTTACTGTTTTTATAATGCTTTGGTTTATGGAAGGCAAGACAGAACTGGAGTTCCTGCACAGTTTCTGAGGGATCTGGATGATCAATTTATACTTATAAATAAACTTATAAATCAGAGTAGAATAATACTGAAAAGTCTTCTCCTCTTACTACTTCTGTCTATTTAATTTCCACCAATTAAAAAGAATTAATATTTTTTTGTTTTCTGGAGAACCTGCTTGAGCAGGGATGTTGGACTAGATGATATCCAGTGGTCTCTTCCAACCTTACCTATTCTGTGATTCTGTAATTCATAATTCATACGTGTTTGTGCAGTTACTTTTTTTTAATCGCAGGGCATACATTTTTGGTAGAGTAAAAATTTTAAGTATCTAAACAAATATTAAATTATGACAGTAGTGTATTGCTATCCATTTTTTTGTTTCAAATTCGAAGGAAACTCCTGGAAGCATAATGCTACTTAAGAAACTTAAATGAGAGCAAAAGATAGATTACTGTGAAAATACAGATGCATGTAAGTCTTATTCCCATAAGTAGGCCATGTAGCAGCAACTTGATATTTACAGCATGCTTGGTTGCCATGGGCTGTCTTGAAACCAGGTTAGAGACACTCTATATGCTCGTGCTTCAGCCTAAGTAATCTTAGCACGTGTTAAATCAGGATTTAGCAGCACATGCAGTACATGCTAAATCAGTGGGAAACACTGTGGAGTGCATAGGTACTTTTTTAAGAGTTCTTATGGTATTCATATGATTCCAAAATAAAGATTTAAAAGGAATTATATTCTCATTAAAACAGAAAAAAAAAGTATGATGCTGGTCAGACAATAATTTTGTGTGTGTTTAAATGTGTGTATATGGAAGACTAAGACAAATAGGTGGATTTTATTCATAGTATTTAAAATCGCACAGGGATTTTAAATATTTTTTGTATGTAATTACCTGGAATTCAGTCCTGGAATTTTGTTTCAATTAGATAAAAATCTCCCTGAAGTTCAGTAGTCTTAACTTTTGAACTCTTAACTTTTCAGTAGTCAGAAAATTGGCTGAACATTAGTTTAGTTCTTTAGTCAGTAGGAAATTAAGTTCCAAAACATAACCACACAACGTATTGGATATAAAATTTCAAGCATGAAAATGGACTAAAGCCATAAGAATTTCAATTTAAAAAATAAAATACGTTTCTAATATTCCATAGTGAAGAGTTTTATTTAGACAGAAGTATACAGAAAAGTAGCTTCCTAAAGCAAGCACCATGAAAACTTTCTAGCTGATGGTATAAGCTACAATTCTGGCATGCAAAGGGTCAAAAAATCCAAGAGATTTTGTTATTTATCATACATCAGTGACAAAAGCTTAGGGCTGATGCAAGCTGATGAACCAAGGTTTAATGTAATATGGTCAATTCATTTTGTTCTGATTACAGTTCAAGCAGCTGCATCCTGCCCTATCAGTTATACTTCTCAGTAGGCTGCACTATTTTGAGTGAAAAAAGACATGCCATCAAACGGTTTAAAATATATGCATTAGGACAGGGAGAAGTAAGTACAGACTGGAAACATGAAAAAGAACTAAAATGAAGGAAAGCTTTTGTCCAGCTGCTTACACATACTAAGAAATTTTTTAGAAGACTTGAAAACCACATTGTACTATTTTTTTTTTTCAAAATTTACTATGCTTTTAGATTTTATATAAAGGACCTATAATGTCAATAATGAATAATAAGGCATACTTTTAAAATATATAGATGTGGTCTAAGTCTGCTCTCAGTAGTCCAATACTGAATTCTCTTTTTTAGAAAACTTCTATTCAGTATACATTTGTCAGAATTCTGCCGTCCTTTTCAGAGGAGGTTATTTTACTCCTTTAGGGATGTGTCTTGTAAAGCCATTTTGTGGTGTTTTACCAATGGATTCATTACCTATTAAAGAAATGGAAAAGCAGAACAGGGATTAATTCTCAGCAATGAAAATGTAATGGAGTGGAGTGAAACCCTGAGGAGTAGATCAGCTAGAATGCTTTCAAATTATTTAAGCTGGGTCCTACGAATGCCTCCATGTAAATATCTCCAAGAGGTATCTCTTCACCTTAGACTGATAGCAACACATAATCACTGGGTTATGGTTTCCCTTCAACACATACACAGTGAAACCGTCTATCAAAATAAAAAATAAATGCTCTTAGAACAGTAAATAGTAGTGAAGCTTTTGACTCTAGCTTGATTTTCTATTATGGAAATGTATTTGGAATAATAAATGAAGGACTGATTTTATATTCCTGATTTTGTAATCCTGAATAAAAAGAAAATCTCTTGTGGTCACTGAGATTATTTGATCAAACACAGTTCAAGATTGGGACATTTTGTGGTCTATTCTTACTTTTTACAGGATTATAACAGTGTTGAGTAGGGGCAATCATTTAAGGAAACAATCAGAAAAGTCATGACTTTGAGAATGCTCTGGAAAGGTCATCTCAGATAAATGTCAGCTAACTTTTAAATCTGTGGTCATTCTGGAAACACACATTGAAAACTGTCAAGTGCATGATTTTCAAATTAAAATGAGAAAACTCATTTTCTTTATCAGCTGACTAGGCTCTGGGTGTTCTCTCCTTGCAGAAGTTGTCAATAAAGAACATATTTTTGTGGTTGAGTCCATACTATAGTCAGAGGGGATGACTGTCAGTTTAAAGGCATTCATTAAATTTGACAACTGCTTTTATATTGATATATGTCAAGTGTTCACTGGTTAAGACAATTTGTTTCCACACGAGACCATCTGCAGTGGGCTTAAGGTTTTTTTAAGAAAATACTTTTGCTTCAATATGAATCACAAAGTTTATCTAATTTATATTAAAGATCTGAGATCAAATCAGCTGTTTTAATGTATGCCAGCTGGGCTGCATAAGGTTCACTTCCTCTCCTAATTGTGTCAATCTGATATGGTTGTCACTCTAAATAGATGGAGTATCATGACAGCATTAGACTTATTGAGTAGAGGATCATGCAGAGGACTTACATCCTTTGTTCTGTTTGTCCACTTGATGCTTTAATGGTTTCGCTTTGCTCAGTTTGTCATTTTTACATAGACAGTTTTCACTTAAGAGTCATGAAACAATTATTATAACATTATATCTTCTGAACATGGGATATTTTTGTGGTATTGCCTGTGTGTGAATAAAGACACACACTTGTTTGTATAGCAGATTGTGTCATAACAGTATTTTGTACATATTTTCGTTAAACTAGTAAAGCTTAAATAAAAATAAAGAAATTTTTTTTCCATTCTTTCCTACACTTCCTGTCAATGTTCTTGTGCAAGCTAACATTTGGGCACAGTCTTCCTTTCAGTTGTTAATTATTACTAGATAAAAATTATTTGTTTACATTTAAGTATAGTTTACCACACAGAAGAAGATTGAAGATGACTGAAAATGAGAATAATAAAGTTTTTCATTTGGCACATATTTTTAAGCAGTTAGAGAATTACAAATAATTTTTACTCTTACATGTTCTATTGGAAGACAGCTATTGTTTTACTTTGTCAAAAAGGCAGACTTGAATATATGCTTAAATGCTATTATATTGTGACTGAGGCAAATTATGGCATGGTATCTATCCACAGATACCATCAGGATGGATCCAGCATCAATATGGTCAGCACAACTGTTCAGCTGTAAGGTTACTGCCATGTCACATCTCAGCATGCTGCCCAAGGACGTGTTGATGGGTTGGCTACAGCCCCAGAACCTTACCTTCACCTCAGCAAATCTGTCCCCAAGTGTCACTGAGAGTTGTACATCAATATGCCCTGCTCTCCCTAATGATTGGTCTTCTGGCCAGATCTTTAGAGTGATTTTATTAAGAAATCTTTGTGCTTTGTAATAAACATTGAATTCTATGTAGCTGAAATTCTTTGGGATTTTGTTGGGTTTTTTTTTCCTTTGTTGATTCCATAGAAGATATTTATATTTTTGCAATCCTTGAGCAGGTGCTTTGGATGAAGTTAGCAAATAAAATTTTTGAGCCATTAGTCAGCTAAATGCAGCATAGCAATATAAGTAAATGTAGAAATATACTTTGTAACTAACCACGCATAAAATAATTAGGTTTGCATCTAGGAAGCTATCCACCTGAAAAAGTATTTTGGCTATACCTGCAGTGGACTGTTGATGACTTATTCATATTGTGAGCTGGCTTCCTTGAGCCTACTAGGAAAATCTGTAGTGCTCATTACTATTCCATCCCAGATGAGATAATGGCTGAAAAACCGTCAATAATTATTGGTCATGCACTTCAGGCTATTACAGTGAAAACTGTCTGAAAGAACCAAAATAAGTAGCTATGCATTCCAAAGCTTAAACAAATTAGTTGAAAACTCCTATACTCTTAAATATAATTCTGCTCTTTTCTCTAATTCTAGTGTGTTGGAGACATAAACACTACAGAAGAGGAGTGGATAAAGAAAAGCTGGATGAGATACGAAATATATGCAGAGACATTGCATAGAATAAAGAAAAAACCTACTTAAAAGTGAGATGATGGAGATTAATGGGCATTCTAAATTACAAATTGAGGTAGAATTTTTCTGCCAAGAAAAATGGGTTTAAACTAGAAGCTCAATCAACGTCTTCAAAGATATTTCAGAAATAAAAATACACCAAATGATTATGCCTCTATTGTAAACTCTAACTGGTCATGAATAAAGCCAAATTGAGCAAAGTCAAAGTTTAGAACCAGAAACAGTAACCTATATTTTGTACAAATATAAGATGTATATCTGACTCCCCTCATACTGCACCTTCAAGTCAGAAGCTGGTATTCATTCTCTTCTACTTGTTCTCATCTAAGCTGTGCTGGTTAACAAGGGATTTCAAACTGTGCAAGTTGTGGAAATTATTTATGTTGCTAGCATCAAAAACATTCACCCAAACCACAGATTATTGTTAAAAAAAATTGATAAAGAAAATGAGCCTAGTCTTGATTTTGTTTCATGGGATGCTTTATGCATATGACTATCAAAATATTACTGTTTCCATCACCAAAAAGGGTAAGACTAGCTCTACCAATCAGGGTCAATGAAGTTGTAGACATGACATGAGTTAACCAAAGTTAACTGAACATCTTTTTAGAGCAAAAAAATATCCTTAGCAGAAGATGTCTATTCATCAAAAGTAAAATTTTAAGCAACTGAGTTATATTCAGTAATAATGTCTCTAGTTTCCTCACAGATATTTTTCTCAGCTTTCAGGTGAAAATGATTCTCTATAGCTGTAAGGCAATTTCACAATGTGGACTTTAGAGAGATGCTTAAATCTTTAGCTATTCTGAAAAACACAGAATGAGTCATTTCCATGTAGCAGAGGAGAAAAAATCTTTATAAAATTACACTCCAATATAGTCTGGGATAAAAATAGTAAAAGAGAAAAAAATCACAGATTTAATTTTGACATTTCTAAAATGTAATGCTTCAAATCAATAGTGTTAAAAATCTCAACAATTTCAAGTTTAAAATCTCAGGTTTTTAACTTTCTTTTTGTTTCTAAGTATCATTACCTTGGTTTAAAATTACACCAGGTAAACAGAAAAATAGGCAAAGGTTTTTGAAAATGTTGTGTTTCCAAAAAATTGTTTCCATTTGAAAAACATGATGTCATTTAGTTCCTCGGTGAAAACTTGACAAAATTTTCTCTTTCAAGTTAAGTATTTTCATGACTATTTGCTCCTAGTTTTCATAATTACAAAAAAAAAGAAAATAAAATCCAGCATTGCTCAGTATGATAACTATACATGGTAAGGCTTGTAGGGAGTGGGAGTGGTGCTGCAGGAGTCGCTTCTGTGAGGAGAGGCCAGGGTTACCTCCTGCCAGACACAGCCATTTCCAAATGTCTTGTTGAGGACAGGAATAAATGAGCAACTGTGTGAACATTTAGCTGGTAGTTGAGGGTATCTCATCGCACTGAGGTCTATTTAAAGGGTTCACTTCTCTTCAAGGAAGAAAAAGAGACAAAACCCATGAAATATTACTCAGGAAACAGGAGATATACTACAATTTCACTATATGTTGATGCATTTAATGATTTTGGAGAATAAAGTTCAGATATTACACCTGCATTGTCTGTATGGGAAGAAAAGCAAAGCTACTTTGAAAAAAAAGGAGTCTCCTTTTTGTCACTTTTCATAATCTGCCAACTAAAGTATGTCTTCATAAAATATACTTGCTCTCAGGACCAGGCTGTGTAATTTACCTTTTAGTTAATTTGCAGTTAGCAAAAAGAGCTCTTTTTTCTTTTGTTTTCCATCAGTACATTAATCTAGCAGGTTCTTGACCATTTTTTTTGCCCACTTCGTTCTTACTTCATAGAGAAAATCTTAAGCTCATGGGACAATAATGTCATTGAAGAGGACTCGGTGTCCAACCAGTATACTATCAGCATCTCTGCCTCTCTGCAAGAGAGGTGGAAGGGCAATAATGAACAGCATATCTTCTGCCTTTCTTTCACACTCTGTTGATGAGAAAATAGGGGCAAAAAATTTAAATAGCTTATGACCTCTACTGTGAAAATAGAAGGTCTATGTTTTCAACAAACTCACATCTCTTCTTTATGGGCCTGGTTCAGTGTTTGCACATGGTAACATAGTATAAATTATGCAGGGATAATGATTCAAGAATTCAGGAAGGACTTTAAAAAACTTACTGTCTGCAAGGCACACCTGTGCTTCTTTATTTATTAATATGTGTTTCTTTGTTTCTACATTTATATTTAGAACACTGGAAAGGGCAGATTGGGAGAGCATAGTTTTTGAAGATGCCACCAAAAAAAGTTACAAAAATAAGGGGAAAGGTTTTAAAATAAGTACAAAACCAAATCTTCAAACAAAACAATGCAAACCCAGAATAGAAAGTGGAAGTCTCTGCAGTTATAAAGACTTCGGAATTTGTTGAATAGCTGTGGGTCCACCTTCAAGGAGAAAACCTGTTTGCAAAAGGGAATGATGAGATTTCTGCATCCAAAATACTTTAATATGCACTTTTATGTATGAAAAAAAATCTAGTGGTGGCTGTAATCTATGAGGAGCAATTGCTGCTCCTTTACTTGACTGGCTAGCAAGAACATAGCAAATAGTACATAGATGTTACTGATATGGGAGTTTAAAGTTGTCTTGCATTAGAAATAAGAAGCTTTTATTATTTTCTTATAAGAATTAAGCCTGTTCACAGTGAGAAATTATACAAATTATTTTTTTTAAAGGTAACACATTTCCTGGGTGTATCTACACATTCATTCTGCCTGGAGAACTGCAGAGTGTTGCAAGTGCAAGGTAAAATGTGTTGAACACAGGAACCTGACTCTGCAGTAATGAAACTGCTGGGCTGCTGAATTACTCCTTGCCTAGAAACACACTTTTGGGCACTGTAAAAATTATAGATTATAACCACAGCAGAAGCAATACATACAAGGCAAACTTTGAGCTATGTACCACATTTGACATGCTGAGGATGGCACATTATCATGCCTTGCTAAACATTCTTGGGTCTCCGTTCCTAGCTCTGCTTAGCTATTGGCCACATGAAGAAGTAAGGAAGGAGTAACCTGGGGAATGTGAGTGCACAGTCTGCACAGAATAGTACCCAGGTCTTTGCCTCTTCAGTGTGATGTGCATTGTCAAGGTGAAGACCAACACATGCCTCCTTCTGCAATTAAATTAATTGCAGGAAAATGTGTGGCAATATTGCATATTTGGATCTCCTTTTTTCAAATACTCTTCAATACCAGACAGGCAAGTATGCTTAACTCTGGTAAAAACTCTCAGTGTGTTTGCTAGAAACACTATATTCCCAAATTTTGCTCACCTTATTTAATCTTAAAGTTTTCATTTATGCATATATATATATAAAATATATATAGCCAGAAAAGCTGTAATTCATTTTCATACCAGAAATGAGAAGATATATGCTAAAAAACTTAAATGATGGTTGAAGAACCATCACCTGCACACTGGAAACCTGTAGCCTAACACTGGAAGTCCCTACATTAATGTTTAAAAACCTTAAATATCTACTCAAAACTGCCTAGATCCAGGGAGCACTAAACAGATAGAGCTCTGGTTTATATCTCAGCACTGTCAGAATGTAAAAAGATCATGGCTTAAGAATGGTATTCTCCCATTTAGTACTCCCACTAAAACCATGCACCACTTGTTCCCTCCTTCCTTCTTCCCTGCAGTGGACTGGAGGTGCAAAAGGCAAAGAGCATGGCTTGAGATAACAAGTTACAGGAAACATAAATGGTATGAGAAAAAAAATGGTAGCAGCAGCACTACTAATGACAGAGGATATAAAACATACAGATATCCCTTTGACAACAGAGATGCTGAACAGCTCTCCTTGCTGTCCTTACTCAACAGGAATGGAACCCCTTCTCCCTGGAAGAGATTCTCTTATCCCTTGTTCCCAGCAATGATATTAGGTACGAGATAATAACCTCTGGGTTCTGGCCGTGCCTCTTCCTGGCAATTCCTCTCTGAATTGCCCATTCAAGACTGACTCATCTAGTTTCTCAGATCATGTCTGTCTGGTTGAACCTCCAGAAAACTATTGGTGGAAGATGTCACCTCCACTTTTGCACAGCAATATATTGGTTAGAGCATGCACCTATGCCCCTAGAAGACCTTGTGTGAGTTTGCACGCTCCTGTAGGGAGCTGAACCCATATCGTCAGAGCCATCTGTTAACCAATAGGCTGTTTGGCATTCAAACCAGGTCTTCTTAAGTTCATCTGTTTAAAAAATGTGCTGCTTATATAAAATTTTTGCAATATTTATGGAGCACACGTTGGAATTTCATCCTCTCTCACTCTAGCTTACTAATTACCACCAGCCTATGACTAAATTCAGCATTTCAGACTGAAGAGGCGGTTCCGCTTGCTCATCATGTTTTAACACATCAAGCTCATATCAAGCTTGTGGTCTTTATTAAGTATCTCAATATCTAGAAATCTGAACATAGAATATTTGAGGTGAAATTTATGTGACCAAAGATAGGCAGCTAAACTACCTTTGTCAGACATAAACAAACACTTTTAGTGGAAGATGCCTTCCCACATTTAGGTGGCCATCCGTATTTAGTCAGAATTTCATTGAAAAAGAACCCCTCTCTCCTTTCTTGAATTGGAAAGAGTGTCTGTAAGGATCAATTCAGCTGCAGATTGCCAGTTTGAAGATGTCTGAAGTTTGATGAGACAATGCAATGTCCGTCACTTTCAGTATCAATTTGGCTTTTTTCTGGAACAAATCTTAACACCAGTATGAAAAGTATTTTCTTGAATAATTTGCGAAGTTTTTAACAGTGGTCAAGGAATTGGGTTTCTGTTATTAAGTGGATACAGTTCTTTATAAATTTTGTCTTACACAAGAAAGGACAGCTGTTGCTCTTTTCCTTATCAAGATTAATGTATTAGTGCCAGAAATGCAAATTTGCTTTCTCAATTAGGTTTATGTGCCTCACTTTTAGTACTGCAGGTGTGGTGGTGGCAGGGTTGGTCTATGTGAATAGAGGCCAGAACCTACCCTGAGTCAGATACCAATTAGTTTCAGATAGCTCAAATAAATCCACTGAAGGGCACAGCTGGTCCCTCAGCCAAGATGATGACACCTCAGAGAAAATGTATTAATAAAGACCAAAATGCTGCACAGCTGTGTGAAGAATGAGGAAGAACACCTACGAAGCACTGTTGCAGACACCAAGATGAAAGAAGCAGGAAGAGCTGCTCCGGGCACTAGAGCAGAAATTCCTCAGTAATCATGGTGGATCAGGTTGTCCCCCTGGAACCCATGGAGGACTGCAGGGGAATATCCACTCTGCTACCTACAGAGAACCCCATGCCAGAACACGTGGGCATCCTGTGGAGAAGACCCCTCACTGGAGCAGGTTTTCTGTTAGGAAGTGAAGCCCTGGGGTGGCCCGCACTGGATCAGTCCATTCCTGGTGGACCATCCGCCATGGTAGAGAACCCATACTAGAGCAGTTCTTGAAGTGATGCAGTGAGTGGGAAGGACTTCTGTTAGAAAAATTCTATGAGAGGACCCCCACACTGGAGCAGAGGAAGAGTATGTGGAGGAAAGAGAGGTGGGGATGAAGCATCTTGAGCAACCCCTGCTCCTCATTCTCCTGCACTGCTCAGATTAGAGAAAAAAGGATAGAGCAGTTGAGAATGAAGCAGTGAGGTTTAGCCTGGGAAAAAGGGAGTAGGGAGGAAGTTGTTTTAATTTTTTTATTGGCTCCTCACTCAATTTTTAACTGGCAATTAGTTTTATTCCACATGTTTGATTTGTTTTGTCTGTGGTAGTAGTTAGTGGGTGATCTTCCTATCTCAATCCACAAACATTTTTGTCTTATTTTGTCCCCATCCTGTTGAAGAGGTAAACTTATCACACCCTCAAAAAATGCTGGAAGAGGTGGTATCTTTCTTTATTCTCCTCACCAGAGAAATTAAATGCTTTTGTTTCAAAGATGAAGTTCAAAGGGATGCATGGATAAATCTGTTTTATCTGTTGAGCACCACTTGAAATCTCTTTATTGTTAGGACAGGGTTGTCCTTGCTGTTGTAGACTTCCAGCTGTTAAGAGGGGAGGCAGGTTGGCCACAAGCCACTGTTTAAGAGCAAGGTGGAAAGATGTAGACCCAAATCATCACAATATTTAGGGCGGAGATGTGCCTCTCTTTTTTTTTCAGAAGAACATTAATTTCACTAACTGCAGTACCATGGCAATACCTCACAGGCATGATTGGATTCTGTGGTTGTAAGCAATCCTCTAAATGTGCATTGACAGCATTGATGAATATTTATAAGAAAGGATAGATAAAAATAATAATAAAGTAGGCTCTAGAATCTGTTATTTTGCTTTTCTTCCAAATGTGTGTTCAGTGCTGCTTTCCCCCCTACATTTTAATTTCTGAACTAAAAAAAAAAAAAAGGTAAAAAAGAAATTGTAACTGAATGTTGCTTCTCCTCCTTACTTTTCTTTTATTCCTAGATGAGAGCTGAGGAAAATCCTACCTAAATATTTGCCTCTTCACAGAGCAGAACTCCTAAGGAATTGATAAATTAGCTGTGTAAATACAATTGATAGAGCCACACACTTAAGTATAAAGCTTAATGACTTAAGACAATTGTGAAAGAGGCCTGGCTCAGTGTCAAAACTCTTACAACCGGATCCTCAGCTGGCAGAAATCAACAGTGTTGTGTTGGATGCAGTGAAGCAAGGCCAATATTCACCAGCTGAAGCTCAAGTTCTTCATATTTACCTAAAGATTTACTTTAATATGGTTCCTTTGTCATGCTCACTGGCATGTGTACTCATGCCTAATGTGGGCACTGCTGCGTAAAGGATGTGTTGTGCTATTCAATGAAATGTTCAAATGAACCACCTGCAGCCCACTGCTAGTTAGCAAGGCAGGTGGAAGTGGAGAATCCTACAAGGAAGGTTGCCCAGCTTTTCCATCACGCCACAAAACAGGTTCTGCTATGTAGGCTTCTGTGTTACCGTTGCTGAGCTATGGCTTACACACTTACTGTACAATCACTTCCAATACTTCAAAATTTCAAACTGCTTTGAGGGTACTTGGAGCTGATGAGGAGTGAAATATAAAACCAAATTCTATTCAGTTTATGAAACTGTGAGTTATACTCGACAGTGTCGAACAAAATATTTTCCTGTATCTTTGGACTAATTCATATGGGTAGTTTTTGTTCTATTTCAAAGTAATTTAGCTCTGGGGAAAGAGCAGAAGCAATGATCGTCTGTCCAGGATAAGAATTAATAGGTCCAGTATTGATTAGCCTCAGTTCTTTACATAGAGCTCTAGTCAGAGTTAAGTGTAACATTTCTTTACATCTGCCTTTGATTTTTCTCTAGAGGATTTCATCTTAAGATGTGTCAGTTGCAGGTTATCTAGTTATCTAATTCTATCCATCACTAACAGTAAAAAAAAAAAATGGAAAGTCTGGTACTCTCCATTCATAGATTCACATACTCATTCCATGTGTGTGTACTCTCTACTAAGAAAAAGATTAAAGTATAAATCCAAATGTATCCATATGTCATTATTGTCACAGGAAATGTCTCATAGTCACATCACTGTTACTGAGCAAGGACTTTTTTTTCTTACTTTATTTTATTTTATGAATAAGAGGAAGTAGCATTTACAAGGTGCTCCTGTTGTCCTGGAAATTATATTGCATGTGCAGCACTGGAATTAATAGCCACTTAAAAATGTATTCCCATTTCCCAGAAGTCAAATTGAGTTTTGATGCTGTTTCACTGGAGGCAGAACCTGCTCCTGAATAAACCATAAGGGAAAAGAATAAAATAAGTGGGATGCATAGGGCTACACTGTCACTCTGACTACTCAAATATTTTGTTTTAAATCAAGGGAAATAAAAAGGGCTCATGGAAGGCAAAATACCCAGGGTCCTTTATGGTGAAATTACTCAAAAGTCTTCTCCTGGTATCAAGTGACTAGAAAGCAGAAACTCCTTATTTGAGCCAGAATTATGTTCATGGACATATTTAAAAGTGCAAACAAAGACAGATTAGACTATGCTGTTATTCATCTTCAATTTCAACTGAAAGCTCAAGCAACTGCAAAAAATGTCCTCATTTCAAATTCTCTTGAAGTTTCCTAGAAGAAGCACTGCTTTTCAGAATGGTTTTATCTGGAGTTATCAGCAAATCAAGACAGGGATAGAAGGGCTGTTGCCTTGCCTGTATAAGACACTGCTGGTAAAGTTTGTTTAGAGGAAAACTACACAGCAGATTTATTATTTTGTTAGCACTATATTCAATTGTATGGGAAGATAAGGCTGAACTCATCTCAAGCTGAAGAATTTAGATAAAAGGTGTAAAGAATAAAAAATATGTTGTTCACCCTTTTTCTTTGCTAGGAATCAAGACTTATTCTTGAGACTGAATCTCACAAAATATTTAAGGGGTTGTCACACCAGTTTCAAGGGACTAACACAACAGCTGTGGCTCAGCATTGTATGTTAGGCAGAGAAATGGGCCAACTGCATCTCACCCCGAGTCGAGGCATACACTGCCAATGAAAATCCTGCCTGCTGCAGAGCTCAGGGAATCACACTGCTACTAGGATTCACCAGCAGTTGAACAAAAACCCCTGTGTATTCTTGAGAATCTAACTTTGGACATTCTATGTGAACAATACTGTCACCAGCAGAGATTTATCAATAATATAAGTTTGTGAACTTGTGAACAACCTCTCATATATAACTGGCTTGAGTAAGTCAACAACACCATAAAGATAAATCCAAAATACACTATTACCACAAGTTCAGTTACCAGCACATTTCAAAGTAAATAATAAAATGCAAAACACTTTTCATTATTGTTGAAAAAAAAAAAAAAAAAAAGGATGCTATTGACATAACCAGAAGCAAGAGAGCTGGTACAGAAATATGGTATTTTATATGAAATTCTGGCAAATTTACAGTAATATGTCTTAAAAAATAAAACAAGTTCTATTTGCTTTCTTTTATCCAGGGTTGTACTACTTGAAAGACATTACACTAATAAGTTTGAGTTAGAAACTAAGGCAGAGTAATTCAAAACACGAAGGTATATTAAAATGAATTGATTCCATTCAATTTCAGATAATCAGCTGAGACCAGAATTCAGTATCTGGACTTGTTCTAAAACAAAGGGTGTCAGACAACCATATAAGATATTTCTTCACCAGGATATAAGTAATATTAATATATTAGAGGCTTCCTGACTTCTTATTGACATTTGTGTTGATCAGATTGGTAAGAATTGAGTGTTGGCTTAAAAGTCTAAGCAGTTTCTTCATGTTACACTTTAGGTGCTGGAAGAGGTAGATGGATGCTCTAAAGGGTCTGACCACTGGGTATTATTTAAAACTCGATGTGAAATGCAGTTCCCTGCCCAAACATGCAAGAAAACTGCACACTGCTGGTGAGGTCAGAAGAAGATGCTAATACTGGAATTGCTCTTTTAGAAATTTTGTGTTTTCAAAATCAAACAATTCTAGGCAGAAAAAATAGTTTTCTTCTCCTCTCTTCTTCTGAGAAAGAGAGTGATTGTAATATCTTTAGCTCTATTATAGCTTGTTTTTGATTGAAAATTTTCTTAGCTGAATTCCAAATGTCTTGTGAAATGCACCCAGGACTACTAATAACAGTCACCAAGGATACACAGAGATTTAATGCAGTGTTTGCAGAGCTGGGAGTAATGGCTGTCAGACTGAGCTTGTGGAGTTACAGTACTTCATTAGCTCCTTTGGAACAGCAGCAATTTTGGAGCAGAAGGTATCTACACTGTAAACACTTCCCAAATCTTTCTACCCCATGACCTTTTAAAATTTATTTAAGAGAGAATTCTTAAAGAGACAAAGGTGAAATAGAGGATATTTACAATTCAATGTATATTTATTGTTTGTAAAAGAAGATATGCATATAAAAACAGGTTTATTGGAAAAGGTTGGAAAAGACATTTCAGATCATTGAGTCCAGCGATCACCTAGCACTTCAGCAGGTACACTGCTAAAACATGGCCCTAAACACCACATCTGCATGTTTTCTTATCTGCAGACACCTTTGAAAGATTGTATCTGTATATATGGAACAATGTGACTGTTTCTATATTTTATCAGTGCTTAGCACTGATAAAATATAGAAACAAAAATATACTAAGGAAGATCAGTTGAATTCTTTGCATGGCAGTAACAGGAAAAAGGAATAAATGGGAAGGACTGCAATTTTGTAGTACTGTGGCTTTCTTTCACACATCTTTCCCCTTGCTTGCAAAATCAGTTTTTCCGATATTTATTCATTTGTGCTGTATAATTCATTTGGTGAACCCCATGTAGGGTGATTTGTTGGAATACACTAATGCAATGTGTTACTCAGATGTTCTTATAACAGAACAGTTATTGACTACTTGGGCCTTTACAGGTAGTAAGCAGAAAAACATATAACAGATTGTTTTACATAGGTTTTGGGTTTTTTTTTTGTAGTATATTGCTTTTCAAAGGAGATAGAAAAGTACAAAAGTAAATTAAAGATACCAGTCCTGATAATCACAAGGATGGGACTGTGTCTTTTTTACCTCTCATGCTAACAACACAAAAGTGTTTGTTTTTTTGTGTCTGATGCAGTGAAGGATTATGACCGAGGACTCATGGCAAGTGTGATTTAAACTGCCCCAGCTTCTCTGTGAGCCATCATTCTGGGTACAGGCAGAAGTGATCTTGACACAGAATCATAGAACGATAGATAGTTTGAGTTGGAAGGGGCCTTAATGATGATTTAGTTTCAGATCCTGCAGGGACATCTTCCCCTAGACCAGGCTGCTCACAACTACATCCAGCCTGGCTTTGAACACTCCCGGGGAAGAAGTGTCCACAGCTTCTCTGGGAAACCTGTTCTGGTGCTTCACCAACCTCACAACAATGAACTTCCAACTAATATCTACTCTAAACCTACTCTCTTTCAGTTTGAATCTATTCCCCCTTGTCCTATCATAACCTGTAGTCTCTATCACTCTTGTAGGCTCCCTTCAGGTACTGGAAGGCTGCAATTAGGTCAGAGAGAAAAACTTCTCTTCTCCAGGCTGAATAGTCTCAATTCTCTGAGCCTTTCCTCATAGGAGAGGTGCTCTATCTCTCTGATCATCTTGGTGACCCTCCTTTAAACTCTAACAAGATTTTTTTGTGCTAAGGGCTCCAATAGCTGGATGCAGCCCTGCAGGTGGGGTCTCACCACAGCAGAGTAGAGGTGCAGAATCCCCTCCCTGCCCTACTGCCCACACTGCTTTTTCAGCAGCCCAGGACACGTTTGATTCCTGGGCTGGGAGTGCCCATGGCTGGGTCATGTCCAGCCCCTCATCCAGCAGCATCTCCAAATCCTTCTCTGCAGGGCTGGTCCCAAACTTTTCACCCCGCAGCCTGTGCTTATACCAGGGCTTGCCCTGACCCTGGTGCAGCACCTTGCACTTGGCCTTGTTAAACCTCTTGAGATTCCCATAGACTCACATCCTGAGCTTGTCCAGGTCCCTCTGGATGGCATCTCCTCATTCAGGTGTGTCGACAACAGCACAGTTGGTATCTGCAAATTTACTGTGGCTGAGGAATCAGAGTTTGCTAGGATCAAATTCTGATTGGAGTTGTTCTCTGACAGGATAATAAGGTGCAGAAAGAAAAATAGAATGGAATTTCAGAGTTTCAATACACAGTTTCCTGAATAAGAAGGATTTAAGGGAAACTGCTTTCCTCACTGGTCCCAATCTAAGTAACCCTAGCCACACAAGAGGGTACAGCAATGGATGTTATATTTTCTTAGTGGAAAAGAGAAGACAGGAATAATGACTTGGTTAGATATATAAAGCTTTTGTCATATAATTTCACTTACTTCCACTGTTTAGTGTTGGGCAAAACTTAAAAGTTTAGGTGCTTGCATTTCCTTAAACCCTGACTAACTTCCTAGCAGTTCCTCACCTATTCTCAAGTTCTTTTCTGCTTTTCAGTGCTTGATCTCTCTAAAAGGCCCCATAACCAGGTAGTATATCACTTCTGCATTTACTTTGTGATGCAGCATAGAGTGTGTGGGCCTGAGCTCTAAGAAAGGATTTGCTTTTATGTGATTTCAAGATAACAAGTCTTGTACTTATGCACAAATATTCTCAGTGCCCTGTTCTTCCTATCACTGTCTGCCAGCATCTCTGTAATTTATTTACTGTACAGTAAAACTGGGAATCACAGAGATTAAAAACTATTGCTTTCAAGTCTTGATATCCCACTCATTTCCTGTCAGCCTGCTGATATAACTGATCCAGAAGGTGCTTTTCATTAAGAACTACAGTAAGAAAATCTCTTAACGCTAGATTTGAATTTTCATGGTAAACATTAGATTGGGTAACCTCCATTACATGCCACCCATCAAGGAAAATACACTGTGGATGTGTCTTAGCAGATGTCTAGTGACAAATATCACTCATTTCTGTGGCAATCTTCTTGTGTTAGCCTTCTTGAGACCTCAGAAGAGATTAGGATTTAGAACAAAACACTTTTTCAATCTACTTTGTAGACAGACTTCCACAAAGGTCCTTACTGTCATTCTTTTATTCAGCTGTCAGTTGCTTTTAAGTAATTTTAAAAAGTAATGATGAGGATTTGTGTCTTCCCTCCTCTTCTTACAGTGACTTTAAGCAAAGCTCAAAAAGCCTTGATTTGAACAAACAGATCAGGTTTTAAATGCACAGCAAGAACAGACATTTTAATTGTGATCTTGAAGACGTTATTTGTACAAAGATTATAAAGATTGTTAAAGAAACCTCTACCAATGGCTTCTAGATTTCAATCTAGGTCCCCATTTCTGTTAAAGTTAATTGAAAAGAGATTTCAAGACTTTACTCCTATCTTTTCATTAGGCGATACTAAATTTGGCATTCTTAGCTTGAGGGCCTTTCTCCATTATTTATAGATCTGGTAGTCTTGCAGAGACTGGATGGATGGACTTCCATAAGCATAACTCTTTCCTTTCCAGAATTAGAAAACCTAAATGGTCATGTTTTACAGTGGACATGTAGAGCTAGTCTAGTTTTATGTGACTGATAAAAAGCATTTTTTATAGTATGAAACTGAGGAAAATTGGATCCTTCTTATTTCCAAACATTTCAGTTGCTTTCTTAACCAGAGCAAATTGACATGCTTCTTTAATCTTAGCGCATTTTTTTCTTATCTTTTGTGATCATCACCTACCATTTCTGAAGTATTGATATGACCAAAAGAAACTTCTTGATTGAAAATTTATTTCTAATATTATAGGACACACCTGATTGTGCACCGTCTCTCTCATTTAACAAAGTAAAGCTTACAACTCTTTACAATGAATTATGAATAATTAAAATTTTACTAATGGCTTTATTTTTCATGGAGGAAAAACCTAAATACTGACGGCGCTCATATAACACCAAAAAATTTCTTTTTTTTCCCTGTCTTTTTTTTTTTTTCTTCCTAGTAATCCTCTTTAGGAGCTTAAAGAAAAAAGATAATATCAAGGTCTTTGGTGGCTCTAGGACATTGATTGCCAAACCAAACCATTCTTCCAAACATCAGTAAACTAGGAGCAGCAGACTGCTGTGAGCTATTTTTTAGGCAAAAGGATTAGATTTGTCTCTTAGATGGGTCTGACATCTAATATAGATTTCCAATGGGCTGAGTTTTGCCAGTCGTAGTTGTGACTTTGTGAGAAGGCTTGCAGCTTTCTGAGGGTGGAGTATGTCCCCTGCTGGGAATATGAAGCATGCACCTCAAGCCCTGGCACAGCAAATATTCTCTATTACTCGTTTTTATGAAACCTTGAGCTGAACTGTGGGCACGTATCCATGTGGTCAAATCTCCTGGGACAGTTTCTTTTCCTGCTACATAGCGCAGTGGCTTTTGGACTCAAGTTATGAGTCAGCTATGGTTATTTAGGGCTTGTAAAGAAGTTGGAAAAGGAAAAAAAACCAAAACATTACATCCTAGGTGGTTATGTGATTTTAGATTTTATTCTGGGGCATACTAGGAAGAGGAACTCTCTCAGACACCTGCACCATGGTTTGTATGGAGAAGCACAGAAGAGGGACTCTAAAACAATCAAGCAGAAGTAGCAAGCTGCACTTGCTAATGAAATTAAGTTTTTATTTATTTTCATAAAAATACCAGCATTTTTTATGTAAACAATACAAACTGCATCTGTTAGTCAACTTTGTGTGAGATTTTCCATATCACGGGTTCAGAGAATATTACTGAGGGAGAATAGTAATTTTAAGGTTATCCTATGAGTGACAAAGACATTAATCTGAAAGATATGCTCAAGAGACCCACGATGCAATTGCAGAATTCTTTTTGACTCTCTCACCCATAATTTCATGGAGCTCAGTGTAATTAACACACTTCATGGGATTTAAGTAACATTTGTTTCTTCTTCATTAGAATGCAAATTTGAGAATGATATGGATCTGTACAGAAGACAGAAACAACTGCTCCCTAGGTACTGTTTTGTACACTATTTCCCACAGAAAAAAAAAAAAAAAAAAAACAGGAAAGAAGAAAAAAAGGCAAAATATGAACATAACTCAGGATTTATTAGGAAGTTAATATGTTTTATAGCTGCTACAAATGCAGAAATCACATATGCAATAAAATTAATGAAAATTAAATAATTTATTGTCATCTTGCAAATTTTAGGCCTCATTTTCCTAAAATATATATGAAATAATGAAATCTGCAGACTGCGTGTCTGTGTGTGTGTCAAAATGGGTGTGCAGTCAGCTAAAAAATCAGTAGTCAGAAGCCTCTGTTAATTCTTAACCAGGAGGAAAACATCATAACAAAAGAAAGGGAGTAATTACAGATGTGCATGTGTGTGCATATGTTTAGAGTACAGAAATACATCCAAGAATTCAAATCAATAATCTTTTTTCTTCAGTAATAATTCAGTATACAATCAAAGAACAGATTAGAAGACTGGTTGCTTCCCTGTCCTACATTCCTCCTCAGCAGACAAAAGAATAACCTAAGTCTGTAACATGTAAGGCAGATTGGATGGTCTTGGTTACCCATGTTTTTGATCAGAAAATCGAAATAAAAAAGAACCATTCTACATTTTTTAGTAAAGGAAGGGAAAGTTATCCAAATAGTTAATTAGCCACTGCTACATTTCTCTAAAAATAAATATCTAAGACCAGAAAGAATATCTAAATTGTAGACTTTTTTACTTAATCATATTTGAATAGAAAGTGAATAAATGCAAAAATGCGTAATGCTTGAATAAATGAAATGGGACATACAGTACACATTAGTTTATTAATGCTTCAGGTTTTCCTTGATGTCCTTCAGGCACATTATCAACTGACTTAAGGATGAAAAGATTTATCCTCATCTGCTCTTATTTTTCCCCTACAGATGAAATAATAAATAAATAAACAAAAGCCTGTACAGTGACATTTTTCTTAATGCATTTGGCATTGGCAGGACACTAAGAAAACTCTTAAGCTGTCAACATCACAGAATGGGAGATACAACTAATTTATCCCATATGTCTCTTATTTTTATCCAACAAAACCTGAAGTGTTTCTAGTTTTCTAGGATGAATTTAAGGTCTTGCTATTCCTTTATGTTTGTAGTTCAAAACAAATTAGAGAAAAACTGAATTACTAAGCTGGTTAAAACTGCATGTGAAATCAAATCACTCCTGTTATCACATAAGTTAAAAAAAAATACAAAGGAAATTTTGTAGATCTCAGATTGCCTCTGATTCCTCTGATTTTTAAGCTCTACCAAATATATATATGCCTACATAAAACTCGATATTTCATCTAGAAAGAATAAGAAATGCACTTTAAATGTTTTAAGAAAGATTTGTTGTTCATAGGCAGATGGAGGCACTCAGATGAGCAGTGAAGCGTCACCACTGACGTGAGCACAGAAATAAACAGGAAAGACAGACTAAAAGAGACTGAAGAGATGGGTATATCCCAGTGGGAGAGGTATGACACATGTACTGTAAACAAAAAAACTCTGTTCTTGGTCCAGCCTGATTTTCATACAATCAGCTTAAAGGGAACATTTTCTAGTGCCTCTTTACTGATGCTCTGTTTATGATTGGGAGATTTTTTTTCTCAGAACCTTTTCCTGAGCCCTAGGATTGTCTGCCTATAATCTTCTCCCTGCTCTGCCCTGAATCCTATCTACAAGTGAAATTATAGTAATTAATTCATCACACATGCAGTTCAGCTTGTTGGCTACAGCTAGATTCGTGCAGCATGTTCCTAGGGCAATTCTAAATGCCTCATCTCAGAAGATTTTCAAGCCAAATGTTCTTTTGTGCATCTATTTTGTGTATTAGTGGTCTGTTATACTGTGTGAAATCACCTATTGCTAGGCATTCAGTGTAGGTAATTCTGAAAAATGTAATTTAATTGAGACACTTATAAAATGATATCTAGGATTTAAAGCCCAGTCCTATCTTTATAACCTTCTGAAACCTACTCCTGAAGCTCTGAGTGGCTCAATTTTAATTTGCAAATTTATATGGCTTTCTGACACCTGCTGCTCAATAACCAGCACCATAAGCAATTCATTCTTAATTTAGGTAACTAAAGCAGTGATTTCTATATCCTTAGTATAATGTTCTGTTTTGTCAAAACAGCCCTGTGCTCTTTGTTTGAAGAGCTTAAGAAATAGCAATAATGATAATATGAAAAAAAATTGCTGCACCTCTCTTCTGGTATTCTGGTGGTTGAAGTGAAATCTTAATATAATATACAATTCAAGTGTTTTCCAATTTTATTATGTGATCTAAAATAAATAATGCTTTAAATTATTTCCTTTGTAAAAGATATATTTTTAAAAGTCCAGTTTGCCACTTCTCTCAAGTAGAATATATATTTTTCTGAAGTTCTTATTCTGCAGCAAATGTATTTCTTTGGTAGACAACTAACTTTATTCTTCCCATAACATATGTACTTTAAATTTCTGTATCTGTTTGCCCTCAAATTAAAATTACTACTTTTAAAAGTTAAAAATTAGAAGTTTTAGCAAAACAAATCTTACATCCCCTACAAATATGAACACAAGGGATTTTGCTTATCTATACTAAAAAAAGTTAAGGCAAGGTACATAGCCTTACTCTGTGCTTCAAGTTAATACCAGTGGTTGTTGTAGAAATGGGGAACAAAATTCCAGCAGCCCTTAGTCTTTGGTAAATAGCTGTTCTATAAATTCTAACACAATGTTGTAGATGCACAAATATGATGCCAGGCATGAACTTGCTGATTTCCACTTCTTTATTTGGGTTCAAGACCAGAAATTATGTTTAAGCTATCATGGACTTGAATTACACAGAATTCCGAGATCAATATTAGCACCTCCAACTGTGACCAGAGATTAATAGAAAATTCATTAATAGAAAATTCAAAACCAAAAGTGGCTCTTTTTTTTTTTTCTCTTGTTTGGTCCTTACAAGATAGAGTGGTGTTAAATCATGTATCTGCTGAACCCTCTGAGGTCTGTCTTCATGCCAGTCCTAAAAATTTGCTAATGGGAATACTGCATGTTGTGCACTTTACACAGTAGTATTTTTAGGTGTATTCTGGCCTCCTACAACAGTATTACAGCAGCTGGTGACTGACGTAAGGGCTTATTTAAATGCCATCTTATATGAGTGTCACCTTGAGTGTCATCTAGCTGGACCTGTGTAAAGCATTTGACAGTGTCCTGCACAATATCCTTGTCTCTATATCGGAGACAAATGGATTTGATGGGTGGGCCATTCAGTGTGTAAGAAGTTGGTTAGATAGCTGCATCCATTTGCAATCAATGGTTCAATGTACAAGTGGACACCCACAATTGTTCAACAGGGAACAATATTAGGACTGGAGTTGTTCAACATCTTTGTCAGTGACAAAGTGGGACATTGGGATCAAGTGAACCCTTAACAAGTTGGCCAGGACAATAAAGTGTGTGGTGCAGCTGACACCCTGGAGAGAAGGAATTCTATTCAGGCAACCTCAACAAGCTTGACAGGTGGGCTTGTGTGTGACTTATGAAGGTCAACAAGGCCACATGTAAGGTCCTGAACCTGGGTAGGGGCAATCCTAACCAGAACTAGAGGCTGGACAGAGAATTAAGAGAGATGCCTTGAAAAGAGCTTTGGGAGTGTTGGATATGAGCTAGGAATGTGCTCTTGTAGCCCAGGAAGGCGATCATGTCCTGGGCTGCATTAAAGCAGCGCAACCAGGAAGTCAAGGGAGGTCATTCTTATCTTCCACCCTTCTTTTGTGAGACTCAGACCTGGAGTACTGCATCCACCTCTAGGGCCTCGAACATAAGAAGGGCGTGGATCTGTTGGAGCGAGTTCAGAGGAGGATATGAAAATGATAACAGGGTTAGAGAACCCCTCCTGTAAAGACAGGATGAGACAATTAAAATTGTTCAACCTGCAGAAGAGAAGACTCCTGGGAGACCTTATAACTCCTTCCACTACCTAAAAGGGCCGAAAAGAGACCTGGAGAGGGACTGTTTTGTATAGCGATTAGATGAGGGCAAATGGCTTTAAATGGAAAAATGGTAGATTTAGAAATTCTTTACTGTGCAGATGGTGAAACAGCGACACAAGCTCCCCAGACAAGTTGTGGATGCCCCATCCCTGAAATGTTTAAGGCCAGATTGGATGTTCAAGAGTTTTTTAACGTGATAGACACTTTAATATGCCTTGAGGTATTTTGGAAGTTTCTTCCTGCTTGTATTTTCTCTGCTTGGTCCTTTAAATTTCATGCAAAGTCATCAGTTTAACTGTTTGAATGAAAATGTAACAGTCAAATAAGTGTAAATCAATTGGAGATGACTGATGTCAAATGGCATGGACTAAGAAAGGAAATTGATAATATGAAGAAACAAGGATTTTCCCTTTTAGAAAAAGCTAACAGCCCATTAACAGAAGCTGCAGGTATTGCTGCAATAGTATGAGTAACTCAGAACCTATTCACTATTTCAATGTTTCAATGAATGGAAGTTTTTCAATACTTATGATATCCTTTCAGAAGAAAATAATACCCTTCTAAAAGAAGTATTAGCGTTCTGTCATCAACTGATATCCCATAGCCCATGTTTGTACCTTGTTTTTGGGGACATTTTTCTCTAGTAACCTGAGAATTTTTTTTTTTTTTGTTTATACGAGATTGTTTTGGAAATTATCTGGATCAAAAAAAGCTTTCAGGTTTTCCTCAATGCATTTGTTTCCATAAAGGAAACAAAACAAAAATAAACCCCAAAAAAACAACAAAATAAAACAAAACAAAGTAAAATAAAAAAAAAAACAAAGTAAAGCAAAACAAGGATTCTTCATCTTATTCAAAAACATGATAAATTTCATCCAATTGAATACACTTATTTCTGCCTATTTAACATTTTTCGTTGTGTTAAGTTTGCATTTCCCTTCTAATTCTGCTTATGTGGCCAACAGTCAGTAAAGAAAATGAAAGCAAGTAATTGTTTCTAAAATATTTTCTGTTTAATTCTAGTTAAAACTTGATTTTTTCCCTAGATCACTGGTCTAAGAAGTAGCAGTAATTGGATAATTGCTAAGTAGTATTTGCAGGCATCAACAGTAAGCTGTCTTTACTACAGTTATTCCATACCTCCAGGGCAGAAGAATGGTTTATCTGAGTTGTGTGTAATTTCGTAATGACTATTGAATAATTTCTAGGTTCTTCATATGTGTTCAAATTATGCTATGAAATACAAAATAAATATTTATAAATATATGTACATTTGTATTTGCACTTATGCTTGTGTTTATAATTATATTATTTACATTTACAGTAATATTAAAATCCATATTCATTTCTAGATCTATATCTTTTTTATATTTACATATGGTCTGAAGTCAAAACCAAAAGCATTGCTGTAGAAAAGTTTATGCCTCAAGAAGAAACGTTGTCCAGGTCTGTACATAGTTTAAACCAAGATAACCCACCAAAGAATCATACTTCTTCAGTATGATACTGATTGACCATGGCCTGAACAGCTGGCTCCATGTATTGAAAACATTACTTTTTTATCATTCTGGTGTCACAGGAAGAACAGACTGAAGAAGATTGCCTTCTGATCAGAGATCCAAATCCATTCCTATCTCCCTTTCTGTGAAACAGACAGTAATGTTGGCTACTTAAGGTAATAATAAAATGTTTAAAATGTTTTATTAAAAAAAAAACAAACATAGAATAGCATAGCTTTGTGTGGCTTAGGGGAATTTCTAATCTAAAGCTTGTATCTCATCATTCTTTAGCAGCCCTTGATAGGTTTCCACTTATTTATCTAACTTATATTTGAACTCACTTAACTTTTGACACCCTATCTATCCTGTAAGAGTGAGTTTCAAGATTTAGTCAAGCATTAAATGAAAAAATATATTTTTTTGTTAAGTCTTAGCTTACAGTTTCACCTAATAGTTCTCCTAACTATTTTGTTATGTAAAAGAGTGCTCTGTTTTTCTTCTCAAATATCTCTTAGGGGTTTATATTTGGTTGGTTTCAGGTGATTTCCCAGTGAACAGTGAACTGAAATTTCCATAGATGTATCCAGACTAGCTGCAAATATATTTTCTGGGTTAACAATGCCTGGCTTAGAAACTTTCAGTTTGTAGACAGTGAGAATTTCTGTTTGTCTTTTTCCTATGTACACAGCTTTCATGTGTTGCCTCTTTCTTTTCATCACCCAGTTACTTATGCAAGTAACTTTTGCAACTTTTCACAAATAGTGGGACTTTCATTGTTAAAACCAATCATTTTCATCTCCCTTTTTCTTGTTCCTAATATATTTATTAATAACTTCATCCTTCAAGTATCTAAAAATCCACTGATGGAGGTTCCTTTTTATTCATAATCCACATTTATTTAAGTGCCTTTTATAGAGAACCTTGTCAAGTTTTTGAAAATCCAGGCACAGTGTGTCAAACAGATAAAGATAAGCCTTGCCTGTATACTTACTTATTGTAAAACCTTTAAAGAGCCAAAATCCACTTTATAAAATTTATTTTTATTCCCATCCTCATTTTATTGTATTTATCTATATGTCTATGAATCTTGTTCTACCAATCTACCCGTAAAGAATCAGGCGCACAATTTCTTAATTTCCTGCATCTGTCCTGTGTCTCCCTGCCAAGTTCCTGTAAGGATCTTTTAAGAAAAGACATAAAATTTCCTAACATCTATTCTTCTCACACAGAAGCTGACTTAAGCAATTGTGTAAGATCTATGATCAAATTACAAGGTCATATTTGAGTTATTTAGAAACCCCTGAGTGTATACCATCTTGTCTTGGCAATTTGTTACTATTCATTTATCTATTTGGTCTAAAATCACTTCTATTGACACTTTAATTTAAGATAGCTCCTCCAGTACATTTTTTGCAAAGAAAACAGACACTGTGGGAACCTTTCTAAGCTCCTCAGAGGTGAGTATCAATGTGAAGAACACATTTAATTTTTCTAACGTGGTCTTATCTTCTTTACGTTCTCCTATTACACCTCCATCACCTATCAGCTCCGCAGACTCCCTGGCAGACATTCTGCTTCTGATGGATTGGAAGAAAGGTTTATTATTAGTTTCTGTGCCCTTCAAAAATTTCTTCTCAAAATGTTTTTTTGGTCTTAGCTTGATTCTGCATTAAGGTTTTCAGAGTTCATGATACTCAGATGTTCCTTACTTGGCCATAAATTCTACTTTATGAAGACTAAGCTTTTAATTTAAAGAGTTTCTTTATTTTGCTGCTAACAATAATGTAAGTTTGTTTATCGCTGTGGACTTAAAAAAAAATTAATAACATATTTAATACTTTTATATTTTTAACTCTTTCATTTAAGTTCCTGGGTTTTTTTCTATTTTCACTAATTTTTATAGAGGTCTCCTTGTTTATACATTTGTGCATGTAAATTTTTTATTTATTTTTTTAAATTCCTCTAAGGGAGAAGAATTTGAATGTGCTTTCATCAGTATGATCATACAGTAATAAAAATGTCAGTATGTTCTTGTGCTATGTTTAGAATTATCTAAAAAAATAACTACTCCAAGACACAATCATTATAGTATCTAAAATTAGTTTTTAGAACATTTTTAGAACAAAATTGCTTTTTACCTATATTCATCGAAATAATAGAATTCATTATTACTAGTATTTCTGTCATTGTAATGTCTCTCATCTCCCTTGGCATGTCCCAGTTAACACACTTATGTTATTCAGGCGATTAATAGCACAAGCTTCCTAAAATACTCTTTCTATTTAAGTATGAAGTATTCAAATCAGAGGGTATGTTTCTTGTTGCTACTGGTAATTTGTTTGTCTTGTTTGACTTTATCTGCACCTATATCACTGAACAACCTTGGGCCTCGAGTCAGGACATGCAGAGAAAGCTATGATCACACTGCTTGAAGTTAGTCCTCTTCACAGAAAAATGAATATGTTCACAACTTGATCAAGGTCTCTTCTGAACCTGGTGTTCTAGTTTTAAAATATAATTTCTGTTTTTGTGCATCATTTTTCAGCTCAGAGTACCTGAGTTGGAGAGTTACGATGGCTCTGCTGTAATACATCAGAATGGGTGCAGGAAGAGAACACAGTGTGGGTGGACTTTTCACTTGAAAAAAAAAAAAAAGCTGGTCATTGACACTGTATATGAAAAGCATAAAAACTCTTCCATGAACTAAGAAGCAAGGGTAAATACACCTCTGTGTCTCTATAACTTCAGGTACAGTAACACTCACCTGCCAGTATCTAATTTGTAACTTGATACTGCATTGTCTCATATATTATTTTCATGTCCATCATGGGGGTTTTTCACCTCATAATTCTCAACTTGATGGAAAAAATACATTTAACTAGGACCTGACTGCTTATTTTTAAGTTGTTCTGAATAAATAAATAAATATGATTTAATTTAACTGAGACTCTTCACAATTTCTTACCTATATCTTCTCTATATATAGGTCCCCCAAAAATCACACCTCCTGCAAAATAGATCTATTGTACTGTAAAGGCTTAAGGTAACTTAAGTAATTTCAAACTTCTCAACTTTTTCCACATAGTTCTATCAGAAACCATACAATTTGTTTCAAATGACCACAGCCTCAACCAGTGTTCATAGATGTTCCTGCAACACTAAAAGTTCTCTCTGTGATTGGAAAAATGGCAGTCTTTTCTTTTCAATGTAGTTTTCCATATTAGTACTAGAATATATATTTTCAATATAAAGGTGATCTTTTCTTTGACTAAGAATAGTGTTTTTTTCAAAGGGAAACCAGCTTTTCATTAACAATTGGAGTTTCTTCCAGAGACATGAATATCTACTTCACTGACATGCAACAGCAGTTAAAAATAGTTCATTTAATGGGTAAAGGTTGATTGTCACCTAGAAATGCTTAAATGGTTTTGTGCCTTGTTACCTAAGAAATCAACTTTCTCCTACTTTTTTTCACCACTAGAAACATCTTGTTATTTGGGAGAAGAAACCAGTATCCATCCTGCTACAACTTCCTTTCAGGTAGTTGTACAGAGTGATAAGCTCTGAGCCTGAGCCTCCTATTCTTCAGGCTAAACAGCCCCAGCTCCTCATCTGCTCCTCATAAGACTTGTCCAGGTAGTGAAGTAGAAAATTATGATCTTCTTTCAGGTAGCAATGTCCCTTTTTTTTTTTTTTTTTTTTTTTTTGTTTTATTTTAAATTTCATTGTTGGATGGTGTTGGATTAAGTTAAA
>JAWWMU010000001.1:58236116-58261260 GCA_035048155.1 Cinnycerthia olivascens
CAATATCCCTTTTTTTTTTTTTTTTTCTTTTATTTTAAATTTAATTGTTGGATGGTGTTGGATTAAGTTAGAGTAGCATAGAAGGAAATCATATAAACTGGTAGGATTTTTATGTTTAAGAAAAAAATTCCTATGTTGGGAGGCAGACTTCTCAAAGTAATTATTTGGGAAAAATGTTTTTGTTATACAGCATCCGATAAGAGTAGCAAATATCTGGCAGCTATGCACATACACTTACATGTGTTTCCTTTGGCTCTATGAATTTTAGAGCATTTATGCAATCAGCATGTGTGTCCCTGTGTTTTTCTTTAGTGGATATTTCCCTTGTTTTGCTTTTCAGATCTTTGTTCTATACCTGCAACTAATAATGAGTATTATAATGGTATAATTATTTATAATAACTATAATAATTAATTAATACAATAGCAGGTATACATGAGAAATGAGCCTTTAATGAAATAAAGAGACATACACCCAGAAAAAGCATTCATTCTTAGATTAGTTACATTGAGAAAAAGAGAAAGACTTTTTTACATTAATGCAGCTAATTCTACATTGATGTACACTAAAGAGATGATATTGGAACTTACAGAAAAACTGGTAAAAAAGCCCTGAACTGCTTCAGTCACATCTTACTTCTGCACATCTCCTCATTTACTGTCTGTGTAACAAAGACATTTCACTCCTAAGATTGTGAAAGTGTTTCTACATGACTTATCATTAGAAGATTATACTGTCATCTTCCTCTTACTAAAACTATATGATTGAGAACAGAGAGGAATCTTTCTGTACTCTTTTATATAGTTGATAAAAGACTGTGCTGAAAACCTATTGCTGTAGACCTAAATAACTCAAAATAAAATTAATGACTAAAGCAAATAAAACTGTAGAAGTAAACTGCAAATGTAGACTTACCAAAATCCACACACTAAATAATAAAAAAATATGTCATGCAAAATTATAATAGGAGGTGCCCTGATAATAACTTTATAGCTGGGGTGTATTATAACACAATGTTAAACCAGAAAAATACAGTTTTCCTCCAAGAGTCAATTTTTTTTGTTTATTAACTTAGGACCAATTCTTGATTATTATTAGCTCTTGCTAATATATGTCTAGAATTTTAGTATTTGTGTCTGACAGATTTTTCTTGTTAATATACCTGCTTGTTGTTGTACCACATCTCCTCAAATGGCCAGTACTTCAATAAAATTTGATGGAGAGAAAGAAACATGAGAAGGAACAGAGTGCTGCTTATAGGTTTATTTCAAAAATAGAGTTTGGAATATGTTGGTGTAAATATTTATCATCTGTGAGCCCCTAGGAAAGCCTACATAAATATAAAGCCTTTTTCTCATTCAACTGACAAAAGAACCCTATGGTTCACATAAGGATTATCCCAACCACGCCAGACAAGAGTGAAAGGGAAGCAGTATAAGCACCTATTGCTAATTTAACAGCATTTGTGACTAATTAACCAGAAATTTATGAACACACTTGGTTAATTTGCACATGTGGTTATTATCTTTATCTATTCACACTTCTTTGCATTTCAGTTTTTGTTTTTTCATTCTTTCCAGTACCCTTTTCCTTATTTCTAACATACAATTCTTTTATCTCATTATTCTACCCTCACTGCTTTTTACTCTTTTTTTACTTGATTATTTTATAATTGCAAGGCCTTCTTCTCTGTCATTTAAAAAGCATTTGGTCTTCTCCTATACCTTTTTTCTAGCTTAGAATAACAATTTCACTTAATCACACCTGCACCCAAGTACATATTATCACATTCTTTCTCTCTTTCCTCCTTATCTGTCAACACCGGCCCACTATTTTTTATATTTTCTTTATCTATCAACAAGAATAACACTCTGCCATACTAATATCTCTTCATATATATATAGATAGATAGATAGATTACCTTCAGATTCCCCTTTAACCTTTTACACTTCCTCTTTTTTTTTTTTTTCTTAAGTGGAACCAAAAACTGAACACAGTACTTTGTCTAAAGCTTGATCAGCATCAAAGTTAATTATCAAATCCCTTCCTTCTTGTACATACAGTACTGCTTTGCAGTATTCATGAGTTTGTAATGTTCAGACAGTTCATTCGCATTTGGTTAATCATGGGCCTGGCCTTCCTTTGTGCTGGTAATATTGATCAAATACATAATTTTTTTTCCTATGATTTTTCTTAATTATGTAAAACCAGTTAAAATTTCCATAACTAGAGATAAAAATTGACCATCCTATTCCTAGCAGCATCACTTATATACTACAAACTCACCAGGTCAGAAAAACAAATGCATCTGTAATGTTCATTCTGCACCAGAAGAGTCTTAGAAAGATAGAAATGATTGTGAAAGGAAGTTCACCTCAATCTGGCTGCATTCCAGCATGTACTTCATTGTGAAGATCATTGTTTCCTCAAAAAAAATTTAAAAGCCCTCTGAGTTTTGGATTCAACCTAGAGGTTGAATGGAAAGTTCTTGAGTGGGGAAATGTACCATTCTCCCTGACCCAGCCTAGGCAAAATCATCTTTCCTTCTTATGGCATTGCTGACAATTCAAAGAGTGGATAAAGCTTTTGCAAGGATTTGTCCTGTCTGTTGTCTGGTGTTTTGTTATTTAAAGATTTGTGAGATTATTTATAAATATCCAAGGAAATATAAATTGCTTTTAATTTTTGATCTTCTGGGCTTGGGAGGTTTTCTGTAGTTTACTGGTTTTCTTTTTATTATCATGCTTTCTATTTTGTTTTCCAAGTACCTAGTGAAAATATTAAACAGAATTAGACTCATGACCCAAAGCAGACTTCTGTTGGTGACCCTTGATACTTCTCCCTAATATAACACTGAACCATTACAAATTGTTCTGTGGGTTTCTTTTCTCCCCTCTTTTTTTCCTTCTTTTTTCCTTCTTTTTTTTCCTTTCTTTTTCTTTTTCTTTTATCTTTTTTCTCCCCTTCAACATTTTACTTATTTAGCAGTGATTGCACTTAATCAACATTTCTGTAGTTTCCTTATGAGAATGTCATGTGGAACTGTATCAAATTCTTTATTTAAATCAAGACATAGTATGTCCACAGCACCTCCTTTATCCACTAAGCTTGTTATCCTATCAATGAAAGAAATGAAGTTAGTTCAGCATGATTTGTTTTTGATGAGTCCGTGTTGCCTAATACTTACAAGTTATTTTCCTCCAGGTGCTTACAAATTATCTACTTTATTAATTGTTCTAGCAATTTATCAGGTATTGAGAATTTACTTATCAGTTGGTAAAGTTTCATCAAATAGCATGGAGATACTGCATGTCTTGAACATATTGTAAATAGAGATTTATAGAAATGCTTTGTTGCCTAATTCTTTATCTACTCTAAGAGAGTTCTCTTTATTTTCAAAGTTAGAGATGATTTTAGACTAAAAGGATATCTTTTACCGATATGTAGAAATGCAATAAAATAACATCTGTCACAGAAAAGAACACTAGGTTAAATCTTATTATAATACCTTGACTGTATCCCACACCATCTGAATGAGACCTGTCTTCCTGTCAGCTACTATATCATTGTCCTATCCTGTTGCTGAAGTTTTCTGTGACAACTGAGTTATGACCCACAGAAATTGCTATCAGACATCAGAGTATCCATCAGGGAAATCTCTGATGTTTAAGGCCCATAGTAGATACCAACTTCAGACTGAGATGAATTGTGCCCTAGAATGCTCTACATCGATTACAATGGGACCCAGCCTAACCCAGTCAGATGTGAACATTTGTGAATTTCTGTTCTCCTTCTGAATTTCTAGTCCCTCTTCTCAAAGTTAAATGAACTTTCACATAGGGAGATTTCTCCTGTGCAACTCGGGCATCAGACAGAGTTAACATTGAATCTGTGCTTTTCTCCTTCACTAATTCCAGAATACTGGGAACCCAGGTGTGTAATGCATGCACCCCTTGTTGGCAGTCAGATGGAATGCTGTGGTTTCTATCAGTAATCAGAAATTCATTATTAAAGGGAATTGGGATTATTTCTTTAATTCCACTGTTATCAACTCCTTGATGAGATCTCTCGGTTCTGATTTAAGTAACATTTAATTAGCACAGTTGCAGAGAGGTAAAACATTTCTGAACAAAAGTAAATTAAATTGCATCTGTTCAAGCTACCAGTGATTTTGTCTTTGTCTAGATTTTCCTTGTATAATTAATCAAAGTTAGTTTTAACCATAAGCATAACAAGGAGTATTTCCGTGCTATTGGTAAAATAGAGTGAGTGATGTTTTCACTCCTAATATTTAACAAGATTTGACAAACAAAATCTTGCTCTGCCTTATCCAAATACTTTCATATGAAAACTACTGAAAAACAGGTAAGTGTTAAATAGAGAGATACTCAATCGGTTGGCCTACAAATACATTAGGAAGAAATATGAAAAGAAAAGTATGGCACTATGCCCATTAGTAAAAACAAGGCATTGATTTAGTGTAGTAAGAAGAGACATCACATTTTGGAAACAAGGCCTGACAAAGTGAAGAAAAATCTAGGGCTTAAGGATGAAATATTCTCAAAAAAGTATATTTGTTTCCATTTTTTCAGGCAAAGCCAAGATGCACTTTTATTTTCACTTTTTTCTTTTCTTTTCCTCCTGCGCTAGAACAAGCTGGGAAGAGCAATGCAAAGAAAGACCTCTGTTAGATTTTAAGACAAAGCTCAGCTAATATCATGGGGCTTTCATATTTCTCATATGGTGAAGCCCTTGCTAAGGAATTTTACTTATTGAGGACATTTACTTCTCTAGTGCATGTCCAGTCCACAGTAATATTTGAAAATGTGTCTATAATAATTTGTTGAGCAAGTGGACATGGATACTTTATTTTCAAGTGGCACCTACGTGTGGCAACTTCTGGCCTACGCAGTTCAATTTGATCCTGTGCTATAATTTTAAATTTTAATTGCTGTAAAAAATTATGGGGTCTTTAGATCTATTCTGCATGTATACATATACACACACAGACACATACATACACACAGACACATACAGATACATTCAAACACACACATGTATATAATACACACATAGATATGGAGATGTATGTATCTACCCATGGATACACATGCAAAATGTATGTGCACTACTCATCTAGATGCATAGAAAATAAAAAATCCTTTAAATTGTCTTTTTTGCCATTGCTATTAAAGAGGTTTGGGAAGGAGACCTATATTCTTGTGTTAGCAGCCAGTTTCAACCTGCTCTAAATTTACAGCTTAACCAGGATAAGCTCCATGAATTTCTCCTCTAATTCTGGAAGCACCATTTCCTTGGTATTACTGAGAAGTGATTTGTAGATTTTATTTTTTTATTTGTAATTTTTAGTACTTAAGAACCATTCAGGATTGTAAGGTGAAAATATAGAAAAATACAAGAGGTAAAAACTGGGCTTTGACTGCCAAAGTAGCACGAAAATTTTGCCTCAATCATTCTGAGGCTAAGAGGTGAAAGTAAGCTCTTCCCAGGATTGTCTTCCACCTTGTTTTACCTACTCCCTTTTGATTTGCTCCTGAGGGTAAAAGAGAGGGAGGAAAAGGTCATGCCAGCTCTGTGTATATTTCAAACCTATCCGTTTTTGACATGCATCAAAGACCAGACAAGGATCCAGACACAAAGGCATCATAAAGTTACTTTCACTTTACATCAGTTTCTTTATCAACACAAGCTCCATGCAAGAGATGAGTTTGGCTTAAGGAAGAGCCTTTTCTCTTTTATTTTTTAGCTGCTATCCAGCTTGTATTTATTAGATTTCCTCTTCTTCCACTGATAAGCATTGCTACTGTCATTTACTTATCAAGACAAAAAGACTTTAAATCTGTTCTTTAAGAGACCTGTATCTTCTCTCTGACACAACGCAGCTGGTAGCTTCCATTGCCGCAGAGAATGAAGTGCTACCAAGTGAAAATTAAGTGGAGTGCCTGTGACAATTAGCATTGCAGTTCTCCAGGGACTGAAAGTTTGGCAAGACTTCTTCCTCAAAAAAAAAAACCAACCAAACCAAAACCAAAACCAAAAAAAACAACAGAAATTGTTATAGCAAGAAACATATTAAGGAAAAAGAAATAAACATGAAAAAATTGGAAAAGTATATTAATCTAATATACAGAAACTAAGAATTATTTCAGTTTTGTCTAGACTAAGCAACCTTTCGCTCCTTATTTGCTACTTGGGATCTTCCACAAGACTTGTGATCTTTTTTCAGTCTGATGAGTAGTGTCATATCCTTATCCAATTTACAACTTCTTCTCATGTTGATAAATGTCTAGGTACTTAAAGTCAGCAACGCATAAAATTTGCCTATAGATGTCGATGCATCATAAATCCTTTAATGCGTACATTTCTCTGTAACCATTTTGAGGCTATAAAAAACAAGATATATTAGCATATCTCTGTGCAGAGAAAAAAAATTGCTGGGATGAAGAGTAGTTTGCTGCTGGATACAAAATAGACAAAACAGTTTTTTTCTGCTCTAGAAGCATTGCAATGTTCTGGAATGGAGAGAAGAGTGCACACACTTTATTCAGACAGAAATTTCATTTGCTTCCATGTGTTTTAATGATTACACAGTAAAATGTATAAACTTAAATTACTGTTATGTCAGTCTCTAAAATGAGAAGTTTAATCTGACAAAATACAGATGCATACAGTGGGATCACCTCTTGAAGTCTTTTCAATAATTGCATAGAACTGGGATGCTGTCATCAACTAATAGAATCATAAAGCAGCCCAAGTTGGAAAGGACCCTGCAAGGTCATCTCATCCAACCTTTGAGATGTAACTTCTTTCATCTTAAATCAGATGACTAAAATAAGTCAGATGAATTGCATCTTCAAAAGGCCTGTTGTTCTCCACAGCACTACTGGAAGCCAGCATAACTGGTATCTGCACCCTCTGAGACCATGATAGCTTTAATAGTACCAAAAGAAGATTTTAACTACAGAAATTCATATTCTACTTCTATTACCATAAACATCCATAATTAATGTCTATTCCAACTTAACTGAAAAGTCAATTTGTTATTTTTCAAGTTTTTTAATATTTAATAAAAAAACTTTTCTAAGGCAACAGTGGGTATCTACGCTAGAAGTTCTCAAAACAGGAAGTCCCCATGGCAATATTTTAAGCATTAAAAGTTCATTTCCCTGTGAAAAGCCTATTTGAGTATTTTTAATGTTATAATGAGTATTCCCAACAGAAAATGAAGCTTTTAAGCCTTGCTAAAACATTAATTGGGGCTTTCTACTCTATGGAGTCCAAAATTTAGATGAATAGTTTGATTCTCTATGGCCTCTTATGTTTAACCTTACAGTTCCAGTGGAATATCTTTATAGTTTTCAGGTGCTACAATTATGTTCCATGCATTCTTTAGGGCCACTTCTCACTGCTAAAAAGTGAAAATAAAAAAAAAAAAAAGGTGTTGACATCTCTAAGACCCAAGATATTTGCTTAATATTGCCTAGGTCAGTAAAAAGTATTGCAAAAGACAAATGTACAATTTCAAAGGATCTATTTATTTCTTTAAAAAACTGCAAAAGATATAGAGTGGAAAACAATTAGGTCCTAAGACAATAAATTTGAATCTGGCTTCACTTATATCTCTGATCTCAGCCGAAGTATTCTTTCTCTGTATAAGTGTTACTGAGAATAAATTCACATATTTTAATACCAACTTGAAAAGCAGATCTGTGAAGGTGTTGACTACTGCAGATGCACAGCCAGCCTTCTAATTATGCCAGATTAGCTAAAGAATTGTTCTAGGAAGATGAAAAAGATTATTCCATTAGTCATCCCATTCTCACTGCTGCCCTACACTAGAATCTGTGTAGGAGGAAGACATGTCTTCAAGTGTATCAGTTTTCTACTTGTGGTTCATTATCTATGGTGGTCTTAGATGAGCTTCTAAGAAAAATAAGACAAATGGCTGGGAAGATCAGCTCTGCATATTCTCTTCAGGAATAAAATATACTTCTAAAGGGATTATGTCACCCAGAAAATCCAAAATCTTTAAAATTCCTGACATACAATGATGTTCAACAAGGCCATGTTCAAAAAGGCAGTCATGGTGCTGTAGGCATATTTACACTTAATGTTGTGTTCTCTCCCTTGAATTCAAATCCTAATCAGCCACAATGCCTGATATTGATGGATCCTCAGTCTCTATTTTGGCAATTTCCCACTGTGTCTATTAATAAAGCAAAATTAAGTATAGAAGGAATGCAGTGTAGCACATGCTATGTCCCTCGGAGATGTCCCTTCAGTGGCAGTGCCCCAAAGGGTCTCCATACGGCAATGCTGAGAGTACAAGGGATGTACAGCACTTGGCTGAGGAACTCAAGAGTTCACAGTGCTGCTGTACACCACCAGTAACAAGAGTGATTCAACGCACAAACCTAACACAATGTTGGAAAAAACTTGCACTTGTTGGGTGTGGATTCCCTATTTATTCTAAATTATTTATACGACTAGGACTACTGTAACCAGTTAGGGTCTTGAGGTAGAAGTCAAAAGAGCTAAGCTTAACATCTAGTTAAATCATTACTTGTCTGCTGCACCATCTAGATTTTGAAGCACTGAGTAAAAGACTAATATTGTCTTCAAAATTGATTTTTTTACATTGCCCATCCAGAATGACAAGCTGGCATCGCAAAAGAGGAGAAGACTGTTGCTTGCCACTAGGGCAAGTCGAACTTTTATTTTTAAACACTTCACATCTAAGTAATTCATCTTTCTGACCCTAGAATGTGAAGCTCCTCATGAAGACTGAGAAAAAAAACAGTAGGGAGTAAACAACTGATGGGTAAAATGAGATGAATCTCTTAAAAAAAAAAGGCCTTTGCATTGCTTTTCATATTAGAAAGTCTTGCAAATTACTTAGATCCCATTTCTCTCACTGTACTAAGCAAGAGAATTCATTCATTTTGGAAAACATAACTTCATCTCAGCTCTCTTTTTTATAAGAAGAGAAGTTTTGGTTGTTTTGGTTTTTTGTTGGTTTTTTTTTCATGTCTGTTGTTTCCCAGTGAGATAAAAATTTATTATGGAAAATTTTGAAATTGACTTCTTTCATGAGACTGGTGATAAATATGCATGTCTATATGTCTAATGGCTAACCGTACAAATATGCGTTTCAGTCTTCACTCCTTTGCATCAAATTTTATGAACAAGATTTTTGGAAATAAAGAACATTGTGACAACACAAAACTGATAGGGCAGAGAATCATAATCTTACTCTATTAAGCAATTACTCTGTTGCAATTATGATTTATGAGCTTTTTCTACCTACTTTTGTACTGGTTCAAGTGGCAAAAGAGAGCAAAGTGCAAAGCCGAATTAAGATGTGGTCTAGTGAGCAACTGTCTTGTGTTTATCTATTTCTTGCTGAACTAAAACAGGAAAGAATTTTTAGGTTGTTTCAGGGATCTTTCTTGTTTGGATCTTTGTTGTTAGGAACAGCTAAATCCTCTCCTATTTGTAAGTTGAGTAATTTAAAATATCAGTGCCCTGAATTAATCTTTCTGATCCAGATCACTAAGTCTTTCCTTTTACCAGCCTTTCTTTTTGTTGGACTTTATCTCAGTTTCTCTCTCGCACCTGCTGCCAGATCAATCTCAAATCACACAAACTTCAGCAGAATGCCTATAGACTACTTTTAGTGGAGTAAATGAGTTAAATGAATTAGATATGTCTTTTAAGATTTGTAAACTTTTTTTTCTGCAGCACTGTAAAGTGTTAGCTAAGTAAGACTGCAAATGTTGTGGTTCTATTTTTAAAGACTTTTTTTTATGATCCTGCATCAGACTTTTAGCTCTGGATGAGTAACCAAATTACCTCATTGTGGTGACCCATTTATTCTATCACAGCCTTTGCCACTTGCCATGGTTATTACTCAAGAAGTCACATTTCAAATGTCTGTTCAAACTCCTCAGCTCAGGCATCTCTTCTATTAATTCATTATGGTGCTTTCCAGAGAAAAAGACAAAAATTTTTCCAAACAAAAAGCTATGGCAGCACAAATATATTGATAAATAATCTGTTGATAGAATTGGTGTGAGTTCTCTAATTCCTTTATGAGATAGATACATGAATATTCATTAAGGGTGATTTTCTCACACTTCACTTTGACATTTTCTTGCCTGAAAAATAGTCATCTCACCCAAGTGGGATGACTCAGTGTGTCATGGATTTAGAGACAATCTGTCTTTTCAGATAAACACCCAAAGGAATAAAAACGGGCTAGCTGGATAAATTGTTTGGACTTGAGGGAAAAAGGTTTGCCATGCCCACCTGTTTCTAGGACAGAGGCAGAAATTATGATATTACTTTGAAAAATCTTACCTGTTATATTTAAAATTTTTCAGTTTTAAAATATCTATTCTTTAAAAGAGAGACCAAAGTAAGGGACCGGTGCAAAAATCATCATGATGTATTCCATAGAGAGATGACAAAAACAAACCCAAAAAAAAAAACCATATTGTTTATTGTACTCTGGATCAGCAAGGTACAGTCAATTTACTGGCATGTATTACCAAAAGTTAGTGGTGGCATTGTCATCATGATCACAGCTATAGTCTTAGGTATTTCATCACTTATATAAAAGTTAGAATATATTTATATATTTTATATAATATTATATATATATATATTTATAACTGTTTCCTTGTGTATAGGTAAACGATGACCTAGTATTTGTTCAGGAAATAGAATAGAAATATGTTTCAATACTGAGATCTAGCTCTCAAAATAGCATTATTAAGACAGGAGATTCATGACTTCATTATTAGATGTAGCATGCAATTAAAAGAAAAAAACCGGAACAGCCCACACACAGAATCCTCTTTGCCAAGTAAGACAGGAATTTGAACAGATGGAGTACAATGTGTAGGGACTTCTACATAATCTTTTTGATACAGTATCAAAACATGAAGACTTCAAAAAGGGCTACAGAAGCAGATCTGATACAGTTTGTGACAGCTTAGGTTGTGTTCTAGGCTTTTTCAACAACCAGTTGCAGAGAGAGAGGTATAAGGATCCCTCTTCCCTGTACCTAATGCTTTTAAGAATGTATTGCAGGAAGAGGCAATGCCAGAGTTGAGTAGTCTCCAGTTCCAGACAATAAGAAAACAGTAAGGCCAGTGAAGTGGGACAGAAATGAAGAGCATAGTAATAGTGACTTCTTCATTAGAAAACGTTGACAGAGGTAGTAAGATTTAAAGATCATTGCTATATTGTACACTGCTCAGTGCATTAAAAAGACACTGTGCAGCAGGAAATCTATGATAGATTACGAGACATAAAAACCTGCTGGAAGCAGTCCTAAAGGGCAAAGCACCCACAGCTGAGGTTGAATACCACACCAAGCTGGGCAGGAGTGTTGATCTGCTGGAGGGTAGGAAGACTCCCCAAAGGGATCTGGACAGGCTGGATTAATAGATTGAGGCAAATTCTATGAGGTACAACAAGGTTAAGGGCTGGATCCTTTTCTTGGGTCACAACAACCCACTGCAGTGCTATAGGTTAGGGGCTAAGTGGCTGGAATGATTTTAATTGAAAAAGAACCTGGGAGTGCTGGTCAGGAGCAGTTGAATGTGATCCAATGTGTGCCCAGGTGGCCAAGAAGGCCAATGGCACCCTGGCCTGTGTCAGCAACGGCAGGGCAGCAGGACCAGGGCACAGATTGTCCCCTTGTATTGGGCACTGGTGAGGTAACACTTCAAGTCCTATGTTCAATTTTGAGCCCCTCAATTCAAAAACAACACTGAGGTGCTGGAGTGAGGTGATACTGAGGGAGCTGGGGCTGTTTAGTCTGGAGAACAGGACACTGTTCACTGATCGGTAGAGCTGATCACTCTCTACAAATACCTGAAAGGATGCCGTAGTGGGATAGGTATTGGTCTCTTCTCTCAAATAGCAAGGGCTAGGATAAGAGGGTATGACCTCGAGTTGTAACAAGGGAGATTGAGATTAGATATTAGGAAAAATTTCTTCATGGGAAGAATTTTTAAGTATTGAAACAAGCTACCCAGGGAAATAGTTGAATCACCATCCCTGAAGGTAATAAAAGATGTCTAGATGTAACACTTAGAGAAATGTTTTAGTGGTTGACCTGGCAGTGTTAGAATTATAGTTGGACTATGATTTACTTTTTAAATAAGAAATGCATTGATATAATTTTTTAGGAAAATTTATGTGGTAGCACAGGATAACATATCTCTATTCCAGTGGTTTCTAAGACTTATGACTAATGACTTATGATAATTCAGTGTTGTTGTCAATCTGAGAATAGATTTTTAAAATTTTTTCACAAAACAATAGAGGACCTAAAGTGTGTGAAGAAAAAGTCCCTTATAAAAAATATAGCTGCAATTAAAGTAGGGCAACAATTCTATAGTCTAATAGAGCTATTGTATAATGCACTTTATTTGCAAGACCAATTCTGTCAAGAACTTGTAGCCATAGCAGCCAAAGTTTGCTTCCAGATATCTACCTGCTCTTCTTACTGCCTTATGTGTGAAAAACAATGTCCAATTTTGAAGGCTGTCATCACCCAAATAAATCAATCTTTACAATTTCTTTTTTATGATGAGTCAATACAGACTGAAAATTTTATATAAGTGTATGAATAAACAGTATTGAAGTCTTTCAGGTTACCTAATGTTAGTTTTAAAAATTCTTCAGAACCATTGCTAAATCTGCCACTTGAAAACAGAAATTCTGATGGCCAGCAAAAGATCAGGGAAACGACCTTAAGAATAAACTGTCTCTAATTACTGATTTTTACAGTATGATGAAAACCAAAATCCTATGTATTTGTGTAGTCATGTCATTTATTTTCCTTTTATTCCTCCTTTTGTCCACTTTATTGAAATACTCCAAGAGGAATTATCATGAGAAGTACCTTGAAGTTAGACTATAACTTTCACTTGTTTAAATGAGTATTAGAAATTACAGAATCTTTTTTTATTTTTCAATTAATGAAACATTTTATCATACTAATACAAGTTATTTAGAACCAAAGACATTTAACAAAACCAAGATAATGATTTAATTTAATTTGATCTAATTAAAATAAAAAATTTCTATATTTTACTTCTATCAGCATTAAAGCCTCTGTATTTTGCATATTGATCAAATCTCCTTTTTTTTTTTTTTTAATTTTTTTTTCCATTGATAAGTAGGAGATTTTTCTTGCCTTTGCTCTACTGGTTGCTATTAATACTCAATATTCCCTATGAAGCTCATACTTTCCTCCATCTTTTCTCAAGGTAAGAAAATTTAAAGGCATTACACTGTAGTACAATATATGCACTTTCTGCTGTGACATTGTATGATTAGCTGATGGTTCATTCTCTCAGTGTTTTATTTCTTTCTGATGACCACTATAACTGGCTTTACTTAGTTTGAGGTTTCCTGCTCATCATTAATTTTTTTCTCTTAAAGTATCACATTGTATTTTGTATGTTGACTGCTATAGATTTGATCCAATAGTATTTCTTCTTTCATTCCTGTTGCCTATGTTTCCCTATATTGCTCTCTCAATGGTTTTACTCTACATCATTAATGCTTTCCAATCTAATAATATTGCTCAGCACTGTTGCATTGAATCCAAACTGTAGTTACAATCAAACTATTTCTCTGAAAGCATGGTTGCAAGTAAGGCTGTTGAATGGCTGGAAGTGTTCTGTAGTTTAGTGGTTTTTGGTCTACAGAAGTCGTGCTAGACCCGCCCTCTTTACTGGAAGTTTCTCAGTCCTGAAATGTACTTCTGCTTTTCAGATTAGTTTTTTCAAAGGTTTATAAGGAAATATTGTCTTGATGTTTTTTCCCAACCACTTGCATACTCTTAACAAGCTGAAGAAAATCTAGCAGAGGGTAACATTCTGAAAGGTAATATTTTCCCTACAAATACCTTAAAGATACACTTCAAGAACAGAGTAGAGCTATCCACTCAGGGGCAGGTTACACCACTAATTTTATGCCAAACTTCTTTGAACTATCCAATTCACACATTTGCACCAGCAAGGAAGGAAGCTAGGAAAACTATTTTAGGCACTGCTCTTCAAACATTTGGATAAAACATAGACTGAGGAAAGAAGAGTACCCTGAAACATGGGGAATATAGGAAGTTATTGTACTATTGACCACAGGGTTAGTGTAGGAAAGGAGAACCAAAAGAAATTGTGATCAATAAGTAGATATGTGTGAGATTTTGCCTATTACACAGAAAATCTGTGGGGAAATATAGGATTGAAAAACAGATTTAGTCAATTCAGTGTCTTGTTGAATTAGTATCACTGGTCCTCATGTCGGCTTTGGGTGCTTGTAGTATTTGAATACAGAGTAGCATTATTAGTCACTGTTGGAAAGGAACATTGTGTTTTCTACGTTTCTAGTCCTGAATTTCATGTTACCAGTCTTTGTCTTTAGTGGTTTTGTGTTGTTCTTTTAGCACTTTGGATTAGATACCCTTGCTCTCTGTATAATTTATTCAGTATTAGATTGTTCTGAGAAACAGATATCTCCAGTTATAGTAGCACCAGATGCCCACCATTGTTTTTATTTTCTTCAGAATATAACTGTTCTAGAATTCTGAATCAGAAATTTGAGTATCAAGTTCTGGGTTACTTCTTCATTTGAATTAAAACAACCAAAAGCAAAACTTACCACATCAAAAAAACCCCTTCAATGAACAAATTCACAAAAACAATTGAATTTCAAAGAGAGAGAAAAAAAACCCTTTCAATTCTCTTATCACCTGTTTGAATGTTTCACAGCTTTAGTCTCACTCACTTCTCTTTCCTTATCTCTTCCCATTGACAGTTCTATGAAGAGATTAAATTCTTACATGTACTGCTTCCAGACATGGATATGGTTTCTTGTCTGGAAAAGCAACAATTTTATTAGTATGGGTCCATTTGTCTAGTTTTGGTTTTTATGTGTTCTGGGTCAGGTAGGACCTCATCAGTTTGACTACTTGTCACCAGACTTCATCTACCAACTGCTGTGCAATGAAATGAAAAGCATCCCTGCTTGTAAAAATTAATGTTTCCTTTTTAAGACATGTTGTGTACTGTATCCAGCTATGGCAGTCTAGCCAATCCCACAAGCCATTTTAGAGTTCCCATGAGCTGGAGACTAAGATATATAAGTGTCAATGAACAAACAGTTCAATTCGAGAGACTATATGAAACATAATTGTCCTAATAAATTGATACAGACATTTCTCTGTCCATGATCAAATTCTGATTCTTGCAACCTTTTTCAAAATTTAGCCTCTGTGCTTGCTGAGAAATAAGTTTATAAATGCTTCTAGAGACTGGCAATCTCTTACCACATTTTTAAAAACGTTTCTGACCATCTGTTTGACTGGGGGTGGGGGGTTGGGGTCTGTTTGGTCTTTTGTTTCTCTTATAATTGAAGATTTTATTTATTTTAGTCTTTCATTTTCCTCCCAGACCTTAAGCTTGAGATCAGAAATTTTTAAGTTAATCAGACTGAAACACATACATCCACTGTCAGTGATCTTATATCAATGTATTCTAGTTCCTATATGTTGAAGTATAAGCAGAAAAAAAAAAAAATCCCACATTAGCAGAAATGGGGAAGCTAAAAAAATGAATTCAGGAAAACAGCTGTGTGCTCTTGAACTGAAAAAAATAATGTTACTCTTAGTTCAACAACTGATATATGCATTGTATGGATGAATTTGAATTCTCATTGCTCAACTACTTTGTAGTTCAGAAACATCTTTAAAAAAAAAACAACAAAAAAACCCAAAAGCAAAAAACAAAAGAAACACAAAACATTAAACTGAAAAAAGTATTTTGAAAGTACTTTTTTAACAAGTCAAGGTTATAAGAGTTGTGTTTGTGAAGACAAACAACATAACCTCCTTTCAGTAAAGAAGGTTAAAGGATGTGAGCAAAAAAGAAAAAAATGAAAATTACAATAGCATAGAAAATCACAAACTTTCATTGCCAAGAGATCTTTTTTGTCTTATGCCGTGAACACAGAACAGTTTCCAAAATTGTGTTTTTTCAAATCTCCATTTTTCTGCTCCAGTTTGATGTAAGGATTCAAAAAAATAGAATGTCTTTCAAGTTTCACCTGCAGTGTGAGCAGTTTCATCTTTTCTATTCTGCAGTAAGAAAACAGGATAATTACCTTTCTTTACCTTGTAATTCTTTGGCATAATTAAGAACCATTCTATTAACCCACTTTTGGAGAGGTCAGCTATTCCTCAAAATGAAAGGTAAGAAAAATGAAATTAACATATGAGTAATAGGTATACAATGAGTAATACATATTTTTGTGTCTTCCCTTGAAGCATTGTGGTAAAAGGTTTCTAAGGATTAGTGGTGGATTAGCCATGCTGAAAGTTAGAACATTTTTCAACTGAAAAATCCAAATAGCTGTACAAAGAATGGATTATCTTCCCCCCCCCCACTTCCCCCAGTCTAGACAGGGCAATCTGGTTGATGAGGTATTCCTTCGAAGTCTAAATAAAGAAAACAGCCATGAAGAAAATAGCCACTGTGAAACAATATATTTAAAAAAAATAAAATAAAAATAAAAAATAAAAATAAAAAAATCAATAGAATCATTTAAACATAAAGGAGTTTCTACATTTTATCCAAAAAAGACCGAAGAAATTATCAGTAATTCAGTTTCAGAGAATTCAATACTTTAAAAAATAACTATTTAACAAAAAAGAAACTGAAACAATGAGCAATTGTAAGCAACCAAACAGAAGTGTTTATTCCTTGATCTTTCAAATTAAATCAGGAAGTCCCTGAAGTTAGAAAACTTGCCATTGACTTCATGGGAATAGGAAAAGATCCTTTCTCAGTTGACATATATGCTCCAGAAAGATGACAATTTCTACAGGACCAACAGCTAGAAGCTCACTGTCACACTCCTATACCAAGTTCAGCTGTGGAGCTAGCAAAAAAAATTCTTGCCTCATCAGGACTCGCCACATTCCTTTCACCAGTGAGCATGAGTGCTCTACAATGACTACTTGCCTGACTCTTCTCTTTAGAAAGGAAGTGTTCTTTCACATTTTACATCCACAGCCTTAAGCCTTGCACATATAAAAGAAATTGCCCTGTAACAACACAAAAAAGCAGTCCTTTGCATCCTAGCTGTAGGTCTTTGTTTTAATAGTCCTTCATTCCGCTGAATGTGATAGGCCAGGATGAAAGCTCTAGTAGCTGCAGAGGCAGAGTAACTATTGGTCAAGGAGTTCATCACTGATGTAAAAATAAAAAGTATTTAATTTGTGTAATACTGTAATTAATTGTGTAAGCTTTGACATTCAAATGGGATTAAAGGCTATAGAAGCCTTTAGACTGTTTTAGTTTGCATAGAACTCAATGCTGCTAACAATCAAATCCTGTGCAAAACTAACTCTAATAGTCATAATGATCTTTGAACTACAGTTTATGTAAGCAACAGTTTCCAAAACCTCTGAAAATCTGCGTTATTATTACTCTTCCAATAATGCCCTGGAGGACTGCATTTTATCTGGTGTTTTACTAGAAGTCTGTCTGATTTATGTAGGAATTAGAGAAAACATCTCAAATAGGTCTGCATAGTAAAAGTCACTTTTCCCTCAACATTTAAAATTGTTTTTGTGACAACAGTCTCGACTGCTGTATAGAAAAATAAATTAAAATAACACTAATTGTGTTTAAGAAATAATCTAAAGTATCCATTGTCTTTCTTTTGAGTAATGAAATTTAGTGAGATACCCAGTTAATAAAAGCAACCATGATTGAGGACTGATTTGAGCTATCTATATTTTAGGTACCCAGTTCAGAGGCTATAACTGTCCTGCAAAATACATGACTATGTATCTAGCTTGGGTATATGGCCAGGCTTTTGACATGATTTTAAGATTCAGCCAGGTCACATTCTGTGCTTCTGTTTCCAGGAAAAGGAAACCATGTGGACTTAAAGAGAGAAGACAACTGCACAATTCTCTGAATTATTACTGCAGAATATACACTGCAGTACCTCTATATAATGTAGTCAGGAGTTAACTCCTCTGCTGCAATAAGAATATTAAGTCATCTTTAAGACATAAAGATTTTTAGTGCATCTGATTCATAATTTGATTTATGACTTATGCCAAAAAATGGTCAAAAGACAGCATCTTTCCTTTTTTCAGTGAGAGAACATAACCCAAACTGCCAGTTAGTCCCAAAGAGATTTGAAAAATTGGCTGTTAGATGAAGAAGGAAAATTGAGATAATTTTGTTTTGGTACCTCACATAATAGAAAAATGAATATTTATAGTGAACTGAGGAAGTCTAATTTCAGTCATAGTTCAAAAAAGAAAAATTTTCCCTGCAAAATTGATCCCAACTTAAAAAAAATATCCTTGAGCAAAAAAGTATTTTCCCTTAAAAATCCTCAAATTCAACAGTACATTGTCCTTAGAAAGAAAACATTTTATTTATTATATTTATTACTTATTGCATATATAAGCAGCTTTCTTTCTCTAGTTTTCTACTGTAAAAGTTGCCTTAACTTTTGTACATGTTCTCTAGGCTTTGTCAATTTTTTCACCCAGACTTTCTCAGACATCAGAAGAAAGAAACAAAACAAAATTTAAAAAACCTCCAAAAATAATAATAATAAAAAACCAAAAAATCCCAAAAAAACTAAACAAAATAAAAGCAGACATATGAAAATGCAAGGCCAGCAAGCACACAAAAATATAGCTTTTTAACTTTCTGACTTTATAGACTTGAAAAAGAAATGGCTGAAAGAATTATAAAAAGGCTGAAAATTAGAAAGAGAAAAGATGTGGCAGCGGAATCTTGAAATGAGACAAAAGAAAGAAAAAGAAAGGCCAAACAAGAAAAGTAAATTATCATAATGAAAACTAAAAGCCTTCCTTCATCTGTCTTAAAAATAGATGCCAATGTTTTGCAGATTAACTTTGGGTTTGTAATTATGGACTTGTGGAGTAATGAATGCTGGTGAACTAAACTGCTCACTTAGGGAGTGTAGATAAATCCACGCAATAGCAGAAACAGCTGTTGCCCATTATGCTTTGCTTTTTGATGATAAGTGGTAAGAAAGGTTGGGAAAAGGTGACCATTCAGCACTTGTTATTATGAGGTAATGGCTCCAGTGATGTTAGCAAAATAATTAAAACCACCATCAGTCCTATTCTCTCTGATGACACTTAATGGTGTTTCCATCTCTCCCTGCTCTCCTAAAATGTATTCACATACGGAGTAATACTGGAGGTTAGGGTAAAAATGGAACGAATCACAATTAAAGAAGATTTTGTACATTACATATATTGGCCTAATCTAAGCTTGGTAATTCAGTGTTCCTACAATATATATTTAAATCAAAACTGTTACTCTTGTTCTCATAACAGGAAAAGTAAACCTTGTTCTCTGTTATAGCTTGACTGACATTCTTTTTCCATATATTGTTCACAAAAGACACATAAACTTTCACATAAACATCTCCAGCTTTCTTTGTCTTCTTAGTCATCCCATATGCAAGGAAAACCAGGTATCTTATTCTGATAACAAATATCCTAATATTATTGAGCAGGGTTCCCTTTGGGAGCTAAACTTCTACCCAGTCAATCACTTGCCTTCTCACCCCACAAGCAGGACAAAGCTAAAATACATGAACAGGAATGAGAACACTTGTGGTAGGTAGAATAGGGAGATTGTTTACCAATTACCATCTCAAGAAAAAAAAAACAACAAAACCTTGCCTTAGAAGAAGTTAATTTAATTTATTACCAAACACAATACATACTTGCAGGTATTGGGAAGCAATAAGGCAAACACCAATTTGCATTTTCCCAGGTTCTTTATTCCTTCACTGCTAACTCTGCTTTCTCTTCCTTCATGAGCAATGCAGGGAGATGGAGATTTGGAGTTACAGTCAATACATAGCAGTTTGTGTCTGCCACTTTCTCCTCCACACTTTTATCCTCTTCTCCAGCATGGGTCCATGAGGAAAATCTGCTACAGTGTACATTCTCCATGGGCTGCAGGGATTTTCTTTTCCTCCATGGGACACCTCCACCTGCCCTTCCTTCTCTAACACTCTTGCTCCTTCCACTGCTACTTGCTCTTTCCCCTCACACCACCACACCACCCCTGCCTCATGTCCAGAGTAATTTTTGCCTTTTCTTAAATACACCACTACCTTGGATGGCAATTTCAAGGTTTGGCTGTACCTTCTGATTGTCCCTTTGAAGGCAAATGGAAAGAAAGAGTCATGTCCTTCACAACATCTTGTGACAGACACCATCCCTGCACCCTCTGCAGCTGACAGCGTGCCGACACCAGCACCCAGGGCAGCCTTGCACTAGGTCCCATCAGATGTTTGTAATACAGGAAGCCTTAAAAGGGAAAGCCTTCATTTAAATAGTTGAGTTACTTAAGGTTTTTAGTACCACAGACATTGATAAAATGACTTGAAGAATGGCCAAGCTCTATCCAGAATAAGCAGTTAGCCTCGGTTTAACAAAGAGCCATTTATTTGTGTTAAATTAACTGAATTAAATAGGTTCAGATTTTTTTTTCCCACACAGTCAACTGAGGGGCCTTATTCAATTTTATAAGCTTTAATAATCTGTGAAAAGATACTCTTAGAAAGACCAGGCCCACGACCCTGAACACCCCATCAACTGGATCAATGCTGGAGCCAGGGTGGGTGACTTTTATTTCTTCCTTTCTTCCTTACTTTCTTCCCCCTTCTCTCCCTCACTCTAATTTTCCTCTCTTTTCACTTTCACCCTGCCCGTTATTAAAAATCCATGACTGTGTGCATATACTAGAAGGTAAGGTACTAATTTATACCAATTTCCATGTGAAATGGAAAACTGAAAATTTTTGAAGACCCTCTAACTTTTATAATTTCTTTTTCACTATGAGAATCTTTACATCTGAGTGCTCCCTTCCATGTGGGAGTGGGAAGCTATTCTTTTATTCAAGATTTTGGACTAGTAAATTAAATCATAGATTGCTACCTGCTTGGGAAGATGGAAGAGAGAAGAACACAGCATATATTCATTCAGTCATCAATTCTTAAAAATCCTTTAATACTGAAATTGTGGCTTGTTTTATCTTCTTTATCCAATGGGTGGTTAACAAAAATGGCCCTTCTCTGTAATGAATGAAGCCTAACTCTATGACAAAGGAAAAGATCAAATAGAAAAAAAAACAAACAAAACCTTACCACAATAAACAGTGCTCACTAAATAAACAAATAAATAAATGTACAGTAATGAATAAGAAAATTTCTTAAACTTGTGCACATATTATATATGTATACAATGCATAAATATTGTCAAAATTGGGTAGAGATACAGCTTTTTTTGAATTGACTAAAATGAAGATTTTGAAGATACTGAGTACCTAGTGTCGTGGCTCCCTAATGTGGAATTTAGAAGACCCCAAAAATATCAGTAAGAGAGAAATGGAGTATGTATCCCTCTGAAATGTTTAACTTTCTGTTGCTAGCATATGCTTACTAGTTTACCAGTTGGAAGTAAAGAAGGTCTTTAGGAGATCAACATGAAGAGGGAGACAAATAATTGAGGTAACCTGGATGTCCCTCTGCAGATCCTAAAAGGCTTTGACAGCTGTCGAGCCTACAGGAAATACAAATAGTTCTTTTAGACCTGCTGGACTGACTTATCCTTTCCTTCTGACAATGCTGATGTCGTAAGCCTCAGGTGTAAGTGAAGTGATTCTGGAAATCCATAGATTGTATTCCAGACATATTATATTGATTATATTGATTATATTGATGATACTTATTATGTTGAGGATATTGATGATATTGATTATAATCTAAGACAAATCTCAGCTCACTTGTCGCATTAAAATACGTGCATGACAAATCAATAAATATGAATGTGCTTAGTAAGAAATAGTTGTTCTAAACTAATTTTAAAACTTATACCAGTATTAGATTCTTCATTCCGCATAGGGAGGGAATTCTATTATCTTGCTGCACCCTGAAGAAGATAAGTAGAGATTTCAAGTAAACAATTTAGATGGGAAATAACTATTTTTTATATATTAAATATATAGCTTAAAAATTTCTGTAGCAATGAAGAGACTAGTCTTCTTTAACTTAAAAAAAAATGTAATAAAGAAAAACTAGACTATAAGAGTGTAGCTAGACCAAAATGCCTTATACTTGAACAAATGAGTAACTACTATTTGAAAGGTCACTAGGAAAGTATTAGCATTCAATCAGAAATGAAAACATAGATTTATTTTCATCAAATTAAAACTAAATAGGGAAATCAGATATCCTTCCCCAAATTCTTGTTATGGGTAAAAGACAAACCACCATGTATGGTGTACTCATGTATTTACTGTTAGCATAAATGAAGTATTAACCTTGCACCTAAAATACAAATAGTAATTATTATTACAATTGCAATGGATGCTACTTATTCTAGAGTAAATTATCTAGTCACTTCTCCAAAAATATTCCAATGAAAGTGCTATACATGAAATTCTTGCTATCTTCCTACCTTCTCTGGAACCCTTCCCAGGTTTCTCTGGGTCAGCAGAGTTAGGTTTTGCCAATAAAATGTAAAAGAGCATTATGAGAAGTCACCGTCACAGTGTCCAGGATGCATTAACACTTATAGCTGGGAAACCTTTTTTATGAATCTTGGGGTCTGCTTAGGGTTATTTCTAAATGTTTTCTTCTTGCTGGTATCTTTTTCATTACCTCAATGATGGTCTTTGAAAATTTCATAAAAAATTGGTGCTGTACTCAAAAAGAGTATGTGTACTTTCACATGTAATAAAATAGGATGATGAAATAGCCACTTAGAATTTGAAATATATGTATATATACATATATATATATGTATAAACATAATTAGTTTTCCACCTTTTTGTCAATTAATAGCCTCAGTTAATTATAAGGCACTAAAATAAAGCCCCATTACTTGTTATATAGTCATTGATTGGGTTTGTTAGAGCTCTATGATGTATAAGCACTTATAGAGTTAAGCTAAAAAGTGTTAGCTGGTAGTCAACTCGTCACTTGACTATTAGACAATAGTTTTAACAGCTAAAACCAACAGAGGCCAAGACAAGTCCAGATAACTGCTGAGATCCTGCAGTGTCAGGTCAATACAGCCTCTGTGGCCTTTTACTAGTAACTGCACAAGTCATATTTGTTGGGCTACAAGTATATCCACAAAAAGAAGAGAGACTGCTATACTTTTTCTTGAAATAATTCTTAAGCAGCCAAGAAAATTTATTTGCTCATGTAATTTTCTGTATTTTATATTCATATGTAAATCTTTTATCTCACCACCTGTTCATAAAAATCAAAGATTCAGCTGCCTCCAAAATTCATGCCATACTCCATCTCATTCCAAGCCATGGAATGTCTACTCCTCCATTACCACTGTTAAGTTCAGTAGTACAAGAAGCAAAGAAAGCTTTGAATGTTCAGTGAAAATATGTGAGAAAATAAAAAACTGAAAAATATGAATATTTTTACAATATGATATCCAGAAATTCATGGCAGATGTAGGTAGAGATAAAAATGTGGTTGTGCCCAATATATTGCAGTTACTTAACTAGCAAAACCCAAAATATTACTCAAATTGAAGTAACCAATATAAAATTATTTATTCAGGCAGTGTCTGTATTTAAGATGACAGCTAAGAAAAAATGCTCAGAACAGACAAAATTTTGTTAAAATTACAGGGACTATTGAGGTCAGACTACTGAGACTATAACTTGCTGGAGGTGTACTCCATACCATCACTCAGATCATTAATGAAGGTGTTTTACAGGACTGGTCCCAGTATTGATGTCTAGGGTACATTGCTAATCACTGGTCTCCAACTCAGCTTTAGGCTGCTGATTGTCACAGTCTGGGCCCAGCCATTTAGCCATATTTCAATCCACATCACTGTCTGCTCATCCAGCCTACATATTAGGAGCATCTCTATGAGAATCTCAGGGAAGACAGTGCCTAAGGCCTTCCTGAAGTCCAGGTAGGCACTGGTGTCCTCTGGTGTTTCCTTGTCTGCCAGGACACTCATGTCATCATATAAATTAATCAGATTGGTCAAGCATACATTTCCCCTGGTGAAGCCATGCTGATTAATCCGGATTATTTTCCTTTAGTACCTGAATCTGGAAATGGATTCCAGGATTAGCTATTTCAGCATTTCATCAGGGTTCAAGGTGACTAGCCTTTCATTTCTTAGGTCACATCCTTGTTGCCCTTCTTGAAGACATGAGTGATCTTTGTTTTCCTCCAGTCATTGGGAATTTCTCCCAGTTTAAATGATCCATCAAAGATCATCAAAAGTGGCATCACAATGACACCTGCCAGTTCCCTCAAGGATTGTGTGTTTGGTCCATGGATTTATGGCTTGTGAGTGGGTCAAGTGTCCATAGATTTATGGATTTTCAGTTGGTTTATGTATTCTCTGATCTGGACCTGATTGTCTTCCAAAAATGGTCCATCTTCCTGATTCCAACCTTTTCCATGGTCTCTTGGAACTGAGATTCCTGTAAGCCAATTTGAGTAGTAAAGGTGGGGGCAAAGGAAGCATTTAGTATCTCGGCCTTTGCCATGTGTAAGCAGGTTCTCCATCCCATTAAATAATGTGCCCACATTTTCCCTAGCTTTTCTGTTGTCATTGTTCTGGTTCCAGCCCAGACCAGTGGGAGGGGGCATGGCCAATAGCAATTGCTGCTGGGGTGGAGAAAAGAAACTCTGGCTTCCCAGAAGAGAGGGTGTTCCTTTCTAGTCAGAGAAAGAGTGGATTGGCTGGAGGGTCTGTCTGCTATGGTTTTTCGTTGTGCTGTGCTTAGTGGGCATTTTGCATGTGAATCACCCTCTCTGTACACAACATTCACATTGTTGCTGTTACTGTTCTCTTTCTTATCTCATTGCTGTTTCTAGTAAATTGTTATCTCAATGCGTGATCTTTGCCTTTTGTATTTCCAAGCTGGAGGGGAAGTTCAAGGAAGTTCAGGGAAGGGAAGTTTCAGGGAAGTTTCAGGGAAGTTTCAGGGAAGGGAAGTTTCAGGGAAGTTTCAGGGAAGTTTCAGGGAAG
>JAWWMU010000001.1:58261672-58280930 GCA_035048155.1 Cinnycerthia olivascens
CCTGTTACAACAGCTTTTGAGAATTTTGAATTTCCTTTGGATGTTAAGGAAAACACAGTTTTGTTGCTATTTTGTTGTTTTTCAGGTCTCCTCAGTGTAGCCCACAAAATGTTTTGGGTAAAGAAAGAATTTTCTAGGAAGGTCATTTTGAAATCTGCCCTGAGGGTAGATAGTCAAGAGAACATTGAATGTGCGAGAAAATGAGCGAGTTCTTGGGGATATTCTCTGCTCCAATGGTTTAGAAGTTCACTCTGAGGAGGGTAGACTGCAATCTACCTGGGAGTCGAGCTTCTCAGGAGAAGTATCCCACTGCATGTTGATCTGGAAACTATACAAGAACAAATCTATAAACAACCATTTTAAAAACAAATCTGCTACTACATCAATTTCATCTGGAGTAAAGACATGGAGTACTTTTAATGCTTAGATGAAGCTTGTGAGTTCAGACAGCCTCATTTCCATAGCAGCCAAATTTTATGAAGCCCTAAGCCAATTATTTAATTAGCTAATTTGCTCAGTCACAAATAATTTGCACGTAGCTCTAAATGTCAGATTTGAAAACACTGGGGACACTTAGTCCTAGTGGAAAGCATATTACTGAGACTAGAATTCCCTTACAAGATTTTTCCTGGAAGTCTCAACAGGTTTGAGGAATGAAGATCAGTTTGTATTGATGATTTTGTTGAGGAGCGGGGAGGAAAGAGTAGAAAACAGTAGTACGAATCTTAATATATTTTAGTGCCTTGGTTTGAGCAACAGGTGTCTGCTAAGGAGGCAGAAGCCTCCCTTGGAATGGAGAATGTAAACCCCTCCCTCTGAATTACTAAAATTTTGAAACTAGGGGCTCTCAGACAAAAATATGGGAATAGGAATAACAGTTCTTTATTAGGAGAATTAAAATAAAAATGCAGTAATACAAAAAATCCACTGACAGAGTCAGAATACAACCTGACACCCTGTGGGTCAGGGTGTTGGTAGCAGTCCAGTTGCAATGGTGGCTGCAGCCCTCCTGGAGTGGCAGATGTGGCTGTGTTGAAGTAGTGATCCTGTAGAATGTTGCAACCCTCTGCTGAAGGTCCAGTAGAGGGAGATGGGCATGGTCTTCCTCTGGGAATCCAGCAGAGAAAAGGCTGCCTTGGTGTCCCAAATCTCATATTTTTATCCAGGTAGGAATGCTTGGCTCCTCCTCCTGGGTAGAGCATCACACAATGAGATGATGTAATTTTATCAATGGACTCAATGGCCCATGAGCAGATGATCTCTCCCTGGACAGAGGATGGGTTGTGGAAGGGATAAAGAAAACTACCCTAGCTCATTTTTTAACAGCTGGCTTATTGACAGAGGATTACCCCCACACACACGAACCCCAGACTTATGAGGGATAGATCACGGAAGAGATAAAGAACACTGCTCAGCCTGGTTTCAACAGATGATGACAGAATACATACTGCAACCCAAGATTGTTAGATGGTGAGCTTGGTTACCTAAATAATTGCTATAGAGACAATCTATCTAATATCTCATTTTAATTTGAATGATTTCTGGGTGTATGTATGTTCATAAGACTTATCCATCTTCCAAACCAGTATTAGGAAAGGGAATTTCAGCCCTTTGGAAGAAAGAGAATATGAACTAAAGGAAGATATGAACATTTTTTCTACCAGTTTACTCTGTTGCAGTCTTCAGATGTATTCTGTTTTCCAAAATTCCCATACTTTCTGGTCATTAAACCTTTCTGTCTGCATGATGCCATTTTTTAATATTTGTGATTGCCTGTGCCTTTGTCTCTGCACTTTCTATGGTTCTTCCTATTTCTTAGGACAGGAAGAAAACAAGGAAAAAATAATTTTGTAACTCTTTCCCTGTCTTTTTCTTCCTTATCAGTGTACTGTAACAATAAGATAACTGGCAAATTAATCTGCTAGGTTTTTTCAGCAGAACTTTTGCTTACCTGCTGAGTGAGAGCAGCTATTCCCACGAACTGTTCTTTTAAGACTTTCCTCATCTCTACAATAAAATAATCTGCAAGAGTGATTAAATCTCCTGAGCGTTGACAGTACTGACATTATGGGAAAGTGCACATACAGAAAACTGTGGGAAAAATCCAAGGCGTAAGAGTTATGCTTTTGTCTCCATTAATTGCTATTTCCCAAACATTTCCAAAATATCTTTGCAGCAGTTCCTCTCCTCTACTTAGCAAAATCTTTTCTTTCCATGTGTCTAGTTAAGCCTCTATTACATTTTTTTTCCCCTTAGCAGTTGTGATGCTCCTCTCTCCAAACCTACATCTGGTTTTCTCTATCTTGCTGAGTCTTCAGGAGAAAAATAAATCCTATTCAAATGTAAGAAGAAAAAGGTAGATCAAAGTTGATCAGCATCCAGCATTTCTTATGTATCAGATTTTTAATTCGCCAACAAGGTTTTTTTTTGAATGGTTCAAAACACTTATTTCTGAATAGAGTAATTGCATAGAGATAATGAAAAAGTTTTGTTTCCGATGTTTTTTTACTTTCCTTAATGTTCTTCTCCATGTGATCTATGAGCTTTACAGGTACAGTAAATGAAATATGACCCGAAGTCTTCAGCCACAAATGATTTCATTTAACAGGAAGTGTTGTCTTAAAAGTTATATACAAGCAAACTGTGTTAAACTCAATTTTACATTAGCAATTGTTTCTAGAGAAACAGTGCTGTGGAGAAAGAGAAAGTAAGAAAGATTTTTCTATTGCTATTTTTTTCTGTGTTCAAAATAATGACAATAATCCGGCTACATGTATAAGTACACATAAACCAAACTACCTCAGACAGTATATGTCATGTAATGATTTATTTTGTAATTTCCTCTCTCATGCACAAACACACATTGTCACACCTGCACACACATAAATATTATTCTTCCTCCTTTATCTCAGAAATGTTTGGATACTGCATCACAGGTACCGAAAACAGGCTGCAAAGCTGCAATTATTAGCTCTATCCTCTGTCTTACTATATTTGTATTTTCTAGAGATAAAAGGAGAATTAAAATGCCTCTTTCATATTGTCAAAAAGTTAATTAAAGTTAAAAATAATGTTTAAAAATAAAAGTTTATTGTAAAAAAACAAAACACTGAAGGCCAAACAAACAGATGCCCAGAAATCCCTAATCTCTCTCTCTAGTTTTAAACATAATTCAACCCTTATATAAATGCTAAAGGTAATATTGGCTCTGAGAACATAGATGTTTATCCTCAGGCCATCAGCAATAAAGCTAGCTTCATGTAGCATGATAAGTAAATGCAGATACATATTAAAGTTATTATTGGTTTACTACCTTATTTCCTTCACATTGTAGGCAAAGCTTCCATTTGTTGTTGTACAATATTAAGCTCCCCTGTTTAATCTACTTATTGTTTAATTTTCTCTCTTTTCCTTTTGTTTTTCAAAGACAAGTCTTCATTTTTTTAATCATATACTGCAACGCTGTTTTTTCAATGCTGTCTACATTATTTTCTTGCAGTAACTTCATTTACCTGTGTCTGAACCTAGCCAAAATACGGCAGGAAAAGAATGAGTCATAACCACAATATTTTCTCTGAATGAATACTGAATAGATGTTCTGTAAGTGAAGGAGGGCTAAATTGCTTCTAGGAAGAAATTGAGAATCCATACACCAATATTTCATAAAAATAAAGAGTTCACCTGAAAAATCTTTATTTTATACCATGCAAATAGTTTATATTTGAATTTGCCAGTTAAAAATTAAAATTAGCCATTTTCTTTTAATCTAAGGGTTTAGAAAATATACTTTTTTATCAATTTAGCTACTACTTTATGGGCTAGATACAAACCAATTTGTACTCTTAGGTTTTGTTTTGTTTTCCTTCAATCCTGGGCAATCACAAAAATAAAAAGGGATTTAAGTTCTTGTTATACAAAAGGGACCAACATCTGTACACATTTTGTAAAAATGTTCATTTTATTAGTTTATCTCCTTGATTGAAAAAAACACAATTGTCAGCTGCATCCCAAAGTTAAATGACAGGTAGACTTGAACTATCTTCCAATCCAGATTTGGTTAAGTCCATAATGACATGAGTCTCATAAGAAGTTATGGGACACAGTAAAACTGTCTTTCTTCCTGCTCTGACAGAGTAACTTAAATTCTTTTCTCATAATGGTTCCAGAAGGTGGCAGAATAATAATTATGACACTGAAAATAATAAATCTAGTGGTTTTTTTTTTAAAAATTGGCATTTTTTCTTGTAGCTGTGATATAACTCTATTCATAGCTCTAATTTGTGATGATGGCAAATTGCATTTTGATATTTTTAAGTTTCTGCACTTCACTTTTGCAGGAATTATGATACTTTGTTTATCCTTTCCTTAATTTAACTTCAAGCTTAATTTTAATGAAAAAAATACTAAAACAATTATGAATATTTTTAACATATAACATTAATTAAGGGGAATCAAAAAATAGGTGGACTGCTATATAAACCCAGTATTGCCTTCATTGAGGAGATACATAAAATAAGGAGAGAAATACACAGTTGGACAGTACTTTTCATTATTGGACACTAAAAATAGAGAATTTCCATTTAAATGACACAATTACTCTTAATTTTTTATAGCTGATCAGGATTTGGTGTAAAAATCATGACATTTGTTATACTTTTGTCTAAACTGCAATAAGGGGAAAGCACATCTGGTTGAAAAGAAATAGAAATTCTTCTCATAAGCCTAATTTTTTTAAAACATTTAATATGAAATATACTGTAAATAATGGCATATTTAGTCCTAGATCCCTTCAAGGATTCTTTAGTAACTTAGATTGCAAAAATGTTTGTTTAAAGAGATGAACCTTCATATTTAGTTGGCATAAACAGAACTGCATATTAGAACTTAAAAATCTCAAGTACTATTTCAGAGGAATATTGTTATTTTAGTGTATATGATATATCCAAGTAAATGTTCCTATAAGAATACAAGGGGATACATATTTTATGTACCTCACTAGAATGTGTATTACTAAATTGTGGATTTTCCAAAATATGCATGGTAGAATTTCATTACTTTTTGCTGTACTGTGAAATCACAGAAAAACAATCTCTGGGACTGTGAAGTCAAATGATTTTTGTGAAGAAAAATGGGAGAGGGCTGCCCACGTGCAATCCCTGAACTTCAGTTTGAATTCTTATCCTATAATATGCTGTCACATTAGAGCATCTAATTTTTACCCTAGGCCTCAGAATCTACCAATTTATAAAACTAAATCATTAAACCAAGCTAGTTTGACTAGCAGAGAAATACGGCATCAACATGGGTACAGTGAGGTTAGCTAGAGGCCAAAGGACAGAGCCTGAGACTGACCCCATGATTAACACACCAGTGCAAGAGCTTTCTGTACTCCCATACACCAATCACTCCCGGCAAAGGCATTCTTCTGAAATCTGGTAAATATTCACAAGAGAGATATGGGTGAATTACCTAGGAAATCTATTTGAATGCCACATTCATACAGACTTTTTGAAAGGTATAATCAAAAGGAAATTGTCCTACAGCAGGGAGTAGTGAATATCAAAACAAAAGGGGTAATAATACAGAGAAAGCATAAAGGAGCGGTCATCCCTCTTGTGCAGAAAGGATGGGAAGTTTAGAAATGTGTAAACACATTAAGGTCAGCTTTTTACTCTACCTGAAACTGATTTGGAAAAGTTTACTTCAGAGTAAAAGTAGAATGCCTTGTGTTAAGAGTATTCTCATATTACTTATGCTAGTTTCCCTGAGGCTTTAATAAACACAACATCTTGTTTGCTTGCTTGTCTTCTTGTGAGTGAAGATAAACCCTTAAAAGACAGAACGATGAGAAAATGTATATGAAAACAATAATTTGATGGCCTCATATTTTGTAAGGTGCTTTAATTAACTTAATAGAATGAGATTCATCTCTTGTATCTTCAGACAGCTAAAGAGTAATTATCTATGTTGATGCCAGTCATCTCATTTCCCTTTTTCAGAAGAGAAATAGGTGTCAACATTCTTTCCTAAAGTGAGTACCTAAAATCCCTTTCTGAAATGTCAGTATGTCTCTACTGACTATACATAAGTGCCCTCCGATTACCAGTTTCGATTTATATGACTTAATGATTCCTAAAAGTATGAAAATCAATGGCTGCATTTATTCCTTGGCAACAGTTTATTTTCCACAAAACCATGGCACATTGAAATATCAGTTTAGTGACATCATATTGGACCAGTGTTTTTCCTCTGTTAAATAACACTATTTTGCAATTTTACATGCTGTACAATAGGAATCAGTACTGGGCCCTTAAACATCTTTATAAGTGATCAGGATGGTGGGATTGAGAGCACCCTCAAGTTTACTGATGACACCAAACTGTATGGTGAGACGAACACCTCAGAAAGGAGAGATATCTTACAGTGACACTTGCACAGGTGGGAATAATGGCCTAGGAAGAACAGTATGAAGTTTAACAAAGATGAATAAAAAGTCCTGCACCTGGAACAGAATAACCAACAAGCCAGTTTTGACTTGCATCTGTGTGGCTGAGGAGAAATGCTGAAAGGGACTCTGGGGTCCTGGTGGAAAACAAGCTGAACACAAGTCAGTGCACTGCTGCAGCAACACAAGTAAATCAAATCCTGGAGAGCAAGGGCAGGGGCATTTTCAGCAGACACACAGACACAGTCATTTCAGTCCACTCAGTGCATGTGAGGCCCCACCTGGAGTATTGTGTCTAGTTCAGCTCAAGAGAGATGTTAAGACTAGAAAGAATCCAAAGGATGGACACAAAAATTATCCAAGACTCAGTCCTGTGAGGAAAGACAGAAGGAACTGGGTCTTTTCTCCCTGGAGGAAAGAAGGCTTGAGAGGGAAATTATTGCAATATTCTAGTATAATATTCCAGACAGAAGATCTGTCTTCATGAGGAGCCACATAGAGAAGACAAGGAGTAATGGGTAGAAGTTGCACTGGGAAAAGTTTCATCTCAACATAAGAAAGAAATCTTTTACAAGGAAAGCAGTCATTCAGGGGAGCAACCTTTCCAGGGATATGCCAGAGTCTCTACTCAGTGGAAGTTTTTTAAGGTGCAGCTGAAGAGGGTTCTAGATAATGTCATCCAGACTCCCTTCCCCAAGAAAGATTAGGCCAGATGGTCTCTTGAGGGCCTTTCTAACCTGTTCTGTTCTATGATTCTGTTCTACAATTCTAAATTTCCCATTCAGGATATTGTATTAGCTCATTTCAGTCTGTAATATCAGTAAAGGTCAATCTGATATCAGAAAATGAGTATTTTCATTGTTCTTTGCACAAGCTTCCATGAGCCTTTGCAATGGAGAACAGTGCCGATGGGCTACCGAGGATCTGCTTTCTTCCAGGTCTCATTGACACACTGCATTTGCTTTTTCATTGACATTTTTTACATTCACATTTTTAATTTGAACTAGTCTTAGTTGCTGATGGCATCAAAGTACAAAAACCTGTAGAACAGCCCTTAGGGCAGAAGTCTGTATTTCTGCCTGCTGAGGGCAGAAGTCTGTATTTACCACAAGAGCTGTATCTGAAGTACCTTTTTTCTATCCTACTAGGTTTAAAACTTTTCTAGGTTTAAAATGGACCTGAATATTTTCAGATGTAGGTTAACCCTGATACAGATCTCAGTCCCACACAGGTTCTTCACTACCCCCACAATGGGATGAGGAGGGAATGAAAAGGGCAGAAGCATAGAAAATTTGTGAATTTGTGGATAAAATTAGTTTAATAGGTAAAGGAAAAGTTGTGCAGGCAAGCAAAGCAAAACAAGGCATTCATTCACTGCTTCCCTTTGTCAGGCAGGTGTTTACGCATTTCTAGGGGAAGAGGGTTCCAGGACATGTAATGCTTACTTGAAAAGACAAAAGTCATAATACCAAACTTCCTGTGCTCCTCACTGGCAGGGCAGAGTGAGAAACAAAAAGAACCTTGGCAGTGTCTAAGCACTGCCCAGCAGTATCTGAAAACATCAATGTGTTACAATACTATTTTCATCAGAAATCAAAAACATAATATCATACATACTAAGAAGAAAATTAGCTGTAGCCCAGACAAAACCACTATAGTGGTGAACAGCTGTAATACTTGTGATATAAAAAGCCATGGGTTCTTAATCCAAACTAAATTCTGGTTTGGTAAAACAGAACAGTCTTAAAGTTCTTTTACAAACCAGATACAGTCGAGTAAGAGCATAGAATTGTTTATTCTACTGAGCAGGTCCTAAATAAACACTAATTCCACAGAATAGAAATACCCAGAGTTCTGTGCTTTTTGTCCACAAAACTGGTTAACCCCATCAAATTGTACAAGACTAAATTAATAAGTAAATTTGTAATATGCAACATGTAAATAAATCCTACATTGAAACTTGTGAAAATAAGTAGGATTCAGCAAGGCAAGGAATACGTCACCTTTTAGTTTGGTTGAAAAATAAATCCAGAGTCACCTGCCTGGCTGTGAGATAAATCTCATTTGATTTGTTTGGACTTGCATGACAAAGCTTGTCTGGGTGGATTTAGGATATCTCTGTATAGGTATATTATTCTCTAATATTTGATTTATTACTCTTTCAAATGTATTTGACTTTGAAGATGCTATCATGGAAAGCATAAAGTTCATGTTATTCAATAATATAAAAATTGTACAGCATTTATGTTTTGACCAAGGTTAAAGCGCTAAAAACTGCTAAAAAGGTAAGTAACTGCATTCATACCTGGTGTGATTTCCTTGCTTCTTTTCCTTCACTGGCTTAGTACATTGAACAGTTTTGGACTTGGAGTTTCAGATATATTTTAAAGCTATAATTTTTTAAAGAAACTTCAAATTTTAGAAAGTAGCTGGCACTTCAGTAAGAGACTCAACAAAGAAAAATGAATGCTGAAAGATCAGAGATTCACTCTCCTTCCAAAAAGTAGCCACCTGGGGTCAAGACTGTGGAACATTGGGAAGAAGTCTGCAGATACACTTTTTTTCTGTGCCTTTTATGCAGATATAAAGGACTACTCTTTCCAGAATTGTCACAGGTAGACTACATAACCAATAAATTGATATTTTCCTGTAAGATTCAAACTTTCATATTTAGGAAATACTGTCTATGATGTTGTTGTAAAAGTATTTTATCAGCATACCACATTGTTATCTGACAATGAAGCCACAAAAGAATTACAGTCTTCTGGGTAATCTTTGCTAACATAACCATACATACATTGTCATGTCCTCTCTACATGTTCACTGAAAACCATTGTGAAAAAGACCTTGGGGAATTAGGGGTGTTTGCTGTTAGTAGTATTTGTTACTTACTCGCCTCTGTAAAACTCTACATTCATTTATCTCAAGACAAGTATATGAAGTTTAAGTATAGGAGGTTTTAAATATTACATAATTTTTAAAAGGTTTTTCCAGGAGGATAATTTCTAAACTATTGTCAAAAGCAAATGCCACTGAATACTACCAGAAAAGTAGGAATGCCAATGTCCCGGTGGAGTCTTAAAGTAAAATACAGAGCCTTATTTTTGTCATCTCCAGTCTGGATTGAATTATGTTGAGTAAGAAGATGTATTCTATTTTTTAAAAAAATGAGCTCTGTGTTTTGGGGAGACTGTTTAAAATGCCTTAAATAATGTCAGCTTCTTGAAACTATTGAAACTCTGGAATATCATAGATAACTATTACAAATACAGCCTAGAAAATATAAGGCAAAAACATTGCGCAGTGTTCACCTAAAAACTGTGGGAGCACTCAGCTGGGATTATGATCAGCAAGGTTCTGCTGTAGAGCTTTCCTATGATACCTTGGTATGGTATACATGCTTAGATACCATGGAGAGAGGGCCCAGCTGTAGCTCTTAAGAGTTGAGGGTCCCTTTGAGAGACAGAAGAAGGAAGCACAGGCCTTGAGCAAAGTGCCTACAGGCACTATTTGCCTTTGAAAGCAATTTCTGTAACGTTCATTGGAATTACTGATGTGGAATTTCAGGTCAACATAATGTCGCAAGACACTGTAGGAGGAAAAAAATCTCTTCTACAAAAGTCTATCTACTACCTTCCTGCACATTTACCACTGCAGAATGACTAATATAAGGCAAAGACAAAAGACATTAATTGAGACAAAAGGAAAACAAATCTATGGTTAACATTCAAGAATAAACAATTGTGTATTGGATATAAAATACTGTCTTTACTCACATTTGCAATAAGATTTGACTTTCAGGCTACAGCACAATTAATTTGGGGCTTACATTAACAACTATTGTCATTTGTAATGTTTTGATAACTAAGAGAATCCTGTTTGTCATTCTCCACGCCCTTGGCAAACATTTAAACAAACACACAAATTCATTTTCATGACAGTTGCAGCAAAACTAAAAAGAAAGTCACTATTCCTTTTGCTAACTCTCCCAAAACCTAACCAAGTAAGCAACTTGTATTTTAGATATTTAAGAGCTTGTGGTTCAATTTCTCACATCCTTAAAAAGTATATTGATTTAAATTTCCCCACTATTTTTCACTAGTATATGATGTATGCCCCACTCCATATACAATATGATGCATAACACAAATTTCTAACCTTTTTTAGGTGGGCAAAGGTTCATTGTCCTGAAAATGTTTTTACAAATGTATGAAATTATGATGAGGAGGTGAATGACAGTGATAAAGATGTTATAATAGAAATACTTCCCATTATTTCTGGTGAAGATTCTGAAATGCCTTTGCATTGAAACCATCGAGTTGCACCTGCAGTTCTCCTGAGTGTTGCTATAGCAGGTTTGTTGTGGAAACCTGTGGAGTTTGAGGGATTTCTTTTTCTTTCTTTTCAAAGCTACTAGATGTGCAAGCATTTCTTTGTAATGAATGAGTTAAAGAAGGGTTGTTTCTTTACAAACACTATAGTATTACCCAAATTAAAATTACAGACTAAATAGCACTCTTACAAGTATACTAATATGAGCAAAAATAGAAAACCCCATTTTATTACTGTGTTGACAAGACTTCAAAGCATTAAAAAAAAAAAAAAATCATTTGAATCCTAAATTCCAGATCAGTACAGAAAAATATTTGGAACATTTGGACAGTAATAAATATCTAACTGTACATGAGAAAATATTTGATGACACTAGTTATAAGAGTAATGCTGTCCCTTTGACTTGCACAGCACTGTGATATCAGCGTTATAATGACAAATGGAAAACATGAAAAGGAATAAAACAGAGTTCATATCTAGTTCACGAAGAGATGCCACATCCTTCTAAAGATATGGGGTTAAAATCGACACTCTCTTGGGAATTCCAGATACTTTGCCTTGATATGAAAATTTCAGAACACTTTAGTATTTTACACATTAACAAGTGGCCCTTAGCCATGCTAGTTATGAAGCTGGTAATGACATTGCTAAAATATTGTACTGAATTTAATCTAAAATAAGTAGGTCTCAAATGTTCTGTTTTAAAATTCTTTTCTGTCGTTTACAGGAGATGTGGGCAAGGCTGGGTTTGTTTATGTATTTTCTTTTGATATACAAGGCAGTATGGAACAACTGTAACATTTTTCCTCTAGGCTTTAAACAACTAGAGTGAAAATATGACATGTCTGTTCATATTTTAGAAGGAAACTGTTGTATTCAATTTCCTATATAGTTGCCAGCGTTATGATGGTCAAAGAATTAGAAAGAATTGCAATGAGATGTAAATAGGAATAAATCTCTGTAGAAAACATACCAAATTTTTGCAAACATAAGCTTTTGAAATTTTAAGTTTATTTGTATTTATTTTGTCTGTAAACTGAAACCTGCCATTCATCTACCTATCCTTTTCAATTAATCTTCTTTTTATTGGTTATTTTTGAGCCTAGTAAATTCACTACACCCTTTAAACTCTTCTCTCATAAGCATTTATGATTAACTAGATTTGCCTTATTATCTGTTTCAGACTTCATCAGAGTCTAAGTGGTTCTGCTGTTTTTTCCTCACGTTATATAAAGATGAAGCAGCAAATAAAAGACTGTGATGGTAATTTTTTTTTTTAATTTTGCGCATGAGTCACTTTACTTGTACAGATGACAAATGGCATCTTTAATTTGACTTACATATTATTTAGACTCTAGTTAAAGCAACGCATTGTTTATTAAGGATAGCATGAGGTCTTCTAAATGTTCCACAGTAAAACATTCCCTTTATCTAGGCTAAAATGCAGAAAAACATTGCCAAATAGACAAAAAAACTGAACTGCTTTATTTTATTACTTATTTTTATATATGTGTGTGTATTTTATTTACATTTATATCAAACACAGTTCTCTCCTGCTTCAGGAAAATGAAAATAAAATCAATTATACTTCTCTACATAATCATAATACAACAAAAGAAAGAATCCTACAACTGTCAAGTGGAAATGTATTTAATTTTGATGAATTCTCTCATCACTCCTTTCCCCTTTCTACCATCATATGAGTTAAAATTACTATAATTGAATGTTTGTTTTTTGCACAAACAACATGTTTTTCTCTTCCTTTTTAGCTAATTTCTTTTTCCTGGATATATACATAGAATTTAGGGGTAAAGGATTTACAATAATTTCTGTTTAACATACTGTATATCACAAACTGACAATTTTGCTAACATGTATGTCCCTATAGTTTTAATTTGGAAAAAAGCTTATGTTTCAAATGGTTGTGTAGCTTCAGTATAGTGGCACAGCAAAGATATTTGTTAATTCTTTTGATAACATAGTACAATGTTTTTGTTTAAATAAAAGAATATAAGCAGTATAAACAAACCTCTCTATTTTCAATTCCATAAACTACACAGATTAAACAGCTTTCAAAGTAATTTTTTGCTGTTGTTCTTCAGGAATTATTTTAACAGCCTTTTGCATCTTTGAATATCCTTTTTCAAGAACGTCAGCAAAATTTTACTTGTTATCTTTAATATTCCATATGCTGAACAACACCAAAAGAGACACATTGTTTTGTTATTCCTGCTCAGAGATGTACATTTGCATTTACAGTCTGTAAACTCAAAGAGCATATTGGTCTTTCTGCCTTTGCATTAAATACTTTCGTCACTTTCAATGTAACAACTTTCCCTGTTTAGTAGGAATGCATTCCTGTTCTCTATGTAAACACATTTGCCTTGTTGAGATTGTTAGTGAAAATGAATAGTTCTTAGACACATATGCACATTTACTGAGACCAACTTAACAAATTATTGCAATAAATCTCTGTAGCTGTTTTATGCTCAACATGATTTACCACTTCCCTCATCAGGGTAATTTGCACATTTTACAATTAATTATATATCTATTTCAAATTAAAAGAAAAAAAATCCCAAACAAAGCAGAAGTTTCAAAGTCTTCTGAGTGATACTTATGACGGTCCCCTTTAATGATGGTTTTCCACTGATAATCAATTTTGGCTTAGTTGTTATTCTGTTGAGCTTCAGATTTGCACAGTGCCTGGTGGCCCCTTCTGGCTCTAAAATCTGTGGCTCCCTGAAAGTTGTAGTTGACTTCCTTTTATGAAGGGCTTTGGGAAACAAAAATTACTCTCTTCCATAGTACATACCATTTTGAATAAAGAAATATTGTAGTCAAATTGCACCCCCCACTACTTTCAATTAGACATATGCTGTGGTCTGATAGAACTCTTTATTCTCCTGCACAAAAGTGGTCTGATCTGCTCCTGGTGTGTTTCACTTTCTCCCACACTTATCTAAAATGCAGGCCAATACCAATCGTTCTGGTGTACTGAAAAAGATGCCTCATCTTAACCAAGGTCATTGAGTTATATTAAAGAGTACTGGAATAGACATAAGACCCAGGAGGGACGATGAATTAAATGATCAGATCATCCTTTCTGACCTCAAACTCTAGGATGTTTTTCATGCACCTGGTTTTGACTAGTATGTGGGGGAAAGAGAAGGCAATACATCTCTCTGGCTAGAAATGGAAGGATGACAATGCCTCTCTTGTTTTTTATTTGTAGTCATCTAAATTTTCAATTTGTTTCCTCATCTTGACGTATGCTCCTGTCTTCACTCTTCCTGCTTGTATTTTGGCAGCCAATTGGGACTGCATTTCTTAAGAGTATATAAAACTAACATTGTTGTGTGGCTGTTTTGACAGGCAAAGCACTCATGCAAAGCAAGATGAATGGGATGTCAGTTTTCCCTATCATGGGATCTCCATTTACTGACCCAGACGAGAACCTGTCACAGAGGCAAGACAAACCAGATATGGCTTCAAATGGGGCTCTAAATCTCATGTAGTTTTGAAGCTACTCCTAGAGCGCTGAATTTGTCATAAAACACTTGTCAGTTCAGAGTTCATTAAGGTAAAAGATGAGAGTGTTTTATCTGGACACTCTTGAGCTCTCCTATGGTAGGAGCAGGGGCTACTTACAGCCCTTGAAAGTAAAAAAATGTGCTTTTGCAGTGTTTTATTTCAGCTTTCCTTTGGATCAAATCTCTGTGGAATAGCTGCTCCTGGCATGTAAGTATTTCTTTTCCTTGTTTGTCTTTTTAGGCTTCTTTGTTAAACTTGGAGGTGTGTTTGTGATGTCAATTCAAAGTCCCTTGAGATTTGGCTGGGACTTGAGGTGAGGTGTTAAACTTCACAGGACTGAATTGGAACACTTAAGGTGAGAGACAGGGTTTTAATCACTTGCACTGTGGCTGCCACAGTAGAAACTTTGTGACCTCAGCTGAGTTTTCTTTTACTCAAAGTCTAAAATCAATAGAAGTATTCAAGAGTGGAGAAATGACTTGTGTTTAACTTTGCCCCCAAAGTTGGAAAGCATCAAAAAGTGTGCTTCTCAGATGTGCAGTTTGAAAACTGTGACTCTGAAATGCTGAATTTCAGTATTTTGAATTCCATGTTTTGTAAATAATTCAGAACTGCAGCACCATCCTTGACAGAACACTTAATCCTTCTGATATTCAGTCATATTTTCCTTACATCAAAAAGGTTTGCTCTTGTGCTAAGGTGCATCTGTACTGATGCGCCTTGACATGTTTGGCACATATTAAACAAGAAACAAAAATTCGGATAATATTTAGGCAGATCACCTATAGCCTTCCAAAGATTTTATTTTAGCACATTTACTGTAAGGCTCAAAATAGTTATATGAATTATATATAAGATAAATAGAAAATATATAAAATATAAAATTGTATAGATGTTGGAAAACAAAGTAGTTTAAATTTTTTAGGCAAAATCTGGAGGTTTTATGTGGAGTCCTAATTAACACTGTCACTGAGTTCTTCACAACATCATGTAAAACTCATATTGATAATAAATCTATGCTAAGAATTGTCTGGAGATGTTAAAACATAGATTAAATATGTATGAAATCTAATAATTTTTTTCTTTGTGATATATATTTTTTGGTGTAGCCTAGTAAATTATTCAATATGGTGTACAAATAAACCCCTTGAACCATGCTGCACAAAATTCTGCTGCAGTGACCCCAAGTGTACATGACAATGACACTAGTAATCCTTCACTCAGTATCTGTGTACATGAGTACAGTTTTGAGGCAGAAAGAAATAAACTAAGACAAAAAACACACCACATGCCCCTGACAAGTCCTGACAAGGATCCTAGTCCTGCAATTGTATCTCATCTCATCTCATCTCACAATTTAAAAGAGCTTGCAAACAATAGTATGATCCTTCAGGTCTGTTTTGTCTTTCTCTTATCCAGCAAAGTATGTTGTAAATATATGTCTGTAAAGAAAGAAAAAAAAAAAAAAAAAAGAAAAACACCTTCTTTGGTGTTTCTTTGGCCTAATAATGTGAATTAAAAAGATATGCACCACTTATCATACAGAAAATCTGTGGAAGTCATTGCTTAAGAATCTTGAGTTGGTGGAAGAATAGGAAAAAGGAGATATAGATACAATATTGTGCAGAACTGCTGTTAGAAAATATTGCCCACAGAAAATTAATCCGTGTCCAGCAATACTTCAAGTAGCTGTCAACAAGGAACACTGAATACAGCAGCTGATGATTTGAATTTGATCCAGTATAATGAGATTAAAGGGCAAGTGAAAAGTACTCCAGTTATGTAAGAACTATCAGCTGCACAAATATAAGATGGGAAACAACTAGCCAAATGGGGATGATCTGGGAATTATAGCAGATTGCTCTCTGAGCATGAGTCAACTGTGTCATGTTGTTACAAAGAAAGCAAATATCAGACTGCCGTGTACAAGCAGAGCATCCTCTGCAGAACACAGCCAGTAATCCTGGTGCTTACTCAGCACTGCTCGAGCCTTAGCTGACATGCAGTGGCCAGAAATGTGCCCAGCAGGTTGGAGGCAGCACAACTGGAGGGGGGATTGCTGTGTCTGAGCTGTAGTTCAGATGTATAGAAAACAATTTGTAACAGTAAGAACAGTGAAATTTTGGGATACATTTCTTATAGACCTTGTAAACACTCTGCCTTTGAAAGCATTTAAGATCAGACTGAGGAGGTATCAATCAGGAATGATATACTGGTAGCTAATCTTGCTTTGAACTGAGGGACAGGTTGGGTGATCTCTTGGGGCCTCTTTTATCAACATTTTCTATAACTAATCACTCCCTTAGTATCACCTTTCCTATATAGGTAAAGAAAACAGGTATATAATATCTCATCAGATTTTTTGCTAGACAAAAAATATGATTCTTTCTTCACAAGAGATTTTACTCTTGAATGTAAAACTTATTTCATCCTGAATGAAAGCAAACTTTGTTCTTCCTGTCATCTGAAAAAAAAAATCTATGCTTTCCAAGATAAGGTCCATCATGAGGCAAAATTTCTTTGTCTGAAGTTGATTTAGTTAATTTTAGTTTTTGTTTGTATATTTGTTTTTGTTTATTGTAAATTATTTTATCTCTGAAGAACAGAAACTGACTCATAAGTCTCTGCTATGCCTCTTAGTGAACACCAAAATAGTTCACTTTCACAAAATTTTCAGATATTTCCTTTGATTAGTCACAAAGAAGTCTATATAAGTACAGTCTTACAAGGAGGATTAGCAGAACTGATGGAAGTGTTTATCTACTTCATGCAATTTAGCAACCAAAGGAAGAAGGACAAAGATCAAGGTGGGCTTTCTGACCAACTCTCACTTATAATTTGTCAGCCAGGCTTTGTGTCTGTAGTTACTATAACTATAAAGGCTTTTTGGTTGATTTTTTTGGTTTGTTTTCAGAAATATTCTATTCTATTCTATTCTATTCTATTCTATTCTATTCTATTCTATTCTATTCTATTCTATTCTATGCAGATACTATTACTCATCCCTTAACATTTTTTACTAATGTGTAGTATCTGCAAGAGATTTTTTTTCTTTTTGGGAGCATTAAAAATACTGTGAAAGTCAATATTAAATGAAAAATTCTAAGATGAAACTCAAGGAGGTGGAACCTCAAGATCCCATTTACTTATAGCTTGTTTCCAAGCCTGCTCCAGATATTAGAAAGGTGCAAACAATAGTCAGAGAGAATCAAGACTTTAAATCAAAACTTGGTGTCTTTCTAAATGATCTATTGTCCCTCAAGTAGAAGATATGAACTTGATGCATGAAGTATAGGTTCAGATTTTATGGGTTGTTTGGAATAGATAATCATAATAGATAATGGTTCTTTCCATCCATCTACTGTATGAATTTGAATTCACTTTAAGCATATTGAGAGGCAAAGAATAACTCAATGAAAACAAATAAGCTAAAAAGCAGTAACTACTGCAATGAAAAAGACCCCCTAAAATCAATATCAAGAAATGCCTTTTATCTTTTACTCTCTTTAAGGAGGTAAAAACATAAAAGCTTTCACTTTCCACTTTCCCCATTTTCAACTTAACTCATAATCAAACACAAAAGTAAAAATATAAAAATAAAGCTCTATGACTTTTAAAAGTGGCTTCCTATTTTATTTTCCATGTTATTGTTGGCCAACTCAGTAGGATTTCTGATATAAAACAAATGCAAGATGGAAATTAAGAGTTATGGTTTTTGGATAAAGGATATGGACTCAATAATAAGAGAACAAGTAGCAAGTTTGCTGGTGGTACATTTATCGAAAAATAATTTAGCAGTTTTTTCATGCTGCATTTGTTCTACTGTGCTAATGGTCATGGCAAAAATTTGCTGTACTTATTAAAGTAGTAGATATAAGTACAGACCACACAGGGAGCAGAAACATAGAGTAAGAAGTAGCCATTAAAGTCACAATGAGAAATATGACCTTATCTTTTACCAGAGGTGTTAACACAGCAGACTGCCTTCTCACCACATTGCTGTTTAAAGACTTCATTTAAAATACTCCTTGGCTGGAATGCTTGGAAATGTTGTCCTTTAGCAACATCAGAGCATAACATATAGAACTAGAAAAGCATTTAATGGCTCTCCCTGTAGTACTGGATTTGAGAGATTTTAAGTTAATGATTGCAGTTTTCAGCTCCTTCTCTCCCTATCAGAAATGCCCCTACCTATTTTTCATGTAAAGAAAACTTGCAAGCCAAACCAGAATGCTTCTTGCTTCAAAAAACCTCAGGGTACTTATTTAAGTACCTCCCAGAAACCCATGGAATATTTAGTATAATCCCTGCAATTGTAAGCAAATATATCACATAATTTCACCCAAAATTTAGGTAACTGCAACTTAAAAATATGTTTTTACTCAGCTGTATTCTCATGACTCACTCTTGAAATAGTGAAACATTCAGATATTAAGAACTTTCTTGTAATTTATGAGCAGAAGTTATTAATTGACAATATATTCTATTATTCTGTTTGTAAGAGACTGTTGGGTGCCCGGTCAATGGGACGGCAGACGGAGACGAGAGATCTCTGAAGCTGGATTCTAGAACTTAGAGTTTATTGCAAAGGGCGTGGGTGTAAGCTAGGACCCTGCTTAGAGCTGCCAGCCGAAGCTCAGAGCAGGCCCGGGAGGGAGAGAACAAAAGACTGAGGAGCAAGACATAAGAGCAGAAAAGAGCAGAAAGAGAGCAGGAGCAAGAGAGCAAGAAAAAGAAGGAATAAGAGAATAAGAGTAAGAGAGTAAGAGTAAGAGCAGGAAAAAGAGGGCGAGGGTCTTGTTACAATTCAATAAATCCTCTTCTATGTTGAATATTCTAATTTTCACTAACCAATAAAAATTCTATGACGTTTACATACAGCCTATAAGAATCCTTACATTACCATACTTATCAGCAAGCAGAGGGTCTTGCTTATCTAAACAAGAG
>JAWWMU010000001.1:58288957-58318905 GCA_035048155.1 Cinnycerthia olivascens
TTCTTTTTTCTTTTTCTTTTTCTTTTTCTTTTTCTTTTTCTTTTTCTTTTTCTTTTTCTTTTTCTTTTCTTTTTTTTTTTTAGAGTTAGCATATTTTAAGATAAATCACATAAATAGATAGACTCATGAACTCCAGTAGCTGTAAAAAATGAAAAGAATCACATACTATTGCATACAATATCAGATTTTATCCACAAGGTATAAAAAGCTCAATAGATGAGAAATGCTTATCTGTGACTTCAAGAAAAGATAAAAAAAAAACACAAGCAACCAAAAAAACCCCTAAACAAATACAAAAATCCCTCCCCTCTCCCACCCAGCTACTCACAACTGTTGTTGAAGTGTTGGAGTATTAGTTCAGGAAAATAATTGTCCTTTTCAAGGAGATGTTGAGCAAAAAGACAGTATTGCACATTGATAAAACAGCATCTCCTATGTTACAAAACATAGAATACTGTATCTTGGTGTATCGCAGACAGAAAAAGAGCTACTACAACACAGGCAGAAAAAAAAATAAAAGCAAAATAAAACAAAACAAAAGCAACAAGACAGTATCAAAAAGGAAGCAGTGGGATATATCTATAGTACTGACTAATAGTGACAAGTACACTTAGAGGCATTGGTATCATACAGAAATACTGATGCATAAAACCCATCTATATTGTCTTCCATGTATTTTAAATAAAAGTAACATTTCCTTTTCTAAATGCAATCTTTAAATATTTGGAAATTTTCAGGATCCAAAGTTATAGAAAATAATAGGTGAGATTTTTAGAAGATAATAATTTGAGGGGTTGTTTTTGCACAAGATTTTTCTTTAAGTGGTATTCTGCTTTACTAATGGATGTGTCAAAGTAAAAGTGATTCTATAAAAATATTTTAGCTCTTAAGTATTCAACATAACTAAGCATCTATCAATTTTATTTGCAACCTAAAATAACTTGCCCTCAAACCTGTATTTTCCTAATCCTGAGCTAAAGTTCTTTCAATTTAAGGTGAACAGAAACTGACCTTTGACATGCAGCTGTTTTTAAACACAAAAAGTTTGTGTGCTAGATTTATTAAGCTTTATTGTTAGCAAAAGGAACCTCTGAGAAAATTAACTGAACGAGGCAGCATTTCAGTAGAATAAAGTGTATGAGGCAGCTTTTCAGAATTTTAACTGAATGAGTCTACAAATATGTCCTCCCTCATTTTCACTCAGCAGGATAAACAAAAACTGTAGATCACTACCAGCTGCACATTCAGTCAGGCTAGTAGCAATTTTAAAAGCACAGAAAGCACAAATGTATTTCATACACAGGTTGGAAATTTCCTAAGGTAGAGCAGTAAAAAGTCTAGCAGCTTTAATTTGGAGATACATACATTTTCAAATGTACTTCAGAAGAGCTCATTTCTTAGTATATTTTTTTCAGAAACTCAAGTTTTGACTTTGTTATTTGAAATTTGAAGATAAAACAGCAAGAAAAAACAGGAAAATAGAGACTGAGATAACAAGATTAGAACTGAAAATAGTACTCAAATCTGTCAAGGACAAAAATCCCACGTACTGTTTGTCTAAGCAATGACTTTATAGTGTGAAAAATAAACTTTCTAGAGCAGTGAACCCATCAGTCCCAGTTATGACTATAATTGAAACTACATCCCACTGTATTTGTGAGACTTTTTTCATATCATGGATGTGACCAATATTGGGGTTTCTTGCAAGACAGTACGGGGCTTTTTATCACCCTCTTTAGGATCTGGAGTCTCCAAGGCCTCCTTTCCCCTTCTCTCCCTTCTATGTTTACAGGGTTTTCCACTACTGTATCCTAAACAAAACCTTCAAAAATACCTTTATTCTTTCAGGGTCTCATATGCCATTTCAAATCTCTCACCAATTTCTCAAAATCTGGATGACTAAACCAGGCTCATAATCTTTCTTTTCTGTCTAAAGCTTTCCTTTAAAGGTGTCATGATACCACCCTCAGTCATCCAGAAACAGAAGTCTCCTTTCATACTCTCCCTCTCCTTCCCTTACAGCTTTTGTATCATAACCAAACCCTTTTGCAACTTGCTCTACATTTTAAAAATTCCCTGCATACATCTACCCACTTACATATTTTTGGATTTCTTCTGAAATCTGTCATTCAAAGCAACTCCTCCACACTAGGCTTAAGAAAATACATTTTTCAGGGTTCCTCTAACATTAATATCTGTCGTTTTTCTTGTTTAGGTATGAATAAATTTGTATGTATATATAATATATATATATATATATATATACACACATGCACAGATTGTATCAATAGAAGAATAGAAAGAGTATTGAAAGAAGAATTGACAATCTGTCCAACATGAAAATACCATATCTACATCACCTAAAAGGGCTATGAAACTGTGTTTGACTCTGTATGTTTGACCATACATCTATCCCTTTTTACCTGATAACTCCATATAATTTTTTAGCTTAGGTTTTTCTTTATTCTTCCACTATCATTACTGTTTATATTCACTCTAATACACCCTTGTAGTACAGGGAATAAATCTTTTCTGTAAAACATCTAAAAATTTTCAGCTGTTGCAGACAAAACTATACAGTTGAACTTGAATCTCTATTTGTCAAAAATTCTCTCTAATAAAGAGAAGTAGTATAAGAGGAAAGAGTAGCACATCTACTCTCAAGCTAGCTCTTAAGGCAAAAGAGAATGGAAATCCTGGAAAATTCCGTGGAGCTGAGATGATTCACTGTGAATTGTTTGTTCATTTCTAATCTCCAATTGTTGAACTTTTTCCCACAACAACTTTTTTTTTATTTTCTAAACTGACTGCAGATTCTTATATCAAAATACAGTTTTCTAAAATCCAACTACATGATTTTTAACTTTTTTGTCAACATTCTCTTGCCTTCAATTTTTTTGAAAAAATTACATCCTGCAATAAAAATGCAGAAGAATTTCAAGTGAATCAGCTAGATTAAACAGCAATTGTATCTCTAAATCCAATTCATATGGGACCACTAGCTACAACTTTGGAAGCATTCAGAGGTAAACAGAAATTAAACATCACCAAGCAGTATAATTATTCATTTGAAAAATCCTTTCAAATGGCTGAAATCCTCTCTTCCTCTTAAAAGACTTGAAATTAATAATAACAGCTGGTTTGGATACAGCCCTGTTGATATTTATATGATGTCCCATTATTGTGAATGGGGTCTGGCTTCTTGCCAGATCCTGATGTGGCTGCAAGCTGTTTCAAGTACCAGCTAGTATGGAAGCTGTCAATCAAAATATGCTTCCTTTATCACCACTGTGATGTTTTACAAAACATCAGAATGAGATGCCACACTTGCATCTGCTCCAACATGAGATGCTGTACGTCACCCAGGTGGGGATCCAGATCTTTTCGAGTGCTGTGCCCACAGGTATGCTAACATCAGGACCATCCTTCAGAGGCTAACTTTCCACTGGGTAATTTGGAATCTTATCAAAAGCCCATTGAAGTCAAAGGAAATATTCCCATTGATCTCAGAGGGCTTTGATCAGGCCTATGGTGAGCATGTACTTTAGCAGTCTTTTAGTGCTCTTGCAACATGAGCAGCCAAAATAATACACTTAATCTTTGCAGTAAAAATATGAAAGTCAGCACAGTTCAGCTAACTGGAGTCAGATGTCAGAAGAGGACATAGCATGTGGAATTTGCGACCTCAAAGCCATTTTTTAACTGCCGAAGTTCAACCTTTAAGCAATCAGGAACATTCACAGCTGTCTTTGCCTTGTTGCTCTTAAAGTCTGTCCATTCCCATGTTTCTGTTAGTGAGGCCCCCATGACATTTAAGTTATTGCTGTGGCGTAAGTCTCTGATACAAAGCCATTTTCTAGTGGCTAGTTTGCACCAAAAAACCACTGACCCTAACGAAATACATGTTTTTTGCTGAGCACAGAGGCATGTTTCAATGTGTATTCATACAATGGTTAACCCTACCTTATGCTTTTCTACATGTGATCAGTGTGTTTCACATGCGCAAATCAGGAGTGAAAACTCTGTTCAAAGTGTTTTTTATATATGGGCCTTCCTACTGACACTATAGGAACCCATTGTTTGACTAGAGATAAATATCACCCATTGCCCTCAAAATTTTAATTCAGTTCTAGTTATTGGATTAATGTGAAGAATGGGCCTAGGCAGTCCTTTCCCGGCAATGGTTTAGAAAAGATATACTCTTCATCTGGCTATTCCAAGGTAGTTTCTCTCCAAGCAGAATGCTGTTTAATTGAGGAAAGCCTCTCTCCCTCTAAAGTATTTCAGGGAACTTCTATCTCAGATGCTGATCTCTGTGAATCTTTTCAAATGGCGTGTGTGGGAAGTTATGAATTTGGCAGTAAGGTGTAAGGAAAATACTGCAGCAGATGTCTCACTGTTGTGGTTTTATGTTGTGTTTACCTTTGGACTTGCCTCAGCTCTTTCACCTTTAAAGCTACACTCTTCGGGAGAGTTCCCTTGAACTGAAGTGCTACAAAGGTTAGAATTAGGTGACCCACTACAGACCCAGAAGAGATGTATAGTCTCCTAACGAATGTGTTTAACATTGCTTTTATAACCAAGATTATTTCAGAATTGCACTGATATCAGAATTCTCTGAAAACAGAAGTGGGAATTCATGCCTCTAGCTGGAGTAGACTTTAATCTTTTTTTAATGAAGTGACCTAGTAAGAAAAATCTAAATGAATAGTAGAAACTTCTGGCAAGATACAATAGCACTGACTCTTCTACTGAAGTATTTTGCAAAGTAATAGCCACGGGCTCAACAATTTAGTGATATTGCTGGGGCATCTAGCGTGGAAATAAACTCATACATTTATGCCTATACTTTTGAAAGGAAATTTTTAAATTATCTTTCAAGATTACATCTCTACAACTAACTACTGACTATACACTAAGAAATTGCAAAATGTGTCCTGGCATTCAGAACAAGAATCAGTGCTGTTGAACACATCTTCCAAATCCATATCAGTAGCACATTATATTTGAATAATAATAAAGTACGTGGGAATGCATGCACTAAGGTTAGTGTTACAGACTTGTCATAAAAATAGAGGAAGCTCTGGGGTAAAGTAACTGGTAGGTATTTGTTTTATCAGGAGCAAAGCACTGATTTTTATAGCAGATCATTACTCACATACGGTAGTTAATCAGAGACACAACTCTTTACATTTTTTGAACTTTTTCGGATAGTCTTATATTCAGAGTTAGGAGAAACATTTCAAAAGCATCAAAGTGACTTCAGGGCTTGAAGGAGACACTTCAGAGGCAGTTCATACACATTGGGCTTTTAAGGTCCCTAAGGTAATGGGCATGCATCACCCAGAGCATTTGGGAGTGCTCAGACCCAACTATGAAGCCTAACAGCACAGTTCTTGAAAACGTGTCTAGAGCTCTTAATTGACTCTGCTGAGAAGGACTATGGTGCAATTTCTAGTCTTTTACATGTAAACTTAAAGTTGTGCCTCTGAACTTCAAAGAGCTCACTGTTTGAGAAATAACTCTCAGTTCAAAGATTTCTAACTGGTAAAAGTTTTGACAAGGGCTGTGTTTTGAAGGTAAATTTTTTTTTTAAATATCATAGGCATAGGAAACAAAAAGTTGTCCTTAAAGAATCCCGTGATTTGGCAAAAAAAAATTAACACTACCTGTTATGGTGGAAAAGGGCTATAATATGTTCAGCTTTCATAGACTGGTGTTTATTTTACTTTGTCTCCAGTTTGGTTTGGTTCTGGCTATTTTCTGTACATTTTAGTTTTTGGAATTTGGTTTTGATTTTGGATTTTACACCCAGATTAGGGGCTGTGACATTTTGGAGCCTTCTACACAAATTTTATCTATTAGAATATTTGAGAATCTGTGACAGAATCAGAAGTCTAACATAAAGCAGTGGAGGACTATCTACCGGTCCTTTACCATGGAAACAGAGGGATAGACAGCTGTGTCAATGTTGCCATGGTGAATAAGGTGAGATTAGTTTGTGGCTAGCAAAAAAGAACAGGCATGTTCCAGACTGGTAATGCTATACTCACTTACCTGAAGGAATATGATTGTTTTATATAGAAAAAATTTGGTCCTTATAGCAGTAGAAGCATGTTTGTACAAAACTGGTCTCTCACTGTGCACCACTGGATATTCTGCAGATAAAATTTCTGAGTATTCCAGTGCCAGACATTGATCTTTGCAGTTCATGGGTTTGGGTCCAGGTGAGCTTTGAGGTTTTGTTATTTATTTTGTGGGGGAGGCAAATTGTATTGCTGTAGCAATAGAAGGTGATAAAATATTTAACCAAGTGACTAGCTGCACTATATCTGATGTAGGAATTCACTATCCACTTTGCAATCAACATTACATTTGTGAATCTTGTATTGAATTTGTAGTAAGAAATTGCATCTTTTCAGCTCTGGTGATCATTTAGAACAGAACCTCTTCTTTTCCTGATGCTGCTTCTGTAAAGACAGTTACAAACAGTCAGGCATGCTTCCATAAAAATCCCTTTGTTCCAGCACAGAAAACTTTATTCCATAAAGATGGACTTCTGGCACTTTGCTACAGATGATGAAACACAGCCGTGTATTCATTAGTCACAGAATCTAACACACAATCACAAAACAAAATAGAAATAATTTGATCCCCCAAGTGGTCAAACCTTATTCAGTGTTAGCTTGTGTTATTTATCTGTCTATCTGGGATTGTGCCATTCTTTACTGCTGCAGCTCAGTGACTTTGTGAGAGGAGGATATTTGTCTTTAAAAGTTCTGGCAATGGATCGTACATTGGAGTACAAGGGCATCCTAGGGGAGAGAGAATCTGTGTGGAAGATTTCATTTTTCTTAAGTAAAAATGCTACATTTTATCTAGAAAACAGGCAGCTAATTTTGCTGTCAAACATCTGCAACCATTTAAGGTTTTACATCTTTCTTTCCTCATATTAGTACTTTCAATATCAATGAATAATAAGGAGACAATGAAGCACCACAGTTAAATCCAGGGCTGAAGTGGCAGTAATAGCATATTCCATTCACTGCAGGAAAGCAGTCTAAGGAAGACACAGTTGTCAACAATGCTAAGGTTAAGTCACTAGCTTGAATGTCTAAATTATGTATTTAGATGCTTAATCTCAAAATGTTGTTCCATTCTATGTATTTAACAAATGTACGTTTAATAAAGATCTCTTTGGCCTATTGCTGTTTCAAGTTCTAAAAAAATATTCTCATTCATTAACACCTCTATCTAAAATATACATAAATTCTCTGACATTTTTAAGGTGATGAAAAATATGAATTATCTGCACAGTAGTTATATGAATAATTGCACCGCATAAGCCCATTAAAATATAAACATTATGTCCTTTTAAAGCTGAACATTGTGAAAGACCATGCAGTTTAATAATCCCTTGAACTAATACAATTTAGTCTGGGCAAAGAGTTTGTATTTTGAGCTGAAAAATATAGGTTTCTAAAAATCAACAGATCTACAAATGTGTATCAGGGTTTTTGAATGTTTTTCTTTTTTGTCACCACAGATGGTGCAGTTGATCTCACTGGAACTTTGATTTAAATATCTGAATTTGATACAGTCAGTATTGAATCCAGGCTCCTATTTGCGTCACATAAAAGTAAGACTATTTTTAATGATGGATATAAAGTTTCTTCTCAAATAAAATGACAAAATGAGAAACTAACAATTGCAAGTGGCAGCAGCACTACTAACAACTGAGTAATCTATTTCACTATGCCAGAAATGTCTCCATACCTTCTGCTTCGTATCCATAGATTCAGGGTGAAATTTCTTGTTAAATTGTATCAGACTAGCACTGAAAACAGAACTTGAGATGTCACGACCGAAAAAACACAGAAATATATATATGTATATTTCAGAGCACTCAGAATTAGACATTTTACAAAAGTGTTTTTTTGCTGAGGGAAGTAAGTCTACAGTGTAATACAAGATAATGTGACCAGATGTATTAAAAACCTCTATATTATCTAAATCTACTACATTCCTCTTTGGCTACCACCTTGGGGCACAGTTAGATTTGCTTTTTCTTGACTTTAATGTGAACTTAATGAATTAGTGCTTCCTCTCCTCCTCTTCTCATTTCTGCTCCAGAACTGTTCTCAGATCAGCCCCATGGCCATTTTGGCCAGCCCCACTGAGTGAGTGGTACAACACAAGTAATGAATGGTAAGCTATGAAGAAGAGTTGGGGAAAAAAAAACAATCTTAGGCCAGTTTTGCTTCTAGGATGTCTGGAAATGAAGATCCTAGTGTTGATTTTCATCTCAGATCAGTTCAGGACATTACACCACTTTTTTTCAGGTTGTGTTATGAGGATATTACATATCTTCAGAGCATTGAAAACCTCTTGAAAACTTATTAATGATTCCCAATAAGTTCTGGGGAAAGAAATACCAATATGGGAAATTAAAATCTTTTATTAAACATTAAAATAGAATTATTTCAACTATAAGCCTATGAGAAGGTTAAAAATAGAAGCCTGAAACAAATTGGGATCCATTACATTTTTATTTTTTTTTAAAATTAACCAAGACAGAATTTCTTGCAAGTAATATGAAATGAATTAAACATTTCTGAACATTGTGGGTTTTTTTCTCAAAAAGCTATTATTCATGTAGCTTTTTTTTGTTCTTTTGGTGTTATATCTATTCATATATAGCCTTCAACAATGTAACTGCTGTACCTAAATAACTTAGTTTACATCTGTAGAAGTTCATATGTAGAACTCCTTATAAAATCACAATAAGTAGCAATGTTATGTCTTTTGGCCTTCCCAATGTTCAGAGATTTGTTGTCTGTATCCTTTGAAACCATTTCAGAGTGCCACTGAGCACACAAACATTTTTGAGTATCCTGAGCTTGGGCTAATAGCTGATTTTTCTCCTCAGTTCCTCCAGAAGTCTGTAGTGTACGTCCAAAATACTACAGATTTGGAGAACAACATTGGTGAAGTATTTCCCTTGACTGTCTTTGAGATTTTTTGTAGGATACTATCTTTCCTCATAAGCTGAGCTTAGTCAGTTGTCAACATACACTGTGGTATATACAGAGATTTTCACATCAATAGGCTAAGCTTTTGCTTTCCATCTGAAAAAAAAATATCTCATTTTAGAGAAGAGGTGTAAATCCATTACTTTAAATTGCATAGGCTCTGGAGCTGACAAGTATGTTCGTGGATATCCATGCTGTGAATGGCATGGGGTACGTCAATGTGGAGTATTCTAGACAGACAGAAGTCTTATCCCTGAGAGACCCCAGTCATGCCCCATGCAACACTGGGATTTAAATACCCAGCACTTCAGTGTGCCCTGCCAGACTTGATCATCTGTGTCTGCAAAAACACTTTCTGACTTAGTCACACAGAACACCAAGTTATCTTCACTTTTGTATTTATATTCCGCCTTCACTAAAGAAATTTATCATAGATATTCAGAAGGGCAGAGGAGGAATGCACTGCCAAATGTCTTGCCTACAATGAAAACTTCATATATGAAACTACAGAAAAACAAACCCAGTAACTGACTTACTGATGGCTGAAATCCATTGCTTCATCCCCTTTTCTAGTAAAATGTCAAATTCTAAAACATGGATGTTATGAAAATGGGTGCATAACATAGAAGTAGAAAGGTGAAAAGAGAATGAAAGTTAATACTTTAATAAGACTTCTGTGCACATAATATCCTTTTATACCCCTGTCTTTCTCAAGAAGTTCTGATGCTGGTTTTCACAATTTCTTGCATGTTTCACATTTTCAAACGTCTGAATAAAAGAGGTCAGTGGTTTGATGACCCAAATGGCTATGTTTTAATTCCACTTGATTCTTGGTATCAGTTTATACAGTAACATTTAACATACTGTCTAATCATTTGAAGCCTTCTACATGTGTAGTTGCCAAGATGTTGACCCTGTAATCCAAATATTGACTGCAGAAATAGTGACTTTATATGTTGTATTATCAACTGGAGAGCTATACACCAGTAATTTAGAGCTTGGCTACAGGAAGGTAAAATGCAAAACTAAATATAGCACACCTTTAAGGATAATACAAACATATTATTCTTAAAATTAAGTACCAAATGAATGTGATTATCAAAAATCATAGAAGCTGATAAGTAAATAAAACTTAAATTTTCAAGGAAATTATTTACTAAGTTTGGATGGAAGACTTGGACAGATCAATTTGCTAGGATTGTCTGCACTTTAAGGATAATTTCTATTTAAAGTCTGTTTATTTTAAAACTAAAACAGAGTCCTTGACGTCCTGCCCTATAAGTCTCTGGAAATCTACCTTATTATTACTGGGCTGTTGCTTCCTGGTAAGGAAGTTTCAGAACTACAATGATTAGATGAGATTTGAGAAAACTAGGTTCAATTTTCAGCTATTTCTCAGGTTTCATATCTATTCTCCAATATATACACATCTTCATTTTCCTTATCTAACTTTAAAGTTAGAAGATTTTATCTGAATTTTCTATATAGATTCTCATAATAGTTGGCATATCCTGTCCTAATGTTATAGGAATTGTCCTCTGAAAGTGCTTCTTTTCCTTTCTGTAGTAAAATGGTTTATAAAGATTGATTTTGTAACTTAGGCAACTAAGCTGCAGGTCTAAATTTGGGAATATGTGCACATTCCTCAAAATATATTATTTACTGAGGAAATCTTGATTCTAACCTAGGCAAGGCAACTAAATTTTTTGAATTTAAGATATCTAAGATGGGTAAAAATAATATTCTTGTGAGCCAGTTTTCAATTTATAAATGTTCTTCTTCTAGATATGTCTAAATTTCTTATCTAGCATTATTATTTATGCATATTGTATATATGAGTGTTATTTGTGTGTGTATTCCTTTTGTTTGCATTATTTATATTATTGGCAATTGTTTGCATTGATTTTTGCTCAACACCATCTGTCTGTCAGTATCCATCTGCCATGTCTAGATTTAGACTTAGACTACAAGATTTTGGAGCATGATTCATCTTTTTCTCTCTGACCCATTACAAGTACTCTTGTACTTCCTACAATGTCTAGGAATTCTAGCTCTGAAACAGTGGCCCACTTAAAAAGGTGGTCTACAATCAAAGAATAAAAAATAATCCTTGCTCCAAAGTGATGGGATAACAAGTGCGGATACACAGATGTCACAGTACAGAGACACAATGGGACAAAGTTTGCCAGCATGATAGGTACTGTATTACTACAGCAGCCTTCTTATTTTTCATGTTTTTGTAGACAGAATAAGAAAAAATACAGTATTACAGGAAACTCTTCTCCATGAAGAAGCATGTCTCAGCATCAGAAAAAAAACCAAAGATGCTTGCTCAAGAAAACAGTGAGTTGGGGAGTGAACTTCAGATAAGTGATGGGAGTTACATTATAGAAAATGGAAAAGGTCATGGAAAGCTTCTAAAATTGAAACAAGTCACTTAATTTGTGCCATAAAGGAGGACTAAGAAAATAATGGAAAGCTGAGCAGCAAGATGATCAAAGCAATGAGATAGGAAAGCGGTATTTGCAGCAAAATTTCAAATGGCTGTGAGTAGGGCAAACCAATAGGGACTGCAGTCAGAGAGGTGGAAAGCACAGTCTTGAGACAGGAAGCAAAAGTAATTGAAAATGCTTTGGAAATTTAAATATGGCTTCATTACACAGAACAAACTGCTACTGCTGAAGTAGCAGACAGTAAGCAAGATAAGCTTCTGAAAAATCTACATTATTGGTCACATTTGAACTTTATTAATAGATGGAAATAACTAATCAGCAAAAATTCTACTCTGTATGCAGGGGTTTGTTGCAGAAGTACATAGTGAGATACACTGCCCTGCACATCCCCAGCATCCTTGATGACCATTTCCTGATTCTGATTCTTTTATGGGCAGACCAGACAAAAGTGTCTGTCTGAATTTCTTAAATTATTTTAGCTATTCCAATGTCTTCTGTAATTCATAAGATTTTCCATTCCTGCCATAAATTATTTAAATTTGTGAGTCATTTTCAGTTAAAGACAGAAACTGAGTAAGAGACTTGGTATAAAATACAGCTTTACTGTACTTACCTGACATGTTTTGTCTTCCTTGCTACTTTCATTTATGATAGAGAGCATGTGAAAATTATTTCTGTAGATCTTAGATTCACTTATTTATGGATCCCTCATTCATGTTCTCTTTCCTCCCTGAATAGCTGAATCTGCAAAGGACAGAATTCAGAGATAGTTTACAACAATTACATGTAGAAATGTTCATTAACAAAAATAAAAGAGCTACCCTCACCACATTCTAAATAGCATCTCATAATAGTGAAAACATCTTTTTCACTGAAATTTATATGGAGTCCTAATTAAAAATATAGTCAAATCTGCTGTAAATGTATTGGTCTGAGAAATATATGTTGTTTTTTATCTTTAGTGCACAACAAATAAGAATCATATAGGTGTTTAAAAGCATAAGACACAAGGTTAAGGATGACTCTATTGACTCAATCCTCAGGAAAAGGTGAATCTGTGCTGTATCACAGAATCAGAGAATTGTTGCAGTTGGAAGGAATTTCAAGATCATCTCATTCATCTCCCTGATCAAGCAGAGCCACCTAGACCTGGTTACACAGGATCATGTACAGACAGCTTTTGAATATTTCCAAGGATGAAGATTCCACAACACCCTTGGGCATCCCATGCCACTACTCAGTCACCTTCACACTGAAGAAGCATTTCCTGATGTTTAGACTGAATCACTCATATTCCAGTTTGTGCCCATTTCCTCTGTTCCTGTCACTGGACACCATAGGAAACAGCCTTTTTCCCACCCTTCTTTCAGCCATGTTTATATATTAGTAAGATCCCCAATGAGCTATCTCCTCTGCAGGCTGAACAGTTTGTTTTCTCTGCCTTTCCTCATATGAGAGGTGCTCCAGCCTCTTAACCATCTTAATGACCCTTCTTTGGAGCCTCAACATGTCTGTCTTGTTTACAAATACAAAGCTGGGCAGAGTGCTCCAGGTGTGGTGTCACCAAGTGCTGAATATGGGGGAAGAATTGCATCCCTTGACATGTAGGCATCATTCCTAATGTAGCCCAGGATACCAACACTCTTGTGAGTGTCAAAGACAGCATTTTGGTTCATGGTGCCCAGCTGGTTCCCTAGGTCCTTATCTGCCAAGCTGCTTCCCAGTTGGATGGCCCCAGCTTGTACTGGTGCATGGAACTGTATCTCTCCAGGCGCAGGACCTGACACATCTCCTTGTTAAACTGATCCCTGGCAATCCTGTCTAGTCACTGGTCACTAGTTTTCCATCCTTCCCCCTTTCCAAAATTTTCATTTATATTGACGGTGGGGACGAACCCTGATTGCTGCTATTCTGCAGATGGTGTGTAAAGCTTTTCAAGCTGCTGAGCCTCAGTGACCATCTTTTTATTTTTCTTCTTCTCTGATGCTCATTTTTGTTCTTAATTCCTCCACTTGCAGGAACAGCTTCTACACGATGACAAACCTTCCCCACAGGATAGAAGTGTATCTCTTGTAGAATTCCTTCCATCCTCAGACTAGTAGGGCTGATTCTGCTGCCTGAGGCTTAGTTTGTGTTGAAGCCTCTACACTTGCAGGGACAGCTCCGCTATCTCCTACAGAGGAAAGTGCCTTACCACATTACCACCATGTGTGAGACTAGTACAACAACAGCATTTCACGAGACCCTCTTCTTTTATCCTTGTGCTCAAATTGCAGTGTGTGTTGACTTTCTCTGTTAGTTAATGTTAGCATAAAAAATCGATATATTCCAAATTTCAGGTCATCAAAAGATACAGCTGTTCCAAGCATAATTCAGATTATAATTTTATATTATTTAAACGTTAAAGAAACTCTTGCTGCTTAGTTTTGCATAGGTCTCTTTCTGTTTTTTTTACTATTACTAGACCTTGTATAAGAAAATAATCTGTTCTTCGTGACTCTGTGTCTGAAAGTCCACTGAGAAGCTCAATTACTTAGATGCTTAGAACAGGCATAAGAGTGATTTTTCACACCTATGTATCATTAAGTTAGCAGGAAATGTGTGAATCCCTTCATTTCAGTCTTTTCTTTAGCCTATTTATAGAAACCTCAAAGAAATTTTGTCTTCCTACTGAATCCTCAGCCTCTGCTGTGTCACTGAGTGTTCAGTCACCTGGGTGACAACAAGTCCTGGTTATGCCAGGGCCCTGAGCCTTTTGTTATGTAAAAATTCAGCAGGTCACAGCCCCTTGCTGATATTGAGGGCCTAGAAATAAAACAACACACTTTTGAGACAATGTTAGCATATTGTATGGAGGTATGTTAACATTGGAGGCATCCAAGAGGCAGATATGGAAAATGCCCATCTCTGCACAGGATGAATACATTTTTACATGTTTAGAAAATCAACATAACCAACAAAAATCCCTAATTAGAAACATAGTGGTGAAGTTATTCTTCCTTGGTTCAACCCTTTTCTAAATCCTCCCCCCTTAGATATGAACTAAATTTTGTGTATGAAAATGTGTCTCGAAGACGTGGTTTCAACCTTGGCCCCCAGGAAGAACCAAGATAGGATAGGGGCCTTGGGACAAAGGAACCTCAGTTTGGAGCCTCTGGAATGTGTTTTTATCTATCAGGATAGGGAAAAGTACTGGGGCTAGATAGGAACTATATAACTACACAATAATAAATCTAGAATATATGTGTGTATATATATATATGTATATATATGAAGGAAATATAACAACAAAAATCATTCCGGCATTGTCTCCAACCACCCAGAGCTCAATGTGCAGCTGGCTCTGTATCTGTACCCTGAGCTGCCCACACTGAAGGTATTCCTCAGCAGAAGAATTTTGATAAGGCAGAATTAAAGTAGAGGAAACATGAAAAAAAAAATCCAGTAAAAGAAACAGTAAAAGACAGTAAAAGGAGATACTAAAGATAGTAAAAAAAGGCAAATAAGGGAAAATAAAATGTCTAAAAATTTGGGTTATGATAAAACCTACAGGAAACCTAAACACCTTGAGAGTTAGATTTGTCATGCAAACTAAGTCATTCCTGCTTCTGTAGTCTTGTGACCCTCACCTTCTTTGCTGCCAAGTACAATATAAAGCAAGTTTACCAAGCCCACAGTTTGTATGAATTGTTGATTCATTTTTAAATAAAGGGATATTTTTCTCTTTATAAATAATAAAGCATACAGACAAGTTTCTTCTGTTGAATTTGCAGAGACATATATGAATTCTTCAGTGCTACCTCAAAATATGATAAGATGGAAATTTCCAGGTCATTTTCTTCCAATGGAATATTCATCATGCAGATGATCTCCAGCTATAGTGCTGAAGGGCTGGCAGTGTGATGTTTGTAAACTTCAGTATAAAACCTTGGGGTCTCTGTGGCCTCCTGCCTAGAATGTGCAGATAGAGAGGGCCTTACCTGTATTACAGAATTGACAGCTGCTGTCACTACCATCATGAATCCAACCGCTACTTCTGCTGCTAAGACCAGTTCTCTGGGTGAATGAACACAAACAGGGATATTAAGACGATGGAAAGGCTTTTAGAGACATGGCTGTGGAGACAAAACCTTCATCCTGAGCAGACTTTGCCATTCTTCCTCACCTCACTCCCAGTAAGAACAGGCTACTGGTTCCACAGGCCATAACAGATGTTCCGAAATTTTGCATCCGATATATGCATCAGACTGTTTTACTTTTTAATCTTCCTTCTATTTTCTTCACATTTCTTTGTCATATATTGCCTACTACTGACATTATCTACCTTCATTTCCTGTTTTACTGAGAACATGTTCTCTCCTCTGAGGGACAAATGGGAGGTTCAGATTTTACCAGCCAAACAAGTGGATGATGGGTTTTGTCTGGACATCACATGAGATCCAGAAAGTCCATGCACAGAAATAGTTAGAGGTTCTACAGGAGACATATACCTTTCTGGACTGGCAACTGGAGGGCAGTCAGGCCACTTTGACATCACTAGATGCCCTTGTTCAGATAGCTGAAAGAGTAGGAAAGAATTCAGCTGCAGCAGTAGGTTTTTACCAAATGGAGTTTGCATCTGATGAAAGTAGCTTTCCTAAATGCCCATCATGGTTTGTCAAGAGAAAGGGATTTGCCTTGACTGTCAAGTGACACCACTATGTGTTGCCACTGGAAATCCTAAACTGAACTCCTGCTTCTAGTGAGATGAAGGTGCATCTCAGCTCGTGGTTTCATCTCACTTAATTTTAAGAACTTATTTAACTCACACCGGAAGAGTAAAAGATAGGAATGAGATATAAACAATTGGATGTATGGGAAAGTAGTAACATAGAAAAACACTGGTTAGAAACCCTTGAGTATTGCCAAATAGGTGCAATTTGTTATCTTAAGGGAAGGTTTTACAATTAGAGGGATAAATCTGGGCCATTTTCATGAACCTGGGTAATGACTGGCATATGGAATTGTAAACCTGAATACTTTGTTAGGCTGTGGGTGTCTCTATGTCAGTTGTGTTTTCTGTTTCCTTCCTGTCTTCAACACACTTGCAATTGGCTCAGCTTCCACTTCTGCTTTACAAACTAATCTAACAAACCCTATGATTCACTAGAGAGTGAGATGGGCTACCTTCAAGACATGAAACTACATGACATGGAGTCTCATGGTCATTCTCATGAGGGATTTACTGTAGCACAAAACCTCACTACTGTAGGAGATTAACCTAATTGTTGTCATGAAATGCCTTTATCACACCAGGGAAAGTTGTATTAATATAATTGATGTCTTCCTCTTGAATATAGTATAATGATTGTTACAATATCTTATCTAATTCTTGTCAAACCTGAAAAAACTGCTCTCGTAATTTTATTTCCTGTTGTTTTACTGGTAAGAATGGTATGAGATCAGCACTTTCCCTCAAGTGCAGAAACTGAAAGAAGACAGTAAAGATAAAAACTAGTGTTCAGTTGTGGTACATAGTGAGAGATGAAATTTAAATCAACAGAGAATGAGACACTTGTAGCTTGTAGGGGGAGATTATGTGATTAATGGGACAAACCCCTAATAGTTTGTTTTATTTGTTTTTTTTTCTCCACTAAAGGGGCACTTTGTGGCACGTGGATGCATAATAAAAGCATACATATATACCTAATTTGTATAAGAAAGAGAATATACTTTAATATGTGTGCATGCATGTGTACGCATGTTTGTTTATATTTCAAATGCATAAATATAACTTATGATCACATCTAAATGCATTATTTGCATATTTATAAATTTGTGTCTTTAAATTTATGTTATAAGCTAATGTGTATTTGTATGATATATCATGGAAAAACATCATGATATCTCTTGGATACGTATTTATAATATATAAAATTTAGTTTGATAGCACTGATGAATCTGAGCATGGTCTTACTGGCCTATAGACTATGTAATATAGAAACAGCAGAACTGTTCTTGAAAGGCTTATGATCTTAATATTCAAGGCAGAGAAAGAAAAATCTTAGGAAGTCAATAAGAATATTTAAAGGAAAAAAAAAAAAAAGAGAGTGCAGAGTGTGTTCTTATTTACTTTTCACATGGTAACCTCACCACCCACTCTCCTTTGTCTTGCTGCCTCACCAAGTCTGCTGCACAGTCTTGATTTATGACAAGTTCTCTCCTCTTTTATTGCCAGCCATGAAGAAACACTGCCTCTATTTGAACATTGTGTGCTTTAGAAAAAGTCAAAAATGAGCAACTTACTATACTTGCCCAACACAAAGTTCCCAGAACTTCCTACCCTGTAAGAGTGGAAGAATTTCTCTTATGCCCCTTACAATACTCCAATACTCCAATATACTACTGCAGTTTCTTATAACTGTGTGCTCAGTCACACTGTATTATTATTCTGCACAAATAAATGGTAAGCCTACAAATCACATGATTCCAGTGTGTTTTGCTATAAAATAGATTTATTAAATGCAGACTATCCTCTTCTTTTCATTACTAGTCATTTAGTCTGTGAAGCAGTCCTTGAAAGGGAAGAGAAAACACATGACAACTAGTAATTTACAAGAGCTGGATCTGCTTCAGTGAACAATAGCATTACCTGAGATAGTCTCGAGGTCCAATAGTGAGCTCATAGGTCAGACAATACCAGACCTTCTTCAAATAGCAGAATGGCCTCTCTCAGGAACTCTGTATTTCTGTAAATGTCTATGTGTCCTCTTACTCAAACAACTAGAGAGAGGCAAGAAATACAGAGAATGAGAAACCTGTGGAAGAGCACAATAGAAGGAAAAGAAATCATTTTAATCTCTCTGGACCTAACTAATTATGAAGAGAAAAAGACTGATGCCTCCAGTTTAAGTAAATCATTAGTAATTTTCTGCACTAAGAGAAATAGCTGAGTTCACAGAGAAGATATAAAGATTTTAGATCATAAGTGCCTAAGTGCAAAGTAAGACATAGTGGAAAATACTCCTAAAAGGCAAATGCAGTGACAAAAGCTCCCTATTGCTTTTAATAGATAATAAACGTGACTCCTTTGAGTTAGCTTTTCACATGTACATTTCAGGGGAATGGCAAGGCTTTTTTTCAGAAGACTTGGATAGGAAGAGATATTAACTAGAACAATGATAGTTTAAATTATTCTACAAGATATGACAGGGATAAAATGAAATACTACAGAGAGTTATGACTTCACCATGCAGATGTTTTGTGTATGTAACACGAAAGGTTAAGGGTCCTTGAACATTAAAATTAAGAAAAAATTAAGCATAAAGATTTGACATATGGCTCTTATAATGAAGGCGCACCTGCTATACCTTTAATAAATCTAGATTCCTTTATTAATACAGTAAGTACACTTAGTAGAAGCATGATGATAAAAAATGCACTGTCATTGTTAATACATTAATCCTAGAGAAAATGTAAACAACACTAAATGGAATAATATGTCTACCTACAAAGACAGGTGGGTTGAAATCTAATTAATTTCTTTTATACTTCAAGCATTTCTTGAAATTAACTGAAAGCTAACATGAGTGCTCCTGAAAATTCTTCTAAAAACACTTGTTGAAAATAAATTTAAAATACTAGAACTCTTTGTGCTACTTACAATATTGCTGTGGATTTTTTCTTGCAATTTTTTTTTTTCTATTCAGTCAAGGCATGGAACTCTACATGTTTTATGAACTTTATCACCAGAGCACTAACTGTGTGTTTGTGTGACAAAATGTTGCAACAATTTGCAGGTCAAATTTAATTGCTGAGGAAGAAAATCTTACTAAACGTATTTTGATTTCTTAAATTGTTTTTGGATGTCTTTGAAGAAGAAAAAAAAAGAAAAATTTGCCATATTTATTATCTGTAAGTTTTGGGTTGGATTTTTTTTTGGTTTTTTTTTTGCATGGCTATGTTTCTCAGCATGCGGATAAATATCCCATCTCTCTAGTATGGAACAGTTACCATTTGACAACAAGCATCTTCATGTCCAAATGGAAAGGACAGGATTTCAGGCTTATATTTCCAGCCTGTAACCTATAATTTTGTAGACCTTGATTCAAGCATGCACGTAAATTTATCTATAAGCATCTGCCTTCATCTCATTAAGCACAAGTTTAAGTCTTCTCTTGAAAAGGGATGTCTTCCGGAAAAGAGATCTAGAGTGATGAAATTCTCTATTTCTGGCACTGAATTGAGTCAATGGGTCTTGCAAACTGCAATTTAGAAAAAAAACCTTTCTTACTTTCAAATTAGCTTGCTACATCTCCTTCTCTCTCTCTCTTTTAAGGAATGAAAGGCATTCATGAGACTTGCAATTGTATGTCACATGCTTACTTCTTTATTTTCTTTGTTTTCTGTTATTCTAATGCTGTCTACTGTTCTCACACAAGGTTTGAATATTGATTTCCTTAAATTTTAAAACATGAAGGTGAGTTTAGTGAGAACAGCTGATTTTGTTCCCCATGCTATATATTAATAATACTTCTGTCTGCAATTTCTTGCAATTCTTGGAGTCATCACACCTCCTCTTTTTGTAAAGAGCAAAAGAAGTGTTGTTACAGTAATTGTCAGACCAATTGCAACTGCTAAAGTGTTTAATAAAGTGGGACTGCATAGGACTGTTCCAGTCTGCTTAAATCAATGACAGAACTGCAGCTTGTAAGACTACATTGATTAAGTTCACTACTAGAAGCCCAGCTGTCTGCAATCTCTAAAGAGGTCTTTGGTTCTAAGATTGGCCTGATTTTAGAAATACAAAAGTTTGGTAAATTTTGTATAGCATAAAATTTGAGAAGCATTAAGAAGAATAAAAGTCACATCAGTTAGTAAAGGGAAATATATTCAGTTTTAAAAAAGATGAAGAAAAAAGAACCTTGGGAACTGTCCATCAGCCTCACCTCTGCGATAAGTAAGTGCCAGTAAATTGAAGATGCACATGTTTCACTGATGAACTTTTAGATGGGTAACAAAATACCTGGATGGCCATGTCTGAAGAGCTGTCATTAGTGCCTCAACATCCAAGTGGAGCTCAGTATTACCATACCATACTGGGACTAAAACTATCCATGTCTTCATCAGTGACTTGGACCTGGGATTGAGTGAACCCCCGGCAAGTCTGCAGATGATGGCAAGCTGAGTGGGACTGCTGATCTGTGTGGGCGAGGGGATGCCACCCAGGAAGGCCCTGACCAGCTTGAGGAGTGGCTTCATGTAAATATGAAGTTCAACAGGCCAAGCACAAGGTCCTGCCCCTGGGTTGAGACTGCCCAGTAACAGAGAGGGACATAAATGAATTAAGAGCACCCCTCTCAGGAAAGACTTGGGGATAATGGTGGGTGAAAAATTGAACATAAACTCTGCCTGCGGGTAGAAAATTAACTATATTGTATGTTGCATAAAAAAATGCGTGGTCAGTGTGTCAAGGGAGGTGATTCTCCCTTGTCTGCTCTGGTGAGATGCTGCCCACCTGCAGCAATGCATTGAGCTTAGGGGTTCCCAGCAAAAGATATAGACATGTTGGAGCAGGTCCTGAAGAGGATGATTAAAATGGTCAGAATGTTGTAGCATCTGAAGGATAAAGATAGGTTGGGACGTTCAACCTAGAGAAAAGAAGACTCTAGGGACACCCTATTGTAGCCCTTCAATATGTAAAGGGGAATTATAGGAAGGAGGAAGACTTTCTATCAGAGTCTGTAAGTGATAAAAGAAGAGGCAGCATTTTTAAATGAAAGAAGGTTGGGTTAGACTGAAAAAAAGAATAAATTTTTTAATGATGTGGGTGGTGAAATAATGCAACAAGTCATCCAGGGAAGTTGTGGATGTCCCAACACTGTGTGTGTTCAAGGTGAGGTTAAGTAGGAGGAAGGAGCTTTCATGTAACCTCATTGCTCTTTGTCACACAGGCGGAGTGGGAGTTTCAGACAAAGTTTGTTAGAGAAGGCCTCCAACTGAGCCACGAGGTTCAGAATAGAACCATTTCCTTTCCTCAGAGAGGAGTCTAGGTGCAGCTGGGTTGAATCTTAGCCCCAGACTTGGTCAGGGGTTTATGGCTAATGCTACACTTAATGATACATTACACATGTATAATTGGACCTTTATACAACTTTGCCCCTCAGGATTAAGGATGGAAAACATTATTTATATAAATTGATTACAATAACGATTAGACAAAAATAGCTAATCAGAATTATTTACTACTTTGTTTGGATATAACAACTTACATAGTACAGTATTTTTGAAGCAATGTTAAAGTAACTATATTGAAGCAATGTTAAAACTAGCAAAACAATTACAAAGTGCAGATTGATGTTACTTACCTGTACCAACCACCATACCCTGATCTCTTTCTCAGCCTCAAGAAGTAACCTTGAGAGGCTTCTTCATGCAAAGAAAGGATCTTCACATATGTTAGGGATGTACACTAAAAGTGCTCACTGTGCAAAAATGAGACTGACCTTTTGTAGTATAAAATGATTGACTATCAGATACATGCATTTTTTAGATTATGTGCTATCTGGCTTATTCAACAAAATATGCTTTGTGCTAAAAAAAAGTCTTTAGAATCTGTATCGGGGTCTGGTCCCAGCCTCATTCAGGGTCTCCCTGTCTTGCATATCCTTGTGGCTGAGTTTGATAGTTCGGTCAAGCTTGTCTCAGCATTCTTCAGCACTAAGAGCAGCAGACCCTCCTTGCTTGATCTTATCACTGATCAGAAGACCCATCTTGCCCCACCAAACAGGAGGCCGTCTTGCTCAAGCCACCACTGACAGCAAAGTTTGACCTGCTGGGTCCCCTCTTATGCACAGCATTATGCTACACTCTTGATCTAGTGCCAGATGTTCCTGTCCGTGGCAGACAAGTTGGACTAGGTAATTTCTAAGAAGTCAGACTCTTACCAGTTCTATTCTTATTTCTGATCTTGAATGCAAGTCTAAAGCTAAATGTGATACTGTGAACTAATCTCTTAATCCTTATTGACAGAGAACAACTTGGATCTTGGCAGGACTAGCGATATCACAGGTTTTCAGAAGCTCTGCATGCATCATTGCTAACCTTCAAGGTACTAATTCCTCTTCTTTCCAACTCTTTAAGACATATTGTGCAGTAAAATATCATCAAAAATCATCTGCTAAGTAGCAACTCACCTGTATGAAATCATAATGCATTAGAATAAAATTAATCCAAGCCCTCTAACACTGTAAAATAGGTAAAACATCATGATAATTAACTACAATAGTGGGGTAAGGATATGAACTTTGTTTCAGGATAGTCAGGATGAGTCTGATTAAATGATAAAGGGCACACAGGAATGGAACTCTAATCCCTATTTTAAAAATCACACTTCAATACTTACTTATTTACTTGCATTATCAATAATCTGCCTTAGTGTTTTATCACTCTTCTGCATTCCCTTTCAAATCGATTACTTTGAATTAAAATCTCACCAGGCATCATAATGCCTGATAGTGCAACATACTCCACCAATAGAAAGTGAAGATGATGTCACTCCAAAGCCAGGCTCTCCTCTATATAATCTCTGCAGCTGGCAGTCTCAGACCACTCAGGTGAGCTACAGGTCTGTATGGAGTTTTCCTTCTAATTGAAGCATGACTTATAATATTTGAAGTCCTCTGATTTTCTGGAAAGTTTAGTTTGAGACTTGGTCATGGTCCAATATGACTGCCTGAAACACAATGCGTGAAAATCAAATGATCACACTAAGATTAGATTCCTAAGCTTCTTCAAACAGTGCTGATCCTGCACTAATGTTGACATATTTGCTATTTCTTAAGAGGTTTGGTTTTGAATGGCTCTTTTCCTTGCACAAGCTGGTGAAAATATGTATACCAACCCTCAAATGCTAGCTCCTTCAAAAAGGGGAATTAGATGGCTTCATTTTCTTTTTTTTAATTTTTTTCTGTAAAGTGGATGGACAAGTTTGTTATGGGACTCATTTAGGAAATCTAAGCAACAGGACTTCAATTCTGCAAAACCACTGGTCATTATGACCTACCTGGAAAGTTTTTACCCTTTACAACCCATTGTTTCTTGCACCTAGGAAACCCTATTGAGATTTACACCATTTGAAAGAAATAGAATTGCATATTTTGATGAAATAATTTGATCATTGATTGTGCATTACATTTCATTTTATAAATCATTTAGGAATGGTTAGTAAACACTCATAGGTTATGCATATGTACACATAATAGAAGTTATCTTCTGCCATTTGTCTATTTTGTATAAGCACAAATTAATACTTTAATTAATACCCTTTACTGTTTTATTTTAACATCTTTACATATACTGAAAAAAAACAGAAGGCTTCATCAATTTGCTGGGATACTGATATTTCTGAGGTCAAAATCCTGGTAGACTAATATATTTTAAGTGCCATTTGGTACTGGTTCATAAAAGAAAAAATAAAATTGCCACTTACAAAATGAATTTTGCAATTCAGGGTTATTTGTCTTTTAGATGATGTAGCAAAAATGACTTTTCATTTAAAGCATTCTTAATAATTTCTTAACCATTCCAAGTGCAAAGTACCAATAAATGTGCCCACAGACACCTAGTTTTTCTGAGCCAGGTCAAATGCACTGACAACATCCTGGCTCATGTCAGCAACTGAGTATGCAGTAACATGGTAAAGTATTAATTTCTACAAAAATTAAGCTTATGTGCATGATCTGCTTCCTCAAACTGACCTGTAGAAATCCTGATTGGCTATCTTTGTTCATAATTAGAGATTTCTACAGATGTAAGTTCCAGAGAATCTTCTTTCAGCAAAGGGTATAATGTCAAGTGTCCATTATCAGCCATTTTCTAATGTCTCAGGATTTATTTAATTTTCTAGAGCTTACTTAATGCAATTCTCAACCTGTAAATTTTATTTTATTTGGTAATATTTTTTCTTTAATTTTATCCAGAAGTGGTATAATTTAACAGTATTCTGCAGTTAGGAAATTTCTCTCTGAATTTAAAGTAGATCTCAATCATATTTAGAGTGACATTGGCAGAGTAAATTCACATCTAGCCAGGATGTTGTAAAAGAGTATTATTTATTTTAGATCAACCCATAATAAATTAATTCAAACTGTAATGATTAAATGCCTAGTTAGTGGCAGCTAAAACAAATATAAAACTTAGACCTTTTTAAAATGATGTTGCCTTAAAACAATACAGACTTGGATACAGGATTATGTTCATGTTCATATACAGATAAATATATGCACATAATAGAACTAAATATTTGACTGAATTGTACAAATTCATTTACTCTGTATCTTTACTGCCTCATCTGTTCTGCTCCTGATGTCTCATCAAACCCAAGTTTTGCATTCTTAATCCTTAAATTGCTTCAACTAGATTCTTTTGTTGTTGTTCTTGTTGTTAAATCAAATTGCCATAAAAATGTTTCCTCCTTCTCCTTACAGATTTGGCATTTCTTCTCTGAAGCAATTGGGCTGGAGGCCAAAGCTGTAGAAGAATCAGTCCTGGATCAGTAACAAGTTTTTATACACAAACACACTGTGATTTTAAAGTTTATTACCACAATTCTCTACAGAGCTAGAAATGGGAGTTTGCTTTCTTGGAAATTAGAGATTCCCATTTTCCCACTGGGGTGCCCAATCCCTCATTCAAATTCTGAAAAGACAAAGGAAAACAGATGTTTAAAGCCATTATATCTTCTTTATGAACAAAAATGTGCTTCATGACATGATTTTTTTTTAAACATTTATCATTGTTTACTCCCAAAATGAATATTTTTCTTCAAAATATAAGTATTTTTATTCAAAATGTCATAATGAAACCCCATAATATTCATGTTCTACAACCTCCATATCTTTATAGATTTAGATTTGATTAGATTTTGGTTAGATTAGATTTTGATTAGATTGTTAGATTTTGATTAGATTGTTAGATTTAGATATGATTTTCCCCTTTTGTTGATAGAAGCACAGATTTCAGAATAGTTTCTACTGTAACACAATCTGACATATTTTTTCCCACAAAGCAGAAAAACGGAATAATACTGCTGAAGTAAAGCTTCTATGAGGTATGATTTGCATATTTCATTGGGGAAAAAAAGACATATTTAGCTTTCTCATTGGAATATTTTAATATTTTGACTCTAGACATGACAGGTTGGTTTTTTTCAGAAAATTGAACCTCTGTTTTGTTTTGTTTGGTAATAAATCTCAGTTAGAATTAAGTCAGTATTCCAGTAAGGATGTTGGTGTTAACCCAGAAAGCATTTTATCCATCCCTCATCATTATTCAGACCTTTTTGTTATAACTGGAGACTTCTGTAGTGACCATGCCCTTGGGAAATGAGAGAGAACTTCAGTCTTTAGAAGCCTGACAAAGGACAGGTACAGTTTTCCAGAACTGACTGTGGTGTTTTATGAGTTTATGCCATTCATATTTTCGTTTTGTTTTGCTATGATAAAAATTATTTTGGTATGGAAAATACATGTACGTTTATGTTATTATAAAACAGACAGGATCTGCAGTATAGTTAACTTAATGTTGGTACAGAACATAGACACTTTGCTTTTCATAACTTTCTCAGGCAAGCTATACTACCTTACAATACATTAACATAGTTTTTCATGTTTAATATCCTTGCAGCGAAGCTGAATGAAAAGAAGGAAAAATTGCCCATGCTTAATAATATTAGCATTTAAGTTGTCCCACTAGACATTAAAATTTGCACCTCATTAAAGCAAAGATTGTGCTTGAAGGACAGATTGCAAGGAGGTACGAAAAGGAGAAGCAACGAACATGCTATTGAAGTAAATGGGGTAAGACAGCTGAATTTTGCTCTTTAGTCTGATTTTTGTAAAATGTTTCTTTGCATCCAACAAAGAAAGAAAAACCTTTAAAATGGAGTTTAGGTCCACATTAAAAGACAACAGTATTTATATTTCTTTTTAAACATTTGTGGCTTTGAGTGATGACTTCCAGAATGGTTGAATTAATAGTACGTCAGTATTCTGATTAGTAGTTTGAGGGTTCTATCTTAGTTCAGAGATTAATAAAACAAAGAAGGTATAGTTGACATTTGACTAAAGCAACGCCAATTCCCTTTAGTAATTAAACTAAATGCTTTTATGGAGACTTCTTCTAAAAACCTCACAGTAGTATATTTTCACATCATCTTCACAGACAGCTGTGGGTAGTTGACACCTGAAAGCCTGATTTTTCTAGTGAGAGTTTTGGCCATAAATCAAACATAGAGAAATAGGTTAGATTTGGGGGGGGTGGGGTTAGGTGTACATCTGATTTCCTTGACTAGACTTACACGTCTAGGTTGCCCTTCAGTATCCAAGACATTTGTGTGAACCAGAATCAAACCTTATCTTCATGTAGTGGCCTAAAAGGCCAACTGAGTGTATTAGTTCCTGTGTTTAATCAACCTCCAGTAAAGTTAGTTGAGTTTTTTAATGTCACCTATTAACTCTCCTCACTGGTGAGAATTTATGTTGATGCCTGAGGTAGATGTGGACTGATAGTCAGATGAAAAGTGCTCATTTGAGGCAAAGTCTAAAATAATGCATAGACTGGCTGTGCATCACTGTGCCTGTATAAGTTTGTCATCTCCTTCCTCCATTCATTTAATAAATGCAGACTTCATTCAAGTGATTTTGATGGCTAATACATCGTCCCTTTTATAAATTATGTAGCAATTCTTTCACTAAAATGGCCTGAGTTTTTGACTCCTTGCTAACTGTACTATTAATTTATTTAGCTGCTGCGCCCTTGTTACAGGAAAGGAAGAGGCAAGAGGAGAACCAGCTGGCATATTGTCTTCTTGTTCCAAACAGTCAGAGTATAGATAAATACTTAGCAGTTCATACTACTTCTAACCCTGAGATATGGTTCAAGGCCAAGTTTTCATGCACTAATTGTGCTGTTTCAGAAAAGCTTACCTCCTGGAAGCCATTTTCTGTTCACTGGAGTGGCTAAATAAACACAGTCTGTATGATTTGGCTCCCCAGACTAAATTATCTTTTTTGGATGCTTTGACTATTCGACCAATCCAGCTTTTTTAAAAAGAAAATAAACATGACATTATAGACTATGTTCAGGCTGAGAAAAGAGTACACTCTAGAATGCAATTCTCAGGAAATCAAAATTGAAAGCAGGCTTGGTCCAGTGTAATTTTTTTATCTGGTGGTGCCTATTGGAGGAAAACTGCTGTTTGCAGACTCTCCTCTCAACAACACCACTGGAAGAGAATGGATGGAGGTGAAAAACAGCAAAGAAATTCTGAGGTTTGGTATTGGGAAAAAAGATACCAAAAGAAAAAATGGGTTTAATTTATTTTCACTGAGGAACTGGGTATTTTTCAGGGTTTTTCCTGACCTCATAGTGAGTAGAGAGAGAGAATCAATACAGATCTTCTAGTCTAAAGATCTGGGAATATAAAAGTTTTATTCAAGTAATTTTTTTTGACTAATCTCTTTTAATTTATGTGCTTTATCAGGTTCTTGTAATCTTGTTATGACTGTACAATAATGAGGAATTATTGTAAGCAAATTGCAAATTATTGAAAGAAAAGTGCTCCCAGGAGGGCTTCCCTAGAAGTATTTCCTAATTCCCAGGATGGGCTGATATATGGCCAGAATTTCAGTCTGCCTTACAGGTGACCATTATTTAAGCTATCTAGCTATATTTCCTCTAGGTAATAATGGGAGGCTAGTACTGGGCAAGGGATTTAGGTACAGTGTGGATAAGTGGACCTTGTGGAAAATTCTGCATGCTGATCTACTCTGGCTATTTTCATATTGGGATTATTTCCCACTAGTTCAGAACCAGCCCTAAAAATACCACAAAGAATATTAGAGTAGCTCTTACATCCTTTGAATCCATGGTGCAGTTCAGTTTATGAAGAAGCAGAGGAGCAGCCAATATGACAACTTGGTACAAGATATATACATGTATTCTGAAATTACCCTTATCCTTACTATATTATGTTTTTTCAATTATATTTTAAATCACAAGGGTTCAAATCATTTTTCATTACAGTAAAAGGATTCAATGAATTGATGTTACTTTAATTATATAGCACATATTTCACATGAAGAACATAATGTGTGTAACGCTCATGTTTTCTTTCATGACCTTTTTAGTAAACTAGAAATTCATTTAGAAGATGTCAAATAAAAATGCATAAATTCTGGATTCAGATGCTTTTATTCTGTAGAAAATTATGCCAGAACTTCATTTTAACTTTCTAGTATGTGACCCTTGGATAACTGAAAAAAATCCCTCTAGGCTGAAATTAATAATGGAACAAATGTGAAAACAAGCATTTTCTTTGAAGACATTCAATATGATTAGAGCCAAGAAGTTATCTCACTTATTAGGATACTTGACACATAGTCATATTCTCTCATTTCTAGAAATAAATATCCTGGAAAAGAAAGCATCTGAGTCACCGGTATGGCTAAACTTAAGTGGTTCCTTTTCTTGTTTCTGAAATCATAGCCATGTTTAAATTTTGTGAGAGCAATGAACTCCCTTCTCAAGGGCTGATTTGAAATGACTGAGTTCCCTGTAGTTATATAAAATCTATCTGGTACTAACGCAAATCAGAAAACAGAAGAAAATGTATTATGAAAGGCATTCTTAGTATACTATACTCATTGGTTTTCTAGTGACTGATCTTGCTAAATCAATATTCACTACAGCAGGCAATCTTCTGCTGTTTCTAACTGTCTTTGGACCAAATCTTACCTTAATTTTTTATTTGTGTGGCAATGCAAGGACAACAAACCTACACATGAACGGACAAAAGAGGAATTTTATCCAGTAGGACATAGAGAATGCCTATTATGTGACAACTTTTTAATAATGTTCTACTGATTACCTTTATGAAGAAGAAGAAAAAAATAAGATTTTGGGCCATAGCAAGGACCAGGTTTTAGTTCCTGTATTAAATTCAATCGCTAATACTTCTATCAGGCAGGAAATGGGGCAGAAGAAGCAGCATTAAAGGCAATTGCTGCACAGAAATTACAGAGGAAAAAGAAAGTCTAAATAGCAAATATAAAGAAACTAACAAGAGCAAAAATTTAATCTTGTCAAAGAAACCCTAGCTACAATAAGCACAATGAACTCAGTTTCCAAACAGACAGTCCCTGCAGGAAGAAGGAAATCCCCTAACAGTTTTTTTAAAGGAAGTACACAAGCAGGCAGGATTCCCATCCCAATGTTTCTAAAGTAAGTTCTTTGCTCCTCAGTCTCAAAAAGAAAAGCAGCAGTATATCCCCTAATGAGTTGCACATTATTAAATAAGTTTCCTTAAATAAATACACCACCTGCCTTTAAATTTCTCTGAAGGGTTATTGTCGCTGTGCGAGACGCAAGGACACACACACGACACACTCTCTTGAGAAGGCTGAGAACTATAGAACTGTTTATT
>JAWWMU010000001.1:58319005-58370979 GCA_035048155.1 Cinnycerthia olivascens
GTGAGAAAGAGGCTAGCTACAGTGAAAACAACCAGCTAGAAACTGCATTAAGAAAAGCCTGAAAAATCAGGGCGACAGGTTATTATAGTATTTTTTTTTTCTTTTTCTTCCCCATTTCCATTTGGTAAAAGTTGATGCTATCCCTGGTCTTCTGATCTGTGTATTTTGAAGTATTTTGCTCATCCAGTCAATGGAAATCTTCAGCACTCAAGAAATATGAGATTAGACTCAGTGGTTCATTGGTTTTTTAGTTATTCAGAAACTCTTCAACTCAGCCTACATCACTATTGTAAATTTGAATAGGTCAGAAGTCATTTTTTGAAAACAAATTGCTATTAGAAAATAAAATATATTCAGAAGATATCATTGTGCACTTTGTTCTTTTAGCACAGTTTTAAATGGTTGTTTTATCTTTTTAGAGTGATCTGCCTGCAAATTATGAGGGGAAACAATTCTTTCCTCAGCTGATAGCTGTATAGGTGGCCCTTTCATGAATTTTTATTTGACACATTTTCCATTTCTCGATCATGTTCTTACTGTATAAAGAAAAAGGCAGTTACAGCTCTGAGAAAAGTTTGAATGACAAGTACAAAAGACTAAAAAGAGGAAAAATCCTTCATATAACAATCCAAAGAAACCCCTCATAACATAAGGTCCACAGTGATGTCAGCTTCAAAACATGCTCCATTCTGATGAGAGGAAAAACCCAATTAGACAAGTTATCCCAAAGCAATGTCAAAAGCCTACAAATTACAGTAGCTATAAAAGCCAATCCCAACAGACTTCTACAGACATGTAAATTAATGCCATTGAAAAGCAATGTAATCAGGTCTCATTTATCATAATAATATCTTCTGATATTATAATATCTGCTGAGACCTGATAGCAATCTATGTACATCATAGGCAGTTTATTTAAAGAGATAACTGCTACTTGAGCAGCTCCAAACACAGCTGTTTTAATTGCCCCAAAAGTGAGTAGGGAAACTGAAATTCAAAAAGTGACCTATTGCAGTATTTGCTTGGGCTAAACTACAATCAACTGCACACATTTCCAAGGTGTATGGAATAGACTAAAGAGCAAGAAGCTTTGCTTTCCCAAAATTACCACAGATTTTAAATCTCTTCAGAATCTAACTTAATACAGGAAACACCTGAAAGCTCAGAGACACTGTGCTTCAAATATTTTTGAGATCAGAGATAATAAACTAAAGATTAGTCTCCTGCTCTATTCTAAAATCATTGCTTCCAACCACAGTCAATGATAATGCTCTTTCTGTACCATTCATGATAGATAAAGAAATAATGACTGAGATTTTTGGCTGTAACGATATTTATGATCCAGGGGCTCTCTAAGGGTAAAGCACTATTATGTTGTTTGAACACTATTTCAAAATAACTGTTGAAAGAAAAACCTAAACTATCTGAATGAATTCAAAAGGACCAAGTTGTCACAATCTTTACTGTGTTTTTCTGCTAATTCCTTACTTCCCTGTGTATAAGTTTCAAAATAGACAACACTGTCTTACTGGAAGTGTCTGTCAGTGAAGAGAACAGAACAAAGCTGAGGAGAAATAAGAATGACTCATTTTAACTCTCTCTCCAGTAGAATTTGCTTTCTTACTGGTAAACAAAGCAAAATCAATCTCATATTTGCCTTTTAAGAATTCAGTAACTGTTTTTTTCTTACAAAGCATTTGGATCTTTATGTTTTTCTTCTGTGAAAATTCTTGGTAGCAAGCATATGTGGCTTAACTCTCAGGGCTCTGTCAGATAAATACCCACTGTAACTCATCCATGTTTCTTACAGAGTTTTCCATACAACATTCATAGCTACATGTGCCAAAGCCTCTGTTTGCTTAGTGACATGTTAAAGTGAACCCGTTTTCTCTGATGATCAAGCTCAAACATTGGATCAGAAACTGAAATGGTGTTCCAGGGCAGAGGGCAACTTGGAGGACAAGTGGAGGCAATGCCAATGTTGGCAAACCTGGATTTGCCAGAAGGATCTTTGATAGCACTGATCAAAATTATGTCATAAATTATTCCAGAAAAATACATATATATATATATATACATGCATCTTAAGGTAAGATCTCATGATAGTTATGAGAGAGAGAGATATAAACAATGTTTTATAGAACCATAAGGAATTCACAATTTGGTTTTAAAACCTGGATTCTGCAAATACAGGAGATTAAAGAAATATGTAACAATGTCTTTTATAGACAATTAAGATATTTGAGATTCACCTTATGGTGCTGTTTTAAAAAACAAGTGTTTGAAACTTCTTTTCCAGAGCACTGTTTTCTCTGTTTTAATTCAGTGTCCATTGGTGCAAGGTAAACCAGGGTCAAACTGGTGGTTTCAACTTTTCTTATTCCAAGCCCAATCTTGCCTTGCAGATTTGATTTTGTAAATCTTATTTTACTCTGGTTTTCTCAGGATTATCTGATTGGAGTTTTAAGCCTTGGCACAAGAATGCTCTGAGAGTAGTGAAGAGATGGAACATATGCTTCCAAAAATACCTTAGGAAAAGACAGAACATATTAAGAGGCCATAATTACTCACAGACAGAAATCTTTGCCTCTGGGGAAAATAGGCTTCCTGAATCTCATTCTGTGACAAATATTGACAAGCTCTGTGCCACACTGTGTTTTTCTGACACAATTTTGCCTAGAGAGTAGAACAGAGTAACGCCAAATCAAGGGAAGATTGGATAATGTTGTCATTCAGGAAGGAAAATCTTTCATTAAGGTCCTGGTAAATGAGAATAAAGTGCAATGGGAATCAACTCATAAATAGCTTAGACAGCCTTGGTCAGTGCACCTGGTTCACTCTTCCACCCCTTTAAACCATTGTTCATTAAAAAAAAAACCAGGACCACTACAGATGCAAACTGTGTACAATGAACATGGGACAATACTTCCTGCACCCTCCTCTTGGCCTCATCATCCTTGCACACTCTCCTGTCTCACATGCTTACTTATTCTCTTTGAAACGCAACCTCCTGGTCAGAGGTCACGTCTGGTGCATGCAGAGGGAAGGGAGACACTACACAGGGAGTGAGGAGGAGAGGGCAAAAGGCTATCAGCTGTGGGGAAGGCACGACCTTGCTTACTGGTACACAGATTGGGAGAACACTCTGGGATCACAAGACTTCTGAAATAATCTTTCTTCCATTGAAAGCTGTGAATATCTGACCCTTTATAATCAAAACATTTTAGTAGTGCTGAATAAAAGCTTTACTTTTCTGACGATTCATGAGTATTTTTAAGCTGTATAAATCAGCTACTGATGTTTTGTTAACTGAACCAGCAACCCCGAGATACAAAATTTCAGACAAGACACTTAATCTTTCTGTGACTGTATTTCCTTGTTGGCCTTCTCTAGTCAGATTGCCAGTTCTAACCGTACACATATATACATATACCTGGGTACCTCAAAGTTTTGGAGCGCATTCCTTACTGGCGTTTCTACAAATTAGCCAAATACAAATAACACCTGACATGCTTAATCAAATAATCAATCATAGAATCATATAATAGGGTTGGAAGGGACCTTTAAAGGTCATGTCATCCAGCCCTTCTGCAGTGAATGTGGACAAATTAATTTTTCTTCTATTAAGCTGCTAAGTGGTCCAAGAATTGGAGATTTCTGATTATGTTTTACTTTGTTCATCAGAGATGGCCTTAGTGTTAGCTTCCCTATTAACAGGTGCAAGCATAATCTTACTCCAGGATCACCAAGTCAAAAAGAACTACGTTTTTTCACCTACTTGTATATCTGGCAATATAAAACCTTGTTAAAATTTACTACCTCTATCATTCTGTATTTCTGACAGCATGTCAGCTGCAGGTAAGTCACCTTGATATCAATGAATTAAATAACTTTCTCTAATCCCTAGCTTTGCATTTTCCTTGTTGGGGCAATCTCGTGAGGTGAAATTAATGGTTTTCATTAGGCCAAACACTTTCCTTTTTTTTTTTTTCTCAAAGCATACTAAAATCTTATTCGGTAAGAGTGTATTTATGAGCCATATATGAGAAATTACTATTTCTTTGTTAATAAAGAAATAAAAGCAAATCCTATGCAATTTGGAAGACCTTCATTCTTGAGTCATGGTTATAAGTACTCAATAAGGTGAGATACAAAATATCTTTAAATATTTTGTAATATTTGGCTGAAAATCCATCTGATCCTGGTGCCTGCCTTAAACTCAGAGACGGAATTTGTCCTATTTTTGTCTGATATGAAAATGACTTCATGTAGACTGAATTTTCTGATGTTTGTGTGCATATATGCATTTGTGATTAAGACATAGACTGTCAGGGAAGAAATTTAAAGTCCTAGTGTTTATTATATATATATATATTTGTATAGGTACTTTCGGATGTACAGCACTAGAGGTACTCTGATTCAAACTATGAGAATGGGGAATATTGTCTCATACTGATAACTTTCCATTTTCCTCAATCTGTGCCTCCCTATATAAAACAGATGGTTTGATATTTTGTAGTGAGATAGTAAGCATTCCCTCGTCCCAAGCCAAATCTGCCATTGGCAGATTCATTCCTGCTGTAAATTATAACTCAGTTGTCAAATTAGGAATGTGACATTATATGAGACCTTGTAGCACCAAGCAATAATTTACTCATCCCTATGATTTTATGCTACTAATTTTTGTTGTGTCCTTCAGACAGTTGCCTTTCCCATGCTGTGAGGTTAAGAGACACACTTCTCTCTGCTCCTGTTTCTTCTTTGTCACTAAGTTGATTTACTCCTCCCTGGATTTATCTGTTCTCTAGGCATGTTTGCTCAACCCCACTGAGAGTAACATCTTTCTGCCCTTGGACTTAAGAAAAGCCATTGAACTTCTACTTCACAAGAAAAAGAAGAGAAATACATGATGCCACTAAGGTATCCAAATGATTCTAATATATTATTCTTTAGCTTTCAAACACTATTGCTTATTGGTATGCATAAGAACAAGACATATCTCTTTTCTAACAACAGCTATTAAACTAAAAGAATGTCATTAGAAAACAGAATGTAAAATAAAATGATAAATTTTGAGCAAATAAACTTCTCAAAGAATCAGAAATTATGTTTAAGTTTTAAAGCTGGAATCTTCTCTGCCTTTAGTAATAGTACATAAGCATAAATGAAGTTTTGCACAATCAAATCTCTGATGTAAAAGCCTCTGATGTAAAAACATCTGATGAAATAATATTTTCTGAGACTATAAGAATTATTAATTATGGTTCCTAATAAAAAGAAATCAAAATGATTTATGGGATGGAAAATATACAAATAACAATAGCATTTCTATTATGTGCTCTTCATAAATTCAAATACCTCCCACTAATATCTCTATTTTTATACCGTGGGAAGAGTCTAGCCTGGACTTACCAATAGCAGGTAAGAGACATGAAAAAACTGTTACAATTTTCAAACTCATACCCATCTAGCAGCCAACTTTACCTCATAAGCACATTGGAATGATTTTTCTGCAGCACCATACAAGATCACATTGAAATTTTATTTCTTCTATGGTCTTTCATCATTCATCAGTTTTTGCCATGAAAATTTCTATTCTACTACCAAATGGTTGCTGTCAGAAGATGGCAGAAGTCTTGTGAGGCTGTTCATATGAGATCTCATGGCCAAAAGGCAGTGAGGATACGGTGCACCAATGATAGTTCTTCACTTTACTGTGATAAACACATACTCTAAAGACTGCATTCTCAAGCATCCATATGCTATATCACATGAAATACTATTCCTCAGTTACTGTAAAATCTCCCCACTTACAAAGCATGATAGGCCTACACATTGCTTAAAATATTTTGAAATAATTACATATCTTATGACTCATGAGAGCCTCAGGGAACTCCAACATGGAGCATGATGTAGCCTGCACAGTCTGCACACGGCCAGCTTGCTCCAAAGGAGACTAATGTCAGGCAATTTGAATAAGCTGTTACCCTAAGACAGCTGCCCCCAAAGTCATACGTCAATGCCTGGCTTTCTTTTTGGGGTAACACAGACATAGCTTGTGTAGAGACATAGTTGTGTTGTAGAAGTGCTTCCTGTCCCACAACAAAGACCCAAATAAAGGGGAGGTGTCTTCCAGTGCAAACTTCTCCCACAGCTTTCACTCCCAAATGCCTCCTGTTCCACACATCATATCCTCATTTCTTCCCAGTCCAATGCTCCTGTTTTTTAAATCCCTCTTTCTCAAACCCTTGGCACTGAATTTTAGTGCAGGTGAGATGCTCCTTTTTTACTGCACCAGATGAATCAAGTCAGATGAATGCAGGAGAAATATCCAAACATGAAATGTAGCTTTGAGTTTTAGCACCTCAGGAGCTGAGGGAGATGTCTACTTAGTATTCAGCAGGAAGATTGCTCTTTGCTTGTAGGCTTGACTTTTCACATTGTTAGGAAATGTTTTTCGTAGGCTTCATTTCTGTGTGGAGTGCAGTGCCTTCAGAAGGTGTGTGTGGTAGACACAGTATTAGGAGTACACTTGGTCTGGAGACCCAGGAATCAAAGGTGAGTCTGAGTGGTATCTGACACCTAAGGCATCCACTTCTTTCCAGTGTTTTAACACTAAATACTTAAATGAAATAAGAGGTAAAACAAGATCAAAAGCACAGGCACAGTACTGAATGCAGTTCTGCAATATTCTTCTTATAGGTGAAGTAATAGGATGGCAATTACATGGTGATTGAGTTTTCTGAATCCTTAACATTCCTTCTTTTCTTTGTTTTATTATAGTTTTGGACTTAACAAAATTACTGGTGATTTCTTAGGACTTTCTTTTCATCCTCAATTTAAGCCATTGATTTTCAAGGGAATTATAATAAAAATGTGCATTTTTAACTAAATGAAAATCTATGCTATGCAAATAACAATGATTCTAACTTGAAAGTTATTCGTTCATTGTTCTTATGACTACCAGGGGAATAAAATTGAAAAAAAAAAAAAAAAACAGAACAAAACAGAGAAAATAAAATTATACTAAAAAAAGGGATAAAACCAAAACCAACCAACCAAACCAACCAACCAAGCCTGCCTTCCATCAAAAAAAAAAAAATAGTACCAGCCAGCTGAAAACTCGTATGTTGGAAGTTTTGAGTCTTAATTCTAAGCATACTTAAGGTTGAAAAATAAAATACTCTATTTCATTATTCATCCAGCAATAGTCCCGGCGTACTTAACTCAAACCAACATTTATCATCTGTATCTTATACAGAAATGCAGCATTTAGCTTGCAGTGATTCAAATGAAATATTTCTCTTTTTATTTGTTATATGGGAGTCACTCTTCTTTTGTTAGATAAGATAGACTTCTTTTTTAGTTAAATCAGAGATTTTTTATTTCATGCCATTTAAAATAAATACTAAACAAAAACTGCCTGTCTGAATTGTGTTTTTCACAGTCTGGAAGACAGACAAAGGAAGTTGAATAGTGCCTTAAATCCATGGGCATGAAAAGCAAACCACAGTGTCAGGGATCTAAATCAGACCAGCACATGCAGCTTGAGGTCTGAATTAGACATGGATAATGCATGTAGTTTGTAAAATAAGAATAGACAAAATCAGCCAAGGTGATGAATGGACAAAACCAACTACAGACTTTGAGTGTCCTCACTAACCTTAAGCACACTCACAACATACAGTGGATGACCACTTAAAAGTTTTCTGTCTTCCAATTGACATCCGAGGAAACCTAGATGACCTTAGGCTCAATTTTACTTTTTAACAACTAGATAAATAATATAAATCATATTTTGTTTTATCCAAATTTTCTGGATTGCTTCTGTTTTCGAGAATGTAAACATTTCATCATGTTTGGAACAGGAATTGCTGGTGTTGAGTTCAATAGGACATTTTAGAAGTTCAAATTTTATTTGTGTTCTAAAGTCAGACATGGAAAGAGCTACACATAAAAACACAGCATGGAAAGCATAATTTTGTTTTCCAACTTTCTTTTCATGTTGACAATAAGTAGCAGATGTCATGTGTTGATTATGATTTACAAAGATTGGCAAAGAGAGCGTAGATTGAAGCTCAATCAAAATGGCCTCTGTCCTGCCTCATTTTAGTGTATTATCTCCCATTACATGAAGTTATCTTTCTAAAGTAAATGCTGATGCTGTCCATATGTGAAAAAGAATGTGTTTGAAGGCATTTTTCCATTTTCAGTTTGCCATTTTGTAGGTGTTTCTAACTTCAGGGAAGCAACCAGCATCATCCACAATTGTTAGTGGAACATCAAACTGAACAGCCCTTGGCTTCTGAAGTAGAAATTATTTAGCTCTGGCTTTAGCAAAGAATATAAAATTGGATGTTGATTCCTAAGTAGCTCAAAAGTACTTATAACTGTGATAAGCTCTGCCACTTGTGCTGAAGTGTAATAATAAAGAGCAAACAAACCTAAAGACCTTGGTGTCTGCTGGAGGTAGATGCAATACGTCAAATACCTACCTGTGATAAGACTTTCTGAAATACTGATGCATCCATGACAAGAACTGGAGACAAAACACTTCCATTTTCGTCCAAGATATAAAAGGCTGCACTTTCCTGCCTGTCTTAAATATCACAGCCTCATGGCACATTATTTTCTCAATGTGTAGATGGTGTCCTGTCTCATTTGCTATATCTAATCCTCTGAAAAGCTCTTGTGATTTTCAGCTTTGTCCAAGCATTTTCTGAAAGTATCTAATTTTGTCTTGATGAAAATGTAATTTCTTACTTCACTAATACAACCATTCACTTTAGCCATTCCTTCTCTAATTTTAAAGATTATGTCTTTTTCGGATCTCATTGTTATTACACTTGTCATTCAAAATGAGGGGAGGAGGGAAAGAATTGGAATTATGACTCCCTGATGAATTCCATCTGTGCTTATGGAAATCAGTGATGCGATGTTCATTTTAAAGTGTCATCACAGCAAAAATAGAAGTCAGTTCAAGAGCAATAAAATACCCAAGTTTGGAAGGCAAACATCATGAAACTGAGGTACATATTTTTCTTATTATCAGCAAGTACTACTGTTAACAACTACAAATCATAGGCAGAACAAAACCATGGTAAAGAAAAAAAATTAAATCAAAGGAACACAGTCAGGCAGGCAGGCAGGCAGGAAAGCAGGAAGGAAGGAAGGAAGGAAGGAAGAAAGGAGCCAAAAAACCCAAACATCCTCCCAAAAATTTCAGCAGACACTTATTCCTATTTTTTGTTTCTTTCACACAACTGCATGTGATTTTCACTGTCAGTTAAAACACTTTCAAATTGTTACATTTTGTAGATCACATCTTTGCCAAAGAATAATATATTGCATCAAATACAATGCAGCTAGCTTTCCAAACAATAAGAATTTACACCATAGTAAGTCATATCAAGACTGACAAATTTTAATTATGCTAGTATTTATTTACTATTATCTTTTTTTTTTTTTCCTCTGAGCAAGAGGAATTCAGAAAACCTTTCCCATGTCTTCTGAGTTGTGAAGCTCAATCCATCTGTATAAAAGGTCTAGGTTCTTACAATGATATTTGAAGACCAAAAACAAAGTCTAACAGTAACCAATCCATTTGGATTCCTCCATTTGGTAAAACTCTGTTTTCTACAGTAAATTAATTCCCTTAAATGGAAGGAGGTTTTATTTTATTTCTAACTTTCCTATGTTATGGTCTCACTCAAAGAGGCAAAGATACATATATGCACATTAAAAATTACAAATTTAGCAACAAACAATATGACACATATGTCTCAATATGTGTATGCCTACAGCCTTGAGCACAGATTTTGTCTATCCCATTTTATCTTTGAATGGATATTTTCAAATGATTAAATTTAAAACTTGACTTAAAGAAAACCTCAAAATTTACTGGAGGTTCTATTCTCAGTGCTGTGGGAATTGAGATACAGTAAAGAAGGAAGAACAGTTACTTTAATCTTCCCTGTAGGAAAAGCATCAAGTCAATGCTGATTCCAACCTTCTGATAATGAATGTACAAGTACATGGAAATAATACCTATAACAAAACAAGACTGTGCACAGATGCAGATATCTCTTCTGACTCCAGTTCAGAAATAAATTCTAAGTAAATAATACTATTAGCCACAGCACTTTAGACACTTACACCATAAAATTTCTTAAGATTGAGTTTTATTGTCTAACTTTGGAAAAAAAAATAGATCAGCTATCTGAATAAAAGAGGTTTACACTAATCAGTGAAAGAAGCATAGCCACATGCACAGTAGCAAAGGAAAATATCACTGCTACAAGGCTTATGGCAACATACGACCAAAATTGCTATTTTCTCCTAATTTAAAATGTGTGACAACAATTTCTGTCTTTTGTTTTTGCTATAGACTTAGTCACTTCTGTGGCGATGTACCTATGGAGCCATTTCTATATGAATTTCGTTATGGAAAGTTATATTAATCCATAGGAAAGTCTATCTTATAAACATGGATAATTAAGTTACAAGTGGAATGAAGTTAAAGAGCTGTTTACTTCTCCTTGACTTGATGATGCCACTGTGAACATCTGTATTTCATGACCTCTGACCACTCACCAGTTTAGACAGACCATGGTATTACATGTAAATGTGGCTGAGCCAACTTTGTTATGTCTCTGTAATGCAAAAGACTCAGCAATACAAGCTATGGTGGTGGCCTATGCCTTTGGAAGTTTGCTGTTACCCAAGTCAAAATTGCCTTGGAGCATGTCAAGACATATACTTCAAAACTATATTTGCCTGTTGAATAAAGATGTCTGTGTTTACAGTTTGAAAATCAAATTCAACAATCTAAAGAAGCTTTTGGAAGAAGGAGGTGAAGTCAGAAAAAAGTAAACAAACTTATATATGATATATGGTATATATATTACATTTGTATATATAACACTGTGTTACCAGTATATTATGACACTGAAGTTGAAAGGAGGTTATTTAGTTGCTTGATTTTCTGCCTTGCCATCAGCATAGGCAGAGAAAATAGACTACTTAGATGCAGTTTTGTTTACAGGCACTTACTTGCACTCGATGAGAGTGCAGTCACTAAGCTTCTCTTCTCCTGTTTTGGAATGACTTTTCTTTTTTGTTATGTAAATAACTGCAAGGCATATATATCAAATAAGTATCTTTTGCAATCTCTCAGGTACACCAAACACCAAGTGTACCACTGTAAACTTCTGTTTTCTTGCGTTAATGAGAAAAAACCAGTGTGTTGTGTAACATATAAAATGCCAAGGAAAGCCTTATGTTTTTGGACTAGGGAGTGAGCACTGCAGGGAGACTTAACTCGAACTGCCTTAATCTGTTGGTAATGTTTAAAAACAGTGTTCTCTCCAGTTTGACAGCCTAACCACAGGAAAGGAAAAAAAAGTTATTGCTCTTCCATATAGAAATCCTCATCTGGGAAATAAAGGCCAACAAAACAGTGTTGTTTGAGAGCATGGTTCTTTTACCATATAGTAACTTTCCTCTGATTAGAAGTTACTTCTTCAGAGAAAGAGAAAAACCCAGGCATCTGAATCACTTCTCTGGCATAAAATCATAGAATTCTTCTATGAACCATTCATAGAATCAGAATGCTTCTATGAACCATTCACAGAATCATAGAATGGCATAAAATCCTAGAATGGCAAGGGAATAAAAAAGCCAGGCACAAATACAAAGACTCAAACCATTCCTTGGGAAATGATGAGCAAAGTACTTAAACCTGTACTTGACATTTAGGAGTGTTTGAGTGTCATTGATTGTAATTAGTGCATGTGCATATTTAACGAGCTCATATTTCAAAGATATTAATAAATAAGAATATTTTCATCTAATGTTTGATGCTACAGACCTAAAGACTGAGGCATATGAATGAAGCAAGGTTTTCAGAAAGAGATAATACCTGATACAACTGAGAAAATATGTCTTTTGATAGAGAAGTCTCCTGTGCTTTGGAAAAAACTCTGTAAGATTATTGGCTTTGTCTGACTGTATCAATTGTTTTTATAAGAGATATTATCTACCTACAAACCCTTCTGCAATGAGACTTCAGAGTTTCATTCTATTCTGAAAAGGGGCTCTGTAAAAATATATTCATACTCCAGAAATCTCTATTTCATGTGTACACAATCATTTCTACAAAGAGGATGTTTATCCTTCAAGAGCAAGTACATCAGGAGCTCATGTTTTTGTTTTTTTCTCTGATATTATTAAAAGAACATTGCACTTTGTAAAGATGATGTTTAACTATGTACATTTCACTAAAGTTTTGATGAGGTTCAACAATAGTGTTAGTAGTTCTGAAGCATGAAAGCATCAACGGCAGTGTAAGATGGGTTCTTTGTCCACTTGTACACTGAGCTAAATGGCTCATTGCATCTGCTGTGTGACTGCAAGCCCTACTTTTGTGATTTTTTTATTGTATTTTTTTAATCACATTCAGTAGCAGGTTGGTATTTTACGCAGCTGGAGTACTCTCAGTTTTCCATACCTATTTTTTTTTCCTTCTCTCCTACTAAAACTATACACACTGTAAGCACAAAATTTTATAGAGGATGGGTTCAAAAAACTCATGTATGATCAAGTGCTTATCTAATGTTTGTAGTTTCAGACATATGCTAGCAAATCAATGTTGGAAATTCTTTTCTAACAAAATTAAACTAATATGAATGTAATAAAATAAATATATATCCAAATGTGTTCAGTAGCACTCTAACTCCATCAGTCATAACTCAGGAAAGCAAATAGTGAATGATTTGCTGTTGCCACAGGAGACTAAAACCTCAACCAGCAATTAATTATAGGTATAGTAGTGGCTGGCACAGAAAGCCAGGTTATACATTTATTTTTCCTATATTTTGTCAATTGGGCTTTTTGTTTGCATAACCATGGGATGGTATGAAGCCAGTTCATTGTAAATTTGGACAGAATCCCTTGGGTTTTTTCCAGTCCTATAAAAGGTGAACTGAAGTATGTTCAGTTTCACAAAGCTGCATATTTCATATTTTTGTGTTGCAGATAAACTCAATGTTCTTAGCTAAAGCATAGTTTTGAGTCCCTGCTGCTGTGTCCACACAGGTAAATATGAGGGACAAAGATCAATCATCATACACAAAGCCAAGTGACTTGTACCAGGTCAAGGCTCATGCTCCTCATTGGATGCTCATTCTGGAGAGAAAGCTGGTTTCAGGGAAACAGAGAGAGCCAGGCAGGGAGTTGACAGTTCAGTGGTGCAGCTAACCAGTCATGTAATTCTGAATTTGTTTCATAGAATCATAGAATGATAGAATTGGATTGGAAAGGACCTTAAAGATCATCTGGTTCCGTGCCTTCTGCCATGGGCAGGGAACTTCCCACTAAACTGGGTTGCTCGAAGCAACCTCACTTTTTGATGGGGCATCCAAAATTTCTCTGAGCAACTTATTCCAGGGCCTTACCATCTTGACAGTAAAAAATTTATTCCTAATATTTAATCTAAACATATCATCTTCTAGTTTAAAATCATTCCCTCTTCTTCCACTACTACAGGCCCTCGTAAAAAGTCCCTGTTCAGCTGTCCTGCAGCTCTGTTAGGTACTGGTAGGCTGCTATAAGTTCTCTCATGAGCCTTCTTTTCTCCAGACTGGACAATTCCTATCTCTCCTGGGGAGAAGTGATCCAGCTCTCTGTATTCCATTTGCATGTCAAGGCTTTGGTGGGGAGATGGGGGGTTGTACAGGGTTGATTTCTGTAAGAAGTTGCCAGAAGCTTCCCCTGTGTCTGACAAAGCCCATGCCAGTTGACTCCACTACTGGTCAAGGCTGAGCCAATTAGAAATGATACTAATGTCTCTGTGATAACATACATAAGGAAAAATATGTTCTTGCACAGATGTAATTGTAGCTAGAGAAGACTGAGAATATGAGAAGAACAGGCCTGCAGACTCCAAAGTCAGAGGAGAAGGAGGGGAAGGAGGTACTCTATGCATCTAAATACTGAATTGTGTAGGCTGGATGGGACTTACAGAGATTTCAGCCTAACCTCCGGCCAAAATAAGTCCAAACAGAACAGATATGTCTGGCTGAGTCTTCTGTATACTGAGGCACGTAGACTGCAGGTTTTCTAAGCAACCTGCCCCATCCTGATAAAATAAATAAAAGCAACCAAACAAACCTGTAAATTAAGTTAAATAATTATTTCCTGTACTCCAATGTCTGCCCTTTGCCCCTTATCCTTCCAATATTTGCTTCAGAGAAGAGCCAGGCTCCAGTTTCTCTACATTCACTTCTAGTCACCCATGGAGAGAACAAGACCTGGCTTAAGTGTTCTCTTCTTAAGGATGAACAGATTTAGCTCCCTCAGCTTCTTGTCATATCCTATGTGCTTCAGCCAGCTGACCTTCTTGGAGTTCCTTCAGCAGAACTACTCAGTGTGTGACTGCTTTTCCTGTGTTGGGAGCTCTAAAACTGGGCACAGTACTCCCAGATGTGGCCTCACAATTGCTGAAGAGAGAGGAAGAATCTATTTCCCTGACAAAACTTCTGATCCCAGTATGTGCTGTTGTGTGAGATCATCCCATCCAAAATGCAAATCAGAAATGGATCCTCAGACATATATAAAAAAGCAAACCTTATTTCTCATCAGAGTTTTTAAGCATGTTAAGGGAGACCACTAAATTAACTAGGCTAAATCCATCCACAGAGGCAGTATCTGCCACAGCCCATTCTGGAATATCTATAGGTCAACAGCACTGGTTAAAGAGCAGTACCGTCAGAAGCTCAGCACAATACCTGTCTTCGTGTTTTCATCCACTGCACTCAATACAGCACTCCATGGATATTGAATGGGTTTCACCAGCAGAAATTCCATGTGTATGCTGTGCCTCATACACTGTGGCATAGATCCCACAGAGGGCACGTAGTACTGAAAACACACCTGCTTATACCTGAGACTGGTCCATTTTGAAACATTCTGATTCAAAATGCAATGGAGTCAGCAGGTCCAGAACTGTGCTCTTTCAAGTGATGATTCACTTGACACCTACAAATGGTATTTAACTATGTGGGAAAAGCCAAATATGTTCACAAGTACTTGTAGGACTAGTGTAGCAAATAAAGGCTGATAGTGGAAACTTTGGGAAAAAAGGCTCAAGATTATAGCAGAGGCATCAAGGGTATTAAACACCCAAATGGTCACTGAAAGAGTTTTCAACTTTGTGACCATGGAAAATCTGCTTTAGAGCATAAAAAATAGGAGAAGGAGCATGTACACAGCAAAAGTAAGACAGTCTATGTAAAGCGAAAATGTAAAGTAGGTAATAGGAAGATCGAAGAGACTGTAGTAGAAATTCATGAGTAAGGATGATTATCACCACTGCTTATTTGCAGCTGGTCCTTCTCTCCCTGGAGGAGAAACAACTCAGCTTTTAGAGCTGCTCTTCACTATATTTTGCTTCTGTGACTGAGAAATCCCACATGAAATGTTAGGCTTTATTTTGCTACTGAGTTGAGCATGTTAGCATTTGAAAGAATGGATTGTGTTTGTGCTCTTTATCTTATGTGCACGTTTGTTTTCTGCTTCAGCCTTCATGGGAAGGAGGCTGATAGCATGAGTCAAAGTCAGCTGCTATGGCACGCATGTGGTCTGCAACACACTGGAACATTCCACAGTGTGCAGCATGAAAGTGGGCAGTAATAAGAAATGGTGATAATTACTGTAGTGAGCTGGTTAAAAGACATCTGTCAATACAACAACAATATCTTTGTTGATTTTTCTCATGTTCACAGGGAAATCTGAGCAATCTGTTGCCACAAAGACATTTGGTATCAGTAAGCCACCTGTAAAACACACTAGGACAGGGGAATGAAGGAAAGTGAATTTAAATGTTTAAATTTTAACTGAGATGGTCTACCCTTGTTCCACCAGAAAGCCTATGGTGAAAAATATACTAGTACATTAAAAAAAAACCCCAAACAATAAACTTGGTTTCTAAAATGCAATTGAAGCAAAATTGGTTCAAGAAAGTGAATCAAAATCTGAATGTCTTTAGGTATATGAAATTGGTCTTTTTTGCTTTTTTTTCCAGAGGGACATGTATGGAGTTGTTGTTTTATATTAATACCATGTGAAATTGTGCACCTCGTGAAATTAGACCCTGAAAGTGAAGTGTCTGTGTGTCTGACTTGTTAGATTGCACAAAGAAAATACCAAACACACTGAAAATCAAGCCCTGATCAAAGGACACTGACCTCACATGTCTTTGTTGAAAAAGGGGACTATTTAAACAAATTTTAGAGAAAAATCATAACCCAGGCTTTGATTTGCTTTTCCTTAGTGGAGGGCTCCTTTCCTTTCTGACTGCATGAGTTTAGTATAACCAGCTTCCCCTTCTTTTACATAAGCCATTGTGAAGACCACCTTAGATCTCCTTTTAGATACAGACGTAAGTCCATTAGACCACCTTTCTGAAAGAGTAAATGGTAAAAACTTAGATAAAAATTTTATGTTTGTAAATCTTGATTTAAAGTTATTTTTCAGATTTCTGAAATCTTTCTGTTTACTTCGAACATTCTTCCCTTCTGCCTCCCATTACTTTTAAACCGTAGTTGCCTGAAGCTTTCCTTAGTGCCTATTCATGACTGTGCTGGCTTTCAACTTTCTCTTGATATTGAAATGGCTAAACTGTGAGTTTATAATGTATGATTTAGATTTAGATTTTTTTTCTTTCTTAAATGAAGAATGAAGATTAAAGGAGAGCACAGCTGCAGGAAGCATTGAAACCCTGAGTACTTTGTCATTTTGAAATCACCCTCCAATTGCCACACATATACATAATAAAATCTGATTCTATGCTGTCACATTTATTGTTCAACTGAATTTCTTACATAATTCTCATTACTGATGTCATTACTGAGTAGCAGAATCACAGTAATCTGTAACTAACATGATAAACTCTCCTGAGCACAATAAATAAAAATAAAGATAACCATTCTGTGAGTAAGAAAGAAAAAGTGATAGGAATAGTGGTAGCTAGAAATGAGCTATGAGGGGGGAGTATTACAGGCTGTGATTCATATTTATTATCTTTCATAGGGCTCCCACATGCAATATGCACTTAAAGGTGAGAATGCTTAAGATATGTGAGATGCAAATAGATTGGAAGAGGGTAGGAATATTTGCAGTGACCTCTTCACGTATTTTAATTTCCTTCTTTGCAGACTATCCTTAAAGATAGGTAGATGTTAGAACTGATTCTAGTTTGGAGAGCTCTGTGATGGAGGAGTCAGGATTACCCTCATTCGTTGTTAAGCAACAGTTGTTAAGCAACAGCACATAATAAAGCTGCTCTGCTGCAGAAGCGTGGTATACCAGACATACTGTCTGTTATTAAATGGCTTCTTAATATTGGAACGAGCATCAGGCTTGATTTTATGTGCTGCTGGATTGATATAACACTAGTGAATTTGTACATGTTATAACATTGAAGTACACTGACAGGCGATTGAAATCCCAAAGTTATTGAAGGGCAAAATATATTGGGTGAAAAAAAAGGTAAACAATGTCTTCATAGAAATGTAATCCTTTGTTGTTTTGCGGGGTTTTTAGTTTCTTCCCAAAAGAAATTAATATTTGTCATTAGTCAGATTTTTTAAAATTCCTTTTTTTTTTTAATGCATTGTATGACTTCCTCCAAATCCAGTTTCTGGGTAAGAGACAAGAAAAATCAAATTAATAATTTTGAAATTCATATTTAATAAAAGTGAATTCTATCCAAGCAGATGGGACATAGTATGGCATTTTTTATGTGGGCTTTTTTAGTCTCCAGTGTCTAGCCACTTTTCTCCCACTCTGGGAATTCTGGCTAATGATAGGCTATTATGAAGAAAATTCAGTAAACATTCTGTATCAATTCACACTGCATATAAATAAGCAATTTCAATCCATAAATCAACTTACTATAGATGATTTTGTATGCACCATACTGAAATACAGTTCACAGCAAAAATACACTGCAGTCTTTTAGAACAACCTGCTTAATACTGTTTGGGTTGTTCAAGATTATAATTAAAACAATAAACTTCTCTCTGGATGTGTCTTCATTACCAAAGTCCTGGGTCATTTACTCTAACAATGTCAACTTGCTCTCACTATCCCATTCAGCTGAATTAGGAAAGGAAATAGTATGCAAGAACACACCTCATGGCATTCCATTATCTTGAAGGAGAGTACTATCAGCTTCCCAAAACTAAGCACAGTCTTGCCCATCTTCTCACTTTCCACCCCTTTGTGTTGTGGGAGCTATATCTGGAATGGGGAGAGGGAAATTTTGACATCTCAGAAAAACATCTTGAAATTGAGCCTTTAGAAAAGGAATAGTGTAAGTGGGGAAAGGCAAGTAAAAGGAGCTCAAGCAGCGCTTGACTCTGCCCCCTTTAGGTTTCGTGAGAATTTGACGCTATCTGTGAATGAAAGCAGGTTGGAACCCATTTTCTTCACTTTTCTGACTGAGGGAAGAAAGGAAGATAAGGACCCTTTTTCTCCAAGACTGACCATGCAGTGGCACTGATGCCTGCTGTTTTCTCACTTGCCAGTACTCCATGATCTCCTCTGCAGCAGCTGTATATGAAGCCCGAAGTTGGAGCTCTGACAAGAATAACTAGCTCTGCATTCATTATTTTTCTAATCAGTCAGAGAAGGGGGTAGATAGATTGCTAAACATTCTGTCAAGTCAACATAGTTTTAAAAGAAAAAACTTCAGTTTCCAAAAATATTTTCTGTTATAAATTGTTCCTGTTAAGAGTAGCAGACTGTCCGTCCTATAATCATTCCCTCTGTCTCTCCCTGTAGATCAAGAAAGGAGTCCTTACTCAGCTGGTATTTCATCCTTATTCATACAACACTTCTGCTGACTCTGAACTGATCAAGGGAGGAAACCTGAGTCAGGAATTGGCTGCAAATTAGGGAAGATAAGGCAGCTACTTCCTAGTTTAATGGCTAAAAGCACAACAATAAATCTCTATGTTTCCCCATTTAGAGAGCTAATCGGTACATTTACACAGCTGGTGCTAGCTTTGTGTGTCGGGTTGTTTCATTTGTTTATTTGCTTGTTTTGTTTTATTTTGCATTTAGCTGTAATGAAAAAGGTATACATATGCATATTTGACTTAAATACTTCACAAAACTCTGGGGGTTGCAAATGGGCCTATTAAGAGCCTCTGTTGCACTAAACCTGTGGCATGTAGCAGCAAACTTTAAAGTCGAACATTATTGTGGTGTTACAGTTCTTTGTCTTTATTCCTACTCTGGAGCTGGATATGAGAATGGCGTAAGAGCTTCAACAGAATCTCTGCACCAGCCAAAACCCTTTCAAGACAGAGGGACAGTACAACTGTCACATTGGATTAGAGTCAAGGTCTATCTAGTTCACTGCTCAGAACCAAAAGGAGGTCAGCAACCAACAGATGTGAGATAATACAGCCGTGATATCTTTTTGGATATCAAATTGGCAGATAAACTGTTACAGGGTAGGAGACTTTTAGATCAGTTCTAATTCACACGAGGTTGTCTCAGTTACTACAGTTCAGCTAAGAGTTTGAACAAGTAAATAGATAATTGCAAACAGTTCAGCAATATCTTGTGACAAAAAAGGCAGAGGGGGGAAAACAAACCCTACCCTACAAACAAGAATTAGTAAAGCTGATGGGAAAAGCTAAAGAAAAAGCATTATCTAATTTAAAAAATGCCTAAACAAATTCCAGTTTGTTTAAACTAATTGTCTGATCAGCCAACCAATATCTATACATTTTCTTTTAAACTGACATAATGCGATACACATTGCTACCAAAAAAACCACAAAACAAACAAACAAACAAAACTCTCTCAAAATCAAATAAAAAAAATACAGTCCAAATCCATTTCTGTGTGATTAATGGAGGTTTCTTTCAGAATTTTTTATCATCAGTGACTGCTTCATACAACTTCACAGAATCTGTAGCTACGTTAATATTCTTCTTCATTTTGCAGCTCCCCTGAGGCTATCATTCCTCAACTTTCCTTTTACTTCTACAGTCCAGCAACAAAAATAACCCCAAGAAAGGTGGAAAAGACAGATTCTTCTCATAATTATGACAAATAGTTAAGCCACCTACTTAGTAGTATCTGTGAGACTGGACTTCCAAAGAATACACACACACAAACTGCACTGGCCAGCTCAAGCACACAAATTAGCAGTGCAGAAAAATCTGTGCCATCAAGGTGAACTATCAGTGGAAGCTCTTATACAAAATTCTGAAAATGTCTCCTATTGCACTAATCTCACGTATTCCACATGGTTTGTTCAACTCCCGAAATTATTATGCCAAAACGACTGACTGGGATAGGACCAGGAATGACCCCATTAGCATTTAGTGCCATCACCATAAAATGGAGAAGATAATCAGAAATAAGGTGAAGAAAGATAAAAGAGGTGAAGTATAAAAAGAAAAAAAAATTATTTTTTTTGGCATTGTACTATTGGAGTTTGATGGATCCCTGTTGTCAAATGGGTGTAATTTGTAAAGATCAATGGTTTTAGTTAAACTGCAGTCCATGGTATCCCATCATCTAATTCATCTACAGCAGCATATGCTTTTTTCTTTTTTCAGAGAAAGGAGCATAAGGTCATTCTCAAGATTTTTTATTGATGGGCTTTTTTTATTTTTTTCTGTACAGCTTAAATGAACTGTAAAACTCAAATACTTAATGGGTATTTTAGCCAATATTTTTTGTCTGCAAGGTGAAATATGTCTGATAATGATTGGAAAGATCTTGTTTCAGTACTTCCCATAAAGAAGAAGCACTTATGAGTAGCTTCTATTGAAAGCACTGCATACCCCACCAAGCTCCAAAACACAAATTCCAAGTATTGCCATAGAGTTATAAGCATTTCTCCAATGTCTTCTCTCCTTTTACCTACACATTAAGTACACACTCTCACATGTCAGAGCTCATGAGCTCTGTCCTCAGAGGCTCTCAAGTACTCAGGCTATCACACAATACCTCAGGGTCCCAGTGACTCTTCCTTCTCCCTTGCACCTTGTGCTGCTGGACAGTTAAGTTTAGGATGCACATCAACCTTAGTTTTCCTGGTACATTCCTTCTCCCAGTCCCTGTTGATGAGCATGAGCATTATCTGACCACTGACTTAGGAGACTGCCATTAGCAAATATTCCTCTGCTCCTGCTGGTGAAATACTTTCTTACCTCTGAGGGGCAAACAATTTTCAGTTTCAGATAGTTTGGAAGAGGCAGTAAGAGAATATATAAATGATTTTAAAGGAACTAGGGATTCCAGGACAGATTAGCTATATTCAAATATAGTCACTTAATTCCTCTTGATATTGGGATTAACCATGTGCTTTCACAGCCCAAAGTGAGAGTTCATTTTTTAATTTTAATTTCTATTTTAATGTTTGGATTATAATGTACACCAATTTCTATCCTAGTCATCAATGTCCAATGACTCTTATGAGCAATAGTAATTCCTGTTATACTTTTCAAAGGGTTTGAAAAATTTTGTATTTCATTTTATGAAGCCATGAGACTTTTAAAATCATCTTACAGCATTTGAACAAAGTAGACTCAGAAATCGTGTCGTGTATCATGATTATACTTACATGTATAAAACATACTTTTATACAACCTTGAAGAAGCAAAATAAAACCATCAGCTGGCTGCTTTGTTAGTTAGAAGATACGAAATTTGCTTTTCTTTTCAATTTTAATCAAGAATGGCAAAGTCCTTAGTGAATTCTTCCTACAAGTGACAGTTTGGTGAGCCTTAGGGAACACCCCACTTTAGATGTGTTTTCATCTAATGGAAATTAATTGACCCATATTCCTAAGAAGCTCTTGCTTTACATTAGAATGCACATTCTCTGCAAAAACTAAATTTTGCATAATACGCCCCTTTTATCTTCATATCATACAGACATTTGCTTGTCTGAATCCTTCTTACACTCTTTTACTTTCAATGATTACTTTATTTCCAGTGACCGCCTGATTCTGTTGAATTATTTTCTCTCTTGTAATTAAAAAAAAAAAAAAGTAAATTATTTATCTGTGAATATAGAGCTTTTTCTATTGAAAACTGAATATGATTTCTACGTATTTTCATCACACTTTAGGTCCTGTAATTAATTTTCTCCTATGACCCTCCAGCAAACAGGAGTAATTAAAAAAGAACTACTTCTTAACTAGTGCTCTTAACTAGTGCCATCTTTGATCTTTGACTTTCAAATTTCCATTTTTTCTTTACTTAACTCCATGGTTTGATCTGGCCTTTACTTGTCAGCAGTGACTATTGAAAATACAGACTCCAGCAATGTCTGCATGCCAAGATTTGCAGAATTCTTCTACCTCCCTAATTTTAAGAGAGAAAGTACTTGCTTCATGATATCACTTCCGATGTAGTATCTCTTCTTTTTACATTTTATTTTACATTTTATTTTACAGTACTTTCTCAAACAGATCTGCTTCCTTAGAGATCATCTGCTACCAGTCTTTCAGGTCTTTACTTTTTTGAACAGCCACAGCATAGCTAGAGTTAGTCTGTCTTCACACATTACTAATTTGAAATATCATCCTTTATCTGTCAGTACAATTGATTCTCTATCCCTCTATGGTTCAAATCCTCAGCTGATACTGGTGCAAAAACCCATCTTATTGCCTTAGTTATCTCAAAATTTTAATGCCTTTAATTTAAACTTTAGTAAAGCTTCATAATGCATTTGAAAAATCTTATTATTTTAAAAGCATTGGATATATGTAAACAATTCTTAGTTCCAAGAAAAAAGTTTAAAAAAATTTGATGTCAATCCAAAGTCTTACACACTGACTATGACTCATCACATTAGAAAAACACATTTAAAATTGACTTGCAATGGGTGTATATTTTGCACTAATGCCACAGAGCAGAATATCATAATGCACTACAACTAGCACTAGCTCCCTAGGGCTACAGCTTCAATAAATTGGCTGGTATCTACACAGTCAATATTTCTTAGTAAGTTTCTAAAAAAGGGATTAGTAAGAGTTCTATCCAGCATACCCACAATTGTGTTTTAATTCCACATCACAATTTGCAAGAGTAGCAGTTTTAGTCCTGGCAGATTGGCCAAATTCCGGTTGAGGATTTGCATTTTGCATACCTATTTTGCCCCTGTAGTTCAATTTGATATGTTTTGGCTCATCACTTCCTGCCTTAATACGTTGTAGCCTGATGCCAAGTATTGTTAAACAGCTGCTGTACTTCCCCTGAGAGGATTTCAGTAATGTGTGACAAATTCCTACAGATACATTGAAATAAAAGGTGCTGCATTGGATTGTATACAGTGTCTGAAGAACTCAAATAGGACTTTCATATCCCTGGTGCCTCATTTTTGTGGCTTTCTAAGGAAGAAAGAAAAGAATTACCTATATATTGAGTTAAGATAGATCTGAGGGATGTAAGTATCAAGGGAAATCCTTGCAAAACATAGGAAAGTAAAAAAATTATAGATCGTACTGTAATGCTAAGAGGTAAAGAACCCTTAATAAATAAATAAATACCTGTAGGGACTTCTTAATTTCCATTCCCATAAATAAATTTGTTAGGTTGATTACTTCCACATTTCCTTTAGATAATATAGCTTATGGAGAATTATGATGGGTAGTCGAAAATTGAGATCTAGCCTCAGTTGTATCCAAAGGTATAATGCCTTATCTTTGAGTATTTTGTTACTGCATTTCAATATCAATATGTAATTAACAGTCATTGTTATTAGTTAATATCTTTAATTTTATTTTCATATTTTCAGTACAGCTGCTCTCAATACATAATAGAACCAGCGCAACTCAAAAAACTGTAGATAATATAAAGGTAATTGAAGTTGTAGTCAAACTAAAGCTAATGGAATAGCCCCATTTTATGACACCCTTTTATTTCTTGCTTAGAGAGGGAAAACAGAGCATACCACTATCTGAAAAGGTGGACAAAATAACTGTAAGCTATATCACCAGAGGAGAGCCATACATATCTTTTCTACAGTGCTTGTAAAATGTTATGAGTTTTAGTCTCTTAAATTTGAATATCTAAACTAGGATCTTGTAAGTCCCTGCAAATTACATAGTGGAAGATATTTATCTGAGCATAAACTTAAGGTGAATCAAGTGTATCAGAAGAAAGGGAAAGGTCTTGGTCTAGAGCTCATGACCCTTTCCTTGTAGGACAGCAGCAGAGATGTCCTCAGATGTACACTTACACACCAATGAAGTCAATGGAAATTAAAGATCAATGCTGTAGGTGTGCTCAACAGCTGTCCTAAGTATTCCCCAACAGTATTAAACAGAGGTTTTTGCCTGCTGGTTTCATTACTGCTGAAGCAGGGATAAAATGACAAGCATTAGGTGTATCCGAGTGGCAAGGGCTTCAAGCAGAGCTCCTGCTATCCTGACTGGGCACTAACCTCTTCTGCCATCTTCTGTCAGAAGGTTTGAGTAATCTTGTTTTCGTTCCCCAGGGCAATTTCCAGTCAGTCTGGTAGTAAGCGTCTCTGTATATCCTTTCTCAATCTTGCTTTTACATTCACACACGCAACAGTGCACATTTACATTGCAGAATGAAGCCATAAACTCTGCACGTCAGCAGACCTATTCAGGATTTAGCAATCTGTCTGAAGAGAGAATATGCTCTAATATCAATATTCTGCTGACCCACTGGCAGTCCCTTAATCAGAAATATAAGATAATGAGAAATATTTATGTGGTTTTCAGGTTAAATAAAACCAAGACAGATTGACTTATATGTGATACAGTAGCAGAAAGTATTAGAAAATAATATTGAAAACAAAAGATACTTAAGAGGCTTTAAGCCCTAAATTACTCTGAAAAATTAATGATTTAAAATATTATGCACTTTAAAAACTTTTGGAAAAAATTTATTTAATACATTGTTAATTGGATGCCCTGAAAATACATTTATTTTATACAAAGACAGACTCTACACCATGCAAAATTAAACGAAAATGAGATCAACAACATCTTTGAATACATGGGATTATATCTCTTTATAAAATACCCTTAACCTTGAAAATAATATAAGAAAAAAGAAAAAAAAAAAAAGGAAATATTAGAACTGCACTAAAGATGTTTCAAATTACATAGACAGCATTTACCGAATCTTAGGGATTGGTAGTGTGCTGGCTATAAGCAAAGTTTGCCGGCTAGACGTCATGTGTGTGACAGAAATTCTGGTATGGCAATCTCTGTTTTGTTTGTTCTCCTCTAAGGCCATATGTTTATGAGTGTACACATTTTATATCCACATCTGCTACTGCCATCTCCCTTTTGTCCCTACTTCTGACCAAGCCACGAAAAGCATCACAAACAAGAACAAAGGACATCCTGCTAATATTGAGTCCAAGCCAGTAATAAACTAACTTTATTTTGCTTTGTCTCGAATGCTATTACTGCATTCCTGAGAGTTTCTGTGCACCTAAATTTTATACAAAGAAAGACTCATTAGTGTCTGCCTCTGTTAGAAAATTTCAGATTTAGAAATCAGAATAAGCCTTAGCTTTCCTAAGATCCCTTAGCTTTAATTGGTATTCCATAAGCCAACAAAATGAGTTTCTTATAAGGGGACAGTGAAGTGAAATAATAGCGTTCCATAATGGAAAAGCATTTCTTTGATCCTAAAGTCTAGTGAACATTGAAACATCGTCTTTTAATTTTTCTTTTTTCTCAGAGTTTAATTGGTATTAGACTGAGGGGGTAGCAGAACATGTTATCCTGTAGAAAACCTTCATGGCAATAAACAATATTTTAAATTAGGAAGTTCTATTGATTAACCAAAGCAACATACCTCAATCCTCATGTAACAATTGAAATCTATTTGCCAAAATAATACATCTTCTCCGTGTCTACTTACAGGGAATGTCGTGAGTCTTGAGGAAATGAAGGTTTGTTGAAGGGCTCCTATTAATTCAGTCTGATTACCATTGCATCTTATAATCAGCCTCATATTTTAGTATGAATAACATGCAATTTCAGAGACTGTGAAACAACATTTGGTTTGTACATCTTTATCAACATAAATCCAAGCTGCAAGTTACTTATTAAATAGTATAATTTGGTTTAAATGCATCTTATAAAATGTGAATTCTCAATTCCATATCCTAGCTAATTTTACTTTCAAACAAACTATCATTTGGAGAATTTGTAAATACTGGAAACATGGAGGGACTCTTGTTGTGTACTAATCCAGCTATCATAAATGGTCTGTAAACTATGAACGGTGGATGCTGTTGCTCCTTTTCTCTATATCTTCTTACACATATAACTAGAGTGCTTTAATGTATATCTTCTGTTGGATAATATGTTAAACTACTGTGCATCTTTAAGAGGCTGTTAGACACTGATTTCCCATAGACTGCAATCAGCTCTTTGAAACTGTAGTGTTTGTGACAGAATAAACTCCATTAACTTGTTTTATTAGTACTGTGTGCAGTCAGGAGAAGCAATGCTGCAGAACATTATGAAATGACTAACAGTTTTCATCAGTGCAGAGTAGAATGTTTTCTCCCTACTCAGAATATATAATTATTGCTCACATAAACAGGTAGATTTCTTTTTTCATCTTTCTAAGGTAATATTGGGAAATCTAAGAGTCTTATTCACAAGAGAAATAAAAAATAATTTAAGGTTTCCCCCACCCCCATTCTGTTCAATTTGGTACCATATTGCTGCTGTAATTTTTTTGTCTGTTTCAGGGAATGACTGATCAAATAAAAAACCAATTCTAACTCAATTGGTTACTATAATGACAGAACAGTTCAAAAAAGCCAAAGGAGTCTGAGAAAGGAAAAATCTGACCAGCTGATTCCCAGAAGCACATTAGTCAAATTTTGACAGCTTATATGCAAGGTAAGCTGCCAAACTGAGTAAATGAAAGCAGGAAAAATCCAGATGGAGAAAGTATAGCTTGCTTTATGTAAGTAAATATAAGTCAGCTATCACAGAATCACTACCTATTTCAGAAGCAGGTAGGTATTCTATACTGAAGATGGCACAACTACCAGTGCTTATCTGAAGAGAAAGGTATTTTATTCCAGAATAGCCCTTACAGCATTGCATTAGCCAATTTGGAAATATAAACAACTTTTTCTCTTCTTTGTTTCCATTTTCTGCTGGCATTTTGCTTTGCACATTTAAGATGAAAGTCAGGTTCTGAGCTGACTAGCTGCATGGGACTCCCAGTATAAACGTCAAGCATTTTAGCCTAACAAATTATAGGGAACATGAAGCTGAGCAATCACAAAGGAAATGATTGAAAGGAAGAGTCAGTACAGATGCAGAATAATGAGACACAAGAAAAAAAAAACATTGAAATCCAATCTAGCCTATTTTTTGTCAGCAAAATAATGAGTTTATGATTTGCAGATTGAATATAACTAAGTATGAAGTTACTTTTTATAACAATGATTTGTAGAGTCGCCCTTCTGCTGGGTAATACTCCTTTTGCATTATAGTAATGTCTGTTCTTGCTATTATAGTTAAGGGACTGTCAGCTCTTTCGTTGTATAAACCCCTCTATTCAGGAGCTTGTAATTTGTTTATAAAAAACCCTCAGTTTGCTGAAACTTGAAATAAGATTATGGTCTAGAAGTAGTTTTTAGAATATATTCTAAAAGAAAAAAAATCCCTAGTCAAATTTTAAACTAATAAAAAGATTTTCTTCTTTGCTATCTTCCAATTCAGCTCATATGTTGAACATTGTATTCCTTTCAACACCACATTGTGGATTCTGGTGTCCTAAGGCACATGCACATATATACATGTATTCATGAATAAAAAAATATAAAATCTCCCACAAACGAAAAAAAATTAAAAAAAAACAACCAAACAACAACAAAACAAAACAACCCCAAACCAGACCAAACAAAAAAAAACCCAACAAAAACCCACCACCAACAGAAAAACCCATAGAAACCACCACAAACATTATGGATACCCAGCAGCTACTTATTCTAAATTTGAGTAGATGTTTCAGGCTGTGGATCTATAATATGCAAATGCATACATTCATGCCAGTATTCTGAAGGTCAGAATGCAGTATAAGTTAAACCCACAAAGGTCAGAAATTAAGTGTTATGGCTGAAACTCTATTCTGAAAGGACAAGAGCATCTATTTCAGTTGGCCCAATAATGTGAAAGTTCACAAGGTAAAGAGCCTCACTCACCAAGCATAAACTCTGAAAAGCTTTTGAAAATTATGCTTTCAGAGCCGCACTGCTGAAAGAGAACCTACTGATGCAAAATGATGTCTTTGTAATTCTGGCAACATGGAAAGAAGCACAACATATTGTGATATTAGATATATATATATTAGATATTAGTCTATGTTAGCATTCAACAATTATACCCCTGAGAAAAAAAAACGCTAACTGGAGAAGACTAAAATATTTCAGGTGAACAAACTTGTCCTTTATGCATGAATTTTTTTGCCTACTTTTCATAACCAATGTCTTGTTTTGTCTTCATCTGCAAAACATAAAAAAGTTGTCATCTACTTAAATTTTCCTTCAGCTCTTCAGAAGTGCATCAGTGCACTTTGCACTACTGCTAAACATCTCATTTTCCTCTCACTGCTGTTGCCTAAACATGATCCCTCACTTGTTGCTACTGTTTTGAATGGTCATAGTCTCATGATAAAATTTCCTTGTCATCATCTTCAATCAACAGGGTCTTCAAATGTATTTTCTGAAACTGCATAAAAAACACTGAGCATCTCTTTCAAATAGCCCTCTGCTGACAATTTTCCCAGTAATAGAGACAAATTAGGGAAGACTAATGCTGATATTAAATGGTCAGGAGACAAATAAGTAACTTATTAGTAAGAAAAACTAGTTTTTAAAAAGGAAATAATGGTGAGTGTGGTTTCTCTATCTAAAAGAGCTACCCCCTCTCCTCCACCCTTGAAAGAAACCATAAATCTTTAAGTCTGAGCCCATTCCCAGAGGAAAGATAGATCCAGATGGAAACCTTTCTTTTTGAAAAGTCTGCATAGGAACAAAAACAGACCGAAAAAAAAAGCTACAGGTACCTCCCATTAAAAGTCAGCATTGGTCCTGTTGCTGTATTTGATTTAGTCCATCTCACTGTGGTGCAATTGTAGGTATAGAGACTGCCTTACCTCCATTTGTGATCATTACTGGGCAATTTAATATGAAGGATTGGACTGTATGTTTTCCTTTTCTCTTGTGGTTCTCTGGTCTCAAACATGCTCTCAGGCAATGCTCAGAGGATCTGTAAGGGTCATGTCTCCTGATTTCGCTAGTGCTCTTTTGCACTATTCTCTTCTGGGCAGTCCTCTTCCTCCCTCCTGCAAACAGGATCAGTAGTATTGGCTTAGCTTGAAGAATTGTTACAAAAGAGGTTGACATACTATAAAGCACTTTGCCGAGAAAAATTTCTCTTCATCTCTGAGATCTTCCTGTGTAAATCTGGACATCATTCAGTTCCCATGCAGCACCACATCCTTAACGACACCTATTTCAGTTCTACCAACCTTTCCACACAGATCTTCCTGGAGAAGTCAGAAGGTCTTGAATTTTACCAAGGGGTGACAGCTCTTTCTCAGACTTGTTCATCCTGTGTTTGGGCTGCCTCCTCTCAAGACTTTTCTACCCTGGATTTGACAATCCCTATGATGACTCTTAAGGACTTCATTCCCAGGTGCAGCAAGGGTGATCTGAGATGACAAGAAATGGAGAACTGCAGAATTCTTTAGGTTGTAATGGACATTTTTGGTTTTCTGGTGCAAATCTTTTCCTCAAAGAAGGTTTAATATAATGTCAGCTTACTCAGGGCGGTGTGCAGCTGAGTTTTGAGTGTCTGCAAGAGTGGAGATTCCTTAGACTCTCTGGACATCCAGTTCCAGTCTCTGTCCTCATCATAAAAAGCTTTTCCTTTACATTCAGGAAAACTTAGAACAAGTTTTGTCTGTTGTCCCTTTTCATTTTGTTAGGCACTTCTGTGAAGAGTACAATTCTGCTGAAAGACCACCCTGCAACATCTTTATATTCTACCATGAGAACCTTGGAAAAATCAACTAGATCACAACACACTCTTCTGCATGATGAACAAACAGCTCACTAACATGAATCATATGCTTCAGTCCCTTAAACACTTCAGTATTTTAGTGGTCCTCTGCTGGAACCACTCCAGATTTTAATTTTTTTCTTTTACTGGAAATACTATTTTGTGTCTACTTGTACAAAGTGGTTAAGTATCTTGGATATCCTAATTCTGATTTTAGGAGGACAGTGCAGAGACATCTGGGCTACTGGAAGGCATTGGCGCTGGACCAGCTTTTTTTCTCTTGGATCATGTCTCACTCTCTGTGATACAAATCACACCTCAATCAACAGTTAATAATGGCTGCCATAAACAATGAGCAATAGAGAAGATATTCACAATGTGAAAGGAATAAGGTGTCTGCTTGCTGGCCTTTGTGTAAAACATCTTGAGGCCGAATGTCAGATTACAAGATAATTGATCATACTGCTAATTCCCATAATAGTATACAAAGTGGAATGTTCCTGGTGACTTTTGTATGAGAAATGTATTGAATTTCATCCAGTTTACAGAAAGTGTCAGAAAACATATTTTGCTCAGTTTCTGTTCCCCACATACCATACCCTGATGAATTTACAGAATTAAAAAATACATTTATAATTAATCATTTTAGCTAGTGTTTTGAGAAGCTTTACCTAAAAAGTCATAGCTGATTGCAAAGAAAAGCTTTTGCTTAATTCCCTGTGTTAAAATTCACTAGTCATAGTGAGATTTTCATGCTATTAAATGGATGACTGAATGTTTTGCTATCTCTAGCTGATGCCTTGATGATATGATGTTTCATTTCCTATGAAATTTACACAAGAATCTCTCAGCCACAAGTCCTGACTGACCACAGGTGTCACATGAATGCACAGACATAGTAACAGAGTTAATAGAGCTGAGTGTGTTTGCAGAGTAATTTCTGAAACTACATGGATGGATTAGAAGGATGTCGACTGATCTTCTTTCCAAAAGTCTATCTTTATTAAATGGTAAATCATCACCTGTTGTAACAGCTGAAAGTGAAAGATACACATTTTAGCCATTCTACAGACAGTGCTCTACCAGTTCAGTGAAATTTAGAACTTGGATGTTCAAGCTAGTCACATGACTCCTCAGCAACCGGTTCTTCTTGTAGAATGGTACTGCAATTCAGTGGCCATCATCTGTAAGAGAATAAATCATTCTCTTTAAAATGCAGGACTAAAATAAATTGAATAGATCATAATGTTCTGGATGAAACATTCAGCACTGGCACAGGCACTGCTACATCACCTCTAAATAAAACCAGCTTAAGCTTATTTTAGATGCTTGAAATTGAGGTATTAAATTTCTACCGTGTTGAGAAAGTTTCTTATATTACTAAACTCAAATAAAATGTCAGTGCTACCCATTTCAGAAAGATTAGCTTTGGTATGATCAAGAATACACAAGTACACTATCACTTCATCCACCATTTTGGGTTGCTTCAAAAATGAATAAGCAATTTGTGAAAAATTAAGCAGGAAATATTTCAGGAGTATACTGTAAAACCAGGTTCCAGGTTAGTGGTAGAACTTAGGGGTTTACCCATGGAAGGGGAGTCGGAACTAGATGATTCCTAAGGTCCTTTCCCACACAAACCATCCTATGATTCTATGATTTTAAGATTCTAATTTAATTTGCTAAAAATGACTGAAAGAAACCTTTGTAAAACTTTTAATATTACCCTGTAGTAATGGATGAACACAAATATGAAACCACTGTAATGACCTCCAGAGTGTGGTTGGTTATGCTATTGAAAATATCTTTTGTTTACAGAGGTATTGATTACACTGCCAAAATAAATTGACTTGCATGAATACAATCTGGGAAACAAGAATTTAAATTTCTAGTCTAGATCTTCAGCTGATGAATATGGATAAAAGCTCATTGATTGCATCTAATTCTCATCAACTAGGGCTTTGACCCTCCATATTCACTGCAATGAAGATATAATTTCCTATGCAAAAAAAAAAAAAAAAAAAAAGACCCTGCCACCGATTCCAACTGTTTCTTGTATGTTAAATCAAAATCAAGGTCAAATACACAACTTGAAATACATTCACATAGTATTGCAGATAAAATCATGCAGGCTAATTTGAAATTATGATTAATTTAAATTGATTTCTGATTCCACTGTTTCAGTCCACAGCCACAAAACAGACAATGTTATTTAGTATGGTACATCTGTGCCCAAGGAATTTACCCATTATTAATCAAATATTTAGGATTGCTGCTCCTTTGTCTAGTGAATAACATCTTCTTCATTGACCAATCCAATCATATTCAATAGGATGGAATTAGTCACCTGAAATAAAAATGGAAGGAATGGACTCTTATTACTTGAGTCAACTATTTTGGGTCCTATGTAACACTAATGCAGCTTAATTGCAGACAAATACAGCTGTTGTTATTTGTTTGATGATGACTCATGCAGCTGTGGATAACAAAGCTTTTTTTACTAAAAAACAATTTAGACCCACCAGGGTTAGCACTAACATCTGACCATGTTTATAGATATTTTGAGCTGTAGTTATGATAGGAATCTTTCTGATTTGAAATATCCTAGCAAAAAGTTTTATTCATATATTCAGCTTAAAAAATTTGCAAAGCCTCAAATAAAAAAATTCAATCCACCATATAGAGGCATGCCCCCTGTGACATTTGTAGCAAATAATATATTTCTTCATAGTTCAAAAGAAAACTCTTAAGGAAAAAATACTTCTGCATGCAGTTTGAAACCCTGGGGCTTTTTTGTGTAAAGAAACTCCTAGGCTTCGTCTGGTCCTATTAAGATTCAAAGCGTTTCCTTGAAACAGTTAAATGGGATTTTTAATATAGGCCCAGATGCAAATACGGAGTTAGGCATTTTATGTAAATCTAAGGTATTGTGAAGATATCTCAAAAGTAATAATGAGACACCTAATCCTGTTGCAGATACCTGAGTTTTTATGGGATTGGTTGTCGAATATTCAATGTTCTTCTAGCATCAATAACATTTTCCTCTATATTTGAAAGATACTTTTTGTATCCAAGTTCCTTATTATTCCCTTTTGCACCTAAGCCCTTCTGGTATCACTTAATTTTTTAGACATACTCAGAGCCTGACTAACATAGCAACAACATCGATCAGCTTCATCCAGGCAGTTTTATATAGCCAGGGAACATCAAGTCTTTCAGGGAAATGCTTAGAGATTGTACCACTTGTGTAATGCATGAAAGACTGGCATTTCAACCCCCTTTAGCCAGAAAGAGTTCAAATCTACTCTGCCAGCCTAGGATAAAGGACATAGTTGTTTGAAGAGACTGAAGTGGTGGGATGTCTTCTCTGCTTCTGCCTCAAGAGAAAACGTACTTCGTGTAAGGAATACTGCATGCACAGAAATGAAAAAAAAAAAGGAAAGGTAAAAACCCCCACATTTTCGCTTCCCCTCCACAAAGGACTGTTTATGACTGCTCTGTTAGGATAATTATGTAAAATACACTGAAAGTCTTAATGCAGTCAACAGTTTCCTCAGTATCAACCAGTTCTGACATCAAAGGAAAAGTAACCTGTAGTTACAATTACCTCTAGTGACAATTTCTAGTCAATAAATCATACATTTTCTCCCACATTATTCCACAGCTTTAAGGCAGGGAGAAGTAGAATGGCCCTAGTATAAGCAAAGACATGCTTATACAGAGAAACCCGGGCATCATCCCAGGGTGCATGAAGAGGAGTGTGGAAGGAAAGGTAAGTGAAATATCCCTCAGTTCTACGACGGTACAAAGCTCTAAATTGAAAACTTATGTCTATTGGACCACACTCAGGAAAGACATAAACCAGTCAAAAAGCAACTGGGAAGAGGGGATGAGGGCCAGAATGAATGATAGAGCAGCTAAAATCACATTTTGTAGTGAAATACTGAGCTTATTTGTTTCTGTTTAGAGAATACAATGGGAGACCTGATAACAATTTTCAAATATGAGAAAAGCAAAAAAAAAAGGATTTAAATTGTAACTATAAATTGAGCTTTATTGTAGCTGTAAGTTGAGGCTTTAAGAAAAGATTTCTAAATGCCAGGATAGTTAAATAGTGAAATACAATACCTAGGAATCTGTAGGAAAATTTTCCACGAACAGATTGCACAAAAATTTTAGGTATAGCTAATCCCACCTGTGAGGAAGGAAGATAGACCAGATGACTTAATGATGTTAGTTGTGGATGAGTTTATATGATTTTTGTTAAACATGTTTCAATTTTGTTTGAGACTGAGTTAAAGATGACTGAGATTTTTTTTTCTAGTAAATAAACAGAGGCCTTGGATTAAGACTCAAATAGGAATATGACTGTACACAAACCATGCAATCAATATTTGAAAGATTTTTCTATTTCTAGCCTAGTATTTTCACCAATGGCATTTATAGTTCTAGAAAAAAATAAAAACCTTAACTATTTTCTTTACTCTTTTATAAAATTTTCCTGTGCATTGAAGAGAAAGAAATATTCACATGTCTTGAAAAATAATCACAGTAGAGGTTAAAATTGTAGTAGAGGTTAATATTTACAACTATTTTCTGCAACAAACCTGCAGAGATGTTTAATTTGCTCTGTTGCTAACACCATCAAATAAAGCAAACAAAAAATATTCATGCCAAGGCAAACAAAATAAATGAGTCAGGTAATTATAAAAAGAACACTGACCTATTAAAAATTGTTCTGATCTTCTAGAATTCTCAGCATAGCAGCAGTAATGTTATTAAAAATAGTAGAATCATGACAAGTATTCATTAGAATTTGCATACGTGAGTAAGAATGCACTTAATTACAAATTACAATCTGCAAATTATTTAGAAGCTCTAAATCAAAGCAACAAAGAAGAAAGATTTAGAGACTAAGGGTTCTGAAGAATTTTCTGATGCAAACATTCTCAAAAATAACAGATTTTGGAAGTTGTAAGGCATTTCCATGACAAAATTATTTAAAAGAACTAATAAAGTTCAGAAATAATAATATTGACATATAAGCATTTACTATATGTAATGGAAAATTATCTCAACTAGATCAGAATGGAGTCTTATATGTAGAATTAGATGTATTTAAAGTATGTCACTTGAATGCAAAATATCATATGCAAATTAGGAACTCAACTAGCAAACTGCAGGTGTAATAAATTTCATGGATTGTGTAATTTTCATGCAGATTTTTTTTTCAGCTGCCGTCAGCACTGTGGTTTAAATGCTTGTGCAAAGCAGTCCCTGCTCTGCCATCCTGAGTCAGCACCCCAGGGAGTTCTGTCTCACTGCTAACCCAAAGGGGCTGAGGGAGCTCACTACCTCTCTGGAACCATGTGCTAGAGCTGGGGGGGCAAAGCAGCTGGAAAAACTAATAAATGCAGAAAGAAGGAGTCCAGAGAGGATGGAAGGGTTTGAGAGGTGAGGAAAGGAAAGTGACAGAGAAAGATGAAAGACAAGTAGAGTCTCTGATTCAGCTTCAATTTCATTTCACTGCAGAGGAGATACTAAGCATTTTATAGAGCATACATTTCCCATGTCCAAACTAAAGTACAGAGTATATATGGAAAAAAATCCCAAAGTCAGTATTTGACAATGTTACTGGAAGGTTAGATGAGAAATAGCTATTAAAATCAAAAAACACCTGCACAATACCACAAAAACAAAATCCATAAATTTTTGTTTGCTTGTTTTATGCAGAAAAAGGCAATTCCCTAGTGGAAGGAAAAGCTCTCAATTTTCTTAATCATCTAGAGGAACAAGAAAGTAATTTTTATTATCCACTGCTTCAAATTTCTTTTCCTGGAGTTCAAGATTTTTGCAGGACAGTCCATGGAGACCTTAAGATTGAAGTGTTCTTTATTATCTAAGTGCTATACTCAAAAATGCCACGTAGTACTGCTTGACCTCATGGACACTTACAGCTCACATCTATCACTAATGCAACTGCCCAAATATTAACTCTGCTCAGATTGGACTGCTTAGAACAAAATGTAATTAATATCTTAGGGTAGAGGTCGTAGACATTTACTTAAAGATAATAAATGGAAAAAATTGTCTTTTGTTACTATCAAAAAGATATGACAAATAATGGCATTATTTTTATTTAGTAATGAATGTTTTCAGTATTTCACAATACCTTTTCTTTGCTAAGTCTGTACACACGCTACATTTCTGAGGGAAATTTCACAGCCTAGTACTATTGTATTTCTATTATTTATTATTGTTACCAGCAGTAAAACAAGATGTTCAGATTCCACTTTTCTTGCAAAACTTCCAGAGCTGATCTTACAAGACAGGTACATAGAGCAATAACATTTGGACGAAGCCAGGGAAAATATTCATGTAGCATTTTCACTGGGTTCTTGGGTTCTCTTGATATAGAGCATACACAGCCCCGAGGGTGCTCTTGATTGTTATCTCTGCAGCTGAGTGATTTTTGGAGGTCTTGCTGAATACAAGGGTCACAACCTAGAGTCCATTCTTATCTGTTTTAATAAAAAATGACAATGAACTGTGAAATTCTCCATTGTCCCCTCAAGCAAAATGAAGGTGAATGTCACTCCTGTCTGTACAGCCAAGTCTAATTAGAGTATTAGGGTCCAGACCATGAAAATTCACTCCATCAAGGGCTTTAACAAAGTCTGTGGAAGCACTGCAGTTCAATTTGCACATCCCTAGGTTTACTAAGTTTTATCAAAACCTCCAAGGAGATTTTTGCTCTTTCAGAGTGAATTGTGCATACCGTTTATAGCTTGACTCCATAAAAGGTCACTCAAACAGTGATTTATTTTTGCATAACAAAAGTTCTTTTTGTTCAGCTCTCAGAAAAACACAGAGATGCCACAGATTATGTGATATAGTGAAAGATGGGACTGAGTACACCTTTAGCAAGTTTACAGGCAACAGAAATTTGGAAGAGTGGTTGAATAGAGCAGGCAGTTTTTCCATCTTTCAGAGAGGTCTTTCAAAGATACCTTAATAGGCTGGAGGGACAGCAAGCAAGAAGTTCCTGAAGTTTGACAAAGAGAAAAGACATGTCCTGCTCCTGAGGAAGAATAACCTGACAGTGAAAGATGCCTAAAAATAGTGTACAGATTTAGCCACCCACCCTTCCATGTGACATTTGTGGTCAAGTACCTTCTATGTAACAGCTATATTAATTCTTCATCAATCAGAAGTTCCTTCTTCCACCCACTCAGCTGAAGTACATGTTCAGTCCTTGAGATCAGTACCAGAACTACGCATATCCCCTTTTTGTAGGGAAGCCTGTTTCTGCATGAACTCTTAGGCAGACTCCTTTTTGAGTTGCTGTCTTTTTTAGTTTTGAGAAAGTGGTGGTTAATGGGGTGGCAAGGTTTCTTCTCTGTGACCATCCCAGCTGAGAATTTCTAACCTGATTACATGATTTCTAACCTGCTGCTGATTTAGTCTCAGCTAAAACTCACATTGGGTAACAGTCTGCCATTAGTAAGGGCTTTGACTCACGGAGCCATTTGGGTTCAGAATTGCTTCAAACACTGAGGATGCTGCAGGACTATATATATTTCTATATGCTATAGAAGTATATATATTTCTAAAACCAAAAGTAGACATTAACCTCAGAAAAGCAAACAGGGCAGGATGTGACTCTGAGATAAGAAGGGATTTAATACTTGGGAGCTAGAGTAAGGGCAAAGAGGACAGCTCTAGAGCTCCAAATATTATTACAAAACCTACTTTCTTTGCTTCCTTTCCTGTAAAACTTTTCCCTCCCTGCTCTTCTGATTCCAGGGCAGATGTCAGTAAGGTATTGCTGATTTCAGCTGGAAGGGTACATGAATCAAAGGGTTCAACACCCTTTCTTCATCTCTCTTCATACGAGAGTTACATACATTAACACTCTTCTTCATATATATGAACAGGACCTAACATGCAGGACTTCTCTGGTGATCGAAAACCAAGAGAGGCATACTATAAACGTAATGTATGTATATTAATTTGTTTATTAAGAGAGCCATTAAAAATGTTCAAAATCTATGCAAGCAGATAAAGTCAGTTTCATTTATGTGCAGTCAAGAATATGTTTAATTATAAAAATGGACATGTTAAGAATGTATTTCATGGGACATGAACAATAATATTGTCCTTTTGATATAAATGGCTCAGAATATATGGAAAGTGAAAGAGAATTTTTCAGCTTGAGATCACAGTTTTACTTGAAACTTTTTTTAAATATTCATCATTGTCTTGATTGATTAAATTCCAAATACTAAGAATGTTTTTCTTGTCCAGAGCTTCACATTCTGTAAAGGTGAAACCTCTAAAATCAAGAATTTAAATATAAGAATATTGGGGGGGGAAAATATACAGTTGTTCTCTAGCTCTGCTCAGTCTGAATTGCTAATCCAGAAGAAGAAAATTGAATCCAAAAAGCATTTAAAAAAAATTAATTGAGTCTGTTGTGGAGCAGAAAGAAAATCAAGTACCAGCACATCGTTACTGAAGAAATTGTGTGTTACAAGCAAATGAAAAAAGAGAAACCTTAATAAAGGTTCTTGAAAAATGGGCAACAAAGGCTTTACACTTTTTCTGCCTGATGATTCTTTAATGGCTGCAATCCTGCAGGATCACAACCAGGAAATAGAAAAGAGTGTCAGTCTTTTGTCGAACAATTACTGTGTAAATGGTTAAAGAGATAAGATTATAGTAAGCAGGGACATTGTAATCCATTACTTATAGGACTAATTTGGTCCTTATTTTCTGGGAACTTGATTCCACAGCAAAAGGATAACTTGCTTTTTCCTGAAAATTTAAAAACCAGACAAACTAGCAAGGAAAACTTCACCATTCATTGAAGGTTCATTGGTTACACCAGTCTTCCCTTCTTGATGTCATATTATTCCCTACATTTCTATAGTGCCTATTAATAAACTTTGGTCCAACCTTGCAAGAATCCAGATATTAAGGAATGTTCAGATGCAACTCTTTTAAACCTAGTGTTCAAAGTACTGGTTAAATGTAAGTGACAAATTATGGAAAAGTACTTGTCAAAAGCTTTTGAAAATATGAATTTCAATAAGAGAAGTGAAAGAATGCTTTTCCTGGATAAATAATATTTTTTTTTAAACATTTGGTTAAAAGCCTCATTAAAGGGGAAGGAGGACAGGCAGTCATACTGCACAAAGTTGAGGTCAATAAGCAAGAATTTACATGCCTAAATCCTGCACATTATTGAAAAAGAGAGGCTTTTTTGGCTCCTCAGAGACAATTGAGAACAATAGGAAATTGATTAATTTTACCTAACTTTAGACTCATGACACTGTCTAAGGTCCTTAGCTGGGATGAATTGCCTTTCAGACATGTTTTTCTCTCATTGAATGTGAAGAGAATCTAGTCAAACATGTCAATTTTGGTCCTTCAGGTAAATTGTCTAAAAGAAGGTGGGATGATTAGACTCGGATGCATCAGTAATTTGATGAAGTGCTGTTAAAGAAAAATGAGCCAGGTTGAGTGCTGGACCCAAACAGTTTCATTGTGAGCTGAGCTAGCATCCAGCACTTGATCTGTTTTGGGCTACTCCAGCTAGCTGGGGTGGACCAGCATTAAAAACATGGATTATGAAACAGCTGGTGCCAACTTGTCTCAGAGCCAATGGTCACCTCCTGGCTCTGTTTTATTCAGCATAAGGACTAAAAATCAGTGTCTAAGAGTTTAAATACTGTCAGATTTGAAAGTCAATTTTTCTTTAATTACTTCTGAATCTGCCTGTTCATCTCATTTGAAAGTCCAGGAAGCCTGAGGAACTTGAGAGAAGGTTTGGAATTTACTGTCCTATTTCAGTGTCTGATGCTGGTAACTGGTAACACCTGACTTGACTGCAGATCCTGAAGGAATCTGAATGTTAGATTTTATCTGAAATATTATGTATGGTTTAACTGCTGTAGCATGCAACACAGTAGCAGAATTCAGACTGGAATCAAGGCAAGGGTTTGAGCATCTGTTTTGCTAAAGTCAGTTTAAATTTAGGGCAGGGATGTCCCCACAGCCACAACAGCAACTGTAATGTACCTTAAATTTCAGTGCTCAATTTTACACAAGCGACAACTGAAACACATAGAATTCAGCAAATAAAAGAGACAAGAACAGAATGCAGAAATCCCTGGCCTGCCCCTTAGTGTAGGCTGTGTATTTCCCGAGATATGGCTTTGTGACAGGTGAAAAAGAGGCACATCATTTTCATTTACAAGAGGCTGTAATCAGAGTGCACCACAAATAGCCAAACACAGTGTTTACACACTGAGTGCTCCCATGCTGTTGCAGCCAGTGACAAACTATGCTATTTATATTTCAGAATGAGGCAAATTAAAGAAAAGAAAATAATAATATCAGATAGTCATGGACAGCAGGGTTCTTGTGTTCTGTTCAAAAATTTCAGAACAGCTTCTACAAACCACAGGAAGGGAGCTGGGAAAAGTAGGAAGTTTAGTGGTAACTGTGTGCAGTGTTCACCTGGGGTCTCTTCCAGATGAAAGCATGTGTGTTGTAGGCAATATTTAACGTTGTTCTTATGTGTTTAAAACAGAAACTATCACCTAGGCATAGATCTTTTATTATCAGTCATATTCTTTTGAAAATTTTCAATTACATTTCTGAATTTTTATTATATGTTAATGGACTATATTAATTAAAGCAGACTGCAATGCACTAATAACAATTAATTCAGCCCAGGGTACCTTAAAGTAAGGTTTTATGAGAGCTGAAATTCTCCATGGATCTCTAATTTACATTTACAACACAGGGAACTGTACGTCTGGACGCTTCCACTTGGCATTCTCCTCCAAACCAACACAGTAACATGAGACCGGGATAGGAGAGGTGATGAGAGACTAGGGTGAAGAATTACAATGTTCTGAAGTGTTAAGAGAGGCAGCAGCTTTCGTGATCTCAGTGGATTAACACACATAACCCCACCTAGTAATATATACAGTTTTTAGAAAGCAGAGCACAAAATCTAATAGAATGTGCAATCAGTTATTGGTAAAGAGCATTAGCTAGATAATAAACACACTCCAAATGTACCTACTCCCCCTGGGAAATAGCCTCTCTTGTTGTTAGTCCTTTTGTCATTCATGAGTAATACGTATTTAACAGAAAACTTGGAACAGGAAATGAAAAACTAAAGATGATAAATCTGTTCCACTTAGACAATAATCATATAACACTGTGGCCAGTTAGTTCAATTGATAGACACCATTCCCCCTGGAAATCATAGGTAGAGAAATTAAAAAAAAACAAAAACAAGGGAGGGAGATCAGGAGTGAAAAGATAAAAATTGGTACAAGGCATTTCTTATCCACTGGAGCAGTTAAAAGGAAGAAAAATACTAATTAAGATTTCACTGCTGCAAAGCAGTATTTACAGTAGTTGGACAGGAGTTTTTCTAGGGTTCACCCTCTGTTCCTTGCTAGAAGCTCCACACCAAAGTGTGACTTGCTCACACTTAACCGGTCATGCCTCTCTCTCTCTCTCTCTCTCTGTTGTTTTTTTTTCTTTATTTTTTTTTTAATTTTTTAAATTTTTTTTTAACAGAAAAAGTACTTTTGGACATCTATGGCCAAAAGAAATTACTAATCCATAAATATTTTTCTCTTTTGCTACCTTCCAACCTGTGGCAATTATTATGATGTCTGACAAGTATTTGTATGACTCTTAAAATAAAATTAAAACTACCCTCCCTGTCTGTGAACACAACACTTACATTCATGCTGTTTGGATAATATTCTTCTCTTTGTAGTGGGTACCACTACGTCTCATACTTAAATGTCTTTAAAATCCTCCAGTAATTATTAAAGTCTAAGCTCTGACTTTCTTATAAAAATGTGTTTTATAGCTCAGATTGAAGAATTCATTATTTACTTTTAATGGCAAAGAACCTGGGTATGGATTAAAATTATCAGTTGTCTAAGGATTTTTGTTCTTTTTTATGACTGACGCTTCTAAACAGCTTAGACTAGCTGTAATGCTTAATTTGGTATAAGATCTAGAAATTGATTACTTTGAAAAAGGTAAAAGACAAGTACTTTGACCTGTGCTGCTAGCCTCTTAGCAATTTGTAACATATCATAGGCATAAAGATTACAAAATATACACTGAATTGATGCTGCCAAAATGAATTAGCCCACTTTAAAAATCCCAAACGAACAAGAAAGCATCAAAAATATATAACACACAATCAAAAAACACTAAATCGGTAACTGATGAGATGCAAAATGTTTTTCTTCTGTATGTTTGGAAAGAATATTTTGTTAGCAATTTGTAAATCAAGTTTTTGACCTGTTTGTGTCATCTTTGGAATGATGCTCCTAGATATTCTCTACAATGAACAAATAAAGTTTATGCAAAACAGTCTGTCTACGAAAAATTCCATGCATTTCTTTGATTTTTTATAACTGGCTAAAAAGAAATTAGATTCAAGAACTGGGTTCACAGGCAGTGATTTCTTCCTAGACATCTAATGAAATTTGAATTTTATATATATTGCATGTGATTTAATTTGCAATTTTTAAAAAAATAATACTCTTAATGGACCCTAGGTATATCTAGGTATGCAATGACACAGTCTTACTCTCTTTCCAAGACTGTAAGCCTATGTTTTAAACAAAATTCTTCCACAACTGAAAGGTTCATATATCCTCATAAAATCCATGGACACTCCAGAAGCACCTGACAGCACAAAAACAACTTTGCAGCTTCATTCAGTAAAGTATGGCATACTCCTGTGTGTCTCTTAAAGCTTCCCTGCTGAAATCAGTACATAGTAAGGTCCAGACCTGGCTGAGAATATAAATCAAGTAATTTGTCATAAGTCTCTTAATTACTAGCCAATATAACAATTCAAGAGAAAGATTTATGGAAATGCAAAACTAGGTCTACACCATATAATTAGCATACACAGATATTTTATTTTGTCATTTCTGTACTTTATGGGAAGCTTTATAGCCATATTTTATACTTTAGCTGGCTTCTTCGCAGCTTAATGGTAAAACTGCTTGATACTTACAAACCAAGATAGCATTTTCTTCATTCAGGTCACACGGAACTATTTAACAAGAAGTCTCAGATTTCACTCTTTCTCACAACATTTTTTTTTTTTCTATTTTTCTTTCTCCTTTGTATTTATTTTGTTCCCCCACCCCCTCTTGAAAACTGCTTCTATACTAGAAAAATAAAACTTTTATGTTTTTCAAACACTTATTGAAAAAATGTAATCTACTCGTGCATAACATGGAAGCAGAAGGTATTACAGCTACTATAATTCACAAGTCAAACTTTGAGAACAAGGCAGATCCACAGTAAAGTCAGGATGGCTTTAAGGTCAATGCACTGATTTACACAACTGAAATTATACAGACATAAGGAAGAATTCCTTTTTTTTTTACCATAAAATTGCTTGGGTAGAGTGAGATCTCCTGAGAGATTTATGCAGAACCATATCTCTAGCAAGATGAAAAGAGCATGCTGTTCTCAGAATCAAAGTCAAGGAAAAGAAGAAAAAATAAGCAGCAGAAAGGACAAAACACCCCATCACTCATGGAAGTACTATAACCTGAAAGAAATTTCTAGACCTTTCAGCAAGATGTGCAATACATAAATACATATATATTCTGAATGATAACATTTTCTTTTGATTATTTAAATCACCTTACTTTTTTATTAAAAAAAATAAATTGTAAGTTTAAATTCTTCTCAAACACAGAGTGTGCCAGCACCCTATAACTGATTATTAAGCAATATATTACAGTAGAGATACGAATTCTTATTTCATGCTTATTTTAATTGAGCACTGTTATTTGGCACAATATTTTTAGACTGAAAGTCCACAAAAGCTTGCATAGAACTTTACCAGACATCTTGATAAAGCACTAGCTTTCAGAGTGATGGGGCCTGAGATTACTTTTCAGAGAAAGGAAAAGCAGAAGTGCAAAGGAGTAAGATAAAAAAGCACCTCACAAAAATATTAATAATATGTTGATGTGTTTTACAGATCTATACTGCACCTTTCCTTGCATTTTATTTTGTAGTCCTTATTTTCTCCCCTCCACCTGGTATTTCTTGACAGCATATATGAGGAAGGAATTTTTGAAGGAATGATCTTCCTTTTGCCTCCATTTCAGTGGTCACAAGAAAATCTGCCATCTACTTGATGGCAATTCTAAATTAGCTTATTTGAGTTGCAAAATCTCTGATTTGCACCATCAGTGTGTTTGGAAGCACAAAAATTCAAGTACAAATTTAGAGAAGTGAAAAGACAAGACTCAGCTTTTTGCAAGAGATGTCAGAGAGAATAATAATTTCTTTTTATATGACACACAATACACACTGCTGCCACATCTTAAAGCACTGTCCTCTGAAAATACATCTCCTCATAACCTTTGTGGGAAATAAACCACGCTGAAACAGAGCAGATATGGAGAGATTCCTGAATTAAATTCTTCTTTGTGTTATGTGCTTAAGCGTATAATTAACGCTTTTGTCAAACAAGCCCTTTTTAGATCTTGGCTAGGTATTCCTGGGGTTTGTTTGGTTTGGTTCTCAGCAGATGATGCACATCAAAATTCATTGTTGAAGAAAGAGATAAATACTGTAATTAATAGATGAAATTCCACTTGTGGTTGCAGGTTGGCAGAGCCCTGTCTGCATCAGTTAAACCCTAGATTACTGCAATGACAGAAGACACCAATGGCACACGTCTTTAGGATTTTTCACAAGCCTGTTTAGCCTGGCAAGGAGGTTTATCTATCACAAGGAAGTATGCATAAAAAATGGCAATGGGTACTTTTGCAGACATAGCCATATCAAAGAATAAACTTCTTTCCAGACAGATACTGAGAACAGGAATTTTGGATGCCCCATTTAAACAGTGTGGCTTTCAGATAAGTGTGTGATACCATCTGAAAGACAATTATTTATAGATCCTGTGAGAAGAGTTTTTCCACACACGTAACTGGCATGTATACACAGACACATGCATAGCCAGTAATATACATATGCAACCAGTAGATTTAAATTGCTGAAGACCCAAATCATGACTGTGAATTTCAGCCTTGTTTGTGGAGCTACTTACTGAAGTAAGTCCTTTGTACCGAACTTCATCTATAGTTTTTTACTGACTTCTAATATAGATTAATTGCCAGTCTACTCTTCATGGAGACAGAGAACTGTGGAGACAGCAAAATCACACATAAATCCCTGTGACGGGAAGGGAAAGGACAGAAGGAAGAGAATGCCATACCACCCTGACAATAGCCAGAAGAGCTGAATTAGAATAAGGAAGGAAGATGGTAGCTATTGTTTCCACTCTGAGCTAAAGATTCAGTTACATCTCCTTTTATTTAGGAACAATCATGCAATTAGTTTTTACAGTGAAACCTGGAAGGTGCTGAGCTCCTCTAGATTGCTTTTTTTTTTTACTTATGGTTTGTTCTGGCCACCTATTTAATCCTACTTTCTGCTCCTACAGTTAAAATATTTTGTGTCTGATGGGAAAAAAAAAAAAAAAAAGACCAAAAAAGAAAAAAATGAAAAAAAGGGATAAATATTCATATGTGAAGACAAAAAGACAAGAAATTTGCATTTGATAGTATGTCTCCAATGACTAAAACTTCTCAACATTGTAACAGTCTGAACCAGCTGTACGTAGATTATTAGCATATCCTTTTATACAGCTGTCTAGAAACAATTTGGGAATTTTAGAAAAAGCTATGTTTACTTTTTCTCTGAAAATGTTCCTTTAAACAAAATTTTCCTAATATTTATCATGCTGGAATATGGTGCTCTATCGAGATGGAGATTTCACCATAAGAGACATAAATGGTCTTTTCTATAACATTGAATTTTCATTCAGTCTTTTCATGTATGTCTATTTTACCTGATGAGGACTTGTGCTGGCTATTCTCTGGGCAGTGCAAAATCAAATATAATCAAATATATGTACTTTTATACATCTGAGTATATTTGCTTGGTTCTCTCACAGCAAATACAATGATAGTCAATAGACATGGTTGAAAATACCATAGCTGTTCATAAGTACTATCTTCTGACACTAATATTTTGACTCTAACTGGATGTTAAATGACAAAAACCTGTTAAAAGTTGATAAATTGTTGTTATTTTTCTTAGCAACTCAAAGTAAAATGGAGTGATGTTTACAGATTGAAAGCAGAGCATTATGACAGTTTGGGACAATGGCCTGAGATTGGAATGTATTCTTTTGTATCCACATAGTAGTTTTAATTCAATCTAAGCTGTGAAAGTAAAAATTCAAAACATCTTATCTCTATTTCAATTTTTGTGAGTGTAATTTCCTTCCAGTTTGAATTCAGGCTTACCCTGGTGCAAGACTTCTTTTCATATTATCTGCTTTGGCTGAGAGGGCTTGTGTCATGGTTCAGGAATGGTCCTCCCGAATTTAGTTCTCCCACTCAGACTCCTTGAAGCACACTGCTGCTCACTTGCTCCACTTCCCCACTGTTGTGCATGCTCCCCCATCTCTGACCCTTCTTGGACGGCCAGAGAGGAGAATTGGAGGTACAAAAGGCAGAGATCATGGGTTGAAATAAGAGCAATTTATTGGAAACAGCAATGAGATAAGAAAACACACAGCAATGAGATTAAAGCAAAAGCGTACAAAAGAGAGGGTGATTTAGATGCAACATGCTCACCAAGCCAAATCCTGCCACAACATAACAGCAGCCACATTTTTTTCTGGACCAGAATCCACATTCTTCTCGGAAGCCTGAGTCCCTTCTCCCCACTCTTGACAACAGCTGAAGGTGATATTAAATAATATCTGGATCTTGGTCATCTCCATCTGTCTCTCCCATCTATTGCAAAAAATTTACCCTGTCCTTGGCCTAAATCAGGACAATACTCTTTGGGATAAACAAATGTATCATGTGCAGAGTTCAGTTCTGTGTGTTTAATGCTGCTTATTAGCTGGGGATTAATGAAATATTAAGATGGTGGAAGGCTTTTTTCTCTTGCTGTGTTAACACGAACATCTATCCAGGATGTTCATTTCAGTGATGTCATAGGAATGTCACAGACCACCTGCAACTGCCACAAATCTATAATAATCAGGAGGGCATTGTATATAACATATTATCAAAAAAACCAAAATAATTATTAGAGGATCTCAAATGCTCAAATGAGATCAAGTTGGCAAGGAATACTTAAGCATTTCTGTTTTGTGTGGAAATGTAGACAATCCAGCTATTCCTTCTGATTTGAAAATAACAACTCTTTCTCTAAAAGAGATACCATTTCTGATGATGTTAAATCCCAGTTTCTAAGAAACTCACTGAGACTCAAGTACTCTCTTGTCCCCAATGCTAGTCATTCTTGGGCACAATTAAGCTTCTTGGGCAGAGCACTTTGCACACTTTGTGCTAAGATTGTAAATGTAGTGCACATACAGAGCATAAGAGGACTTAATTTTGTAGCATTAAAATCTGGCACATCCCATGGGTATGAATTAACTTCTGAAAAAGGAGAAAGACACATTTTCTTTTCCTATTATTCTATCATCTTAGTCCCTTAAAGATGCTGTTCAAAGGGAAATTGAAAGCCTTCAACAAAGATGAAGGAATCTATCTTTAACATGAATCCTGAAGAAAAGAATCCTTAACAATAATACAAATATTATACTACCAAATTTTTCTCAAAGATGCAGGTGGGTGGGATGGGTCATTGTGCAGTTTTGTGTATGCATACACATGCATATGTATAAATGTGTACATGAACATAGATATGTATATGTGTGAATTTGTATATATGTGAATTTGAATATGAACAGCACAATTTTTTTGAATGGAAACTGACATTGATGGAGATTAGTGAGAACTGGATTTACAGACATATAAGCTTTAAAAGACTTTTTAAAATCTATATTATGCTAAGCAATAGGCAAAGAGGATAATTCCTTCACTTTAAATAATGCATTTCTACCTGCTTTACTTGGCTTGTACCATTGTCTTGTTGAAAGAATAGTGACATATCACCTAACTTCTGTTCTACTGCTTCAATCTAATGAGTCTGGGCAGATCTCATGAATTTAGAGGATAAATGAAGCTCTAAAAAGTATTTCTTTTTTGCATTTGTAAGACTAAATTGAGTTCATGACCTTTTCCCTTCTAACCCTCAATGTAATTTAAACCCATTTATTCTTTTTCCTATGTTTATTTCCACTTACAGTAGATTTTCTCGAAAATAGGATATTCTGCTGGGTTCTACACAATAACATGCATCTTCATATGAAGATGAACACAGTTGAAATGAACTTAATGAACACTCATGGCTGAGATTTCCAAGTCATAATCTTTGAAATCTTGCAAACATTTATCTTCACACAACAGTGTTCTACTTCTTAGAAATGTCTTTTCCTTCCTCTTTCTTTCCCTCTCTTTTTCCCTTTGCCTTTCCATGTCTCTTCCTTTCTCACTCGTTCCCTTCCTTTTAATTTTTATTTTATTTCTTTCCCTTTTTTTTTTTTTTATTTCTTTCAGTCTTGCCAATGCAACCTTCATTTTGACTCTTTAATATTTAGAAATTGGCACTGAGAATTGTTTGCTATCATTCAACTACAATGACTCTGTTAACAATAATGGTCAAGACTGATGGAGAAAATTGCTGGAGCATCTCAGCTGAGCTGTTATGATATCAGGAAGCTTGAGGGCTCAAAATAAAAGCTGTCCCACCTAAGGAGGTAAAATCCCTTCCTACTTGTCACTAAGCAAAGGAAGAATGCTTATGTCTCCACCAGGGATCTTCTAGGTCTGTTTGCAAATAGGAGTCCCAGAGGCTGGACTTATTATGGTCTGCTATAGTTAAGATACAAGGCTAATCAGTACTTCCAAAATGAAGGATGACAATACAGTATTCCCTAATGACTGCTGGTGCAACTGCATGATTATTTATTATAGAGTAAAAGGATAGGGGAGATGGGTTTCACTGTAAAAACAAGGAGGTTTTCCTTACATATATTCTATGTTAGTACAAGTTTTAGCATAGAATCATTAAGATTGGGAGATACCTCTAGGATCATCAAGTTCCCCTGTTATCCAGCACTACCATGTTCACCACTAAATTGTGTCCCCATGTTCCACACTCACACATGTTTTGAGAACTTCTAGGGATGGTGATTCCACCACTTCCACAGGCAGCCTGTTCCAATGTTTGACAACCTTTTCAGTGAAAAAAGTTTTCCTAGTATCCAATCTAAACCTCCTCTGGTGCAGCTTGAGGCCATTTCCCTTCCTGCTGTCACTGGTTGCATGGGAGAAGAGACCAATCCTGACCTGCTACACCCTCCCGTCAGGCAGTTTTAGAAAGCAATAAGGAAGCACTTGAACCTCCCTTTCTCCAGGCTCTACACTCCCAGCTCCCTCAGCTGCTCTTCATAAGTTTTACTGCAGACCCTACACCAGCTTTGTCACCCTTCTCTAGACATTCTCCAGCACATCAACATATTTTTTGCAGTGAGGAGCCCAAATCCTGGCACAGGATTCAAGGTGTGGCCTCACCAGTGCTGAGAGACTTCCTCAGGACTACATTAGAGCCTTTCTTGATTTATTGCACAAAGAACAAGAAAGTATTTTTCCTGTCACTGAGAATCTTCATCAGAGACTGAGGTCCTAATGTACCTGTTGACTCATGGAAGGTACAGGACTAGAGTGGGGTGTGACCTCACTGGAGGGGGGACAAGTGACAAAGCAAAGGTTCAAAGGTGGCAATACAAAATGCTTCTGTCTCCAACACAGGCTTTGGAAAACCCCACCTTCATCTAGTGGGAACTTAGAGTTTTTATGTTAAGGTATCTTTTTTTTGTGAAGGAAAAATTGTCTGGACTGTTAGCTATTTTCTGCTTATATTCAAGTCCCAAGTAATATGAATTTTTCAAAAGTCAAATGCAAGCATATAGTTGTAGCAAAAGAGAAAATCAAATGTCAGATCATCTGTTTTGAATTCCTATTTGATACAAAAGGCATAAGGGATCCAAAAGAAAATGTGTGGAAACCAGAGCCCCCAAATGAGATGTCAAGAATTTCAGACACATTGATTTCAGTAAATGTTTTTCTAATAGACCTCTAATGAATGTACAATGAATTTTTAACTGTTTTTTTTTTGTTTGTTTTTTGTTGTTTTTTTTTTTTTATGGTGAAAGAATATCAGAAGGTGGAGAAAACATTATTTTTTAATTCTTGAGCATTTTATAATGCTTTATGCAGAAGCTCTATCAGTTTTAGAGATATTTGAACCACCTTCAGGCATTAAAAGCAACTGAAACAAACTTCCTCCTTCTGGGTAAACAGTCATGTCACAAAACCTTATATAATTGCTCTAATGCGTTCCATGCATAAAGAAAGGTTTCTTATCCACTTACTGCATATCATTCTCTACTAAATAAGATATTGCAAATATCTTGGACTGTATGCAATACAGACTGAAGTATGGACTTCAATATTTCTTAAAAGAAAAAATAAGGGAAAAGAAGAAAACAGAAATTGTCATCCAGACAAATCCTTAGTAAAGATAGCTGTGAGATCTGAAAATTTCTCTCCCTTTCCTGCTTCCACTGCTCAATACTAGACAAATTCAACTTTTTATTTTTGTGAAGGCTAATTATTTCCTCAGGAACTGTAAATGCCCAATATCAGGTTCTGGACTTTCACCCATGAGCCATGGAAATTCTGCCAGTAAAATATTTGTATGGCATCTACAGTATCAGTTGTTCTGAATCATAACGGACACATCTGTCCAGCTGGAGCATATGACTTCTGAAGGTCCCTTCCAACCTCAACCATTCTGTGACATGCAAGCACCTACAGCTGATTCTCAAAAAACCCCTCCAGACTGACGTTCAGATAATTGATCCACCTTTCTTTATTTCCTTCCCATCTCATGTTCTGTGGAACAAAGTTCTAAAATGACAGAACTTGGCTGAATTTTAAATCTATAACATTCAATTCTAACAAAAATGTGATCAGATTATAAAAATCATCTCTCATTTTGATTCCCTTGCAATGCAGTAGCATTGTCCTTTGTCCTCAAAGAGAGCCTCACTTTTAGTCCCGCCATATAAAGCAGAACAATGAGGGACTATGCACGTCCATTACCCAGCTGATCTGTTGAATGTTTAAATTAATTATTAGCAACCTTAAGAGAGACAGAAAAGAAAACAACACACACCATGATTCCTCTTGTCTTCACAGGAATGAATTGGAGCAGACAGATTGAATCTACTTCCAAGGTTAAATCCTTTATTTTCTATAACACCAATTATTTTTAGCACAACTGCTTTAATTATCTCAAGCAGGCAATTAATAAGTTGAATTCAAAAAATCAGGCATCAGTCTGAAACTGTCCAGCATTCAAATTCTTTTGTCCTCGAAGGTATAAACCACAAAACCTTTTAAACAGTTTTTTCAGTTTCCATTTTCACAGCCATAGGGCCCAAGGATTTCTAACTCTTTCTTTAACCATCATTCAATTTAGTGCCAAAGCAAACATGTTGACAATAGGAGAATCTGAGTTCTCTTGTTCATAAGAAAAAAGTAGTATAAAGGTAAACGAACATGCTTGGCAGTTCTTTGGATCTATATGACTTAAGAGCTAACTCAATAAAGTGTTCCTTAAACTTGAACTATGCGTGTTCAATGATTTCCCTCATAAGAGCAGAACTTCTGCACATTTCAGTCACCAGGTTTCTACATTTGCTAGACAATTTACATAATAACAAGTTCAAGAAACAAAATAAGGCAAGAGTTTAAAGTTGGCTATATGATGGTTGC
>JAWWMU010000001.1:58371079-58381176 GCA_035048155.1 Cinnycerthia olivascens
CTCTCAGATCCAGTTTTTAAAGGTACAACACTTATTTCTGAGCTTAACAGACGAATGGGGATATAATTTAGCATCAATCCAGGACAATGGAACACAGAAGTACCTCTTCTCAACAGGAGAACACTAAACTGGGAAAAAATGAGCCTCCACTATGGAGAGGAACACAGTTTTCCATACCAGCCTAAGATTAAAATAGTGAAAATATCCTGTGATATATCTACCTAATTGAGTGAAGTATGATGTGCAAATGAAAATTCTTCCTGACATATTAGGTGTTCTGCTGCAGTCCTATGACAGGGAATGAGGTTGCTTTTGCATATTATCTTGCTCAACTACAAAGGTTCAGATGTCATAAAACTATACCCGTCTTTTAAAGATCAACCTCTATAACTACCTTGATAGCCTGAAGTAGGGGTCTCCATAGGTTCGCTTTGTCTAATTAAAGACTAAATTCTCTTTATTGGTTCTAATTTATTGGTATTAAGATGCAATACCCAAAATAGTTTCAACCAGGGTTAAATGGAAATTTGAAGCTTACTGCTAAGCCCAAAAGCAGTAGGAGTACCTTACTGCTCTATAGGGATCAGATCAAACCAGTGTCTGTACCTCAGAAGTCATTAGTTAGCTCAACAGGGAGGGCAAGGCGACTTACTGGGGTCTGGTGAGAAAAAAATAAGTGCATTTGTCCCCATCCTTATCTCTTATGTCCATCACTAACCTGCTGACCTTTTGTAGGTCACTTCAGGCTCTCTGAACATGTTCCTCTTCAACCAATTCATTGTGTTGTTGCTGTTGTTGTTGTCATTGCAGTTGCTATCACTGTTGTTGTTGCTGCTTTTTCAGACAGAAAAAATTCTAGTCAGTTTGGAACCAATACCTACCTCCTTTTTCAAATAATTTATGACTCTGATAATTCAGAGGAAATATACCCCAAAGGTTTTAAAATAGGAAATGGCAGTGTTATATTAAAAAAAATGGATATATTTCAAATTTACAATGTCACTGTTTTTTCTGTGCTGTGTCTTCTGTGTCTCAGCAATACAGAACACTATGACTTATAGCAGCATATGGGGCAAAAAACTGTAATCCTTTACAGTATCCATCTCTTTGTGACTCTGGGACTTTGGAAGAACCACTTGTAAAAATCACTGATAGCTGTGCATGAACAAATCCCATTTGTAGCAATTATCCTCAAGAACTGGGAACTTGCTTTACGCTACTGTGTAGTTCAAAGGCAACAACTGCATAAACAAAAAAGTTTACCTGTCTTTCAAGTTATGGTCTTTCGAGTGAAAGCCAATATGGAAGCTAATTCGTATTCTAACACGGTGCATCTCTCTCACTTTTTATCATTTATTATACAACAAATGTTTCCTTATTTTTTTTTTCCCCCAATTTGGTTTTGTTCTGAGTAAAGCTAAAGCTCAGGACCATGACTCATTGGACAGACCAAGTTCGACATTAGATTATAGCTGTTTTACTTCATAGAGGTAAAACTTTAGGATCATAAAGCACCCCTAACTGGTAGATGGCTCTAAGATATTGAGTCAAATTTGAGTCCTTCCCTTTCTAAGTCAGGCAGCTTTTGTCCTTTCCTCTCACCTGCATGATAATCACCAGGTGACCAGTTTAGTTTCCCAACTGTTGTCTTGAATACCTTTACTATCCTAAAGCCTGTATTTTTCCTTTGGATGGAGAAGCTGTCAAAATAAATAAAGTCATTATAGAATTCCAGAAAATTTTCCTGTTAAAGTTCTTGAAAATTCATGTAATCTATCCATCTGTTCCAATGTAGGATTGGTTATATCCATAGTATTCTTGACAAGTGATATAATATGATCCTTAACATTTCTGACAAAGACCTGGTCATTATTACCACTGGTCTGTATTACCACCATTAGAATGTTATTCCTAATACATATCATGCTTATTTTAAATCCCTTTCCAGATGTAAGATCATTACATACCATATTGCTCGTAGGCTTGCACTGCTCTTTGAGCAACACACAGAACTATTACTTTATGCCTTTCTATTCTACAGAAGCCTTTGACAGAATTGAACATTAGCATCATGGACCCTCTAGGTCTTATCTTTTTGGAACTAAGCTATTAACAGACCAGGCATAAAACTCTACAGAGCCTAGCAGAGATATTTTGTTTCACTACTGAACATTGGAGAGCAACAGCTTCTCTTTCAATGAGATTTTCCAGCCATTTCACAGTCACATTACACAAGTCTCTTTCAGACTCTATTCCTTACATTGCCTATGGGAAAAATTACAAAAGACAGCAAACATGTGGTAATAGAGAAACAGAAAGAGTTAAAGACATGTCACCTACCCATTCTTCATCAGGAACACTGGTAAGTTTATAGTCAGGGTTTTTGTTTTTTTTCAATTTTTAATCTGCTAAAGCTCTTCTTGATGGCAAGGAGAATTTGTTCCATTTTAAAAATAATATCTACCTCTTCTGTTCCTACTATGGACTAAAATTGTCAGGGGTCGTTCCTAAGCTTTGTTTTCTCTGTCTAACTGTGGGAGTACTTGTAGGATCATTATCTTGGATATAAGTTAAACTATTCTGACAGACAAATGTGTAATAAAGCACATGCTACTCACTTGTTTTGCTATGTAGAATAATTTTCAAGAAAAATTCCATCATTTGTTTTAATGTGCAACTGTGTCATCTCCAATTTCTCAGGCAGTTTTTACGTTGCTGCCTTCAGTTGTCCAGTGAGATAATGACTAAGAGAACACATACAGGGAACACTGTAATGTAAAAATACTTCTTGAAAGCCTAAAGCGAGCAACAGAAAAAAGTCTAACTAGAGGCCTTAGCAAGCCAGTATCTACCCACTGTTCAAGGAAAGAATAAGCATAGGAAGCAGAGCCAACTACCTGGAAGCCATGTAATTTCTTATGAGGTAATCACTTACATCACCTTCATGAAATTTATAATTCTTAGTACTTACTGCATCTTTAGTTAATGTAGTTAAACTTCCACCATCCTCCTCAAACCAAACATCAACATCTGTTAATAATTCTCTGCTGGTTTTTTTGGTTTAGTTTTTTTGTTTGTTTGTTTTGTTTTTTCCTGGAAGTTTGAAAACAAGTAATGAGATGATAAGAAAGACTAAAAATTAAGAGGGCATATATCTTTGCCTCTCTGTTCATAGAGCAGGCTATTAAATAACTGAAGTGTTTCATAAGACACAACACTCGAAGTGACACTTTGCATTAAAGCTGGCTACAGTTATCCATCCATTATCTCAGAAGAAAATTGGAGGTTATGCAGCACCATTTGATTTGGATATATATAGTGTAACTATCAATCTCTACAATAATCAGATTTCTCAAGTGTACTCCCAACACTTACAATGACATCTTACCAAGATTTTTCTCAAAAGGCTTGAATAAGAATAAGCTGTTGTTAACATGGTGGGTCTTGACAACTCAAACCTTCTCCTTTCTTGAATTGATTGTTCCTCTGAGAAACATAATCAGAAAGGCTGAATGGTTAAGCACGATTCCCTGCTTTCTGACTTGAGGTATGACTGTTTGAGCATCTGTCACTTAACAAGAAGAACAAACAAACATGTATTTTGCCTTTATTAGAAATATGTATTATTGGAACATCATCCATACTTTACAGAACAGTTTTTCTGCCTCTTTCTCTCTATTCTCTTTTTTAATTTTCAGAAGTATTGATTCCAGATTTCTAATCTAGAGTTTATTCTTTATCACCAAATTTAGGACTTCCTGTCTGTCACTAAAATCATCTGTGCCAGACGATGTTTAACAGTATTGACCTGTATATGTTTATGTATAAAGTTAGAATTTTATCCTCTTCTTCAAAGATATGCTGTATACATATCTTACTACCATTCAACATTATCTTAGGGACAGTTTTAGCAGCTATTAATTTGTGAGATGTAATTGTCCTAACCATGATGAAATGATATATTGTAGTCTACCAGCTATGACAAGTTCATCTGGTTTTTTTTCAAGTGTGAATACATATTCTACATGTGATTTAAATAGCTCAAATTAAAAAAACATATTTTTAAAAAATATATATTTGAAAATTATTCAACTTTATTCCCATATTTCTGCCTCTGACATTTGATATTCCATATCTGCTCAGTTTTCTACAGTTGGTCTGGGATATTTTTAGAGTCAGTTTCTTGACAATACTGACCATACATACGTCATGTTTTTCTTTTACGTTGCACAAATGTTCATTTGACATGGGCTACTCTCCAAATAACCCTAGTGTCATCTCCAAAGTACAATTTCTTACACTTTTCCAGTAAAATGAAATTTGTTTTTCATGAAATAAAATTTCTTCATAAAATTTATTTGTTTTTCAATTGAAAAAGAAAGTCTAGTGACTGTTGGGTATGTGTCTAGAGCATCTTGATCATTTTACAGCACTTGAAAAGGAACTGGGGCATCGGAGCACGTGTCTTAGGTGCAGGAATGAATTGGACATTGGTTTAAGGTCTGCAGAGCCTTTCTGAAGTTTCAGCTCCTTCAATCTACTGCAAGGTTCCTGCTTTAGTTACTGATTAAACTGAGTATCAGCAATCCCAGCACCTTGCCGTGCACATGCTCTGCCTGCAGATCATTCTACATCATGCACAGAAGTTGTCTCTGACATCTCACCAGCATAACATCTATGCCTTTGTTATTTGCCAAGGATGAGAGTCCTTTACATTGTGTATAAAGTTGCAGCAATCTAATATGTACAAGTTTTTTTATAGTTTTTTTTTTCCTTAGCCACCATCAGCAAGTCATTCCTTCTGAATATGAGTATGCAAAGTCACAGCATCAGTTAATGTGTCAGCAGTGCAAGCAACAGCATTGGAGAACCATCAATCCTGTACCTGCATTCTGCAAAATAAATATAGTGCATGATTTATTATGTCTGATTCCCAATTCTTTCTCCCTCACTTCAGAGCCACTGTGCCTGACTCTGCATGTCTAGCTTAATTCTAAATTTCTAACAGTCATGCTTCATTCTAAAGGCTGATAGGAGAATTTCTGTATTTAGGGCAGAAACGTGAGGTTCAGGACTGTATGGTAAATTTACATTTTATCACAGTCTTAAGCTATGCTATACCAGTCACAGCAGCTTCTAAAAGGAGGCAAAACACAAATCCTGCAGACTCTTAATTTTAGACAACAGCAGTTTAAAAAAAAAAAAAGTCTTAAACAGTGGTTTGTTTCTTCTTTTGGTCAGGTCTTTGCTTGTGACCATAGACCAAGAATACCTCAATAATACTAATGTATGTTGACTTTAGAAATTTCTTTCCTTATCAGCCCTTCACAAAGTAAATATATTTACTGTAGTTATAAAACATCAACTCACTACTCAGTTTGGAAGTATTTAGTCTTTTCTGACTGCTTCTAAGCAACAAAAAAGAACACATCATGTGAACGTGTGATAATACTAATTTACCATTTATTTTTTTTTTATACTTGAATTTTAGAAGTTGAATACATATAGCTGGACCTATGCATTTCAGTCCAAATTATACTGTTATGAAAGTAAGTTGTATTGTAGAAGAAGTATCAGTATTCCTCTGTTTTCTCCTGACTCTGCCTGAGTGTAATACCTGACAAGTGATTAAATGCAAATAAAAATCTGTTTTATGAAGAATGCATTTTACTTTGTGCTCTTTTATCTTTTTGATGGATAACAAGTTAATACAATTGTGTAATTCAAAGCTTTCTTGCTAGCACAATTAAAGCACCAGACACCCAACAGACTTTATCGCTGGAATGATATTATTGTAGAGGCATTTTTTGGGTTTTTTATGATTAATATTCACAGATATTTAACATTTTCCCTCCTAGAAAACCACACCAAATTATCACTATCTAGTAATAAAAGCAAAGAGTTGCTTGTCTGTGACATGGATCCTGTTATCCATTTATCTCTGATGTGTCTGATTTTGATTCTGCTGGGGACTGATGACATAAACCAAGCATAGATTCTTTCACAACAGAAGGATTGGTGAGAAATACTCTTCAAGTCACTTAGGATGGTATTCATCTCAATTAACTTCAGACATCTACATCTGAGTTAATCACTGTATACTCCCTTTATAGTCAGTGGAGAGAAATAAGCAGTTTTAGGATGCAATTCATCTGCCCTATTCCAGATCGCTGCTTTAGAATAGAATTAATCACTCTTTCAGGCTTTCTTCTTTTCACCACTATAGAGGTGGTCCACACTGACAGGATCAGATATTAATAACTGACTTGTAGACATTTATGTTTCATGAGGTAAATCTTGCCATCGTGGAGAACTGTGGTACACAAACTGAGGAAAACTGAGGTAGAATGTCCCTATACATCTGTGGAAATAGTAAGTTTGGCTTTTTTTCTCAGTCTTTCTCCATCTGCTCTTCTGGAAATTGAAGTTCTGACTCAATGTGAATATCTGTAATAAGTTACTGTGATAACTACACACTAGGTAATGCCATATATATGCATTTTAATTCTGCTACATATAGGTTTATAAGTGCAATTTCTCAGGCGGAAACCCCAAATGACAATCAAGAAGGATTTTGCTAACAATGCCTTACCTCACACAAAATGAGCTCCCAGTCAACACTGGCAGGTGCTGGGAAGCTCAGTCTGGCCATTCTGGTAGAGAAACTGAGATGGGAGAGTACTCAGCTCAGTGGGAACCTGAAGGTTGCTGTGTTTTCCCCACTTGTCAGTTCTGTGCTGACCAGGCACTGGAAACTGCTAGAACTTCATGGCGACAGTGTGCTGATAAGGCTATAAAAGCAAATCAAAGCAAATAGATTGTTCCTCTTGTTTTGAAATATGATCACATGCATCCATGACTCTGATTTTACATAAAAAGATGAAGGAGCTCTGTTTCTTAATTAAGTGGAGGGGGGAAAAAAGAATTAGCCAATATAATTTACATTAACAACATTCTCTACATAACCATTTCAGTTCAAGTCCATTAATTATTGGTTGAGTGAGCCATAGATTGCTGTCACCCTTTGCATACAAACAAAGAATTTAATGTTGTTCAGTAAAAAGCTCGGTCTTACACTGTACAGCATTGGGACTTAGATGAGAAAAGTGACGAGAGAAAGGGATTTCTAAATTGTGAGGTGCATGTACTTTTGTAAGCAAATGTTCTACTCAAGTGCCCTACATGCCACTGAACCTGCATAATACACAAGCAACAAACTCTGGCAAAGAATTCAAATCCTGGATCAGCTGAATGGATATCTTTTGAAAGTATCTGTATGTGTTGCTATACATATTAAGATATACCATGATTCTTGTTGTCTGCTCAGATCAAGTAGTCATGGAATATACTATAGCTTCTATTTTTTGGTGTAAATTTGGGGTTTTTTCCTCCTTGCAGCATGTACATGACTAAATGTACAGTTTACAAAGAAAAGAAGCATATGCCTACAGCACTCACAGATACAGCTTATTCTTTTCCTACTGATCCATTACAGAGTCTACAGATTCCAGTTGCACAAAATAAATGTCCCAATTAAGTGAGATGAATCCAAATTTTTTAGGTTGTGATTGTAGTTAGACGAGGTACCTCTGGTTTCAAATACTTCTGGTGGGGGCTAGAGACTTCTGGTGGGGGCTTTTCTCTTTTAAGAAAGGAACACTAAGTCTTGAATCCAGCAAAATGCATCAGAAAAGTTCCACAGGTTCACAGTGTCATTCAGAGTGAAACATGTCAATAATGGTCAGATGATAGGAAGAGTTTTTATCCCATAGCCCATATTATATAGTCTATTACATACATAACCCACTTTTTCCATAGAAAGGTTTAATGCTAGGCTGGAAAATCTTCACACAATGGTATTCTAAGGCTGCATAATTACAGAATTACCCAAGACACTGGCATGTTTCGACCAAGAAGAATTTTCCTATGAGTCCATTTTTCTGTTACCAACACTTTGCTTGCATAGAGCTTTTGTAAAATTTCTCCTTCATCCTACTAGCCATAAAAATGTCCTTTCTTTAAAAGTGTGACCCCTGGGCAGTGATACACATGGGGGCATGGCAGCTTTGGAGGGAAGGCGTCAAGTTTTCCATAATGTTCGGATTGGGAGAATCACAAATAAGGTAGAAAATTTGATTTAGTATCTGGCTTTCATTTTTTTTATTTCTTTTTTGGAGCGGATAGTCAGAAAGGGTTAGAATTATTATATAGTCTGTTACATATGTAATCCATTTTTTTCATAGAAGGATTTAGTGTCAGGCTGGAAAATCTTCACACAATGATGTTCTAATGCTGCATAATTACAGAGTTACCCAAGAGGCCAGAATAGCTCCACTTTACCCCAAGAAAGGCATAAAAATACTTTCTTTAAAAAACAAAAACAACTAATTGTTAAAGCCTCAGAGACCTAAGTGGATTCATAGGTAAATCTAATTTATCCAGCATCATGAAAATAAATATTACTTATATTATTACGTTTTCATTAAGGCACACAATTAAGTTAGGCACAAAAATGAGCCAGATTCTTGATCTCACTCTTTGAGCTGCTTTAGTATCATAAATGGGCTATAAAGTCAATTTAACAAAGCAGATGAAGATTCTCTTGAGGAGAGGGAATATGAAATGGAAATATGCCATTTCTTTTGCAATACTGATTGGATTATAGCGTTATAGTTCAGAATGCTGCTGTGTTACAGTGAGCTCTTAGAGCATAATAGTCCTTTGGAATTAGACTCACAAAATTAGGTCTGGAATCAGCCCCAGGACTGCTATACAATAAGAGGTCCTTTATGTCTTACCACCTGTGTCCAGTATATATGGGTACAGCTGAGAAGCTGAACCAATGTATTTAACTACTATTTACACCACAGCATAATAAAAAAGCCAACAGTCACCATGATACAATAATCAGACATTCCTTGATTATGTCTGAGCTGCGCGTAGACATCCAGTTTGGCTGCACATCTCCCAGTAACATACAGATAAAATACTCATTTGAGACATACACATTTTTCCATTGCCAGGTTGTTTTGCTCACTGCTTTTATTCCTTCACCAAGGCAGTCTTTACTGGTCTGAGTTACTACAAAGAGTAATTTATTCTGCATCTGACTCAATCAAGCTTTTGATCTTTGTCTGACTGCAAGTATACAAGATGTGGGCAATTACAAGGGTTCGTAGAAATTTGCATTTGGGGAAAGAAATGCAGATTGTAACTGTTTCTAATGTTTTCAGCAGCTTATGTGACAAGCCCCTCAGGAAACAGTGTTTTGGATGCTAACTCTCTTGTTACCATATTAATTGCCTTTGTCATGACAGTTTTGGCATCTGAAAATGGCTGGGAACATGCTGCGCTCCTCAAGAGACCAATCAAGGGCAGGGGAAATTGGTTTATTGGTTCCTAAAGCAGCCTGTGCTAAAGGTGCTGCTATTCAAGCATAGTTTTTAGTCTCCTAGCTTGAATGAGGAGCCAAAGACACTTCAGGCTAAGGAAAACAGAGCTTTCATTTAGAACGGTGGAGAGGAAACTGAGAAGTTTATTTCTCTGCCAGCATGACTTTTGCAGTTAGCTTTTGTGTGCAAATCTGTATGCCACAGTAGAGAGGGTGGGACCAGGAATCAAGGTTGCTAGAACACAGTGAGGTCACAGGCTTCCCAGAGGGGGATCCTAAATGTATTTGGTTTTAAATGAACTTAAACTAAGCTTGCTGAAGCACATGCTTTCAATCCAAATTTTTCCTGTGATCAAAGAATATGCTGTTACAGGGACAGACTGCAAACTGGAGCAAAGGGATCAAAGGATAAATACCAGAGGATAAATAATTATGAATGTTATTTTATTAATGCTGGTTTTATAATATTAGAACTAAGATATGTTAATTTCTGGCTAATTTTTCTTTCTTTGAGAAGACTGGCAAGCAGCTGTTATGCTATAGGTGAGAGATTGTAGATGGTAAATAGATGGCTCAGGCTGGCAGGTGGTGGGGAAGAAAGAAGAAAAAGAAAGAAAGAATGAATGAAAAAAAGGAAAGAAAGAAAGAAAGAAAGAAAGAAAGAAAGAAAGAAAGAAAGAAAGAAAGAAAGAAAGAAAGAAAGAAA
>JAWWMU010000001.1:58381276-58393124 GCA_035048155.1 Cinnycerthia olivascens
AGAAAGAAAGAAAGAAAGAAAGAAAGAAAGAAAGAAAGAAAGAAAGAAAGAAAGAAAGAAAGAAAAAGAAAGAAAGAGAAAAAGAAAACATAAGGAGAGGAAGATCACATGCACATTAAAAAACCAAACAAGTAGCCACAAGGAGCAGAAAGAGGGTAAAAGCCCACGATTCCATTAATTACTGCAGTTTATTCCTATAAAACTCAGATTCAATAAAAAATTTGTGATGCAGTAGAATTATGTCTATAATGTTAAATAAGGGAAGAGAATCCTTTACAGCATGTACAGAAAATACAGAGAAAGTGTGCAGCCTGACCCTATTAACTTGCCTATGTCTCAAACAGAAGACATATTTTGTTGAGATATGCAAAATAATTTTTTTGACACTTAGTGTTACTAGTGAAATGTTAGTGTTGTAGGAACAGTAAACTTATTACAGATAGTTTCAGTGAAGGAAAAAAACGACACGAGAGAGACCAAAAAAGGAGCAGAAAAAGACAACCTGGATTATTAGTTTGGTGTAAGCAGAAAGAAGGGAAAGAAACAGAAATAAGTGGTCTTTTTCGATTTTTCTCTGTGTTTATTTCTTCCTGTTACATAACTGCAAGCAATTCTTGGTCCTTAGGCATAGCTGGTCATTTCCATTTTTCAATTTTTTTTCTTATTTCTATTTTTGTCCTAATTCAGTTCTACAGGTTGGGAAAAGGGTATAGAAAAGGCCGTGTCCCTGTCCCCTTGCATTGCACCAGCCACCACAGCAGGCTCTGCTGTGAGAATCTATATCCTTTGTAACAGTGACTTGCTTATATCCCTATGCACTCATGCTATAGCTCATGCATCTTAACATATGCACACCAGAGGTCACAGAATACATCTTTTATGCCTTGAAGCCCTTAAGAGAAGCTATAAGTGCTTCCATAATCTGGACGAATGTTAGAATGGCATAGCACTCTGCAGAAACATGGTAGGGAGCACTTTGTCTCTGGAAAGGTAATGCAATATTTTAGGAAACAACAAAATGGTAACTGTTACAGTAGGACTTAACCCTATCAAGAAAACAAAGGAGTGTAGCAAGAACTTATGCAAGACACTTCATCTTTCCTTCTTCTCTTTATTTAAATGATGTATTTTTTTTCAGCAAAACAGAAACTGTGAGTCAGGGAGAGACATCAAGATCAGTAGGATATAAATGAGATCACCAGAACATCATGACAGATTTTGAATGGTATTACATCTCTTATTCATTACTTACTTGCATTCGAGTATATAGTTAAGGAAAGAGATTTGACAGGCAAGACATGTACACAAATTGCCCATCAGATGATATTATCTACTACTGAAGGAACATTTTCAAAGGCCCAAAATATGATAGAGAACATAATATCCCCTGCATTTGAAGCACATAATTGTCCAAAATGCATGCTCTGAACTTTATAGCCCTTTTTATCTGCAAATTTCAAGAAATCAGGAGAACTCACGGAAAGCTATATGATTTTCTAAAATAGAAAATACTTCTTTCAGATAGTATCCCAGCAGCAGAGAAACTTGCCTGGGGGCAATGTCCAAGGATTTGTCAGGGGAACAGTTAGGGTATAAACCTAGTTCTAACTACTCATAGAATACAATGTTACAAGACTCCATTGTTTCTGCAATTTTTTGTTCAAAGGGATCTCAAATTGCATCTTTCCTAGCTAGTTCTACTGATAAATTTCATTGCGTTTTCTATCACTACTAACAGAACACATTTTCCTTCTTTTTTCCAGCCAAAAACTAAATTAAACAAGATATTTTGCCTTGAACAGACATTCTAGGATAAATATAAAATATCTGAAGTTCTTATTGTTTGCTACAACAGCACACAAGAAAATAGTTTCTTACAGCTATAGAGAAACTCTTAGGAGAAACAGTTCTTTGTCATCTATGACTTGGCTTCTACTCCAGTTCAGTAAATATATAGTTTGCTTCTTCCTCTACCAAACAAGACAGCTAAAAACAGCTTCCAAATTTTTCACCTGTATTTCTTTTTTGCCTGTCAGAGAGATCATTGCTCAGATGGGACTAAGTCTTCTTCCACTCTAGTTTCTAGTTTCATTGCTACACAATTTATGGGAATTTGAACATAATATATGGCAAGGGTAATAAGTACAAAGAAAAAATATATTTATTTTTCTTCCCTTTTGGGGCTGACTCAACTACCTCCCTGCATTACTTAGGTGCACAGAACAATAATATTAAGCACAGGACAACAATATGTCTAGTACCCAATGACATTTTCATGGACTCACAGTTAGCGATCTTCTGTATTATGTTTATTTATATTATATTTTTCTATAACACTAATAATAACTATTTTTAAGAAAACCAACAGTTATCAGAATCATCATTATATTTTGATTTATCTTTTATGTTTATTTAAATTATTTCCCTGTTACCATAAGGAAAAGAGGAGATACATTCTTTGACAAATTTAACTAGAGGAAGTTACTCAATATTTAGTAGTCCAGTACACCAGTTGCACCTTGTATGACAGAACTGAATGCATGAGTCCATACTCAGTTTTCAGAAGGAAGGCTGACTAGTCCATGAAAGGATTTATGGTGTGTCTAGGGAGAAAGACAGATTTAAGAAATAAAGAAATTAGCTTATTCATGTGAGACGGTGCCCAGCGTATTTCTTGGTGTAGCTCACCACAGAACCATGCATTCAAGCCATACTAACAGAACTTGCACAAGGATTTCTTGGGTAAAATGAGTTTATTCCAGGAATTGGTAAGGGCAAAAGAAACATTTCTTTTGTACCACTTTTCAAATTCTCTCTAGGTCATATCTCACAGCAGGGACAGTAACTGTATACAGCTTGATTTGCATCTCTTTTGGTTATCATAATAAATATTCTAAGGGAATAACAAGAATATTTTGACCTTAAAAAATTTTACAAAGTTGGGAAACATCAAATATTCAATGTCATATAATTAGGCCAAACACAAGAAATTTAAAAGCAGATTACAAACAAAACATGGGTTTCAAGCTGGAATAAGTATTGTACTCTCTTAAGATCTACTTTTTAATCCCATTTATAATCTTCTATACACTGATTTTAGCAACTGTATAAAAATCATCAGAGAACAATACTTATAAATAATCAACCACTATTTTGCATTTTCATATACTTATGTTTTAGAAAAACACATACCAGCCAAAGGAAAATAGTATTTTGAAAATATTTGGTCTGTATTTTTGCCCTGGATGTGATTTTTAGGAGTCCTGCACTGGGCTGGACTTGATGAATATGATGGTCCTTTCCAACTAGGCCTATTATATGATTCTTTGATTCTATAATTCTAAGCTGCTATCACTGGCGATGCTAGCTCAGATACTGCTATATATATTCATTGATATTTGTATCTAAAAAAATCATGTTTCTAAATTAATTTTACTACTATTAAATCTTTATGTGGGTTTAGTTCTTTAGAGCTTACTTTTACACAGTCTTGACAATGCCTTGAAAAAATGAGCAAAAACTATAAAAAAACACTGGAAAAATCATTTTACACAACCCATCAATTCCACATTGTACCATGATTTAGAGTATCATTAGGATACAAAGTTTCTTCAGAACTGAAACTTTTGTTCAAAAATATCATACAAGAGGATGAGGCTTTGTTAAGGGACCATGCTTCCAAAAATTTTTTAATGTAATATTAAGTTGATATAGCTTAAAATAGCTGGCAAGAGTTACTCTTAAGGAAATTCACTTTGAAGGTGGACCCTGCCATAGCTACACAATTTTACAAATATCCTTATAATAGAGAAATATGATATTTCAGAGCAGACACAAGACATTCTCCAAATACTGCTGTAACATGAATATCTAAAATTAAATATCTTTACATCACCAGAGACTTAATCTCCTTCATTTAAATATTGTCAGTCGCACATGAATCAAGATTTATTTCACAGGAACTCATGTTCCAAAGTCTTCATATAGCAGCCTAGGAAACACATCCAAGGAAAGGACCCACTGCACCTCACGTTACCTTTCTGAAACTGAGTGAGTAACACCATATGTAGTCAGTGAAGGAAATAAGTAGGCACTCCCAGAGGAAACTTCATGCTGTCCTGAAATAGCTGTCCCAAACTTGTAGGATGAATCACTCACTCTGTAGACTATGGCCTTAATGACTACCTAAGTCTTGATGTCCAACTTTTAGACAAGGAAAATTAGATGAGATATTGCCTTTACCATGAAGCAGAAGAATTTTTTCCTAGGCTTTTCATAGAGAAATTGAGAGTCAAAGAGAGATAGAGAAGTCTGTAAATTAAGATATGTTAGAAACTTTTACGCATCAAGACTAGTCAGAAGTAGAAAGCCAACATTATCTGGAGCATATAACTAAAACGGAAAGATTTGTGGCATTTGTTAGGTTTTATAAGTGTTGGTGGAAGTGCCTGAAGAACTTTCTCATGCATTGTATAACCTAACACAAAATACAGTATGAATAATACTTGGCAAAATTTGCCACGGATTTTCATTATCACCAGCTCAGAGTATATCTGAAACTCTACATTTATATTTAGAAAGCATACGTAAAAATTACATCCCACCATCCTTTTTGTCCTAGAATCACATGCAGTTCATGATTTTAAATGTCTACAAAAAGGGTAAATCAGGCACTACTTAGGTACTACTTTCCAATTAGACTGGAGGAGTTCAGAAACATTAAAAAGCATTGCAGAAGCAGCTTCAGATATACCATCCATTCTGTGTGTCTGTTGAAGAAAACAATGTTCTGTATCCAAGAGCACTTTGTCCCGAAGTGACTAATGCTGCTGCTGCAGTGTATTTGGAGGAGAGCTTGTTAGGTATAAAGAATCAGGATCCTCAGCGAGAAGCACAGCAGAAATCAGAGAAGTATATTCTAACCACAGAGAAGAGACAGGGGAGATTAAAAGATTAATAGGATAAAAGAGGTGAATTCTTCACTTATGTCTCAGGAAAAGAGATAGGCACATAACAGGTATGCAGTCTGCTAAGGGTTTACTCTGTTCATAAAAAAAATAAAATAGGGATTGTGGTGCTGAACTACCTTTTCTTCCGATGCAAAAAATATAGCATGAAAACCCCAGGAATTAAGGTAAATATTTCTAAGTTCTTAAGTTCATTTTCATTGTGTTCCACTGTCGCTTTGATTCACTATATTTTACCTGGAATTGCAACACAGCAGCAGCAGCAGCAGTAAACTCAAAGGGAAAGGTTTCACAGAAGTAGACAACTACAAATTAGAGAAATAAGGGTTGGCACAGACCTCGGGAGGTCATCTAGTCCAATGCCTTCTTCATAGCAGGACTGTTGCTGTAATAGCCAAGTAAGTCAGTGTTTCACTAGACTGGCCAAGTTTTGCATAACCACACAGATGATGATAGCACATTTACACTGAGCAAGTTTTCTTTGTGCTCCCCAAAGCTTCCTAGGCTGACATTTTTCTAAACTTCAGGCTGACCCTCCCAAGCCATGACTCCTGTCTGTTGTCTTACCATCACCAAAACATCTACCCCACACCTTGTTGTTCTTTCTGTCACTCCAGTATGAACTATTTTTCACAAGAGCTCCATGTAATCACTTAGTGTTCCATCTGCACTAGGACTCAGTAATCCTATCATTTGTGCAGCTGCTGTTGTTTTAAATAGAGACATCAGAATACTCCTGAATTATTTAGGATACACAACAACAGAAAATTAATTTTCACAGTTCACAGCTTTTAACTCATGAGAAACTGATTTTATGACCTAATCTGGTTTGGAGGGTAAGTACCATGATTGCATAACAGCAGACAAACTTCTAGACTTCCTCATGGCACCTTGTAGGCAAGAGTGTACACAAAATTCTTCTTCTGTTGTGTTTTTAAAATATTCTGCTGGCTACCTTCATCACAGGCATGGCTTTGTCCTGTGAGCTTTTGTTTTTTTATTGCTCATTTGTTTCCTTCTCAGTCTCCTCATTTGTTTTCCTGGCTGTAGATCCTATCCTACTCATTTGTCTAAACAAAATTGTCCTTGACTCTTTCTCTTTTCTCACCCCCTGCCTATTCCAATGAATTCCATTTACTGTTGCTCTGTCCCTTTGGTCACTTTGCACCATGGCATCTGTGCAATATTGCAGTGTTCATTAATAACTTCCTTGACTATTTTTGCAATGGAAGAAGACAGTTAAAGAGTCTTTGAGGAGCAGTTTAGAAAAACACCTGTCTCCATTTTGATAAAATAATGAACAGATTTTCCTTGACTCAAGTAATAAACAATAGTTAATAAAATTAAATGGAAACAAGTGTCAGCAGTCACAAGTTGCTCTGAAACATGTTTGTCTTTATATTGTAGTGAATTCTAGCATGTCTTTTATTAATGATGTTCAATGTGTATGCTAACCTGATGACATAACAGCCCATGCAGTTATCACCATTGCATCTTGAAAACGTTAAGTGCTAATTTTAATACCTAAATCAGAATCATAGCCCTGTTCAGCTATACAAATAAACCTTTTGCAGGTAAAAATGACAGAGATATTGTATTGTATTGCTGTCTCTTGTCAAAAATTTTTTCCTCTCCAAGGTTTGTCGCACACTGTCCAGTAATGAAATGAGCACACAGATGATCTCCTGAGAAGTCTGCTAAATCAGATTTTCATTGCAGATCCACTAACTCAGACGTAAGTTTAATTCCCAATCCTGATAATAAATCCAATAAAAACCTATGTGTCAGGAATTAGTGAGTTTGCATGTTCTCAGATAAAAGCATCGCAGAAGTCTTCAGTTAGACTGCCATAGACAAAGGTGGCCTTTGCAACTGATTGAAGGTTACACTTGGAAACCTCCTGATTTTTTTGTCACACTTGACCTCATGCATGAAGGCATATGACACACTGAGTGTGTAACCTGGTTGGTTTTCCACCTCATCTCAGATATTTACTCGTATTTCTTTTACTTTCCCCTTCCTTTCTCCATTCCAGCATTACACTTGGAGTTTCACACATGAGAAATGTAGGCAAATGGATCCATTGCCATTAATTCCCTTACTTGGGCACTTGGAGGACCAGAAAAAACAGACATACAGCAGTGGAAATTTGTCTAGATTGGTGCCTTTGAGTCACCGTAGCAGGAGTGACAAGCTGCCTCTTCTCTCAGGGTGGAGTTTTTATATATCCTCCACAGACTGACATCCATCACAGATGTCATGTGGTCTCAGAATAATACATTCAGGAATTCAGAAAACAAATAACAGAAAACTCTCTTGATTGAAGGCTATAATCTGCCTATTTTTTCTTAATGTTTATTTTTTTCCCTTCTAGGGAAAACCCTTCTTACCTTGAGACTTGTGTCCTTGTCTCTGCCTATTTTCTTTCTGTGAAATGCTCAGTAACAATATACCCTGCACTCTCCTTGTCTCTCATTCTCAAGAGCCTTTTTAGCCCTTGCAATGTTGATCTAAACCAATAGAATGGGTTATGTTATCCACTTACGTATTGTTGATCCTGGACAGGTAGCATTCAGGTCTTACTTTTAAGTTTCCATCATGGAGTGAAAGTGATACCTTTCAGATGCCTTTTACTTGCTGCCTGATTTACTTCTGTGGAATGGGCACAAAGTCTCTCTTTCCTAAATGAAATCAAGACAAACAGGAACTGACAGCTTCCTTGCTCACAATTTCTGTGCTGAACTTCCTGGCATGGCAAAGATTCCTCTCTGAGGAACACGCTGCCTGCTGCTTTCCATATGTATTTCTGTCTCAGACCAATCCAATCAGTACCTGTGTCTGTGAATCTGCAGGGATAGCCTTTGGATTGTCAGGCCCCTCTTTGCATCAGGTCATGTTTACATTGTTTCAACTATATTACCCCAAAAATAAATGTAAGTACTGTTTGCATTTAGAGCTTGTCTATATGCGGAAATACAGATAAATAATTACTCAATAATAACTCAGAAATGCATGATTAGTATATAAACACTTTCTCACTTCAGACTTGAACAAATATTACATAGTAATTAAAAAAAGAAAAAAAAGATACTCTTTAAAGTGTGTTCCCAGTAAGCTGTTGTAGAATGCCTATTCTAGTATATGTGTTAATATTGTCTAGTGGTTTCCAGATTAAGCACATTGAGGTGGACACATTCCACATTACTTCACACACTAGTTGGTGTTTTTTTGGCTAAAACTGTTGAAACAAGGCAAAATACCTTCAATAAGTGATTCACATTTTAGAAGACACTGTTCTTTTCAGATTTACATAAAAAGATGTGGGGCTATTGCTGACAACTACTTGAACAAGAGCCAAAATCTGTGCCCATGAAACAAAAAAGACATCCTGGGCTGCAGGATGTCTTCCTCATCCTGGAGGAGCACTGCCAGAAGGTTGAAGTAGGTGATTTTTGCTCTCTCCTCATCATTGGTAGAGGCCACACATGAGGTTCTACGTCCAGCTCTGCACTCCTTGGTAAGAGAGAGACACAGACACACTGGAAAGAGGCCAGTAAATGGCCAAAAATATCATTAAAGGACTGGAGCCACTACCCTGTGAGAAAAGGCTGAGGGAGCTGGGATTGTTTAGCCTGGTGAAGAGAAGGCTTGGGGTAACCTTTCTAATGCATACAAATACCTGAGGAAAGGATACAAAGACAGAGAAAGGCTCTTTTCAATGGTGCTCAGTAACAGGACCAGGGGCAATGGGTACAGACTGAAATATGTGAGGAGCCATATGAACGTCAGGAAACACTTTTTTCTTTTTCTTTCCTTGGAGATATTAAAAAATTGTCTCAAAATAGTCCCAGGCAACCTGCTCTAGGTAGCCCTACTTGAGCAGAGATGTTGGACCAAATCAACACCAGAGATCCCTTTTGACTCCAATCATTCTCTCATTCTGTGATTCTGTTCCTAAAAGTGGCACACAATGAGACATCAATCTGAAAACAATAAGACCTTTTTAAATTTGCCTCTTTGGCTTTCGAAACTTTTTTTATTGTAATATTAAAATATGATATATGCATACATGTTCATTATATTCCTCTATATGTCTGTATCTTCACTAATATCCATAACTCTATATATGAGAAATAACAAAAACAATAACTTAAAAGATGTATTAAAGTGTATTATATGTGACAAATATTCTACAAAACACAAAAATCCCCATATATTCACTGGCTGACAAACAAATATCAAAATACAGTTCAAAACAGAACAATCATCATTTAAACAGAAAAATATGAGTATACATCAATGGCTTTAATTTAAAAATACTCATAAAATATTTGTTATTTCAGATAAACTAACACAGAGGAAGTAGCTGACAGCACCTAAGTGAGAAAAATATGAATGGTAGGAAGCAGTAACATCTGATGAAATAATTACTGGGTTGGGTATTTTTAATATTCTGGTGAAAAGATAGGAGAAAATACATTTTAGAGTTTTGGGTTTTTTTAGAGACAAGCAATGATTATCGATGAAAGTGATTTTGTATTGCATTTTAACTGTGAAAGAACTTACCTTTTGTGCATGTATATGTATATGTATATGTATATGTATATGTATATGTATATGTATATGTATATGTATATATAATATATTTATGTACGAACCCTTAACGTGCTTACCACAGTGAAATTATACTGATCTAGAACTTCAATAACAACAATAAAGAAGTAAAATGATAATAATTTATGCTGTGAGTAAAGGCAGGGTACTTTGTCATTAAAAAAGATATGATTGTACGTGGTGGAAACTCAGTGGGAGTGAATGGGAGACTCACCATTAAGTGAGATCTCAGCTACACCATGGTAAAGCCCAACAGTTGCAGTTTTTAATCAGTTTTCTATTTTACAGATGGGTAGATATAAAATGAAAACAATAATGAAAAATAATGTAATCTGTGGTGTGACTATAATATATTTCAATCCAAGAAGAAGGGCTTTATTTAATAGAGAAGCTTGTTCTTTTTTTTTAATTTTTGTCCTAAAATACTACTTCTAGAAATAAAACCATGTGTAAAAATAATTCTGTCAGCAAGACAGAAGAAAAATATATCTCAAAACTGCAATTACTTAAAATGAGCTACAACACTTTACAGGTTTGAAGGGAACTGTCTTTCACTCTTTCCTTTTAATATCCCTGACTCAGAGGAACTTAACCAAGATCAGCTCAGAAGGACTAAGTGTTCCCTAAAAACCTTCAGGTTTATCTGATACAGCCACTTTCTAAATTCCGCAGCACAAATCTGAAACAATTTAGTCAGCACAGGATAAATGCTTTTGGTGATAATCTTCCATTAGGAAATATCAAGAGAGAATGACATTAACTCTTTTTTACTGTGTCTATGGACTTAATGAACACCTATTGACTGAAGGTTGAGCTTCCCCTTCCCCATTTCAATGGATACTTTCCCTGATTCAGTTCTTTATTGTGAATGTTGATGAAGCATTCCCTGGGGGCCTCAGTTCCTCCTACCTAAATTTGAGGGCTTTGCAGGCATGCTGTTCAGGAAACTGACAGTCTAAACTGTCTTTACAATCAAATGATGAGAGACAAATGTCTCCAAAGGGATTTTCAGTCTACATCAATGGTTGGAAGTGCCTCCCCATCTCCTGTGTAAAGAATTTGAATCAGCTGCAATCCCATTTGGATGTCTTATGTAAGATCTTTAAACTAGGTTGAATGTATTCAGACCTAAGTTCCTGAAGTCTCCTTCTCCCAATTTTTTCCTTGAACATTTACCATATGTTTATATTTTTCTTTATTATTTTCTTACCTAGAGAAAGCTGAAGTTCTGATGGTATGTTCACTCATTTAGTCTCTAAAAGCCACAGTATGTCCAGCTCTGCATGTTGATAGAGTTTGCTTAAGCAGTATTTTTATAACAGAAACCATGACTGCGTCAGTACACTATTAACAGTGAATAGATGATAATCTGGCCAATGCTCTCAGCCAGTTAAGCAGCAATACGTAGTAAAGTTTTTAAGTATTATAGGATTAATGAGCTTGGACTGAAACCTAGACACCAATAGCTTTATTATAATACCAGCCTGTATTACAGATTGACATCAGAAAGTAGTAATAGTAAGGAAAGCTTATGAAGTACCATGAATTTAAAATTATTAGGTATTGAGAAAAACTAGCTAGTGTACATATGTATATATATGCACATATAGTATATATATACTGTACTGCAATTCAGAGTATTACTCTGAAAACACGGGTAATTTTAGAAAGAAAATATTTTTTTAAAATTACAATCATCATGTGCTTTAGACTAATAAAAATATTAAAATTGCTAACAAATATTTTCCTTTATTTTGAAGATCCTGCATTAGACCATTAATTACTAAAAAATAAGCTCATAGAAACAAACAGAAGAGAAATAAAAAAATAAAATCATTGAGTTTTTGAGAACTACATCTTAGAAGTCCTATATGGAATTAAATTCTGTTTGTTGGGGTTTTATGCCTATCACTCTAGCGTCTGTTTCTGTCCATGTAATCAATAGCAATAAAAAAACTTATAATGAATTTCAATGATTAAAAAGGAGGAAAAGAATTGAACAAAATTTTGACTAGCTTCTTTGACAGTTTGTTTTTTACAGCAACAGTTTGTCACAAACGTCTTTAATTCATAATTAGGTATTTCAATGTCAGTAATACAAACATCATTCTTCTATCTGTGCTGTCCTGTAATGTGCTGTACAGATTTTAAAGATTAAAATAAATTGATTTCATAAAAGAAAAAATCTAGGTGCTGGAGAGAAAGAGAAGAACATGTTATACTTAAGTCGAATGCACTGTGTCAGCAACAGAAGTTGTACCTGCTAT
>JAWWMU010000001.1:58413127-58427738 GCA_035048155.1 Cinnycerthia olivascens
GTTTTGTTTTGTTTTTACCAATAAAACTCTTTCTTTATTGACATGAATTTCCAAAGAGCCCTGTAAATATTGATTTCTCCAGGAGAGCAGAGAAATCTGATAGATCACTCATACCTGCAAATGTACACCAATGATGTTAGGTACTGTGGTCAGGAACACAGTAGGAAAGCTTGATGGCACACCTTCATCCCCTTCATTGTAAGAAACACAGCAGACAAACACCACCACACAACAAGAAACTCCAAAACCAACCAACAAACAAAAACCCTACAAAAAAAACCAAAAGAAATGAATGGCTTTGCTCTGTTGGCAGCACAAATGTATACCAGCAAGCCCAAAGTATAATGGAAACCCAAGACTCTATACTCTTGACTGTCAACTCTTTTCTAAAGCAGTTTAGGAGTTTCATTCATGTCACTGAAAAGCTGCACAAAACAAGCAGAAAAGAGAGAACTGTCTATAGTTTGATTAACAGCTAACAGAACAGTATTAAAATGAAGAAGCATTTAGCCATGAAAGTTAGATACTTCTCTTATTAAACAAAACAACCCCTTACCTGCTTACAGAACAGAAGTGATTGGAGCTAGATAGAATGAACCATCACCTGCTGTACTTGTGTAATTTGTGCAGTCACTGTTTATAAGACTCTTTAATGTTCAAAAAAGATTTTTTCTCCTTTATAGAAGGATATACCTCAAAAACAATGTTAAAATTGGCAGCACACTCATGAGATCTATGGGAATGAGTGTTGTTCTCTTCAGTTTAAATAACAATTTTTTTTCTAAATTCATATTTCTGAAGTGAGAAATGAATTTGCATAAGACATAGTAAATGTCTTGCACTAAACAATTTTTGTAACCTCATTGAGCAATATTTGTTTCTTTTCCATACTCTTATTATTCTTTTGTTTTTTATTACTGTTGAGATTCTGAATTGTGCTCCTGTAGGCACATGCCACATATCTAAATAATTCATAAATATATTTAAAATGTATTATCATTGAATTGACTTACCTATTGATCTAAAACCCCAAACCAAACAAGAAACAAAAATTGAACCACAGCAAAAACCCGCAAAAAAAACAAAACACGTGAAATGCCAATGATGCAACAGGAAAAACTATTTTCACAGGATGAAACTGATTGAGAACATCCCCTATATAAAAATAAAATGCGTTTTTGTTGATGCACTGATGCTTCACCATCTGTCCTACATCTCAGATTTACTCTCTCAGACAACTTCATATTTTACCCTACGGTCCCTAAAGAAGCATCACTTTAAACTGGGCCACAAGGAAAAATGTTCTTCAATAAAATCTGAAGGTCTTGCTTTTAGCTGTGAGGAGCTCTAATCTAAATGAATGATTTGCCTATAGAATAAGCTGCATTTATATTTATAGAAATTGGGAAGACCAAATGTAAGGGAAAAAATGCTGGAAAGAAAATAAAGACTGAATAAAAAAGGATGAAGTTGATGGCAAAGAAAAGGAAAAAAAACCAAAACAAAATAACAAAAACCCACCAGCAACTCCAGAATGACTGCAGTGAAAGACAGAAGGATTTGCAGAGAAAGCCAGAAGATGCTGGCAGCCATCTATCAGTCTGCCTTGATGAAACAGGTATTGGAAATTAACTCAGGAACCCTATGAATTACATTCAATCCATGCTCTGGGCTAAACACTTGTCAATTTTAGCTGCTATTGCAACCTATTACTTACAGACTACATGGCTGGTAAGCTAATGACACTAGAGAGAGTTAAAGAACAGCAGCATAAACTGTTGTACAGCAATGCTTGTCAGAGTCTGAGCATATCTTCCCTCTGTCCAGTGGGAAACCTGAAAGCCCAAACTCTTTCTTCCTCAGTGAGCACTTGACCTCATATCACATTTTTACAAGTAGGAGAAAAGTGCATACCTGAAGAATTAATCAAAGATCTGCCTGTCCAGAGAAAGCTTTCACAAATCTTTTCTGAGCATTGTGAAAAAGTGCTTTGACTAAACTTTTCTCGAACTTTCTTCCCCCTCCCTGTAGGATAACCCACTCTGAAGCAGAGCTTTCAAAACTGAAAATTTTTTTGAATATGCTAATAAAAAAGTATGCAAATATGCTCTCCCTATAAAATTTCGGCCTCCTATGTAAATAATGTACTTCTTGTTGTTGGTCAGGATGTGTCACATGTGTAATGCTTGATTACTTAGGATTCAAAACCACCTCCAAGGGAAGATACATTTTATATCTAAAAATGCATACATTAATAGTGGTGCACTGAAATATTAAAAATGCAATTTTTTAGAAATGTACCCACACAACATACTGGAACTGCTTTATTGTATTTTTTCAACTGATAAGCTTGTCTAAGAGTAAGCTCTTTTAATAACCAAGCACATTTAGAGTAAATGTCAGACACTGTGATCCTGTGACTAACAGCTGCTCCTGCTGTTGTTGGAGGGAGAGGGAGAGAGAGAAAGAAGTACAAGTACCAAAAAACAGAGCGAATGCCAAATTAGAACAAATGTTTGTCAAGTAAAAAGGGCAGCTTTTTGTTTGATGACAGAGACTTAATTAGAAAAGTCGCAGAAAGAATTTGTCATGAAAGTACCAGATCCATTTTCTTCAGATAAGCTAATGAACTACACTGAACTTTACAAAGAATTGCTGAACCAAAAATACAAGAGGAAAAAAGAAATCTAGAAAATATTTTGCAGCATCCCTTGGAAATGAGTTAACCAATTATCAGTGTGACGCTCCATCCCAGGAAAGGAGTGATATGACACATTGACTTACTATTTTCCTTCAATTTGGGTGAGCAATGGACAAATAAATGTTTACAGTAAGAAATTACTTTTGTATATCGTTTCTCTTTTACAGCAGACTATAAGTTCAAAATTTAAATCCCTTGTCATATGTGCTAAGTCACCTACATGGTACATTATCTACCCAATTTGTTGTCTAATTCTATCAAGGTGGGCTTTTTTCCCGCCTAACAGCAACCATAACAAGAGCCTATTAAGGAACATAATATTTTGCATTAGACAAGGGCATCTTGAGTGTATTAAAGAACACAGTAAACAAAATTCTTTTAGCAGCGGCAAAACAAGTAAATAATGAAAAAAAAAAAAAAAGCCAACCCAAAGAAAGATGGTTATGTAGAAACTCAGCGTAAAACTAAAATTGTCTTAAAAAAAAAAAAAAAAGATTTATTCTAAAATATTTTGGAGAGTTTTATGGTTTATTGGTATTCTTTAATGTTTTTGTCCTCATGTTTAGCCTTTCATATATACCCATGTTTGATACAATACTGCAGACCTGGAATTCAAGGCTACAGAATGTATAGAATTGAATCATAAAGCACCTATACTCCTATGTCACCAATTAAGCAAAAATACTTTTTTCCTCATGGGACAGACAAATAAGAAGAAGATACTTTATAAACAAACAGGCAAGTAAAAAATATCAGCATAAGTTAGGATCTAAAGATCCACAGAAAATTCATATTATATAGTTTTTCAAAAAAGAAAAGCCTTTAAGAGGTATTTTTCCACAATTTCTTTGAGTTTATCGTTAAGGTTTTGGAATTGAGCCTTTGTGCATGGGGTTCTCAAAAGGCTCATTGAAATCTACAGAGGTTTTCTATCTGTATATAGGATGTCCTTTTCAAAAGACAGAAAAGCACGGATAAAGATAGAACTTTAAAAGTTTTAGTATACATAAATTAAAATGCTTATCTTAACAGAAGACACTTTATTTAACTAACAAAAAACATTAAGTGCATTTGGTGGAGAGCCTCCTACTCTGGGAGAGTAAGGAGGAGTGCAGCTTGAGTTCATACTCCCCCCTTTTTATAACAAAGTATGTAATATTTTATAAAAAGATTCATCTAATAAATGTGGTTTAAAATATTAAAAAATAATAAATTATTTTACTCTGAAAATATATACTTAAGTATGGGTATATTTTTAAGAAGGTTCAGAAGATTGTTAATCCTTGTAGTATTACTTAAGAAAGAAGTACAAGTCAACTCCTCATCTTCCTCATCAGTACCCTTTTACCCCTGTCATCTGCAGTGTCTGTGTATGTGTAATGTAGCCAAGATATAGTGACTTAACTTGGATTAGGAGTTGATATATATCCATTGTATATCCCTACAGAATATACCACAGCAGGTGTTGCTAGCAGTGATAGCAAAGATTTTTTAAGGGTTAAAAGACATTCCTGATCCCTGAGGATGATGAAACTCAAATAAATTACATGGAAAATCCGTGGTTCATATGGACATGGAAAAAATGGTTGAACCATGGTAACATTGTACAAACTACTCCCACAATGTCATGAAGTCTCAACAACAATATATCAGGCTGACGGATGTCAAGGCGGCAGAAATATTTTTATATTTTTTTCTATTAGGAATGATGCTGCTTTGTCATTGTTCAGAATTCAAAATGTTTGCAAAGATGATAGTATGCTGTTGCTAGGTCAACTCTACTCAAACTGATTTTACCTGCAAATGGAAAACTATAGACAAGTCACACCTCCTGAATGCCAACTTTCATTAAAGCCTCTCTGTGGGAACACAAATGGCAATACTTCAAAAAAATATACTGGCTATTTTTTTGTCCATTAGCATTGTTAAATGTTATTACTGCTCTGTCAAGACTAGGACTCATAGGAATACACAATATATTTCAGCATAAGTGTTTCTCAGAGCTTTTTTATCTTCACTACATACAAGATGTCCAAACACTGCTAAAGGAAAGAAAGAAGCTTGCATAGGTTACATTGATTTAAGACTGTGGAGTTTTTAGGTCACTATTCATTTAGGTTGCATCTTCCACTAAAGAAACATGAAAACACTTGGTAGTCTACTGTATTTATTCAGCAACTGCTTAGCCTGTTGGCTGCAGAGACTAGCAGACAGAGCTATTTGTCCCAAGCTACCCAAGCAGACAGAGCTTTTCAGCTGTGATGGTAGAGAAAAAGATTATTTCTGCTGTGGGGATGATGCAGGTACTTCCGATATTGTTATCTCTTTTTAGTATGCAGATGCCTCAAAAAACCATTGCTGACCTACCAGGATACAAAAAGAGGCAAGTCTCTAATGCAATATTGCATTGCAGGAATAAGAACATCCCAAACCTACAGAAGATTCCAGGGGTTTTACTTTCTGCAGGAAACTAAGAAATCCTCAGCTTTAAAACCCTTTTAATTTTTTTGGTAAATAAAATCTTTGTCCGGATGAAGTGATAATCTGATTAAGCGTTATCTCTAGTGTCCTGTGTTGTAAGTCAAGACCATTTCTACATTCTTGTATGAATGATACCAGAAATTAATCACTACCCAGAGAGACAATATTTGAAGGATGTGTTATCTGCAGGCAGACTGCAGACTCTGATAATGAGTCTGAAAGGGTCATTGCCATACTGGGTAACTGACTGAGGAGTTCCTGCAGAAACCCTGATTAGACCAGTCCTATATATTGTTCATATGCAGGTTAATACTTTTTAATACTTTAAACTAAAATAATGTTTTAGATTCCACCTGAATGAATCAGCTCAAAACATTGAAATTATTGGGAATCTTAATAATTTCATTGGAAGAGAACTCACACATTGCCGTGTTAACTAGTTTACATTTTTCCTGTATTTCTCTGCAGTACCAACGTTTGCATGGAACTGTGTTGTGGTCCACACTAAAAAGCTGAAATATATTATGTCATGCTGTACTACTAAACACAGACACATATATTACTTTTTCCTAAGGAAAAAGAAAAAAAAAATTCGTATGATAACTCTGGGTTTTTTTTTTTGTGGTTCAGAAAGCCTTTTTAGATCTTGTCTCTACCTTGACCATCTTGGGTATGTCCTACCTTTGAATATAAGTGGGAGAGAACTAAGATACATGCAACTCCCTTGTAGCTGAGTTTCAGTGAGAGGAGAAGCTGGCTGGACAGACTTGAAGTTCCATTATACTCACATAATTTCCTTATCTGGCTAACAGAGAGACCACATGTGCTAAACTAACCATTGCTTTACAGTCTATGTACAGGTTACACATGCCAGGTTCAACAACAGATAAATCAAATCACTATATTTATTGTCAAAAGCAGTGAATCAAGTGTAAACCATTGAGTCATATTTACCCTGAAAACATAATAACATAACTTGGATCAAAACAGGAAACATAGCTGTAGAATTAATTCAAGAACCCCCTTTTCAAAATTAGCTTTTAATTTATATTTACCCTCATAGAGCTAGACTAAAGTTTTGACATATTTTCAGTGTCAGAAAAGATGGTAATCTTGCTATTTATATCTAATTTGCTAACTATAATTTTCTTGAAGTATGCTGAAAATGTATTTTGTTTTCTATACATACAACTATTTATGATGTAAGTCAGGTAAATTATTAGACCTATGACTTGTTCAGCAATTTTTATTTCACTTACTTCTCACTATTGTAAATTTCTTTCATTTGGTTTGTACTGAAAATATTTATGCTGATCACCAAACTACCTCTGGTCAGTCACAACTAGTTTGAGGAGTATTTTATCTTTTTTGTTATTTACAGTCCTACTTGGCTCGACATACTTAAACCAATATGTCGCCTTCTTTTCATTTTTCATGCATGGCCTCAGTTTACGATGAACTTGAAATAGTTCTTTATGCCTCTGTGAAATATATCTATAATTTTCCTTTTACTTTTGTAAAATGGAAGTCAAGCTGGAAGAATATAATGTGTGATGAATTGGTATATTTTTCATTACTAAAGAATGTGAACTATTTTCTCTACTGTATATTTAGCTGCTTTTCGCTTTGAACTTTTGCACTTCAATCAAAGTGCAATTTTGAACAAAACTAGTTTTTAACTTTTATGGGAGGCTCAGCTAGATTTCTTTTTTCATTGTAACTAACTTGCAAGAGAAAAGTTACCAGCAGAGAAGACCTCATTATCAGACATGGATCAAAATACATACCAAAAATAACCAAAGGTACACATATATGTATATATGTAGCCAGGAAGTGATTATGCCATTGTGTCACAAAAGCAGTGATTGCAAGTAATGCTTAGAGACTTGCTGCCTTTGTATTGTATTCCTTCCCCTTAAACTTTTGCTCTTCCTGCTGCAACCACTGAGATAACAGTAGGAGCACCAGCAACGACAAAACACTGACTGCCTGCTGTTGTCATTGCTTGAGTCAGGGCATCTGGTTATCATATAAAAAAAAAATGTCAGTAACTTTTCTATATATAAATTTTAAACCTACCTGAAAAAAAAACATATTCATTCACTTATTTCTTGATTTGATGAAGTTAATGAATTTGACTAATCCTGAAACATTATTGGATTCCTATGGTCTACAGTTCATTTATATACTACAAATAGCTGCTATTTGTCATGTTATTCTGACACCTGGAACTACCTTTTATCTTTTCTACTTATTGTCTTTTTTTTTTACTGTGATCATATTACCTATGTTGGATAGGATAACATTTGGCAAATATATGGATATTCTAAAGACTAATACTAAAATTTTTATGTATGGCACACTAATTGTATCTTGTAAATTCACAGTACAAACTTCCAAAGCTAACCTTGCACTATTAGACAATTTAGGGGAAAAGATCTGGTTATTGTCATTTTCCTGATTTAAGAGAGATTTTTTTCCTTTCTCCCTACCACAATGACAACACTGTAAAATGACCTATTTGTCTTTTATTATCCAGCTCCTAAGAGACAGAAGGTATAGGCAGAGAGTGGAACATGCATGTCCAGCTTAAGGATTTTTTCCACCTTATTTCTTGTGGAATAACAAAATTTATGCAACTGGGATCTGCATCTACCCCATTATTCACCACTTCTCATGCACACTGGAATTAAGGTGAGTTTCCTCCAGAGGTAAATTCACAAGATTTCAATAAATTAAATAAGACACTGGAACCTGAATTCTAAGGAACCAATTATTATCCATTTCTTCAAATAATGGGTGAGGGGAAGGGTGAAAAATTAAACTGTGAATTTCTCAAAGTTTGTCTGACACACTTCTTACCCTTCCTATAGCAACTCTGACTTATGGCATAGACAAAATTTAAGGAAGAAGTTACAATAAACCAACCAAATTAAAAATCAAAAAGCTCCAGATAGTAATTTATAAGGAGATAATAGAAAAAGATAGTAGTTTGATCTTTGTCAGACAAAGTCTATTATACTCCCATTCTATGGGTGAAGAAAAGAAGAAAAAATAAAATAAAACTAATCATTTCCTACCATCTGAAGTTTTTGGAAAATCAAGATTTAAATGGAAATATAAAACAATTGCCAACAAAATGCTTGCAGATAACTATCTCTTTCTTATTTATTTTAAAGCATTAGAAATGCATTCTGAAGACAAGTCATCAGTCAACAGTGACAGTCAACAGGAAAATATATAAGAATAAATTGAGTTTTAATTTTTCTTGACTAAGTGTAGACATCTATCGTAACTAATGCACGTCTAATAGCGCACCATTTTTTCCATTAAATAATCTCATCTATTTTGTTATGTGTTTTAAACCTAATTAGAAAGCAACAGTCCTAGCAGTTGTAAGAGGAAAGGCAGTAATTCTTTTGACCAATGTAGGTGAAATCTACTGCAATTAAAGTTATGGCAAAGCTTATGCAAGAACAGAGAGATCATATCTTTGCTAAATAGGCTGTGAAGTCCTCCTACTTTTGGTGCTTAATTATTGGTGTCATGCTTGTAATAGCGGCATCTGTGCACACTCAACACTCTAATGGGCAGCTCCTACAGGACTAATGAATTTTAATTGATGGTGTTTAGCGTGGCTTTTGGTTTGTGGCTCTTGTAGAGGAGGCTATGCCCTTCTGCTCTTCTGTCCCCAAGTGAGCTGCATCTCTGTTGGGAAGCTCATAGGTACAGATGGTCAACAAAAGGTGAAGAATGCCAGAACTCTCTGGGCATCCGTTGATTTTCAGTAAAGATAAAGCTTGAATTGCTAATCAGCTTCCTTTTTTTCACCCAAGCTGTTTATGCTGTGGGCTTAATGCTAATCTCTTTTAGCTAGATGACACATTCTTTTTTAATTCAAAAAATGCTTCCTAGTTTGGCAAATCAGAAGGCGACCTCCTTCCCAGCCTTCTCATAGGCAGCTTTAAATGTAGTGTCCTTTGTCAGAAGCAAAACAAAAAGACCCCATGGTTGCACTTAATCATTTTATGCATTCTCTGAGTTTTTGTAAAGGACTGAAAACAAAGACATTTTCCTGAAACTGCAGTTTCATTTCCAAATATAAGTATTTCTGTATCTATATTGTTTTCAGAACAAATATTCAGTCTTCATACTAATACTTTCTTCATTTGTAGTTACAAAAAGATGCAATAGAAGGCAAAATTTATTTTGTGGAACTATCACTATTTTTTGCTTGGTATAAAAGGTTTCTAAATGGGGTGGGGAAGTAATTAGAAAAAAAACCAAAACAATATGAGGGGCACGAGTTCACTATTCAAAAATTCCTTCTTCAGGAAGGACAAATCTTTAAATTTGCAATACATCAGAGGCTACAGAGCATATCTCTAGATGCTCTAATAAAGATCTGATTTATATAGAAATTGGAAATTGTCCACCCCACAGTCAGTTAATTAACAAAGCTGTTATTAGTTTTTAGAAAATTGCTTGCCTGTTTCCTTTAGACTATCCATCTAAAATGAAAAATTAACAAGTAGTAATGTGCTGTTTGTGAGTAATATCTCTGAAAGACTACCACCTCCTGCTAAAAAAGTCATAACAAAATGAGAAAATACCCACAAAGCCCCATTCCTTTAAGCTTAATCTTACACTTTTAAAAAGACAAAGAAGTAAAGAAGGTTTTTTTCTGGAAAAGTTTATTAATTACATTAACTAGATATCATTATGAATTATTACTTCAAATAGCCATCATATAGTATTTTTCAGATGAGAAGATGACTGATAGAGTTTAATGTGGCATTTGCTTGTTTGAATACTGAAATAAACAATATTTGTATTGCTTTCCAAAACTCATCTGTTTTATCTATGCCAAAAGAGCTGTTCACACCAATTCTGATGTACACAAAGAAGTCATAATGCCAAACACAGGCATTCAGCTCTTTAAGAAGCGCTTTTAACATGCGGCTCTGTTTCCTACAAACAAGGCCCATGTCCGTCAAACTTTGAGTATGCATGTCATTGTTCACTTCGACTTCTAAAAATAATGACATAATACACTGCTCCAGAGGAGTTGACAAAAAGAAATTAATAAAATTAATCACTAGGAAGTGCTTCTTTTTCTTTGTATTCCAAGCTCAGCAGTTAAATATGAAATGATTTCTGTGAAGCTGTCATTATTTGATAACAAGGACATACCAGCTAAAGGTGATATAGACTTATACAAAAGATGCTCAGAATCTCACATCTATTGACTTCAACTTGTAAGTAAAGCTTTCAAAGCAGCCTTTAAGAAAGATAGTTCTATCACTTACATTTGTGAGGAACAGATCTTAATAATTCAGTCAGAATTTGGAGGGCAACAAGAACTGCACAAAAGCTAGGTAAAAAACATCCCTATAAGCTCATGAAAGCTTTTAGAGAAGTTACTCTTCCATCATGTTTGTGCATATATTGGGCCACATATGTTAATATTTTCTGGCTCTACTGGCCTGCTTTATGGGTATAAGACAGCTATAAAAATAATTTAACTACCTGGTGAAATAAGGTTTGCACCTGTTTTGAACCAACTTTTTTTTTGTAGTGCCATATCTCCAGGTCACATGAACATGGACAAAGAATATGATACCTCCTTAAACACTAGAAATAATATCCCCATAAGAAATAGGCATATAAGAGAAAGTTAAAGAATTGTTTCTGAATATTCACAAGATGAAAGTCTCCTAAAACATTATTGAAAGATACATTTTTATTCAAACATTAACATTATGTGTTTGCTCTGAACAATGAATATCAAACATGCAATGCTTGGAGTAAGCCACTCACTATAGTCTGAGATTTCTAATTCAGGAATTATCTGTGCAGAATTTCATATGAAACACTGGATCCATTAAAAATGATTTCTGTAAGCCTGCTTTAATATCTCCTGTGCCCAAGAGGATTGGTAACAATATGTGAGGATTGCAGCTGGGGTGATCAGACCTTTCTGTTACCAAACAAACTGTAGTTATTGCATTTGCAGAAATGGCACTCCATTTATCAAGTGAGTTAGAATGCCAATAAGTGGGCAAGTGAAAAAAGTACAAAGATGAGGTCAATGAATGATGTACAAAAAACCAAGTGAGTGCAACAAAACAATCCCCAATGTATTTGAATTCTAAAAAGGTAGACGGTATGTTTAATGGCAGCATACCAAGTAAATCATCTCTAGAGTGCCAAATACCTTAAAGAATTACGTATGTCACCTTCAGAAATGATTATACTCTGTTCCCTGATCATTGTGCAACAAATGGAAAAAAAAATTGCGTATTTTTGTCATTATTTTACTTTGAAGATGTTAAAAATATTTCTACAGCAGATGGAAAACAATACATCAGATCATGCTCAGATCACACTGTATTGCTGCTACATACATATATGCATACACATACAGAGACACAAAGGAGCATATAAACCACAAGTTATTGGAATAATTTTATAGATACCATGGAATTCTGGGGAGCCTATCAAACTTGCTCAGAGATTCTGTGCTCATCATGAACAAAATACAGGCACAGAATGAAAACCTGCAGGGAGGATATTTTTCAAATATGAGCAGTTATTCTGAAAAAAAAAATTATCTAAGGCTTCACATTATAGTTACTTCAAAATAACAACTCCCATACAATGAAGGAACATGGTCAGTCTCCCAACTGAGCCCTTTTCCTAATCCAATAACTCTCCTTTTTTTGTATCCATATGGTTGTTCATCAGCTCTTCAAGTGAGACAGAATAAAGAACAAAACAAACAGAACAAAACTACTTGCATTCCGTCTCCACCTCCTTTATTTTGGGTGGTGTTGGAACAGGTGGCGTATTTTAAATGCATTTCAAATTTCTAAGTCTACTTGTGATGTGGTCAGACATCCAACACAAGGCAAGCAAGAAGAGTGTGGCCACTTTTGTCAGTGGGAGCTGTTTGTTAAGCTGTGACAGCTTAAAAGACAGCACTTAACTCTGAGTTCCTCTGAACAGGAAGAATTTGATTTGATTTCTCTACAATGACTGCTACTAGGTCCTTGTCAAGTCGATTGCCTAAAGTTCCCCTTACTAGGCAGAAATATCTTTGATAGAATGATGAGTGATTAAAGAAAATAAAGGGGAGAAAGACCATGTTGTAACACACATCATTGGTAATAATAAATGGACCTCCAGTCTAAAAATTGTGTACCATCCTTTTTCAAAGAAGGTATAGCGTAGAAAGCTTCAATTGTTTTTATCATTGGTGATAAGGAATTAATAATCAACCCTACTTCCTTACATATACATGTTTTCCTATGCTTCAGGAAGAAGCTGTCTGGATCTTGTCAAGTAGTATTTTTGCAGCTGCTTCTAGATGTTCTGCCATTCAAAGGCAGCCCTTTTTTAACCTAGGAGATAACAAAGAGTTATTTCACCTACCAAAGAAACAAATCAGTGTCAAATCAGAGTGCCCTGGCAGCGTTTCTAACAGTGACTAGTGCCTGCTATTTATGCCTCCTGCAAAGGGGGTTGCATGCTGTGAGTATTTTCTTGGCAGATCACCATTCAAGGCGCAGTGCCAGGGGTTTACCCTGGCCTTGTTAGAAGCCTGGACCCATGGGTTCACCTGCCATCATGAGGTCAGAAACTTGAAAGACACAGGTATTATTTAAGGCAACACTTTCATTTACTTTAAACACGAAAAACAAACAAGCATAATGAATTACACTGCAACGGTAGCTTCATGCACACTTATGTTGAGCAAATACATTGATGACCCCTTGCAAATATGTACTTTAATATGTTGTAAAACCTTACTAATATAACATAATAAATTAAATGGGAGATGGTCAAATGCATGGTATTAGATCAGCATATTCTACAGCAGAAATATGAAATAGCTTAAGGCACTTGTTTCCTAAAGGAATATTAACTGCCTTCCATATGTTAGTCCAGTGATCAATAAGTTCTATTCCCAGACCTTTGTTCTAGCTCTCAGTAACATGATACTATCTAATCCATGTCCTATCCATTATCACTAAAAACAAGGATAGTGTAAATTGGCATATCTCCCTCACCTCCAAGGGAACCCTGTTAGGATGCTCTGGGGTAGACCTCTACCAGGATATCCCAAATTTTATCTGTAAGAAAAAAAGAAGTTTTATGGTCGCTAAGCAAAATTTGTGCAAAATAACTTCTCTGCAAGCTGATAGAAATATTTTCTCCAAGTGGGATGAAATCAAAGTCAAATGTATGTAATTTTTGGTGTGTAGAATTTCACATTAGTTCTTTTCTTGTGTTTATTATTTGTTCTTTCTGTACATCCCACTCCTGGGATCTATCTTTCCTCTTCTGATATCAGCAGTTCATTGGCAAGAAAAAGTCCTTTCAAAGTCCTTTGAGTCCCTAAAGCTCTAACAAGACATTCATGGTGATGATTCTATGTGAAATACCATGTATGAAATGACACTGATAAAAAAAGGAGAATATTTTTGAGATTCATCTTTTGCTTACGACATGCAATTTCCACCCTGTGACCTGTGAGGTCTGCTTTTTTACACATTTTCACATAATGCTATTGACTGAGGAGACTGAGGAGGAAATGAACATTTGCTTGAAATTACAAGGTTCCTTGTAGAGTAAATATAGATTAATATGTGTTCTATAAAAACTTTCAGGAAGAAACTGTGTGATATGCACAGATAATCAGTATAAGAATACACAAAAAAGTATCCTTCCAGTAAAGTATCCTTCCAGATCATCCAGCAGGTCATAGAGTACTTTTTGACTCAACTCTGCTTTGCTTAATCCATGAATCGTACAGAGTAGACAGAGATTGAGTACTCTGGTACATTTTACCCCCAGAAGTATCAGGATCACCTAATCACTGTAAGGCAGAAGATATTTTCTATCACTGGTAATCTAGTAAGTACACATTTCTGCACCATCCAGATGGTAGTAAGAAAAGAGTGGTGCCATCTCCATGCTGCTCATTGAAGGACAGAACTGAGTTATCCCTCACCTGGAGCAAAGCACAGGGACATGATATACTGTGTTCTAGCATCTCACAATAAATAAAAATATTTACTCGAGTTTTTCAGTGTGGCTTGATGCAGCACCCATATGCAGCCAAAAGTCTGCATGGAGATGCTGTAGCCTTGATATATTGACTTTGATAAAGTAAATCCAAAGCATGACGGTGTAACCAAGTGAAGCATCACATTTCCATTGTGCTGAAGCTAAAAATTGATGCTGCTTCTATCATTTTATTTTTTAAAGTATATTTTCGAGTAGCTGAATCACTACCTTAATCCTGGAAACCTTCTTCAACAAGATGTTATTTATATGTCTAACAATCAGAACAATCAGTACAAACACCAAGCATAATAAACACAAATTTTCACAAACAGTTAAAGCAACTGTGTTTCACAGTCT
>JAWWMU010000001.1:58460526-58483793 GCA_035048155.1 Cinnycerthia olivascens
TCAAAGGCGCAGGAAGTCAAAATCCAAACCAAGAGACCATTAATGTCCATAAACATATGAAAATAAAATAAAATAAAATAAAATAAAATAAAATAAAATAAAATAAAATAAAATAAGTTCCATTAATAATGACTATTGATAATTTTTATTTTTTGCTAAAAACTATTTTTGTGAGATTTTTCATTTGTAAGCATGGCTTTGTCTGGTGCTCAGATAATTTTCATTATGACACTGGAAATTCCTACTTATTTTAATGTCTTTTACCAGCTAGTATAACTACCTGAGCCAAACTGATCTTTAGTATGATCCAGTTTAAAGTCTTATATTCAGTGTCAAAAAAAGACATTATATGAATATGTTATCAATGCTTTTTAGAATAATGCCATAAAATTATCATGGTGTGCATTCTAGTGCATTTATTCTGAATTTATGTCTTCTTCCTAAAAAAAGTACCAATGCTCCTGATGTAGTTATCTGAAAGCTGTGTGTGTCCTTTAAGCCAAGTCTGAGAAGTTCAGGATCCATTTAAAGAAGTATAATAGCCCTTTTCTCTCTTTTATTTATCCTTTACCCATAAAGCATGTCATTCCTGTACCTGTTATCATTAGTTATTACTATATTCATCCATTGCCTTTTAATGTATTGCCATTAAACTGGATGGCAAACAGTGGGCAGGGAAAATGATATGGTCAGTGCCCTGGGGATGTAACAGTAATGGATGGATGGACACTAATGATTCACTTACTGCAATCAGTGCTACTCCCAGTCAGTTTTGTGATGCAATATTAGTTTCAGAGGAGATATCAGATGAGAGGAAAAAAAATAGAAAAGGAGATTAGTCTACATAAATGGGAAGGAAATAGCAAATAGTTGTGGCTTGAACCCTTCTGTTTATTGCTCGGTTTTAAAGTTCGGAAATAGATGAAAATTATAGGAAGCACTAAAATGGAAATTAACTTTTTTTAAAAAGTTCAAGGTTGCTGTAGACATTTCAAAAGAAAATTATGTCTCTCCTCAATGTTTTTACCACAGGTCTCAAGACATAACAAAGCAAGGTGAAACAAACAGACTTAGGTTAGTTTTTTTCATCCCAGATGAAGGCTGAGTCTCATTGGGCCTGGAATAACTTCTGCACTGCAGAAGTAACTGTAATAATAGAGAAATAACTGCACTGGTATATTGAGTAAAAGTAATTTTGATTGAATCGTCTCAGACCAACTGAGAATGAGAATAAAGCCACTGAATAGAGTAAAATATCTCATTTACACCAAACTGCAGCTACATAAGTACTCTTCTAGTGAAGACATACTGAGCTGGTTTAAAGCATGGCAAAGTCCATAGGAATTGCACTAGCTTCTTTAGGGTTCTGATGTGTCTTTTCTTCTGATTCTTTCCTTCTAACTCATATAATGATAATCCATTACCTGCTTTTTACTTCAGCTATTTCAACTACTGGGATTATAATATACTAATAATGATGATTTTTTTTTTTTTTTTTTTTAATACAACACACTGTAAAACATGGAGAAAACACAAGATGAAAAAGAATTAAGTAGAAAGTTCAGAGATTAATAAACTGGCTTTATTTAAATGTTCATCTACAAAAGAACTTCAGAGTCATTAGAATGTTGAATTCATGATTGATTAATATATTGACACAACATTTTTTCAATGCCTATTTCTGTTTCAAATTCATTTTTCTAGTGTCATGGCTGGAAAAAAGCTAGTTTGCAAATACTTCTTGGAAGAACTACTAAGCAAAACTAGACTGAGAAGGAGGTACAAGAAAGGCAGATATATTTGATTAATAGAAGGATGCAATGCTGGAAGAATAATAAATAATGTTTAGATAGCAGCATAAAAAGCTTTACAACTGTTTAACAAAATACATTTGTTACTATATGCATTTAACAAGAAACTGAATGCTATTTTACCTTTACAGAGTTTGATTTGCTTGTCTTCTGGAAATGGGCAAATAATAGCAGCTGTTTCCAACCTTCTACTTTACAGAGTTCACCCTCATGTAGCAAAACATTCAGCTGAAATTTTGAAATTGGAGATAAAGATACAATTTTTGTTCATGTTAAGCCACAGAATTATGAGGACCATAACAATTGAAAAGTCCAAAGCTATATCTAGTACACTTCTTACAAAGCTTAAGTGATGTCTGTAATTACATTTTTTAATTCCATATATTTTCTAGCATACATGCATGTATATTACAGTTCTCTAGCTAAATATTCATTCTCTGTGCCTTTACATAATCTAAGATTTAAAAAATGCAATTTTTAAGCAAACAATATCAAAGTAAAGAAAGAGTGCAGATGTAATCTACAGGTGCAGAGCTAAATGTAAACCTCTTTGTCAATAAAATGTTGCAGTGCAGGGGGTCCTATTCCTCCATGAAACATGGGGAGCATGGGCAAAGCAAAAATCTCTGCTGAAGAAGGAGTTGCTGTTCTGCTTCTACCCATTTTCCATGTCTGATGATCAGTGATTTTTTACTATAAACATGGTAAAGTTAATTGGGTCAAATAGCAAAATTCTTTTTTGCTCTGTCATTTTTATTACTGTTTTAGTGCATATCCACAAGCAGCTATTTACAAGTTAAAGCAGATACTTTCCTTCTTCACAAGGGAAAGTTATACACTTACCATTTTTCTGCTGCAGAACCAATCTCTTTGTTTCTCATATGAGTTTGTGCTGGATGGCTTGGGAATGCAGGAGGTTATGCATTGCCCTGGAGTTCAATAAGGTTTGGACAGATTTATGGATGAATGGCATGCTCAGGCATAATACAAAACACAGCCCACGGTACTCCCCAAAATCAATCCGTTTAAAATCTCTTCCTTTCCTCTCATGTTTTATCAAGAAGAAACATCCCATAGTATCCTCCAAAACCTTGGAATTTTTCCGCACCATTAAAATCCCTAGAAAATTACCTCCCACATCCTGCATGTATTGAGTGTTATTTTTCATGTGGGTGCAGCCAGTGTAACACAGAAAGAGAAAATCCATGCAGTCTTTGTTTAAGACAAATAGTAGTACAGTCAGAGCAGGTTATATATTTATGTCTGCCATAAGGGAAATGAAAAGTTGTCTGTAGTTTATAGTAATTCACAGGATTTGAATAGTTTGTGAGAAGAATTACTGGGCCAAGATGAGTGTCTATGAGTCAGGGCAACATCTCACAAGGTAAAGCAAGTTAGTTACTTAGTTTCTATGAAACGATTAAACTAAGTGAACTCAGACCAGTAAGAGCAACTGATGCTGTTGCTTCTTTTATTTTATTTTTTTTTTTTTCAGATGGGGTTACACTGGACCATAAAAACCCCTCTAAATGCTTTTTAGTACTTCAGCATAGCTACAGCACATACCACAGGATGTAGGTCATGGGAATTTTTTACTTCAAGCTAATTCTGCTGGGGTGGTTTTTTTAACAGCTTTTTTAGAATAAACTCAAAGTAACTGACTTGCACATCTTAGATCCCTGTAAAAAAAATCTTCCCAGTCATTGTGCTACCCAAAGGACCTTCTTGATCATCCTGGTCACTACAATAGACATTATTGAGACAGTTCAAGAAAATTCATCCCTGCCTTGCAGAAAGGTCCCTTAGAAAGATAGCAAATGGAAAAGTGTCAGGAAATTATAATTTTGCAGTAAAAAATAGGTTTCACATCACTAGTCTGCTTATAATTATGGTGATAAAACTTGCACACTTACCTTCAAATTGCTTTTCATTACTTAGTTGCTCCATCCAGCCAAGACCAGTGTTCATCTGTCTTGTTCCCTGCAGAACTGAAAGGCAAGAAACAAGTGCTCCCAAAATACTAACTAGTGCAAACCTAGGGCAGACAGATAGTGGAAAAATCAACAAAATGTAGATGAGATAGTCTTTATCCCAAAATTTCTTCTCACATCATCAGATCAATCTACGCAGAGCAAAACTACCTGGTGTTCCATATGAAATCAAATTTTATTGGCTCTAACACAAGTATTGAAGTATTGCTTCCCCAATATTTCTACAAGCCATTGACAGAGTATATTCTTAGCCCTAGACTTCTCTCATGCCTGTTCTAAAATAAATAAATAAACAAATAGTTGTAGCTGCCTGGAGGTAGCTACAAGAAAAAACTTTTTAAAGCTTTTAGAAAAAAAAGACTTTTAAACTGTTTTACTAATATTATTGCTGGTTTTGTTGTTATTTCTATTTTATGCCTAAAATGTTAGCTGAAATTAAATAATTTTAAAGGTCTGTTGCTGAGCGTGATGTGACTGAAGAAACTGTCAGTGGTGGAGTCAGAACAGACACTTCTACTAGAGTTAGCTACCCATCTGTATTCTCTCTTCATATAAGTGGGAAAAGTAAGCCCATATTTTCCTGCTCTGCCTTACCATGTTGTTTATTTCTTATGAGATACCTTTTGTCTCTCTATCTGCTTGTGGCAGCAAAGCCCAAAATTAAATTTAAGCTTGCCCTGTTGAGATGCTAAAGCCTGGAATTCAGTTTAGTGTTCTTTATTGTTTACAAGTCATCTTGATTTTTCCAGTGTCATACCTAAAATATGTTTAATTAAGTTGTTAGCTGCTGATTTCAGGTGATTGTTGATCACACTGTCAGGAGTAAATAGGTGATTGGTAATCGGGAGCTCATAATATTAGAAGAATTCTAAGAATGACTACAATCATGTAAAATCATGCAGAACCAATAATAAGGAAAAAATAAATTTCCCCTTACCCTGAATATACAGGAATAAATGAAAAAAAAAGGAGAAAGAGAACCATACATATTAATGAGACAGCAACATCTAATCAAAACCCATTGTCTTCTGCCAGCTCAATCAACAAATTATTATAGAGGATAATCTTACACTTAGGAACTCTAAATGTTTATAAACAGCCCAATTACTATACTGTAGTAACTGTCTTCAAATGCAATCAGGTTTAATATTTTATCAGAAGAACAGAAGAAATTTGTATAAGATCAAACAACTACATTGACAAAGACTTTTTTGCTTCTGTTGAATAAATATGTTAGATTTTAAATAAATGTATGCGACTTTTGTTAGTTTCTCAATAGCACAAACACCAAGTTGCCAGCGTCTAAAGATTGTTCAGAATGCAGCAATCTTAAATATCAAAACCCAAAAAGCACCCTAAATTCCTAATTGGCATATTATCAGCATTTGTATAAACAATCAAGATGTACCAGTCTGTTGTAGGACAAGATATTCAAATTCAGTCAATGTGTTTCAATCCAGTAGCCAGTGAGGAAGCTCCCACTGAATTCGCTGGAAAAAGAATAGATGGGCTTACACTGACAGCTTTACCAAATTTCTCTGAATTGTGTTTAAAAGCTCTAATAAATGCATCCCAGTTTTCAGGTGCAGTTAAGGGGCATTAGTATAGAAGGTTTATTTCATCTCCAGCTCCTATGAGCTTATAATTAATTGAAATAAATATGTATAATTGCATATGACTGTAGTCATTCCCAGCAACACTAACTCATGCCTTGTGCTCCCCTTGGCAGTGGCTCTGAAAACAGCTAATCCTTGAGGACTAGGAAATCACCTTTGCTTCCTTCTTTATTGTTCTCTTCTTCTTTGGTCCCACAAGACAAATTATCTAGTGACAAACAGAATTATTCAGGAATGGTAAAGGCCTATCATGTCATTTAAACACTGAAGAGAAGCAGAGCTATCTAAACCTGCGAGTGACAGCTGTGACTGCCAGGATTTGTTGCCAGCTCAAGGAATGGCTTGCTCCAGGAGCTTGCCAGCTTTTCCAACCTCCCTGTAAAATGGAACTAGCATTTTTTGATGTCACAGAGATAAGCATTTTGAAGTACTTTGAAGTCACAGAGTGATTTAATATTGTTAAGTATTGTACTTTAACTGCATAGACCAAAGAAGAGATTTTTGGACTTCTTTTTTTTTTTTTTTCCTCCTATAATGCAGATTAAATCTGATTTTGACCCAATTATGAATCTGAAACCAAGGATGGTCAGAAAAATCATGTTTTCAAGGGATGCCTATGTCTAAGTAGAGGAACAGCAGCCTACATTTTCTCATTAATCATTGAGTTCCATGATTAACTTTTCACTTTTAATCTCCTATAAGTTTAAAAAATATTAAAAGATGAAGATCACATGAAATGGATCATATTAATTTTTCCCCATAAGTATTAAGCAGTGGTATTCTGAGGCTTAAGTAGGAAAAAGGAAAATAGAAAACACAACCCAGTGATGTCAGAGTAGACCATAAGAGTTAACCAAGCCTGTAGAACCATTTTCAAGGTATCTTCATGCAAAATTCCCTATGTTGAATTAAAATATATTCAGAATTGTGCATAAAAGCAACTAAAATCACAAAATCAACTAGGTTGGAAAGACCTTTAAGATCACCAAGTCCAACCTGCAATACAAGGAGTATAAAAACTATTTACCTGATAACAGTAAAGACTTATAATTCCAGTGCAATATAATGCAGCACAAAAAAGACTTATACTGCATCATACTGCATCATACAGTATCTAGCAGAATTAGAAATTTTGACTTGGAAAACAATGTAGGATATAGAAGATGTGCTGTATCCAATCATTTTCACATCGTGGATGTTTCCTTTCCAAAAAGATCCTGCTATTCGGCACCCAGTTATGGACCTTGTTCAGACTGCTCATGCATTTTTTCAGTCCATTGCATGGAAGAGAATGTCCCTAAAGCACCTTGCTTTGTGTAAACTGCAAACAGAAGATGCCCAGTTTGCCAGGGTGTGTATTATTGCTTCAAGGCAAGCAACAAGCCAAAGCATCTGAAAATCTCTATTAGCAAATGCACACCTCAGCATATGTCCATACTGATGTAAGCAGGCCTGGAGTGCCTGACTCCAGTCTACTTTGGATTAACTGTCATGGAGGACGCAAGGCAGATAATCAAATAAATTCAAATTTAGTTTTCTCGATGCAGTTCTGACTAATAGGTACTCAAAAGAGCCTTCTTAAGACAAAGAATGAAATTGTAGTAAAAGAACAGAGGCAGGTGTAACCACTGTATATAAAATAGCATAATAAACTATTAATATAAACTTATTTCATATTTTTGTGTGTAGTGATGTGTGTAAACAAAAATACCACATAGAACCCTCACAAAAAGGACAAGGCAAATTTTTCATTTCCTATGTAATCTATGACTAAATATGAAAGGCAAATAACTATCATTATTTTTCAGCACATGGAAACTAGGGATACCAAGTGAAATTATACAATAATGTATTTAATTCAAAACAAAACATCTTTTTCTATGTAGCACTTAAATTCATAATTTGTTAATAGAGATGCTAGATGTGGATTTTAAAAATGAAGAAAAAGAAATAGAAGAAGAGTCTATCAGTATTTACTAAATATAAGAATCTTATGCTGGCTCAGAAAATCACCAAATTATTAATGCAATTTTTGAATTCCATTATCAAACTACAGAGAGCAGGAGGAGACATGACTGAATTTCTGAGGATATTGGGACCAAATGCTAAGTCTCAAGAGGTGCATCTTGGGCAAAGGGTCTGAACCCAAAGGGACAAAAAATAACCTCAGCAGGAGATTACTCGGCCAAATTCTTGACAGACCAATCCCAAAGTTTCTCTCCATTATGCCCCTCTCCTTGAGTGCCTTAAGTAACTTCAGCCAGTTTGAAACAATGCAATAGAAGTCTGTCACATTTTTCTGTGAGTTTTGCCTTAGCTTCTGCATTCTTCTGGGAAGAAACAGAATTTTTGTGTCTCATTCTCAGTATCAAACTATAATATTTGGTCAAAATGCTTAAATATTAAAGACTAAGTTTAACAAGGGTGAGGTGACTATTAAAACTGAAGATCCAAGTGAAAGATAAAGGAATTTATTCAAACCCCAAAGAAATTCGGAGCAAGTTACTACTGAAAATCGGTGGTTTATATTTGAAATTCCAACAGACTTAAAACTCCATGGATAATATGAGTAGTGCCAAAATATATCATGGTTTTCCACTGAAAACAATTAAGTTCATTTTGCTGTGTTGCCCAAATGTAATTTACAGTAGATCTGTAAATTCTAAGATGGAGGTAAAAAATGTGGTTGTAGCATAGCTAATTAGCAAAAGATAAATAATGAGAACTCATGCTTAGTTTATTGCTTTTTTTCCTTGAAAATATATTGAAAATGCTGACATTACTTCAGAGAGTGTAAGATTTATGTATTTGGAGGCTAACAGTATTTTCATCTTATGTCTGTACTCTCTCCTTCACAGCTGTCATAAATGTTCTGTAATACTTCAAATTTTATGATGCTAATTACATCTAAAATGCTTGTGTAACTAATATGTAAGTATATTGTAAGCTTGTGCACAGCTAAATGAACTTCTGAAAAAATTGCAATACTTTGTAATTGCAATGTTTGTACATTATATAATTATACTGAGTTGCATTGGGTCTAAAAAAATTTGCATATACTGTAGAATCCCCTGATTATAATGAGTACACGTAGTTTTAGAACAGATTCACGGTTCATACTCTCAGTGGCATTAGAATTAGATGCTAGTCTAACAATCCACCTCAACATTTTATCAGTGAGTAGCGTATTTCTTAGAGTTAACCATACCAACTCAAATGTAGTACAAACTGTTTTCTGACTACAATTGTAATTTACTTCATGGGGACTTAAAATGGCTGATTTGTTCTCAAATTCTATTTAGAAAGAATTAAAAGAAACACAAAACTATTATATATATTTAACCTAAGACATTCTGTTATTTCCCAGAAAAGCAGGGTTTTTTTGGCTTGTTTTTTATTTATTTTTTGTAAATTAGCTAACATTGCATAACAGAAAGACAGATTAAAAAAAACATAAATGGTCTCCTCCAATTCATTGTGGAACTCCACCCTTCAAAGATGTCTAGGCTTTGCTTCTCTGATTCAAAGAATCAAAACTTCAATATTTCAGCTCTCAGACTGTTTCTGAAATTTTCAATTTTTTGGATGTCTAATGGTTTCCATACTAGGGTTAGTACTGACTTTATTTTTTATTTTCAAGGCACTCTCTTTGGATGTAGACCTTTTATCTAAATCTGTTTTAAGCATCTTCTGCTTCAAACTCCAAAATAGCTTGGGTGAATGCTTTTCTCAGAATCTCAATGGTTATTTCTGCCTTCTGATCTTACCATAATTTTTGCACAGATTTTTCTAACCACACTGTAGTCTCATTCAACAGAAAAAAAAACAACAAACCAAACAAACGAAAAAACCTTTGCTTGAAGAGACAGATTTTCTGTCATTCATTGTCCTTTGCTCTTTCTCTTCTCCTTTGGAAGTTTGCCTTGAAGGTGGATCTCTGTTAAGGGAGCAAAATAGTCTCATTAGACTCCCAAGGATTTAGCAAGCAAAAACTACTACAAATGGTTGAATGGTGGTAGGTGAATTAGAACCCCTTCTTTAGTAATCTAGAGCTTCTCTGTCAACTAATTCTGCCACCAGTTTCAATGTATAAGCACTGATATCTGTTACATGATATTTTCTCCAATCTTTTTCTTGTCAGAATATTTTTCTTGCTTAAAACTTCTTAATCAGCAAAGATTGACTGCATTTGAAAAAGGGGACATCTCTCTTTATTCAAATTATTCAGTCTGTGCTACCTTCACTTTGGGATCACAGCCCAACAAAAGAAACAAAAATTAAGATGTAAATCTATACTTCCAGGATGGAATTGGCTACTTGCAAGCTACAAGTAGAATGTGTTATAAACACATGCCAAATTCCTATGTTGTACTCCAAATATTCCCAAATTTTCATATATTAAAATATCTGAGTGCTAGCAATCATCTGCCTATATTCAGTAACAATATTTTGGACATTTCTGCTCCAAATAGCAGTTCACCATGCAGAAAAAAAAGATATTCCATCCGTCTTGAGTATAACATAAAAGAGGGAGCAAGCTGGCCTGAAGCAGCCACTCTTCTCTTCAGACTACTTTGCTGTTGGCAGGAGTGTATCCTCTTTCAACAGAAGAAGAAAAGAAATGATGATAAAAAGGCAGACACTCAAAAAAAAAAATATTTTTGGCCTTTCTGAAACAATAATCTCTGCAGGGATGAAAGAGGTGATATCAACCTGCTTTCCATGAAAAATAAAACAAAGACATGTGCTACACCAAACATTCCTGTACATCTAGTGGGAGGTAATTGAATTTAAAATACCCACCCTGAGGTGAAAACAGTTCCTGTACCTGTATTTGCTGCCCTAAAACAAAGGCTTCTGGCTATATGACACAATTTCAGGAACTACTTTTCCCACCTCAGGCAATATTTTACAGCTGCAACTACAGGTGCCAAAGTGTACCAGAAAGGAAGATACCAATAATTAGACTCATACGGGTTTTTTTCTGGGGATGTCAAATAAAAACTGGACTGGTTGAGATTTATGGAAAAGCAGAGTTCAGGCTGTAGGATGAGGCCAAAGGGAACTTGTAGACAAAAGGAAGGTGAGTCAGATGAGAAACCACAGATGAAAAGAGTACTAAAGGAAAGTTTTTCAGAAAAAAAAATATGTAAGGAGGCAGCCAGCCTACCAGAAGGTCTCAGAAGGAAACCGGTAAGTTAAATATATAGGAAATGTAAGAAAGGATGAAGGGAGCAGACAAGAGTGGTTTATGTCTAAAACATTACATTCAAGAATCAAAGTGAGGGCAAAACAACAAGCTGTGTGGGAATGTTGGTTAAAGAAATACCATACATCACTACTACTTGTTTCTTTCCACAAATGTACTGGATTATACTTTCCAGATGAATTCTCTCAGTATCTGGCACTTGCAAATCCTTGCAGCTTGTGAGGAAACACACCTTAATTTGTGAAATGACTGACCCTTTCTCTGGATCCATTTATGCGCAAACAAGTTTTAATTGTCTATTTTTTACTGTCACCTAATCTTGCCTTGTATTTTGTGGATTCCCTCACATTTCCTGCAAACACTAGGTCAACTTCAAGAGAAATAAGCTTTATTCTAGCAAATGAAAGGGTTAAGGTCTTTATAAAAAAATGAGACATACATTTCCCTTGATGAAAACTTAATAAAAGCCCACAATGCCCCCTGCAAAAGGAAAAAAAACAAAAACAAAATGGAAAGCAAGCAAAGACAAACCCCCTCGAACAAAAAAACAAAACCAAAACGTTACAACAGTAACAAAACACCCCCAAAATAAACCAACCAAACAAAACTAATCCAACCAAAAATAACCCCACTGCTTTGCATAAGTCTCAGCATTAATTGTCTTTTAGCTGTTTCTCTATATTACTGAAGTTGCTAGGTCATCTCTTTGTTCACTGTAGGCTGCATCTTTCTTTTCTTTTTTCCATTTATTCTGTTTCTATCTTTACTCTTTCCTTAGTGTTTTGTAAGCCATTAAGAAGATAGTTTGAATAATGTAAATCCTTTCATAAGTATGGCTGCAATAGCTAAAAGATTTCCCTTTAAATACAAAAAAAAATGTTTTAATGCAGGCTCCTAGGACTCACTAATTGCAAATAAAGAGATCTTTCCTTTCTCTTTGGAGAGATATTTCTAGTGCATCAGATTGCTACACTACTTTGCAGATTCTACCTCAGAAAGTTTGCATTTCCCACACTTTTTATTAAAATTAATCACAATCTCGTTGTTTCTTCAAAGACTCCACACAGAACACAATGGACTAGCTGTCGGGCTTGTTTCTTCTGCACTCCATTACCTTTTGTATTTTCAGGACCTTTAATATAATATGAGGAACATCACTCCTGAGGAGAAGAGGGAAACAGGACATTAAAACACTCCTGTTCTAATCTGAACATTAGATCAAATTACTGATGAAGAGCCGTGCTGTGTTGCTAGGAAGTAGCCTTAAACAGCGGATCCCTGTTCAGTCTCTTTGCTTAGTTTTTATTTCGCTCCCTGACCATTCCAACTGACTCTCTAGAAGACAAATCTTTTAGAGACCCAATCCCTAACAGTCTGGAGGCAAGTCAGACTTCTTAGTTGCTTGGTTTGAGAGTCAAGGATCAGTCTCTGATGATGTTATTTAACCATATTAACACAGTGGCTAAATAAAGACTGAAACAAAGGGTATTTTAAGAGATGTAAAGGTGTGAAGGGAACAGAAGAAGCAAATCAAAAGGAAACACTAATGGTAATTGCTGTTATAATACATTACAGGGTGTGCTAGACAAAAGAATAGAAAAGAAATATAAGCTTGAACTGCACAAAGCTTGTGATCTAATTCATAAGACAGTCATCCCAAATAGGATGTTAATTCGACAGTAGGGGAAGAAGAAAGTAAATCCTGAGTTGATGCTTCCCAGTAATACTGGAGGACCCAGTGACTGGAAAGTAACAGATAATATCAGTATTTTTCAGGAACTTATAAACAAAGGAGGTTTACAAAGAAGGACAAGCAGTGAAAAGTAAAAAACAAGCAACAAAGAGGGGAGAAAACAATAAAAGAGGTGGCACTCCTGGAATACATTCACAAAAATAGTTCCAAAATCAAGAAGTACTTTTGTCCTCAACTTGGGACTTCTGGCCATATTTTTAGAGTTATTTTATGCAATTTTTGTGATTAATTAAATGATTTTAAATTACTGAAATTATCATAAGACTTTGTTAAATATTTTAATATTGTTGTAGTTATTTAGCTGAAGAGGAATTAATCTCCAAGACTGCAATACATTTATAAGTATTTCCTAGCACAATTAGATTCAGTAAATCTTATATTAAGTTAAAATTTTCCTGCTGCTGCTAGAAATTGTTGTTACATTTCAACAGAAAGATGCCCATTGGTTACTTCTCCAGGGTGTTTCATATTGAATATGTAATATTCAATATTACATATTGAATATGTAATCTTCAGAAAGTCACTATAATTTAAATAAATAACGAGGACTCTATTTGCTGTGATTTCTGTTGCTCTTTTGGTCTTTAAAGGAAGCTACATAATACTGTTCAGATTTTTCTGACTTTTAGTAATATTGTTATGATTTTTCTAACCCTCAGTGATAGGAATAGTGGATGTTTACATTGTGCCTTCTGGAGGGCCATGAGTACACTAGTATAAGCACTAAATGAAAGCAGAATGTATTGTGCTAATAGAAGAAATGAATGTTTCCAAATGAAACACTTAACAAAATTTGGTAAACAATATTCTTCTCCACTGACAAATGCAAGCACTCTTGTTTCAATACAGTACTCTCGTTTCAGTATCTTGTGTCTAACAGTAGCCAGTGCTGAGGGATCCTAAGCATGAATGAGAAAATGCAAAAAAATAAAATACTGCTACTTATCCCATGCAAACTTTTACAATTACCAAATGAACAAATAGTCTCATGTCTGCAAAGCTTGTCGTAAGAAGCTTAAAACTCATGTCTTCAAGGCTGAACAATATTGTAAAAGCACCTAAATAAATTGTAAAAAAATAACATCTGCTTCAGGAATAAATTTTAATCACCTTTTGGAGATATATCCAAACTTGTCCTCACACACTCAGTGGGCGCAGGAATCATGTGGCCATCCCAATTAAGATGCTCTTCTGTAACTTCATTTTGATAGGAGAAAGAAATTTACTCTGAGAACAACAGTTCACTGGAAGAACCTCCCCAGGAACATGACAGAGTCCTCATCAATAGAGGTTTTCAAGATGCAATCTGACAGATTATGGGATAATCTCATCTAGTCCCCCTTCCCTTGAAAGGTAGGAAAAGACAGTCTTTGAAGGTGTCCTCCATCTGGTGTCATTCTATGATATTGTAGTTGTACTTGTGGTGTGTTGACCTTAATCCGCTGTCCAGCACTTATCCAGTCACTCTTCTGAACAGGAGAGAGGAGGAAAATAAGGTAAAAAAGTTCACTAAACATCAAAATAAAGACAGGGAATTCTGCTATCAAGTATTGACATGGACAAAACAGACTTGACTAAGGAAAGATTCAACATAAAGCTAATTTAATTGAATTTGGATAATGACAAACAAAGATAATGTTAAAGCAACCCTGAGCTCCACTGAGAAGAGTCCGATTCCGTCTTATTACTCTTTCCCATCATGCACATAAGAAGTCATAAGATATCTCCTGAACCTGTGCTTAGCCTCTCCTTGTAGATCAGAGGTGCAGATACCTTCACCGTGTTTGCGACTTTTTAAATGATTTGTTTATATGTATTTATATTTTTATATTTGAAGTTAGGCAAGATGAATCCACTCGTTTGACTATTACAGTATAACCCATAATTCGAGAAAATCCATAGAACTGTTATTAGTGCTGTGTTCTTATACAGAAAAACACAATAAATGGAGCCACAATCCCTCCTCTTTCTCTATCTTCTGTGACCAGAAGGGAAAGAGTTCTCTAAAGGCACCAAACTCTTGTTTCTTTTGAGTACAGAGTTCAAGAGTCACCAAACTATTTTTTTTCTTTTATTATCATGAGATGAAATTTCATGTCAAAACTAACCTTAGTTATATATGTCTTTGACAAAGACAACTGTCAGTAACAAAAATGCTTTTTTCCTTTCTATCTGAATTCCATTAAAAAAATTCTACTCCAGGCTTGTTTATTTCCAGGAATGTAATTTTGGACTATGTGAGACTCTGAATCAATAAGAGCATAAGCCTGAAGTTAAAAAGCTGAAAGCTATTTATCTGTACTCTTCTATAAAGGCTCAGAGAGGGATATCGTATTTTGACATCTTGCTGTTCACTCCAAAAGCTGAAATATATTAATAAAAATTGTTTTAATTGTCATTAATTATTCATTTCATGATTGTGTTATGAAGTAGAAATAAATACCATCCAGCCACAAGAAATCCATCTCCAAATTCACAGTTATATTTCAAACATTAATCTCTTTCTCCTGGGCTATAATTGTAAAACTTGGATAGCACTTTGATGGAAATTATCTGACTTTTTTTTCTCTTCCTCAGCTGACCAACAGTTTGCTAGGGACTCAGTCCATAAGAGTTTCTCAGTTTGCACATAATATCTGCACCAGAGAATCTGCTTTTTACAGATCTGTCTTCAGTTGAAAAATACCACTATTTAGTAGTTCAGAATCTCAAGCTCAGAAACTAAAAAAAAAAAAAAAAAGATTTTAGTGGTGAAAAGGAAGTACTAGTGATTAATGGTTGCTTATTCTCTAAAACAAAGAGGAAAGGTGGAAAGGTAGAAGGAAACTTGAGGTTTTCATCAATATATTCCATGTTTAGTCACTATTGTCAGTCAATAACTAGGTATAGTTGAGCTAGTATTTCTATGTGCTCCAAGTATAACATGGTGACTGAAAATTGTTATATATTACAGGTCTCTCTCTTCCCTACCAGTGAGCAATGAGTTCTAATTCAACACCATTTCAGTATTATCCAGTCCCATACATAATAAGAATTGATGATCTGCTCTTTCACCTGTTTCTCTTCTTTGTGACAAATTGATCTGATAAACCAGAAAATTAAACTGTGTCTGGAGAAGCCAGACTAAACTCCCGCAAAAATAGAAGAAATGGGATATATACTTGTTTGGATCAGGCAAGCATTTTGATGAAACCTTAACTATAAATCATAATTACTAATCAAACATGACAGCATACAGAATGACATACAGTACAATTTTAAACACAGATGTGAAAAGAAGTCAGCACAAATTCAACTAGAAATAAAAGCAGGAGATATAAACTTGAAATGAGTGTTATTATCCTTTTAATTGTGTAACCCATCCTGAAATCCTCCATTGAATTAATGAGGCCACACTGTCATCTTCACCAAAGAATGAAGAAGAAAATAATGACAATCATAAAAAAGCAGAAACTAGAAATTTTAGCAGTGATTTGGGTGAGGAATTTCACACCTGAAATAACAAACAGCAAAAAGTGTGAACAGTTTGAGAACATCATATGTACTACAAATACTTTGCTTAAAAATATACTCAGACATAATAGCAAAAGAATGGATAAAATGTGTTAGAAGTTGCAAAACCTCAATATAGAATTATTTATGCATTGTCAAAGCACAGAATTTCCCAAACTAAGCTAGGCTACTAATATCCCACAGAATTTATAAAATTCCTAAAAAAAGTGGAAAATGCAACACTTAGCTGGTTATTGAGGAGAAAAAAATATTTTCTGTTTCCAAACAAGTATCATTTTCTCTTGAAGAATCTTGCTTTTTTTCCCTTCTGCTTATAAGGTAATGGAACTAAAGAAATTAGTGACTCCTTTTAAAATTACTTCATTTTACTGAATGATATGAAGTAAATGTTTCATTCTACAATATTCTTCACATGGGAAATTCCATTGACCACAGAACTCAGCTCTGGATATATGCAAGAATAGTAAATTTTATTTCTTTTTCTCCCGTGGGCCCTTCCTAAGGCTTGCCCAAATAAAAATGCCATCCATCTTTCATATCATGCTACAGAGCATGAAAATCAACACCTCAGAGCTGAGCTTTGCCTACATTACTTTCTACTGTGAACAAGCAGTAATGATTTTGCATTAAATTCGGACTTCGTTAATTTAGGAAGAAAATTTAAAATTTTTCACCTCACTGAAGCCCTGAGTTACACTGCAGTCATTTCAGTTTTACACCATGTACAGCAATTGCTCTGCATCACAGATGTAGCACTGGAAGGCTGGCTATGCTTTGATCCTCCTTACCACTCATGTCTTTAACTCACAGACAGATATTATCCTCCTGGTATCAGGGACTTTAGGAACAAAACAAAGGGATGAGTATTTAAAAGGTTCTAAAGAAAAAGGAAATGTCTGCATGATTGTGTTATGTTGCTTTAGGCCTTTATCCAAAGCCCACTGAATGCAATGGATAGATTCCTAAATATTTCCGTAGGGTATAGACCTTTATTTTCTGCCTGTTTCTGGTGCTATGAAAACTGTGAGATAGGGTGAAGTAGAGTGAGTAGAGTCTTCCCGTTCTTCTTTGAGCAGAATGCAAGGAAATAGGATTATCAGAATTATGCAACATAAAAAGTAACTGAAACTAAAAAAACAAACAAAAATAAACCAACCAAAAAAACCTAACCAACCACAAAATGCAGTAAAAGGAGTAATGCAGTTTTCATTGTCCTTAGGATAAGAAAAAGTTACAAGTGTAACGTAATTGTCACTCAGAACATATAATCATCCACAGAATTATCACAGATGATAAATTGTTTTAATCTTTCTTTCTGAGTAATCTGAAGAGACCAGAAAAAACGTATAAATTCAGTACAGAAATTTCCTGAACTGGTAGGCTGAAAAAAATCAACTTCGCTACCTCATTCCCCTTCATCACCTCACAAGAAAAGTGGAGATTTACATGCATTTTGCAAAGAAGGTTTTCCTCACTCTATTTATCTTTAAATCAAAATGCAAGAGGGAAAAAACCCACACTGTTGTTTTTCCCTTTGTTCAGAGCAAGAGAAACATTTTTCACTAATCACCCACTGGTTGAAGTCCTCAGAATGTAGTTATTTACAGTTTTAAAAAGCAGATAAATAAAATGTATAGTCAATAGGGGTACTATAATTTGCTAGCTTATAATTTGGCAACATAAGCTTTATGTCAATCATAAATCCTTTGCTACTTTATACAAACATGTTTTTTGGGAAAGGCTTCAATACATCCTGGCACCTGAAGCTGAGAGAAGTATCCAAGTCACTCTACCACAGAGATGAAAGTGAACAATCATCTGTAACATAACAAATAGAAAGAGATGAGCACAGAAAACAAGACACACAACCAAGTGTTTTCCCATATCTAGTATACATAAGCATTGCATTCTAGTGGCATTATATTCAACAGAAAAAGAAGAGAGTCTTTGTATTAAAATAACTCTGCAGGTTCAGAGCTAAGATGACACCTGAAGGAGGCAAGGTTCTATTTTTTGTTTCTGTAGAATGCAGAAAGGCAAAGAAGAGGATACAGCACTCTATTAATTTCTGTTCTGAAAATATGAGTTTTGCTTTTAAGTTAATATGGAAATATGGTTCATGGTAGTGTATTACAATATGCAGCATAGTTACTGTTTATTGTGGTTGGTATTGCAAATTCCATTCCAATGGAATGGCTGTATTGGTTTTTCTATATACATTATTTTTGGTTTGGACAAGGTCAGGAATAAACAGGAGCAGCTGTGTGACTCACAAGAAACAGTTTACAAAAATTACAAAATAATCATTTTTCTACTAAAAGAAAAAGGTGGTTGCAGATATTACAATAACAATGAGTCTTCAGATACTGTAGACAAATTATTATGGTTGCACCTTGTGTTTTCCTCACACAAGATTGGCTAAATAAGTATTTGCACTGAGGATGAGCATGATCCTGTTAAAGCACATTAAAACTAAAATTCTGTTTTACATTCTGTGATGTCAGACACTCCAAACACTGTAATTTACAAAACCACAAATCTTTAATCAGGTCCTTAAGCAAGTATCAATGAGGCTCACAATAAATACAACTGGGCAACATAGTCTCAGAAAGTGGCCAGCAATGTCTCAGGAAAACAGGAATGACAGAAGAATCTATGGAACTTGAAGCAATTTTATGTCATTATGGAACAGAGAACATGAAGCCTTTGTAGATGATTATAAACACAAGACTGACCAAAACATTACACATCTCAATAACAGTGCTAAGAAAAGTGCATATTCATGAGACAATCTGCATACATTGCTTCCATTCCAACCTCATTGCAAACACCATGCTCCTTACACAGATACAGTAACTACCTTGTTCCAAGGCAGGAAACACACACTTGTCAAATTAACCTGTTAAATCTTCAGTTACTATCATATTCCTAAGAATGTTTCATCATCAAGTTGGAATGCCCAGCTGAAACAACAGAAAATAAGACTGACAAATGCAAAATATGCAAATATCCAGGATCCTTTTGCCTTAGTGTAATGCAATAAAACTAAATTTTAATCAGTCAAAAAAGGACTGGAGTTTTAGGTAGATTCTGTCTCAACTGCATGCTACTCTGAATCCTGTCCCTTTTAGAGACAATAAATAGTTTACAGCCTTTTAAAATCATAAATCTATGCCTAATATGCACTATTTTGAATTAACAAACTGAAAGGTACATTTCATTTCCATTAGCATGGTTTTTGAGGCAGAAGCTTTTCCTAGTCTAGGAATCGAGCATTCACTGAGTACAGTCTTTATGAGATTTATTCCTTCAACATATGTCTGGCTGACATGATGCAGTAATTTAAGAGCTGGAATGACACACTTAATCCTGTGTAATGACACGCTTGCAGATGAATAAAAGTCCTTAGAAGAGTAGCTTGAAGTCTACAACCCATGTGACAGTCAATCTTCACATTCACTGAAGGCTCTGGTGGGGATTTTACCAAAGTAAAGATCTTAGAATCATAGAATTGTTTAGGCAGATAAAGACCTTTAAGATCATCAAGTCCAACCGTTAATCCAGCACTGCAAAGCCCACCACTAAACCATGCCTCTAAGCACAATACCTACATGTCTTTTAAGAACATCCAGGTATGGGGATTCAACAGCTTCCCTGGGCAACCTGCTGCAAGGTTTGACAATAACTTTGGTGAAGAAATTTTTCTTAATAGGCAATCTAAATCTTCCTTAGAGCAACTTGAGGACGCTTTCTCTCACTCTATTTCTTGCTGCTTGGGAGAAAAGACCAATGTTCACTTTGTTATAGTCTTCTTTCAGGTAGTTACAAAGAATGATGAAGTTCTTTCTTAGCCTTCTCCAGATTAAACAACCCCAGTCCAGCCACTTCTCAAAGACTTGTGCTCCAGACCCTTCACAGCTTCTTTCTGTTCCATCAGAAGCACAAGGAGACTGGGCCAAAAGCAGGTCTGAGAACAACGTTACAGAATATATCTAAAGGTCAACTCTGGAGTCAGAGCTTAAGAACACCTCCACTGTACCTGAACTGAAATCTGTTGGGATACCACGTGAGCCATTATGTCTTTGCACAACATCAGGGTAAAAAATCAGCATGTCATCAATGTTTTAGGTTTTTTACAAAGAAAAATGTAGAATTAACATGATTTCTTAATTGCAATGGTTTGGGGGGAAAAGTGCATTTGTCATATTACCCACAATTGAAAGAAGTATTTACACATTTAAATTATTTTCAGTACAAACACAAATCTATATGTATTTTCTTTTTAACTCAGAAAGTCTTTTCCCTGAACTACCTAAGGCAAGATAGAAAAAGATAGAATCCAATGTATCAGGTAATTTTTTTATCTGGCAGGTTTAATTACCTAACATTAATATTGTAATTTATTAACACTTTTAATAATGTGATCATCAACTATTCATCAGGGAAAACCAAACATTATAGACAAAGACATTTGTTCTAAAATTACTCTAACTAGTGAAACATTTCCTGTTTAGGATGTACGTACGCTGTATTTCCAAAAGAAGCATATAATGTTTTAATTTGACAAAGTTTTCTATGTACAACATGTTATTCTTGTATTATGACTAACAAAAAAATCTATTTGACATTTATAATCTTGAATTATGAAAAGGAGAAATAAGGCAACAGACTGAATTTCATATTCATACATGATGATAAACAACAGTACTTTGCATTTTGCATCTTATTTTTCATTTTTAAGATGTCAAAACCCATTATAAAAACTCCCAAACTTGTATTCTTATTTTATAGATGGCATCCAAGGATATCTGAGGCAGACAGACAGAATTACACAAAGTCACACAGATGTTGATGGGAAATGTCTTCAACTTTGTGAGACATAAGAGCAGAAAAGATTTCTTGTGTACACCTCCCCCCTGTGCTAGTTGGAATGCAACCTTTCCATATGAAATCAGCAGACATTTGCTAGGTTTTTCCAGCAGCAGGTGTTTCAAGTCCTCAGAGGTGCAGATATTAACTATAACATTGTTTCAAAGAATAGTATTGGATGTAGCATGGCAACCCAAAGTTCATGTTTGGTTTACTAAAGGAAATGTTGAAACAGGCAATTTTCAAATTTTCATTTAAATAGTCAATTAATGAGAAACATTAAATAAAATCAACTTCAGTTCAGATTAGTACCTTGGATTCTAAGGTGACTGTGCTACCAGATAAGTCAAGAGACAGCACCACTAAATAAGTTACAGTATTAAATAATACACTTGTCTTTAGCACTTTTTCCAAGGCCAAACAGTGCCAGCAATTGAAACTAGTCTAAACACCAGATGAGCCTATGTTTACACATGAAATGGTACATGATATATGCTTTGAGATGATTACTCTTAAAATTACAGCCTCAAAAAGTCACAGTCTAACTAAAAGAGCTAAATGTATGTATATGTATGTTATATATACATGGCTGGACTATAATCAGAAAATTCATCCCACCCATGTCAATAAATCAGAGTGACTCAGTGAAAAAAATTAAGTGTTGAACCTCAACTTCAAAGAGAGGACAGATAACTAAGGTTATTAAGCAGTGTATTCATTCTCCTTCCCCAGATTGTCTTTTAGTGTTTTGACTTTATATAAAAATTTAAAACTGAAATACTGTCCTTGGCTATTTTGATTTAATTCATTGCAAGAAGTAGAAGCCTCATTTAATTGCAAAAGTGACAATGTTTCTCTAGTGGACCTACTCACTATACCTAGATAAAGGGGATTGGATTATGATTTGCAAAGTCTATCAGATTTTTCTTCGGATTTAGAATGTTATATACAGTGGATATCATTCATTGTCGTTTCATTATTATGACAGATAACTCCTTTTCCATTTGTATCAAGAAGCAAATTTTCTCTGACCTTTTTAAAGTGACTAAAGCATTGAGGTCCTTGTGTATTGTGTGCTAGCCTCTGCTTCATGCAAAGGCTAAAGAACACAATTCAAACTTACTGTGTTCTTTTCACTGTGGATAAGCATCCACATTACCTCTGGTTTATCCAGGCCTGTCTGGACAAGAAATCATTCAGAGGATCTTAAAAGAATGTGCTTTTACATTATATCCAGTATATCTAATTTTCAATGTACTTAATTAAAAAAATTCAGAAGTTGCTATGATATAAGCTCACAGACACAAAATCTGAGCAACTCACTGATTTTAATTAACCCTATCATTCTTCTTTTATGTAATGAAAATTCTTCTATTTTGCAGAAAAAAAATTAAACATTTTACTTATGTAAAAACAATCATATAATGGAAAAGCCAGAAGTGTTTACATACATCTGAATTTTCATTAACAGCTAGGAAAGAGGCTAGCTGTTAATTTCAGCAGTGTATCTGTCTGAAATTAGTCTTACTTTTTTTTGTTGTTGTTAATTTTGTTTTTTTTCTAGATTGGAAAACAGTTATCAAATCATTTTTTCAAAAAGTGAAAATATTGTGGTTATTGTAAAAACATCTTGACTAACAAATAGTGTGGAAAGATGCTGAATATAATAAACTTTTCTCTTATAGCTGTCCTGACAGAATCAATATGCCAATTTCTGTACACATCTATTAAAAATCACCTTTAACTATGAGTATACATGTAGTTGTGGAATTGCCAGGTTGATTTCTTGTAAATCATCATTCTGACCTGCAGAAGTCAAAGAGACTTTGTTGCTTTTTTCAGCATTGAAACCTCAGTCTTTGTCTTTGGAGCCAACCTGCTCTACTCACCTAGACCTGTGACAGTCTAAGACTCTTGGCTTGTGAGGCTCTGAATGGCACAGCAGGGTCAGCTCTCTGCAGTCTGATCAGTGCTCTGGCCTAAAATGCTGGATTTGCTCTAACAGGTGCTGTTATTTAGGCAGAAGCTCTCTTCTGATGAGTTTTAGGAGTGCAGAATCCTCAATTAAAATGTTCATAGGAGATAGGGAAAATAATCACATAAACCAACAGAATGTCACTGTAGAAGCATTAAGGTGTAGAAAAAACAAAATTATTTACAGAAGTTAGACAAGCTTTCTTTGATATTCCAGTGTATTTCAGTCAGAGTTTTATATTATTTTTCTTTTTCCTGCATTCATCCAAACCTCACCAGGAATTTTGACCTTTCTTAAATTTCATGAATAGAAAAAAAGTCAGGCAATAAAAATTAATTCAAGAAAAAAGTTCCCTGAATTTATGAACTAAATTTTCATCTCTTCTCTTTGCAAATTAAATTCAAATCTTTACAGAGATTCTTGTATTTTTGCCTTGCAAATAAGACAGCAATTACATTAAACCCCATAATTTTTCATAAATTTTTCATATTCCATTGCTCCTGACCATTATCATAATAAAAAAGAAAGAA
>JAWWMU010000001.1:58488651-58553602 GCA_035048155.1 Cinnycerthia olivascens
TATATCAACTGAATATAACAGCGAGACCTTGATATAAAAGTATATAAATAATCATTGAACATACACACCACCACAGTTGATTGTTCAGAACTTCTTGAATTCTTTAAATAATAGAATGCTATTTTCATCTTCCCAATACAAGGCCCAAGCATAAAAATATCTTTTCAATCTCAGACAATAAATTATTCATGATCCCCCAGGCAGTGTGCTCCATATCATGAAATAAATAACTGTATTTGATAATGTCATTATCAAAGAAAGCAGTTTCCTTGATGTGAACAGAGTGTTAAAGATAGACTTAACAGTGCTCTTTTTACTCTAATGCCTGTCCACAGTACCAAGAGGAGACCCATATCTACCATCCTGTCTTGAGAAAGTATTTCTAGGGGAGAGTTTTCAAAAGGAGAAAGAAAAAATTGAAGATTGAAGATCATGATTCATGTTTCCTTCACAGGAGGTACTCCAGCCATTTCCATCAGGACCAAAAAAAGGGATGCTTTATGAGTGCATAAAGCTTTCATGGTTTAATGCACAGGAGGAGTTTGTTTTGGTGCAAATTGGATGGAACCAAAACTGAAGGTGTATATGTGGACACCACACGGAGTGCCATGATTCAGAATGTAAGCACAAGACTCTTTAGCACTTTAGGCAAGTGCAGTGTACCCTTGGGCCTGGCAACAGGTTCACACTTGGCTGGCTACAGACATGAGATGTGGAGTTACTATCCTAGAGATGTAATAAAGTGCAGCAGGTGAGGAGTTGAGCCTTAGCTCACTGTATTAGTCACTAATCAGTTAATCAACATTTCAGTTATAAAATTAATATTAAGATGAAAGTTTGACTCCTTTTCATTTTCTTTTAAAATTAAATAGAACTGTTTTCCTTTCATGAAGAATTTTTTTTGTTCTTTTTTGAAGTACCAAAGGAAGAGACTGGAGGGAAGGACATCCTTTGCTTTTTACCAATCAAAGGGAATGAAACTTCATTGAAAAAAACAAGAAGGCATTTCTGAAGAATGGGTTATATTAATTATCTGATTAAATTCAGGTAATTTGTCATGTCTCTCTAGCCATAAGTAAATGTACACTTCAGTTAAATAGGTACTTAGACACTTAAATCTAGAAAAAATTACTGCTTTCCAAATAGGAATATATTTACAGATGAAAGGTAGAAAACTGGGTAGACTGAGTGACAACCTAGCTTAAAAATGTTAAATTAATTAAAAGATGTTTGTAATTTTAAAAAAATTGGTTTACCTGACTCTTCATTTACACTTGGTGTGCCTATACATTCCAAGGATAAGAAACAGAAAAAAAATTCCAATTTGATCATGGGTCATTTTTTCATTCGTATCTAAAATCTCATGATACTGCAAGATTTCCTTCCTGCATCCTGCTCAAAAATCCAGAAAACACTGCAACAGACTGGATCTTTAAATGTATATTCCATCATTTTACAGTTCGTCCATACAGACTGTCTGCAGGATGCCTTGAATAATTATGTTGATGTAATTTATTTGCACTAATAGTGTTAGTCTCAGCAGGTTCATCCCAACTCAAAAATTTTAAGTAACATCAAAAAGGCAACTAGTACAGATGTACAGCTGGGATATCTGTGCAAATTTTGTAGCTTTCTACTACAATAAAATGTAATTGTGTATTAAAAAAATTAAATTTCATTGCAGTTGATTTTATTCATTCTGAATGGTTGCACAGTAACTTTAATGCTTTCAATTTGGAAATAAACTAACTTACAGCTCTAAGTACCAGAAACGGATCACCAAAGTCCCAGAGTATTTGTAAACTCATTTGAGATCAACAATGCCAGATAATATTGATGATATCATATAAGTAAAAGTATTCCCTTTAAGATAGACAAAGTAATATCCACAAGACTTAATCTCAAAGAGTTTTGTGATAAAGTGAAATTTGGAAGTTAGATTTATAAATGAAAGTACTACAGTCCTAACAAAAAAAACTCTGGTGTTGCTTGCCTCAGAGGCACTGATTGTGTAGTGACTTCCCTGTTATTCTGTAGTGTTAATGCACTTACCCAAACACCACTAAAGGTAAAATGTATAAAAAGCTGTTTGAATAGCGTCCTGGACAAAGTAGTGTTTCATTTAGGTGAATGCCTAAACCACTGAGCTAAAGTGATGCTTCCCTTGTGTTCACTTTTAATACATTATTCTTCAGCTTTGTGTTGAGCATTCTCACAGTTTCAATGAGAAAGGTTAAGATGTGCCCTTGCCTAGAATAACTTGTTGGTTTAGTTAAAGGATATTGTGGAGTTAGTAATACCAAAGCGGGAATTTAAGCCAGTTCTGTTCTCTCTGGGTGAATAACTTGATTGCTTAAAAGATGGGGCGCTGTTGTGTCTGAGATTTTTCGATGGATCTAATCAATGTCATTAAACTACTCTCTCTTTAAATTTTTAATTGTGACTCAGTAACAATAAAGATCCAACAAACTCTGTGATTGCTTTTATTATCCTAGGCTAATAAGTACTTTTTCTACAGAGAAGTATCCCCCCAAAATACCGGCATGTTTACAAAAATAATACCTGGACAACAGAGGGAGAAATCATGGAAGGCACTTGTTGCTGATAAGAAAACAGGTTGCAATGCAGCAAGTGCTTTGGCAAACCATGAGGACCACATGGGGTGTGTCAAAATGTACCCAGCAGAAGAATTCTGTCTGCAAGCAGCCAGTACACAGGCAATTATATTACAGACATTGGCACCAAGGGACAAAATCAGCCTCAGAGGAGTGAATCAAATAGAGCTCAAGACATGTTGTGAAATTGCCCCGAGGAATGGGCAAGCAGCCAATAAAGCATAAGGCAGCATGGTCAGAAATGAGTTGTGTCATGGCCTAACATATGGGATGAAGAAAAATCAGAAGAATCTCCTTCTCTGTATGAAAGTCTTACACAAAGGATAAAGTTATGTCCTACCCATATCTCTCTCTAAGTGCCTGAGTATTTAGAGTATACTTACCACAGAAATCATTCATCTCTCCATTGGAGTAACCCTGAGAGCACAGAGCTCCACAAAGTCAATTAATGCTTGTAGTAAGAATGTAGCTGGTTTAGATATATCATCATACAAAATGTATGGAGGAACTGACTGAGTGGTAAACATCCTCTATGTGTTTATAGTAGCTATTTAAATTTAGTAGAGGTGTTTCCTTGTTTTAGAACTTCAAGACATTTGATACTGGTTAATTCTTCAACAAATTCTATAGTTTCAAATAGACACTATTAAAAAAAAAGGTTAAAAATTATGTACAAAACCTACAGAATTCTTCATAGATTGAGGAAATACAGATACTATTTCAGAGACAGCTCTATAATGAGAGAATGCTATGAAGCCATAATTTTTTATCTGTTTGTTTTGTTGCTGCTTTTTTTCCCCACATCTATATTACAAAATCTCAGTCTGGACAGATTAATATTTTTATTCTATATCAAATATAACTTCAAATGTACTTTTAGTGGTTTTCCCGCTCCAATTGCTTTACTGACTAATGGATCACATATACCAGGTTTAGTAGGAATAATGATGTAACTATTTAGTAAGGAGGGAAAAGTTTGGGATGGAACAACAAAAATAAAAAACTTATGCTTTTTATGTGTAGATTTTTTGCTTAAATAGAATAGAAATAAAAAAAAAAAATCTCTACTTGTTATTCAAACTGCAATAAAAAGAGAGACACTTTACAATTTCACCTAGGAGACAAAGGAGCCAATGTTCAATCCAAAGTTCTCAGACACAACTTTGATGCTACATGCTGCATATGTCTCTGAGTTTAAGGCTGCTTATACTGACTGAATTGTCATTTTGTGATAAAGCAGAATTAAGAACAACATACCAGAAAACTTGTTTGCTTTTAGAATAACATTGTCAGGCAGTGAAGTTAGGGGAGGGAAAACAGCAAAGGGAACCATCCCTTAATTATGGGAAAAGCAAAAACTCCCTTGAAAATTTCAAGGCAGCAAATATCAAGAGCCAAAAGAGAGAGTTTGTGCAAAGGCCAGATTTGCATGGATTCCTGGCAGAAATCGCAATATTTCCTCCTAATTCTATGTGTGCTCTAGAAAGGGAATCATTGCTCACAACAGTGGCTGTGTTCTGCATGCAAGTCATAACACTCCTTTGTACAAGATCAGTTCCTCTTTCTACTTCTTATTATTCTCAAAACAGCAGTCCAGCTCATTGATACAGTGAAGGAGCAATGTCAGATGATTGGCAAGTGTCTCACCAGCAGGAAGTTAGCTGATAAGCTTCTTAAGCAGTGAGCTCTAGTAAGCAGGAAGCACTGGAGCCAGCTCAAGGAAGTTACCCTTAAAATTGCTTTGCTCAGACCTCAGCCTCAGCTGCCTAATTAGAAGTTGTTGAAAGGAAGAGTCTCTGGTGTGCGTTTTTCTATAGATGAGGCTCAGGAAATGTGTTGCTTTGGAGGCAGTAAACAGGGAGATAAATGTTTAAAAGATACCATAAAAAACCATCAGTCGGTTCACGAGTACAAGAGTGGAAAAAACAGACTAATATAAGTTTTCACTGAAAGGTTTTGAAGCAGCCTGGGACAGGTCCCAGTGGAAAAGCAGCAGGCAAACAGGCAAGCTATGCAAATGAGTATTGGCAATTTGAACGTTTCCTATTTGTGGAAGCCGATCAGGCCCGGTGAAGAGAATGCTGCATAATGAGAATTTATCATATTTCTCAACGTGATCTGCTGTATAGGAAGAGCACTGACAGACCTTTTCTTTATAGTGATTTAATCACATAGAGAGGCACTCTCATTCTTTAAGGAAAAGACAAAGAATATTAAATTTGGAGCATTAGATGGAGCTAATGATAGGATGTCTGTGTGAACAGAAAAGGGCTTAGAGATGTTAATGCATGGGCTGCTAGGATTATTAAAATAACATTTGCCTGAATCTTCTCTCTTCATCCCCTGAAGTAGTGACTAGGGTTACACTGTCATAAAATTTTGAGCTCTCTAAACCAAAATTATTTTAAAAACTCTCTCTGTATGAGTATTTATTTGTGTGTGTGTGTGTATGTATAGATCTATAAATAAAGCTATATATATATATGACAAACTGATTATGAAATTATTTTCAATATAATTTGAATGGAATTTTGTTACTTAGGGTTCCTCTTCCTTCACATATGCCTCCTGCCAAGATATACTCCTTTCCTCATCAAGAAATTTCATAGAGCAGTCCCTTGGGGATACAAACATCACCTAGCTGGGGCTGGTTTTAGAGCTGCCTTCTAATTCTGACAGATAGAGCTTTGTTGTTAACACTGATGAAAAAATCATCACACGCCTAGTTAAACATCCAAAGCACACACCATTAAGTTGCTTGCTCCACTGTGCAAGCAGACAGGTTCTAGCACCCACAGATGATACCAGACAGTCTTAATTGTGCATTTTTGTCTCAAAGCTAATTATCAGGGCAGTCACATAAGTTAATCATGGATGCTATTGGCAGCAGGTCTGTCATGTTATGGTTACTACCATCCATTTCAGCTGCACTTCAGTCCTTAGAAGAAACATACAGCTTTCCCTCCCCAGCAGCTGCCATCTCACTTTTTTCATAAAAGCAAGGTGACTTCACAAGGGAGAACACCTCCACCAGGACCAGCTCCATTAACTCCATAGCTTTGATATCCCTGGTCCTTGGGAAAGGTTCAGCTATCAAACCCTCCAGGATCTCTCCAGCAACTGCAGGCTAGGAAGTAGGATCTTACCATATTTAGTGAGTGCTTGATGAGAATTCAGGCGGATGACTACGGCATGTGGTTGCCCCCTGAGTGTTTGTGATATATCAGTGGAGTTGGCAGCTTGCAGTTTAAGTATTAGTGCTCCCATATATACCTCCCTTTTTGTTCCCCTGCTGATGGCACAGACACATTCTAAAGCCTTTCAAGGTTACTTAACTTCAACACATAGGCACAGCAGGGGGAACTAAAGACTGGAAGAAGGAATCATCTCTGAATTCCCATCCTGTCGGAGTGGATATTTAGAAGCTATAGACATATGTATATATCTAGAGAAATGCAAATAAATAAATAAATAAATAAAGTAGCAGAAAATATGGATCAGAAATGGAGTTTTACAAGACAGTCCTACGCTGTTATTTGTAGAGTATATGTCACAGGCGCAATAGAAAGTTAAAGCTTAGAGGCATTATGGACTGTCATGTCAAATCATACTTAGAGAGCTTTAATATGTGGATTACAGATACATTAAGCCATATTCTCCCCTGACTATTATGTCAATGGGACTTTGCATATTTGAATAATACTACAGTGTATAATCCTAGTACTATGCCATGCATGCACAATAGGTCAGAGTATACCTCATATGAGTAGCAAAAGTACAGGTTCTTTGCCAAAACATTATTTTTAGTGTATAGCCAGAGCGACAGATATGATTTTTTTATAAACTTTCTTTATAAAAAAGTTAGCAATCACAAATGTGCATTTATGGTAAAAAAACAGTGTGTGTGTTTCAATAAAATAAAACAACACATTTTTCCCACTCCATTCTCTTTTATTTTCAGATCACTACTTCAGTGCATTGGAGCTGAACTGAAGATCTGAAAACAACTATGCTATCTTAACTACTTCTCTTTTTCTCTCTGCCCTCCAAATGGGTCCTTGCTGTTCCCAATTATTGAACTGTCCTTTCATCTTCTCAAGGGAGATTCAATCTTTCCACATCTCTACCTACCGATGCTCCCTCTTTCAATCAGTTACTGAATTTCATCACCTCTCTTCCACCACAAATTTAAGCTCCCCACAAATTTAGATAGCACTTACTTGTGCCGAACTTCCTTCACCTCAACTTAGTGGTTTGTTTCTTCTGATATATAAAGAATACAACTCATACTGGGGGAGTGCACACAACAACACCAGAAAGGAGTTTCCATAAAGAACTTTATTCCTGTAAAAGTGATAAAAGATGGTTGGGGTTATGTTCACATTAACAGTTTCTTTTAGGCAATAGGAGCATATCTATTGAATGAAACAGCTGTTGCTGAAAACTGATGTCCATAATATACACAATTAGTTGGAGATTTACTTCAGATTATCTCCAGTCTTGCACCTTCTTCTGGCTTCTACATAGGAGTTGGAATTATTTTTATTAATTTCATCCCAAAGTAATTCAGTTTATATGCCCTTAAATAACTCCATACTGCAAACCAAAGTGTTTACAGTTGGAAAATTTACTGCAAAATTTATTTCCTCACCTGAGTTAAATGGTAATTTAGATGTACATATATCAAACATGGTAATTTATTACCAAAATTACCACAGCTAAGTTCAGGCATGAACTGAATTATAAGAAGATTGTAAGTGTAGTTTTCAAAAATCCTTATCTTTTCCTAGCTGAGAAAAACAGAGATTTCTAGAGGAGAAATCAGTACAGAGACCAGTAGAACATGCTAAAAGTTGTTATTATTTGATGCAAAGAACTTAAAAATTTCAAAGTATTAGAGGTTTATAACAACATGAATATCTGGAGCATATATGTGGAATAAAGCAAGACAAGCCTTTATCTTGAAACAATCCCTGACTTTTGGGAAATCAATGGGATTTGTATGGGACAGCTTATAGGAGGATTGGCTACTACAGGATTCTTGGATTTTTGTGTCATATACAGGTATCCAGTGCTGGAAACGGTTCTGGAATAAAGAGAGATTATGAATCTGATCTCATAGCGAAATTCCAATCTACAAGTGTCATTTATTTCCCTTCACAAGTAGATTATTCTCGGCCTGAATGTCAACCACAGCTATGCATCAAAATCTGCCTTCAGAAAAAAAAATTCTCCCATCCCTTTTGTTTCTTTCTGTCTGTTCTGATGTTTTGGCTTCATACCTTCCTTTGGCTTTTATATTCTTACAGTCTGTACAATCCTCTGTTTCCTTCTACAGACCCATATTTATATAAACACTTGTTGAGGCCTCTATTTTTCTGTCACTTATCTCCCCTAGTTTCCTTCCCCCTCATTCTAGATTTCCTTTCTTCCCTTTCCTTGAGTGACATTGTCAAACTATGACTAGTCTGTGGTTTATGCTATAACATTTTGTAAAGAAGAAGAGACACATGTCCAGAATGCTCACTTATTTTTTGAAGCCATGAGGCAGCATCTACTCTTCTATAGCTTTAGTGGTTTACTTTTTAGATACACATTTTTTTTTTTTTTTTAGCTAATTTCTAAAAACATTCAGCCTTTCTATCTAAAAAGGCACCAGCACCCTGCCTGTGATAACAGTGCTCAAGTTCAGTGATTGATTTTTAACAGCAAGAGACAGTCTCGTTTCCATACTGTGTTGGAGGGGATCATAAATTTGAATTCTTTTTTCCTAGTACAAAAAACCCATAATCTTGCCTGTGTTTTCCTCCCTGGAAAATCAGTTAGCTCACTTCCAATGGAGGAAACTGAGCAAAATGTTTGTAAATTGAATAATAGCAGAGTTTAAGCTCAAGTTTTGAACATCATAGCAAAGAGGACAGAGACAGAGAAAATTCAAAGAAACATCAGTGTGCAAAAACAATCCACAAAATAGTAGAGGATGGACCTTCAACTAATGCCAAAGCCCTTAAGGGGCTTCTGAGGAGGCTGAAATAAGAAGGAGATTACAATGGGGAAACAAAACTATTTTTGGTAGTGTATTGCCATTATATTCCCACTAAAAACTGCTTGTCACATGAATGAGTAAATAAAAATTGTCAACAAATCTTAAAGACTTTTGTGACTAAAAATTGTTTTAAATATTAGCCCATGTCTAACTGGTCTATTAATAGGTACTTCAGGTGACTGAATATGCTTTGGTGTACAATAATATGCTTCACAATGTGCATTCTTGGCTCAGTGAACTAAAACCTCTAGAGTCCTGTTGCTTTGTTTAATTAATTTTAAAGTTCCTTCTAATTATTAACCTAAATTCCTTATTATTTTCCCTTTGCAATAAATGATTTAACACAGCTTTCATACCTGTTCCCACCCCCTTTGACTCATGTAGATACACAGTCTGAAGGAAAGCTGAAATCTTAAGCTTCAATATCTGAAAGCCTGTTTTGTTTTGTGATATTAGATTAGTCATTCTGTAAGGAACTTTGGTGAGTATTTTCTCTGTATTCTCTAACTGGGTAAATAATTTCAACATGGTTGTGTGGGTTGTTTTTTTGTTTGTTTTTTTTTTTTTCTTTTCATATATATAAAAATATCGGGGGGGAAGTATCATAATAAATCAGCTTTTAAGATAGTTATGCTGTAAATTTCTTTTCCCCTCCAGTGGAGATAAAGACTGGAAAAGTTTAAAGTACTGTTCCAAAACTTGTGTCCCTGTGTATGATTTGAGACCACTGAAAAGTACATGTGCTAAAGCTAGTAGGTCTTTTTCTAAGTTTGTCTTTGATTTTGGCTATTTTCATAAATATTGTAATTTATTCCACCAAATCGTTATAACTCTTTAAATTACAGTGCAGCAATGAAATGATCAGGCTTCAGGAGAAAATGGCTCCTGGGGAAAAAGTCAAACCTTCTGTACTGCTATGTGATACCAGAGTATAACGAGTATGTAAAGTATCAAATTTAAAAATGTTAGCAGTTTATTATAGCTGAGCAATCACTGAATGAGAAACAGGTTTCCCTTTCATTGAGCATTAAGGACATGACCCGAGGCTGATAAGCACACTACTGCCTCAGATTCAACATTTGATTTAGGGCTGGAGTAGTTGCCAGGCAGAAATCAACCAAGTATTTGTTTGTTTTTTGAATCAATAATTTTCCAAGCTACTTGTAATAAAGAAGTATTGCAATGAATTAAGAAATTAACTAGGTTTAAGTTATGCATTTATGTTTATCATACTCAGTTTTTCTCCAAGCCACTGCAGTACAAATCATCCTCTGAAGATAGCTAGACCCTATACAACAATTCCTTATGGTTGTGTATATTTCACCACAGTTCTGCACACTTTTGGTGCCTATTTGTCTTCTCTGACACCTCCTCCTCAGTGGCTGCAATATTTGTTGTTGATGGAGAAATTACTGAATAAAGGGAAATGAATGTATTACCCTTTAAATCTTATGAGCTACCCAAGGCATCTTTGAGGCTTTTGCCAAGTTCTTTCCATGTGTCAGGTACCCCAGCTATTCCATTACTGTTACCACACAAGTTCAACCTTTTGCAAATATGTTGTGTCCAGCATCAAGACATATTCTTTTGCGAAGGTCTCCGCCTGGTATCATGCCTGCTGCAGGACCACAGCTGGTACAGCTGCCTTCAGTGGTCACAGAAGTTTCCACACAGCCAAGGTGCAGGATGGAATTTGCACTAGCAAGGATGACTAAGATGATAGACTTGTGCCCAAGTGCTGCCTGGTGGGAAATTGAGGTGTTGAGGGTGTACTCCTGCATACGTCCCTCAGAAGCAGTCACAGCCCCTCTAGCCTTCACAGGACTCATGACATTAAACCCTGCACTGCTGTTTGGTAGAACCTGAGGCAGTCAGCTACTCTGAGCAGTCTCTTCTGCTTAGCAACAGATCAGGATGTATTTGGGTCGGGGACAGGATCAGGCTCAGTGAAGGGAACAAGGACCAGACATGAGCCTTGGATGGCTGGACAGGATCATGGGGACAGGGTCTGGACCCGCAGGACAATTGAGGGCAGGGCTGTAAGGCAGCAGGGCTGAAGCTGGGCTGAAATGCAGCTGGTAACAGCTCCCAGGGTGGGAGCACAGGATCTACCGTGTGCCTGAGAGCCTGACCTCAGGATCAACAGTGGGAGGGGGATGCACTCCACTTCCCTGGCTGCGACAGCCAAGGCCACAAACAGTGGGTCCACAGGACCCACAATTGTTCCTGGGCAACACATATTGCCTCCATCCTGCCTCCACAGGATTTTTCTGCCACTCACATATTTTAGAGAAAGATTGTACATCATACATCAAAGGTAATGTTTTATACAAAATTTTTTGAGCTAGCGAAGAATAGCAAAGTATTAAATAGACCTATAACAAAATCAAACAAGCAAGCAGATGTTTTCCTTCCACACAGGTAATTTAAAGATTTTGTGAAAATTCAATTCGAGTTTAGAATAACCAGAACAAAGTATTCATAACACATTTTTCTTTCAATTAATTCATTCTTAATGCTAGGAATTGATGTTGTTTGTAATATAGCTTCTTTATTCTTCTTCTTGTCTCTAATGGAAATGTACTACAGAATGAACTAGAAGAGAACTAATATGAGATGCATCATTTGGAAAGGTAAATTTCTGAGAGAGACATTAGCAAGCAGGAAACACAGATTCTGAATAAAATTATCATCTCAGTCTTAATTACATTTATTGACACAATAGTAATCTTCCCATTTCTTAGGTTTCACCCCTGACTGCTGTGATCACAATGAGCCCACTGTAAATTTGTTTGACCACATTTTACTGCATTTTCCATGTAAGTGATCCCTGTTCAATGTTGTTCCTAATGTACTCTAATGGAGAAATAGAAATGATAATACAGAGTAATGTAGCAGGTAGGGGTAGTTTGTTGACTTCTTGTGATTTTTGAACAGTTCAGTCTTGCCATTTTTTGACATTTTTTTCCTTCTATTCAAAAAATGCTGCTTTTTTGGTTATTTTACTTCTTCTCCTGCTCTGTGCAGGTGTAGATGTAAAGTAGAAGCATCCACAAACCAAGACAGAAGACGTATCCTAGTGGTTGGGGTTATAAAAACCCATGAGAAAATGCTATTTGCACTTTAAAAAAGTGCCTAACCTTTTTCTTGTTCTTAAGAAACAACAAGTTTTTCCAAAGAGAAAAGAAATTGTATTTGGAAATAAAGACCTCTTGGTAGCTCTTTACTCTCCACATTTTAAAAGGAATTTGGCCAAAGTTAAAGCCTAAGTTAGGGGAAACGGATTCTTTTTAATTTATTTGCAATTAGCATTCAGTGTTGTAGGGGTTCTGTTTTTTAAGTCGGAACTAAATGTGTCTTGGCAGAACATCAGCATTTTTCCTTCCCCCTCCCCAACCCAATTCCCCCTAAACTCCCTTTTCAGTTTGTTTGAACCTGGGCTTTCATTACCCTGTATGTGGGATGTTGCACCCTGTCTTTGCAGCACACATGAGATAAGAGTGATGTTTTTGACTCATCCAAGCTCACACACTATATCCTCAGAGTGTGCTGGGCCTTCTTGGTACTTTTATATAAATGTACCACTAGTAGACTGCAGACAAAAAAAAACACTGTTTTGGGCTCTCTTCTTCTTCTTTCCCATCTGTGTCAGCCACAGTCCAGCCCACTTGTTTCTCAGAAACTGTAGATAGCGTTTTGTTATGCTTGGGTTGCTTTCAGAACAGCATTTTTCTTTCTCTGATGCTAGTCAGTAACTTTCTCATAATCAATGAATGTCATTCACATTGGCAGGTTATTTTCATTCATCTTTACCGAGAATTCATTACTCACTGGAGTTCTCCATAAAACATCCTGATTAATAGCCTCTCTGTTTTTTGGTTGAGTAGAAAATTTCTGTTGTATTTGGTGAATTTCTCAGTCATTTAAGCACAGGATCTTATAAATCAGAGCTGAAGGCTTCACCTAATCCTACCTGAACACAGGCAAGATAAAAATTGTTATTTTTCTATCTGATAGATTGCATAAATGCAATTATTTCAATCTTTCTTTTTCTTCATATTCACTTTTTCTAGAGGCTTTATTAGTCTTACCACTGTAACTTATCATAATTATCTCTAAACCATGTTGGCCTCTGGTCTGGTCAAGGATTCGCAAGCCAGGAAGAACTATAAAAAATAAAATTCTTCCTATGTCTTACATCCAACAGTCATCTTAATTCATTCAAGAATGAGATTTTCCTGTTTTGCAACAAGATCACACTAGTGGCTTCTATAAATTTTGAGGTCTGTGTTAAGCCTTTTATCTTTTTTATCCAAATGCACAGTTTTTCAAGAAAGTAATTTAATCAGGTTTATATGATTTACTGGTTCTTCCATGATCTTTTGCCAAAATCTGCTGCTGCTAGTGCAATTGTGTATTCACATAAGTTGTTTTCTCAATTGTCATTTCTACAGACTTCTGCTATGCAAAGCCAATCGCTGTTTTGTTTGGGATTTTTAGCAAATTCTTTTTCAATTCAGCGCAGTGTATTATGTAAGCAGACCTTTCTGCCTGCTGTTCTATGTTCCCAGTGAAATGGAATGGGATAGACAGTCTTACCAATGAGGGATGCATCTGTTGTTGCCCTTTCACTTGTTTTCAATCTTACTCCAGCAGCTGTTTCTCTCCAGACCCTCCTGTACTCCCCCAATGATGTATTTGCTGATGTCTCCTGCAACCACCTTCCCAAGTGCTTTTCATATTTCAGTACATTAAACCACTTCTCTGGTTTCTTGGTTATCTCACCAATATCTTGGCTGCTACTTCCTGTGATGAATCAACCTTTGCACACATTATCGCTTTGCATCTGGCATTCATACCTTCAGTCTGCCAAAGCTTTGAATTTATTCGGTTCAATGATAATTTCTATCATACCAAGCATTTCTAATTGAATTTGGGATGCTTTCTGCAGATTAGTTTTCTTCTCTTCCACTTCCATCTTCATATTTGGCGTAGTCATATCTAGCAGGAGGACTGACAGCATATAAAGGCCAATTACATACTTCTACAGCCTATTGCAGCTTTTTACTTTGCCCAGGATACAGAAAGTTAAATGCTGGAATTGCTTGAATAAGTCATTAATATATATGTGCCAAAAAATTAAGGAACCAAGGTAGTGCAGAAGCGAATAACTCCAGTTTACTACTTGACTTCCAGAAAGGGAAACAGAATGACTTCTGAAAAGAGATTGCATTGAATGAGTGAGCAAATTAGAAATTGGAAAGATGATAAGGGAAAGATTTAGAAAGTCTAACAATGCTTTGAAATCCTCTTAGTGCTACTGTCACTGCTATAACCAGCCTGCTGCTCTGCTACTTTGTTAAATCAGCCCTTCTAAATGCAGTATTTGTCAGTGACACTACTTGCAATTTGGTGCCAGTTCAATACTTAGCGGAATAGGTAAGGACACCAGAAAAGACATTTGCAGCAGGAAGTTTTCTTTTCATGCCAGCTGATAAGTCCAAGGTTATCCATGGTCTATTGGTACATTGGTTAATTGTCAATAAAATGAGATTAATGGAACAGTTCTCTACAAAGATATTATTTATCATGTTTAATATCCACAGACTTTACATTCATTCTGCACCATGTAGCAGAGCTAAAACAAAGGGTCTCCCTAGTTATTTAATCTCTATTTCAGTTTCTATTTGCTTTGAGCTTTGTCATCTATTTCAATATATATTGGCAAGGTATACCCACTTTGATTTAATACAATAGACTAACCTAAGTGAAAAAGATTGTTTGAGTTTTCCATAAAGCAAATAAACAGATTTTTGCATATTCCTGGCTTAAAGAGCAATATAATGTTCTGCCTATATTAAGGCTTCATGATGAGTTTATTGAGCAGAATCTGATTCTTAGTGTTTGAGACCCACAAACCAGTAATGGCATTCATTTGAGGAAACACGTCCATAAATGTTTGATTATGAGCACATACCTGTATTCTATTCAAGTCAAAGTGAAGTATACGCTTAAAATTATGCTTATTAACTGAGGTCTTTCTTAATTCAATTGGGACCTAAGAGAAATTACTAATGAGAAAATAAATCCATATTCAAATTTTGTGCTTTAAAACATTTTTATACACAGTATGATCATATATAGTAACTTCTTAGAGAGTTACTGCATTATTTTATGATTTTCAACTTGGATAATGATTTTCTACAATACTAAAATCTGTACAGTGTTCAAATCCTTTCTATAATCATCTGGAAAGGGGATTACATCTGGTTATGGATTTTTTTAACAAAATCTTTTAAATATTCTTTTCTATCTAGAAAAATACATTTTATATATGGGCCTGTGTAACTGATGTTGAGGAATATATCTGGTCCACGTAGTTTGGCTTGCAATCTACAGATTGAGATGCAAGTTGAGCTCTGTGTAGGAGCCCAAGATAAGAGGCTGTGAACTGCCAACCTTTGGTACCAAAAACAGGATAAATGTGGGTCACATCAGTCAGGAGAATGGACACTGTGAGACAGGAGCCAAGAATTGCCAACATTTTGCATAACAAAGACGAAGACCATTGACTGCCAGTGATGTGGATGGACATGGAGAAGAAGAGGGAGACTTGCCCATGGATAGACCATGAGGCTATAAAAGCCCAGGGGTTCCTTAGTTGGGGTCCTCCTTGGGGGCACCAGCTCAGGCTGTTCCTGTGTTGCTGTGCTGTGAATAAATGGCTTTATGGAACGAGCCAGCTGAGCCTCTGCCTTGGGAAACCCGGGGCTGAACCAGTGAGGAAACCTGGCCTGATATGGAGAGGGTGTGTGGGGAGCCAAGGGGGACACGTCAGTCACTGGAGCCACCCACTGCCAAGGGGCTTTGACCCAGCAGTGGCAGTGTCTGACTGTGGGATGAGACTGCCAGGGAGCCTTGTGAATGGTCAGACTAAGAAGTTTGAATGATTAACACTGAATGACTTGAAAAGCATAGAGGGCCCCCCAAGACATGGTGCCATGTTTGAAAGTAACACTGGTCAAATGGATGTGACAAAAGTACATAAAGGGTTTTGACCACCTCAGATTAAAAGTCAAGGGCACTAGCAGCAGCTTCTGTCACCCACAGATGATCCCAACATGCTTTATATATTATGCATAGGAACAAGAACAATCCACCCACTACTGGAACACAATTGTCTCTGTGGGAGAAGTGTGGCATTCCATGAGAGCAACCACATGCTCTGCCAAGGTAATTTGATGCAATTGCAACTTTAAACACTTACATCCAGCAAGCATGAACATATAACGTATAAAAAAAATCTCTACAGAATCAAATGAATATAGAGAAGAACATACATAAATATGTCTAGAAGAAGATGAGGGAAAAGGGTGTTTTAAAAATCTAGATCTACATTTAATTTTCTTTTTTAATTTTTTTTATTGAAATAAAATAAAAAAGAAAAAGAAAATCCATCCAGATTTTGCATAACCAAAGGTAAGAACAACTTCTGAACTTTAATTTTCACTTCCTCTGTTCACTTTCTTGTTACTATGATTTTACTCAGTTAGTAACAGAGCTGCAACAGCTGCCAGTAATGAGCATGTGTTCTTTCTCTCCTTTCCTCCTCCCTCCATAGTGATAAAACAAAAATGGCTAGTAGCTAAGGGACTGTATCTGGTTGTCTGCAGTTATGAATTTTTTTGCAGTATTAAAAGCATCAAGTCCTGTATATTTATCAATGATATGAAAATCAAAAAGAGTATCTTGAGTAGATCTGATCAAAATTGTCTTCATCCTGTTTATTGCAATAGCCTTTGTCCCCAGAGGACTCTTGTGATGTCAATCTATGTGGACACATGAGCTAGATGGTATAAAATTCTGATGTGTAGGACACAGAATTTGCATGTCATTCACACTTACTCTTTTTTTTTTGATCAAATCTATAGTTTGGTGACAAGATTCTTTTCAATATTGATACATCAGACCACTAGTTGCCAAAAAAGCCCTAGGGAATCTGTTTCATCATTCTGTGATTCAATGATATAACATTTTAATTCCATTGATTTCAACCCCATTGTGTTGCTCTGTTGGAAAAGACCTATTTATGGCTACACCTATTACAAATAAAATACAATTTTAAAAGACTCTTTCTTAACTTTTCCTTCTCTGAAGTCCATAATTTATATGCACAATTTAGTACTGCCTATACATATATTGTATATACCCACAAATATATGTTAAAAGAACTTATTAGGTTGAGTGCTCAATTGCTCAAAAATGTTGGATTTGAGATTCCTATTGCAATTTTAATTTTACCCCTCATACATATGTATTATGTTATAATCTTTAATTGCATCATTACACAATGTATTTTCCAGAGGACCTCAGCCTCTCTACAGGCCATGAATGTATGATACTCACTTAGTGATCAATATGATGGTCAATATTTTCTTTTACCCTCATTATTCAGTGTGTGACCCAAGGCTTTACTTACTTCATACAATTCAAACCTTATTTCTGAATAGAAACTATGATTAATCTCTTAGAGGTTTCTCTAAGAAGTTCATGATGAGGGTATTCCAGTGCTTCACTAATGTGGAAGCTCTTTCTACAACTATTTTAGTGGGGAATATGGTGATATTACCCCTGTTTTGAGGACAAGAAACTGAGGTGCAGAAGTCAAATCCATGCACCAGCTGGTGACAAAATTCAGAGTACAAAGCATTAGTGCTCTTCAGCCTTCAAAACTCAACCACAGCAAAACATTATGAGATTCCAGTCCTTGGATGCGTGTGGTTATATTGCCCAAAATTACATGGATGATGTCGTAAGGGCAAGAGTAGATATCAGATATAGCAGAATTTAAGCATCATTGTTTTAATACCATTGTATTTTTCCTCCTTGGAACTAATTCACTGTATATATTTATCAGGGATTTTGACTTTTGTGTTTGTGTAAGTGGACTTTTAGAATTCCAAACATCTTTCAAGATAGGAAAACAATTTCTTTCTCACATTATGAACTTTGAGATTGCCTCAGCTGGTTAGACAATGGATTGTAATGCCAAGGTTGTGGGTTTGATCTCTGTATGAGCCGTTCACTTAAGAGCTAGAGTTGATGATCCTTGTGGGTCCCTTCAAACTCAGAGTATTCTGTAATTCTGTGGATCACTATACCTGAAAATTACTGCCATGTATCAGACATTCCAGAAGAGAAGCAATGATAAGCAAATATACCTGAAGGAAAGTAGTTTAGGTTTGGGGTTCTTCTCTTGTTTTGTTTCTTTAATCTTCCAAACAATTCAGCCTGCAAAAGCAATCTAAAATAACAAGCACATCATGATTGCAAGGCCAGATGCATAAAAATATATTCTCTATATATTCCTTACAAGCTTGCAAAAGCCTGCAGCTCTATCTTCCAAATTTGTAGGTTAATTTTTACACTTTTTACATTAGAAACCCTCTCTCTGCCTTTTTCTTAGATGTCTAGTGTGGATTGGATTTCAAATCATAAACAGGTAGTAGTTACATTTTGGTAGATTAAGGACTGTCCTTTATATATTACACTGTTTATTCCAGTTTGTTGTGTTGAGACACAGGTTTTTCTATGTACAGATCAACTTGAGTTGAATCAGAAAATTTGCCAAATTATCTATATTTTTAATAAATAATAATATCATTATGGAAGTGTAAAGCTCTGGTCCACAGATCTTCTGTATGGCTACAAGAGGAATCCTTTGGAGAAAATCTGTGGACAGACTGTTACAGAGTTACTTCTGAGACAAAGAGGAGTTCTAAATAACATCAGGAACATAAACGTACATACATTAATTCATATATACGTACACTTAGAGAAAATAGCATAGTCATAATGGTGAGATAAATATGCATTGTTGATTTATAAAGGACTTAAAAATTTTACAAGAGCACAGTTATATCAGGTAAAATATTTTTATTTTCTGTTGAGACTTAGTTGGAGGTCAGCTATTAATAGTTATCACAAAAAGATTGTTTTAATTAAATTTGTTATACTGAAAGAGTCTGTTGTTTATTTGACACTTAGATTTATTTTCCTCTGTTATATAAACAGAAATAACTCAATGACAGTAGTTGTACAAATTCTCTTAGTGTCAGCTTCAGGTTGATGAGAAAGCTGACATTTATTTCTAAACAAAGTGAGGTTTAAAAAAGCTCACAAAGTATTATTTGGGTAGCTTACTGTGTAAAAGACTCCCTGTGGTGTATGGCTCACTTCTGTGTATGCTGAGGCTGCTTTCATGGTTTTTCCAACAACCAAATCATAAAAAACAAATAAACAAACAAACAAAAACAAAAACAAAAAAACCCCCACCAACAAAACAGAGAAAAGAGCACTTTTCTGTTAGAACACTATAATGCAGAGGTGAGGGATGTTACTGGCAATAGCATCCAGCTGCATCCAGTTTTATCATTAACCCTCCACACACTCATTTCCCTGAAAGAAGTATCACCACTACTAAGCCTGTTTCCCAGAACAGCTCATAAAGTAAGATCTTGGCACTCTTTATGTTTATTTTGCATAACTTCTTCTTTCCGCCCTGTATTTCAGTTACTTAAACATCACAGCCTCAGCGTGTTGCTGCAACAGAACAGCTTGATTGAGTTTCCAAATGTTGTGCCCCATGTAAGTGTAATTCTAATCCATATATTTGAACAATGTTCCAGAATTTAGAGACCATCATCTAGAATTCACATTGTGATGTGCAACTCATCACTCTGCAGATGAGGGAATAGTAGGTTTCGAAGATTGTTGCTTTTACAATAACTGCCCTAGTGTTTTCTAGTCCAACATCTTGGATTTTGCATCAGGTTTTTAACAAAGTCTCTATGTTAATAATATCAGTAGTTTGCAAAAAAGCATATTTCTCCCATCAGTACTATTTGTCATCTTAAAATTTGTTCATCAGAAACTACCCTTCAATGATTTATCCAAAAGAAGTCATTTAAGTAATTTAAGGTGTGACGATCATAAAGAAGTCCATTTTAATATTTTTTAAGTCAGAATAAATAAGGCTTAAAAATCTTACCCTTTCATAGTGTTTCCTGTTTCAGTTTCCCATGCTTCCACAAGTTTTTTAATTGTGTTGATCAAGTGGCTTAGCGTAAGAAGTTCAGAGAATTCAGAACCGCCTACATTGATTTCAATGAAAGAGAGGTCCACATATGCTTCTAGATTCTGGGCCTTCATCTCCTTATATTACAGAAAAGGAATTATAGCACAGAAGTGCCTGAACCACCTGTCAGCCCGTCACATGGACAGGAATGTGCCAGAAAGTGCTAGAAAGCGCTATCAGCATGTAGCTACCAGCATGCGTCTGAGAGTGGTGCAACAATTGAGATGTTGTGGGATCTGCCAGTCAACAAAAACAACCTCAGAAACACCACTGTGCCCGTACAGCTGCATCACTTTCCATCATTTTGGCTAGTTCCAGGATCTCTGCACTAGTTTCATCTCACAAGAGGGTTCAAAAGCAGCACAACTTAAAGCTTGCGTTTATTAGCAGAAACAGATTCTATGACAGGATCCTGGAGGATTTGCCTTGTTAAAAATAATGTTAACTGCTACGTATCTAGTGAAATTTTCCTCTTCTTGTAGAGAGAAAAAAACAGATAATAATAAAAAAAATCTTGAAGTGCAGATGTATTCTGACATGTATTCTGTTCATGCCAGCATGTGCTTTAAAAACTGTATTATAGCTGGAAATACTTTGACAATGCTATAAAAGCTGACTTTCTGGCACTGCATTAGTTTGTTCCTGGAAGAACTGTCTTCCATGGTACAATACTTAATATATTTCAGAAGAAAGATTTTCAAAACCCTTGTTCCATGGGCATGACTTAATGACTCAAGCATTCAGTTATTTTAAACTAGAAATTTATTTTTAAGGACCTGTGTATAATTCAACGCTATCTATTCCTCTGTTAAAAAAAAAAAAAAAAGGACAAGAACTTGCAAGACTTTGTTTCCTTCCTCAGACAATTTCCTATTTGCAGCAACTATTCTAAGATAACTCAGAAACGCATAGATAATATCACCATGTAACCTCTTTCAGATGAAAGGTAAAGTACTCTTCTTCTCTACCATAAACCCAAGTAGCATACTACCCATATTAAACATAAATAAATCAGCAAAAACCACGTCACTACACATATGATTCTTTCCTCTGGGAGAGAATGAGGGGAAGCATAGACCACATTTGAATTCATCATCACATTTCTTATTGGAAAAGCTCAAGATGAATGTGACATAAAAACCTGAATACATTACTGCAGTAACTGTAGCTCTATTCTGATGGGAGCAGAATATTTAATTGCAATCAAGCACCAAGGAAGAGACAGATCAAGGAAATTCATACTTGAATTGGGTTTTTAAATTAACCAAGAGTTTGTGGCTTATAAATCAGGCCATATCTAGGAAGTACATAGTTAAAACTTCTAGATATTTTATGCCCACTTTTTCTATGACTTAGGAGCATCTTCTACCAGTACCCACAATGGTTGAAATAGACATATGTTGCATCATACATTTTCTGTACCATCTCTGTCTAATATGTGTGCTCTAAAGTGGCTTTCTTTGGTAGTATCTGCAACATAGTTCATTTCAGCTCATGGAAGAAACAGTGAGATTTCTGATTTTAATAACAATGGCCATAAAACATTCAACTATGAAGTACTAAATGTTACTTTGCATCCTGAATATTTGTTTGTCTCTGAGTGGGTGTATAATAGAAAAAGATGGTTATGAATAAAGTCACTTAAGCAGTAACAGAATTCTCTGGTTTAAATCAAGCTGCTAGCACAGTATTCAGCAGGTTCCCTACTCTTTCAAACAGAAAGCTGATAACGGAAATTAGTATTAATCATATGGCCTTTTTTATTTCTGAGAAATCATTTTAGCATGTTGTTTGCTAATCACTGGATGGACCCATGAAAAGAAAATCTTTATATAATTTAATTTTACTTTTCTGAGTATTACAGACAGAATTCTATCAAGCAACACTTTACATTTTGGACATGCCTGAATTTATGCATGATTCCATTAAAGTTAACTCCTGATTGGCTGATGTAGAGTTAATTTTCTTCACAGTGGCTGGAATGGGGCTGTGTTTTGTATTTGTTGTGACCACAGGGTTTATAATACAGACACATTTTTGTTATTGCTGAGCAGGGCTTAGACAGAACCAAGCCCTTTCCATACTGCCTTGCTGGCAAGGAAGTTTAGGGTGTACAGGAGCATGGGAAGAGACACAGACAGGACAGATGACCCAAAATGACCATAGGGATATTCCAGACCATATGGCATCATGCTCAATATATAAAGTGGAGGGAAGAAGGGGACTTCTCTAGTGATAATATTTGTCTTCCCAAAAAACTGTTACCTGTTATGAGGCCCTGCTCTGCTGGAGATGGCTAAACACCTACCTGCCTGTGTGAAGTGGTGAATGAATTCTTTGTCTTGCTTTGTTTGCTGGTGTGTGTGACTTTTGCTTTGCCTATTAACTTGTTTGTATATCAACCCACTAGTTTTCTAGATTTAATCTTTCCTGTTCTCTCCCTGATCCTGCTGGTGGGGAAGAGAGCAAGTGTCTACGTGATGTTTTGTTGCCAGCTGGGGTTAAATTGCAACAGCACTCTTTCCTAAAGCAAGTTCTCAGAAAATCCTTCTAAAAATACAGTTTTAAATCTTAAGAATTTTCAGATGTGCTTTTCTTTTGGGCATCATCATACAAAGGTCTTTTCTTTAGGGGCTCCTACTCTTTTTTAAAATAATGAAAAATGAGTATTAATGCCTCTAGTTTCAGTAAAATTTTCCCAAAAGCAAACCACAGTCTACAAGACAAATTCTAAAATACCTAATCCCAGCAGTCAGCTGTTTCACTTTCATTCAAGTGAAGCTGTGCTTCAATACACCACACAATTTGTATGGACTTTACTGTCACTACTAAAATGTTCTATTATGCATTGTGACTCCCTGATGTGTCTAATTGTGTTACATTGTCAGCTTTATGAAATCTACTGTAAAAAGCACTTTATTCTTCTGTCTCTTCTGTGATGTTGTGCATTTCTTTCTTGTATTAAGTGTTTGCTAGTTTTCTATTAGATGTTTTCTACTTTAATTAGATGTTTGAAAGTCTCCTGGCTTTAAGCTGTGTAGGCTATAATCAAGATGCAATGCTTGATTTTGATTTTTTTTCCTGAAAAATATCAAGAATGTGCTTGAGTAATCTGGGGGCACTATACAACTAAACTGTAGAAATGCAATATGCTAATAGCGTCCAAATGGAAATGCTCAATGCTCAAATGGTCATGAATTTAAAATGTTTTGTCCAGACTTTTCTCCTTTCTTTTGAAAATAATTATTCTCAAAATAAACCTGATGTTGATATATAACAGCCTACTTCACAAATATTTATTTGATAATTATATTTATGAATAGAAATTTTCAAAGCTTTAATGGGTTTGCATTTAAGCTTTTTTTTTAAATTTCCCCACATATTTAAGAAACTTACTTACATCCAATTATCCTAGGTTTAGGCATACTGTTTTTCTCTTCTTTGAATGACTCAATCCTCTGATAATGCTGAGATTTTTCAGACTTTCCCAGATAGATAGTCTTTATACTCTCTGAAATATTTTATAACTGCAACAAGGAGAAGTCAGAAAAAACTGACTTTTCTATTTTTTTTCCCTTAATAATAACCTTCATACCAATGTGGATAAAATGTCACTTTAAATCAGAAAATACCCATGGATTTACAAAATATGAGAAGGCTGTACACATTAAAATCAACATAAGACCATTGCTACATTTGAAAAAGGTCTTTAATTTTAAAGTTAATGTTTTATAGAAAAGAATAAGCTCAGATATTTTAAAGATATATAGAAGAAACATATATAAGAAAACAGGAAGGAAAAGAAGACAATGACATTTAAAATATGAAATGCACTTTGCTACCAGCACACAGATTAACTGTGACAGGGACATCTAAATGCATCATGAAGAACTGCATGTAAAGAGCAGAGAGAATTGCTAACAGTGCATGAGGACATCTTCTGTTGATGCAATAAAACCTATGAAGAATGCTTTAATACATAGTCTTCTGTAATGTCTCAGGATGGTCAATTCATGGATTTTTTTCTACATCTCATAGTAGTATATGTTGTTTTTTAAGCTTAAACTCTTTTTGCCAGACAATAGTTTATAAAGGAATCTCAGATGTCTTGAAAAGTTTGTAATGTTTGGGTTTGTAAAGAAAAGACAGTAGGTGTATAGACTCTGAGTTTAAAATCAAAACATCAAAGAAATATCTTCTTCAAATTAATAATATTTTGAACCTATTTTAAAAGCCTGGCTTTTTTGGTTTTGCACCACATCTTTCAATGTCCAGAGACGGTAACATTTAATTTGTTGTTTTATAAATTTACTAATTTACACTTTGACACACTCAATCTTATGAAGAACATTCTCACAAAACACAGTATCAATGAAAATCTAACTCACTCCTAAGAATAAATAGCCTTCTTACATTATAGAATGCAATTTAGATTACACTGAAAACTCTTTCAAAAGAAGCCAGTGTCAACGTAAAATTGCTAATTTAGATATGCAGTCAAACCCAGTTGAAGAAAGGCAGCTACATATTGTCTCTGGTATGACTTCTCTTTCAGAATTAAAGTATTAATTTAAAAGGCTTTTAGTGGGATATTCTAAATTTTTTAAATTTTCTGTAATGTTCTGGAAATCCAAAACCAAAGAATTTAGTTTCTTTTACCCTCTCCTCAACTGACTGCATCTTTATGTCCTGCAAGTTTGTTTTTTCATGGGTTGTTTTTAAAAATTCCTTTGAGAGCCAAAAAGTGTTTTTGCAGGATTTCCAAGACTAGGAAAAGCCTTTGTGACTCCCTACAAAAGATCACAAGGGAGCTGCTGTACACACAGATTTAAATCATCTAGAAGAAAGGGCAGATAGGCACACAGAATCTGTAATCAGTTAACATAAACCATCCAACTATTAGTTCTCATTCCAAGAAAAAGAGTGGAGTGGTGGAACTCCTTTGACTTCTGGGCAGTGACACAATGTGGGCAGTGTGCCTTCCTTCCTCCTGGAGTTCTCCACTGCGGGTAGGAAAGCAGGAGAACATGCCCTAGCAACAGATTTGCAACAGGATTATAACTCCAGGCAACCTACAAAAGAGATGTAGGGTATCTGAAAGACTTGTCTTTTGCACATTCATGGCCTTTGATCTGAGACACTCTGCCTGTGTTTGAATTTGAGTTGACGAGACTATTACAACGCTAAATACAGTAGCACAGGAATGTTGCTTACTGAATTCCATGTTAATGACTGGTTGTTCTAAAATATCACTGAAATACATTTAACAGTCTTACAGTGTTAAGCAGGATCTTCCCTTTCTCAAACAAAATTGCTAAATTCTAGAATAATCTGTCAGAATCATCTCACAAAGCCTTTTTTGGTTATATACATCCTCTAAGATTTTTGGCCAGATGGATGCTGTTTGACAAAGAAGTGTCAGATTCTCTTCAAAAAACATTTGAAAATAACTATATACAACATTTTTCTTAAAGTATCATTAGAGGTGTCATTTAAATGACTGCAGAGATACTACAGAGGCAAACAAATTTAATAGAAAGGCTAATTCTGTCTTTGACAATTTTATTTGAATCTAAATATTTTTTATTGTCTGCCATACTCATTGTACCAGTGATTCCTAAATACTTTGCCATATGTGTTTTAAAATTATGCCCATCATTGATTTTCCCTTTTCTCCTTCTGCAGAAAAATAAAAATCAAAAAAATTAATGAAATTTTTAAATCTTTGTAGAGAAATAAGAGAGAGGGGAATCTACAGATGTTACTGACAGTTACCATGGTTATAAAATGTGTTTTCTTTCATTAAGCTCATTGTACATTTTCTAGTGTAAGACAACAAGAGATAATTTTATTATATCTACAATATCCATAGCTTGATAAAATAAGAAAGATTGTACATAATTAATACTTTATGTTACACTCAAGACAGTAAAAAACCCTTTATATTCAAATGATTTCATGACATAGTCCAAATATTTAATATTCAGTATGATCACCCATCAAAAGATTTATGTCAGATTAAAATAAAATATCAGTATAGATAGCAGATGAAATTCTAAAGGTTAAGCACATGAAGAGAGGAGAGGAAAACAAAACAAACCAAAAGCAATGCATAAAGCAACAATCATACAAATCATCTCCAGCCAATAAACTGTCAGCTTCTTTATCAAACAGTCTGAGAAGCTGAGGAATTAGCTGCAGGAATAGCTTTCTATCATCATCATTTACCAGATAAATATCTTTATTTGTGAAAACACACTGAAAAATAACCAAATGAGATTCAAAAACTCAGAAATAAAAAATACATATGTAACCCAAACTACATTAAGAAAAACAAAACCCTTATTAAAAAAGAAATTATTTTGGCCAGTTCCAGTAAGAATGCAACCAACTAAAACTGTTAGGAAAGTTCAATGCTGGTCTCTGTTGCCCTTTAGTATTATATTTTGAGGCTGGTGTCAGAAATATTTTTTGTATAGAAATATTTTTATATAAAAATATTTTTATTTCACTCTCAGTAGTAGATTAAACACTATGTCAAAAGAAAGACACAAGAAGTTTATATAGTATTGCCTGTAATCAATCTAATCCCTTCATATGGACTTCAGATTCTCACTGAAATCTCAAGTGACTGCTTTCAGCATTGTTCATCACAATCTTTATTCTTCACTAAAGTGTCATTATGTCACATTACAGACTCATAATTTCCATCTCTCTCTGCTGAGCGTCTATCAGTATCCACATTTCACTTTTCCTCCAATGCTTCTACTTGCCTTTCAACTTTCATTATCCTCATTAGAGACACATCTATATTTTTGCTTTCATCTTTTTCTTTAAGGAGCTGAAGGATGACAAAATAGTTTTCAAAGGGAGTTAGGTCAGAAGAATAAGACATTTCTGATGAGATTTTCCTACAATGCAAAACACAGCAGAAAAGAAAACAAGAAGAGACAAACTAGACTTATATAAAATTAGCTTTTTTTTCCTTTCATAAAGAGTTTTCCAGACAAACACAACTTTTTATGAAGCCTAGTGAAGAGTTTAGGAAATATTTTGAAAATATGTATTTACCGTTAACTCCATGATTCCAAAGATAATTACATTGATTTAAAAACTTTTGGGACAGAGAGTGTACTTTCCTATGTAGCACATTGGATAGTACTTAATTTCAGAAAGGGGTCTTAGAAAGATCTCACTAAAACAGAGTAATTTCTACTTCTTATCAATAAGGTAAATAATTTTGTTCCTTTTTCAAAGTCTGTTTGTAAAACTTGTCAGTTTCTATCTCCCACTATAGTAAAAATGAAAGAGGAAAAGAAATCCTGTGAAGACTGAGTGCATGAAGAAAAAAATCTCTTTTTTCATGAGTTTTATATAAACATGTTTTGTCAACTGTTTCACCAATTACAGCAGAGCTGTAAATCTACCAGCATGTGCTAGCTTTGAGAATCTCTTCATTTTGCTCGCAGCATCTAAGTGTGGAGCCAGAGATAATTCTTTCTTTCAATCACTTCTTATATCAAATAACATTTTCACTATTTACAAAGTTAAAGAAATAATCTGCTTTTATTCATAAGAAGTAAAAAATCTGCTTTATATACATTAAAATAAATATTTTAGAACTTGTTTAAAATGAAAAATAAATTCCCTAAATCAAGAGCCTATAGAAAATGTTTCCAAAGTCAAACCCACATATAGAACTGAGATATGTAAAAGTTTGTAAATAGGGTTTCCCAAATCAGACATGCTAACTACAAGACCTGTCCTAGAGGAATTAAGGTATCTGTAGTTCTAGGGCAAAGGTTGAGAAGCAGGTTTATGGACTTGAAATGTGGACTTTTGGATTTGTGTACATTCCATTTTAGACACCTTTTTTATTTTTTCCTGTTTATTCCCCTAAATGGAATATAGCTCAACAATCCATTAGCGGCAGTGCAGGTTCACCTTGATTTTGAAACACTGATGATAAGAAAACCTTAAGATATAATCCCCTAGTCAAAATACTGCAAGTATTATATTAAAGTAACTTCAGACATTTACCAGTTCAAAGAGATTATATTCAGTATCCAATATGTGAGGGAAAAGATATCTATATAGGATGTAGTAAGTAACACATACAGGTTGCATGTTTTACATGCAAAGGTAATTGCCTCAAAGACAATGAATCCAGTTCATCAGGTCTCTTAAAGACATTTGAATTTTAATTATAGTACGGATATTTATGGTATTTCCCCTAATTCTCCACCTAATGCAGGATTAGGTTCTTGATTATAGACACAAAAATGTCTATACATCTGTTTCCTCAGTCATTTTTATGATGACTGTTGTCAAATATAGCCTAGCTATTAGAAAATACATAGAAAAAAAATGTGTATCACCAGAATAAATTTTCAAGTTAGATAGAAGGGAGAAAAAGTAATAGTAACTATCTATAAATGGGCTGCATAAGAATGAAATACAGTCATAATGGTCATATGACTTTCCTGAAGGTCATAACAATGGTCCATGTAATCTGTCCTGTGACCAGGAAAAGCGCCTATCGAAACTATAAAAAATGGGGCAAGGGTAAGGCAATGCTTCTCTCCCATAAATTGTCAAAAATGTCAGTAACCTGATGTTTAGGAAGTTCCTAAGCAAAAGGTTGCATCTGCTCTGTGGATGTAATTGCTCCTGCAGAATTTTCCCCAGCTTTTTTTGTTAAATAACTCATATTCGGAAAAGACAAACATCCCAGAACAATGAAATCTATGGCTTGAATTTAAGTTGTATGAAAACTTTTTTACTTAATCAGGACTTTCCTGAACACGTGTACCATTCCCAGCTTCAGTCAGCCATTTTGTACACTGAACACTTAAGATCATCTTTTGCTGCCATTTTTGACATCTTTTCTGGGAAGAAGAAATGAGGACTGTGGGAGCATTTAAGAGAGGTATACGGTTGAATTAATCAGATTTGTAATTTGATTTTTTATTTCACTCTTTACCCTATTTATGCAATTTCCAATTTTATTTTTGTTCTGCATTTGACAATCGGATACATAAAATAATCTGTTTACAAAGTTTTATTTCTGGGACTTTACACTTGACTTGGTATCTACTTTTATTTCTAAACTTAGAATTGACTTTTCCCTTCTTGTGCATTATTTGGTATTTCTGAATCTTGAATTTCATCTACCTTCTTATTGGGTACTCTGTATTATGAAATCTTACTGCAGATTGAGTCAATTTCAATTCTGGTCAAGCTGAAGAGCTATACAACAGCACCAATTTTTAGGATCTTGCTATTCACCCCAAATCCTGAGTTATATAAGAACATTTAAGCAACTTCAAAACCCCAAACTTGTGTGATATCTACATTACTTAAGCAAATAACTGTTTAAGTCTACCTTTCAATTTCCATCTTTTACCTATTATTGGTCATGAAATTGCATTTTACTCATTGATAATTTTGTTTCTTTGTGAGCCAGTGGTGAAGGATCTAGTTGATAGCTTCTTGAAAATGCATATAAGGGGTTTCAAGCAGAAAACACATGCATGTTTGTTAACATTTAAAGAGAAACCATATATCTATTCCATTTGTGAATCATAGACTTGTGCAAATGTCCTATGTTTAGTCATAGCCATAGTCTAATCTTTCAGAGTAAGTATATTATGTGTCTGTGGATGATATTATTTAACATATTTCCTTCATCATTTGCCTGAAATAGCAGTCAGACATAAAAATCTTTAATTTCCCAGATGCTTTTGGTGTCCTTTTGAAAATAGTCATTACATTAATTCATTCATCTGATACTAAAGCAAATTTAAGCAGTGAGCTATCAATTGCAAACAAGATCAGCAATCTCATATTTGATTTTCTTTAAAGCTCTAGGGCTAAAGTAATTTTTTCCTGACAATACATAACTATTAATTTGTTATAAAACATTTTTGGAACCGTCCTTGGACTTGACACCCATAAAGAAAAAAACATCTTTAATGGACATCAGTGTTAATAACAATGCATAGAATTCTTTTATCTTTTATGCAGGACCCTATCATCTTCTGACATTGATTTTACACATCAACCTTGTGTTGGTTATACAAATTTTGTTGGCATGGTTTCTGTCTCTGATGTATTAAAAATAAAATACTATTCATCTTTATGCTGCTAGCAAATTGCTCCACAAGATCTTTTTTGGCATGCTTTATTGCGTACTTAAGTTTATGTTGCCAAAGTCTAGACTTCCTTCTTTCATCTTTCAGACACAGTTTCTGCTTTTCAATTTAAATGACTTCTTCAGCTTTCTGAAACAAAACGATTGGCAATGAGGAATGCAAGAGTCATAGGACTAGGAACCAAACAGACAAGAGGGGCTTGAACATAGCTGAGCAGAAAGGGTAGAAAGTGAGCTTCTGATCTCTTATTCAAGAAGTGCTCTGCTTTTCTCTTATGATGATCTAATATAAAATGTATTCACTCTAACAGAAGCAGGATCTAGAATATTAGTCTGTCCTCATCCAGAGGAGGGCAGGGCTGGCTTCCTAGCCTTCTATTTTCTACATGGCCAAAGGACTTAGCAAGGTGACTATCACCTCTGTATTTCACAAATGTTTGGGATGGTTATCTTTGATTTCTGGCGGAGACTTAACTGAGACAGAGGCTCCACCTCATCAAGGAGGCTGGAGGTGCACAAGGAGCTGGAAGAGGGCACAGCAGGGACAGCTGATCCCAAAAGTCAAAATGGATATTTAATACTACAGGACATCACGTTCATCAATATAAGCTGGGAGAAGAATGAGAAAAAAGAGGTGTTCAGAGTGATGGTATTTGTCTTCCCAAGTCATCGTTAGTCTCCCTGCTTGATGATGGAGCCCTGTTTTCCAGGAGATGTCTGAACACCTGCCTGACTTGGGAAGCAGTGAATTAACTCCTTGTTTTGCTTTGCTTCTCTGGGCAGCTTTTGCTTTACCTAATAAACTGTCTTTCCCTCAACCCACAAGATTTACCACTGTTGCCCTTCCAAATATCTCCCCATGCCACCTTGGAGAGAGTGCAGACTGAGCAGCATTAAACCTTAATATGTAACAAAAGTTCTGTAAGCACAGAGTGGGCCCCAGTTTTAACCCAAATATAAAATTAGATACGGGGGCATCTCTAGATCAAAACGCTGTTGTTTGCTTTCCCACAGCAAGCAGAGTCAATGAAGTGAAATGGCCTCAGTTCACCTTCTATTCATCGCTCTGATTTTTAGCTTTGAGTCCTTTTGATGCATATCATTTTTTCCACCAATTTTGAAAACAAACTGTGCAAAAGTCTTTCCTGAATTTTAAATCTGCCACTCTCCAGAAAGTTAAATGCTAGAATTAATATATAGTCAATCCTGGAGTAAACATTCATGTTCCTGTATTGGTGTTTCAGTTCGAATCAAGAGCAATTTTTAAAAAAATCTCCCCATTGTTCTCATTAATCACATTTTGTATCACAGCATGCAGTAGTCTCATCACACGCAAACCAAGTTTCTTCTACACTGAAAATAAACAGGGGCTTTCAATGGGCTCCAAGTACAAATGAGCCCTCAAATATTCATGCATCAAGTTGGTCTGAGTTAGAAACTTTATAAAATGTGTATTTAATAAGTATCAGACCTTCAGACAAGGTGTTTTGCTCTCCTTATCCTTGCCTTCTGGTACACACTTTTTAGTTGTATAGATGGAAGGTATTAAGGAATTGGTACTAACATGTCCCTTGGTAACAAATTTCCCTTTCTGACAAAACATGTCAAAGAGCTTAACCATGATAGACTCAGAAACATAGAAAAGATTAAGTTTCATTACATAATACTTCTCCTAAAATGTGTATAAAAACAAAGCTGTTGTGATATAATATACTGATGAGTCTATACAGACACAGCATTATTAGATCAACATTTTTGTCTATGGTTGCTTATGGCTTAATGTTGTACAGTCCTGCATCCCCCTGGGCATTCAAATAAAAAAAGAAAAATATAAAAACCCTAAATTCAAACTAACATGATTGTACATTGTCCTGATATATGTACTGTTGTGCCAAAGAAAGCAATTTCATTTGTTTTCAATTGCATTTTAAAATGTGTATAAAAACGTTGACAGTAATATATATGTGTTCCAAAGCTTGAAATATCAACCAAATATATATCTCAGTATTTAAATCCTATAAAAAGCATGCAAATAATCTGGTCTCTTTTTTATCATGGTTTACAGTTATCTTTTAATATTTGTAATTTTTTGACTTTTTAATAAAAAGGATTTTATTGCTGCTTGCCATCAAAGTAGCTGAGATTTTTCTAAGCTTTCCTTCTCAGAATCATACAAGTTATGTAACCAATAAAGTACATTTATCTATGCTGAGAATACCAGACTAAACCTTTTCACATTTTATAAGGGATTGAAATTTTACAATACAAGCTACTTGCCAAATTTTTTTTTCAGAATGCAAGTAGTTCTAATATTTATTTTTCAAATCATGCAGTTTTCTAAGCAGTTTTGTTCTTCTCTAATTGCTAAGTCAAAAATCTGTGTTGTTTGTTAGCCTAGTACAACATCTGCACAGTTATTCAGAAGTCAGAAAGACACAGGCTTCCCAAAAATCCTTTTATGACATAAAATAGTACTGAAAATATTTCACATAGCCTACCAAACAATGCAACTTACTTTTATAAAGTGTCCTTCATGGGAAAATCCTAAGCACAATACAAATAAAACCAAATTAAATCAATATTTAAAAGGATAAATAAAACACAGCATTAAATCTGCCTTACAACTGGATAGTGATTTTCATAGAATCAAAAACTATAGAATCATAGAATCATAGAATGGCTTGGGGTGTGAGGAGCCCTAAAGATCTCTAGTTAAAACCTCCCTGCCAGGGGCAGGAACAGCTTTCACTAGATCACTCAATCTGGCCTCCAGGCATTGGAAAGCCACAGCTTTTGTGGGCAACCTGTTGCAGTGCTTCACCACCCTTACAGTAAAGAATTTCTTCCTAATGCCTAATCTAATCTGTCCTTTTTCCAATCTGAAGCCTTTCCCCATCGTCTTTTCACTACATGCTGTTGTATGTAATCTCTCCCCATCTTTCTCATAGGCTCCTGTCAGGTACTGGAAGGCCACAATTAGATTGCCCTGAAACCTTCTCTTTTCCAGGTTGAACGATCCCAGTTGTCTCAGCCTTTTCTCACAGGACAACTGTTCCATCCCTCTGATCATCTTGGTGTCCATCATTTGGACTCCCTCCAAGAGGTTCATGCCCTTCCTGTTCTTAGGGTCTGAAAGCTGGATGCAGCGTACCAGGTGGGTGTCACCAGAGGGGAGCAGAGGGGCAGAATACCCTCCCTCACCCTCCTGGCCACGCTGGTTTTGCTCCAGGACACGTTTGGTTTCTGGGTTGGGAGTGCACAAGGCTGAGTCACGTCCAGCCCCTCATACTCTAACACCCCCAAGTCCTTCCCTGCAGGGCTGCTCTCCATCTGTTCATCCCCCAGCCCTTATTGCCACCCAACCCAGGTGCAGCACCTCGCATTTGGTCTTGTCACACTTAATGAAATTTCCATGCACTCACTTCTTGAGCTTCTCCAGGTCCCTCTGGATGGCATTCTGTCCTTCAGGTATGCCAACAGCACTATTCCTCCTCGTGTCAACCATAAATTTGCTGTGTGCACTCAGTCTCTTTATCTATGTCATTAATGAGGATGTTAAATAACACCGGCCCCAGCATAGAACCCTGAGGTACACCAGTCACAGATATCTGCTGGGACTCTAAGCCATTGACCCTCTGGGTGAGACTAGATGAGATACATCCCAGAGTCCTGAGGAAACTGGTTACCAAGTCACTCCCCAGGATGTTTGAAAAGTCATGGCAGACAAGAGATGTTCCTGTTGACTTATAAAAGGAAAACATTGCACCAACTTTAAAAGAGTTAGAAATGAGGACCCCAGGAACCATCAACGTGTCAGCTTCACCTCTGTGCCTGGGCAGATCATGGGACAGATCCTCCTAGAGTCTTTACTAAGGTACGTGGAGGAGAAGGAAGTGGTTCAAGACAGCCAACAGAGCTTCACCAAGGGCAAGTCCTGCCTGACCAATCCAGTGACCTTCTACAATGGTGTGACTGTCTCAGTGGACAAGAGAAGAGCTACAATTGCCATTTATCTGGTCTTCTGTAAAGTCTTTGACAGGATCCCTCATAATATCTGTCTCTCTACGCTGAGTGGGTGGACTGTTAGACAGGTGTGCTCAACATAACATTCATATCAAACAGGAAAGGAACATGGAAGCAATTTATCAGATTATAATTTAAAATTACTAATTTCTTGCTTCAGACCTGATCTGAAAAAAAAACTAGCCTTAATTTAATCCTGTTTTTTTTAACAGCTGGGACAGTAAAAACATGCTTAAAATTGTACAATCAAGACTTCTAATAGAAGTTCAATATTACTAAGGTCATAGTCATTATCTGAGAAAGTTAAAAGAACTGCCACTTGCTGATATGAACGTGGATTATACCTGAGATAGCTGTGTTGAGGAACCAATAAATAGCAACTCAGTTTTCTCTCTTTCTTAAGTTCAAGAAATTTTCTTGACATGCATGCTTGAATAGCACAAAAAATTAAACAAGTCATCAAGCAGCCTCCCAGCACTGCAAAGACTGGAACAAATGTTCCAGTGAGCTATCAGCACACATATGACACACCAGGCCATGACAACGAATGGAAGAAGAACAAGCCAATATAAAGCAAAAGAGAATCCTGAGGAGATGGGGGGAAGAACAGGAAATCCACAATTAAAATAATTAGTAGACATTAGTTGAAAGAGTAATTCTTCAAAGCGACAAACTGTCTTTTCCAGAAGGAAAATCTAAACCAGGCCAAGATAAAAAAATAAAATTGAAATAATGTGGTCCTTAGTATAATAAACAAAAAGAGTTTTTTTGTAAAAAAAATCTCACCTCAAAAGGAAATATGCACTTCATTGTCAATTCAGAAAAACACCAGGTTGATAAAGGTATTGAATATTATAACAAAAGGTTAAATAATTAAAATACAGATATTCTGCACATATCTTGTTCTATGTTGTAATGATCTTTGTTCATTTCAAGAGAACATTCTTTCATTGAAGAATGAGGAAACCAACTTCTCTGGATTTATGACAAAAATTTTAATGGTGAAATTCTATGGCTTTCACTATGGAGGTGATGCTAGTCAGTAATGGTTTCCCACTGTTAGCTTTGAACTTGATGAAATAAAACTAAGATAGATGCTCTAGGTAAAAACAAAAATACAATCACCTCATAAACAATAAAGCTTTTTGCTTTACAAGAATTTTCTAACTACTGTAGCATGTAGGTTTGTAAGCTTCTGGCTTCCAGAATATCAAATTTTACAGTCCAGTCTTAGAACCAATAAGAAGGGTTGTTATGAAATGCTAACAAGATTTAGAATTTGTTCAGACCTCTCAAGCAGGGAGGATCAAGTCTGGACTTCCTAAAAATCATTTCCTTTCATAAACGAGAGTAGCAGCAGTTAGAAGCTTCTCAGGACTGGTGCTTGTAGAACTTACATGTGAGGTTGCTGTGAGCATAGCTCAGCTGTGTGATACCTTGCTTTATCCCAAGTACCAGGTGTGATGCTGACTGTGTCACCTTGTTTAGGACTGCCTATAGACATTGCCTCACCTTAAATGCTTTACATAATAAACTTCTTAGAACAATATAAACCTTACACGGCATTTTCTGGTGATATTAGACTTTTTTCTTGCAGTGGTACCCTACACGGAAACCATGGAATCCCAGAAGAGAAATAGTGAAAAGTTTTGGCTGCATCCAAAGAAAAGCTATGAATCTAGTGAAGGATTTAGAGCACAGGTTTTATGAGGAATGGCTGACAGACCTGAGATTGTTTAGCTTGGAGAAAATGAGGCTGAGGGGAGACCTCATTGCTCTCTACAACTACCTAAAAGGAGGACACATGTGGTCCCTTCTCTGAAGCAACAAGTGATAGGACAAAAAGAAATGCCCTCAAGATGTGCCAAGGTAGTATTGAGATATGAGAAAAAAATTTCTTCCCTGAAAGAGATATCCCCAAATGGATCATTATTCGAACACACTGCTCAGGGAAGAGATTGAGTAAGGAGCTAATGTACAGGTTGTGCAGCACTATCCTAAGGCACATACACACACAAAGGTATTTAATGTTCTGAGAGTTATAATTAAAATATCAACATATTAAAGCAGAGTGAATATTAGTTTCCTGAGTACTGTCTCTAAAATAGGACAGAATTTTACATGATTGATGCAGCAATATCAAAGCTGAATAATTCTTAGATAGTGCTGACAGTCAAATATTAAAAAATAAAATTTTGTAAGAGGATGGTTATCTTCTACTATTTGCATTCTGATTAGAAATCTAATATCTTCATTAGTCACAGATATCTCCAATATTAGGAAATTTCAACATTAAAAATACATATTTTGGAGTCAATCCCGAAGTTTAATACAACAATAGCAGTGAAAAAATGTATCCTCTATGCACTACTGCTGGAACGCAGTTGTTTTTTTGTTTGGATTTTTTTAGAAACAAATGCTACAGAAACAGGCAAAAGAAGTGCCATAACCCTGAATTTTTTTTTACTTTTTCCACTGATTTCAGTCAGATATTTATGTGTATATGCTCTAAAGAATTTAACACAATTCACCTCAATTAGATTTTTTTTTATCCTGCTATTTGATGATTCCCAAATTAAAAATTTAAACAAGCAAACATAGAAAATCCTTTCATGGTAAACAAGCATCATTGCTGCTGGCAAGCTGAGGCGCTTGAAGCATCCCCCTTGAAGCTGTGTATGCCTTGAAGGTGTCCATCTGGTTGCTCGATCTCTTCTTAAGGAAAGAATTCATGTCTTCTCCCTAGGGGAGCTCTGTTTGGTTGTTAACAGCTTTAGAATAACTTCCTCATTAAGTCAGAGGGTAACCTGGTCAGGATCCCTTGCAGGCAATAATTGTTCAGTAAAAATTAAGGGAGATGTTTAGTTAATATCTTGGTAAATTGGTTGTATATCTGAGGTGTTTGGGAACAGGAAACTGAATATTTCATTGCAAGGCCAGAAAATTCAAGATGGTTTCAATAAAAGACTCATTAGCCTTTAGTAAGCTGTCAGTGACATTGCTACATAATATTTTCAGTGTCCAAATTTCAACATGATGCAGAACAGAGCAGTTACCAGTTCAGAAATTTGTCATATGATAGATTTAAGTAATCATCACACCACACTACTAAGAATAAGATACCAAGTAGATGTCAAATGTAAATGAGATAGCAGAACATTTCTTTAAAAATAAAGAAAAAAAGAAAGAGAAAAAAATTAATTCCAGGAAGAATAGATGGGGAACTATTAGAATTACTTTCTAGTTGTAGTTCTCAGACCAGTCCCAGCAGGACTGACATTCCCTGAACAAGCTAATTTCTTGTCATTTTGGCACATTTACCACAAAACCAAGGATGGAAGGAGCATGAATACAGAACTATCACCTTGCTAAAATATCTCTTTGTACCAGCAGGTAGGAAAGGGTATGTGAAGGAAAGTTGTTGGCTATTACTCATTCTCTACCTGTGCTACTTCTATAATTTAAAAAGTGAGCTCCCATCTGCAGAGCTGTCCATCTGGTGCAGCATGGAAGCATTGAATTCAAAATGAAACATTAAAACACAAGAGGAAGGCAGGCACTGAACCCCAAGGCAAAACAGTTCTTATGGACATGTTGGATACAATACTTGCTTGCCCTCAAAATGAGCCAGAGCAAACCTTTATTCGAAAGGCTAATGCATGACTTGTGGGAGAAGAGAGACAAGACATGGAAAAACCTCTAGCTACCATTAAACACAGGCGCTGAACTCTCTGCATTTCTGTTTCAGAGGGATTGAATTCAGAAGTAAAAAACGGATGTCCTTAAGATCTCTTTTTAACTTTTCTTCTCTGGCTAAAATCTGAAATAGTACTTATCTTTTTTACAGGTGTGGAAAAATAGGATGACAGTTAATTTCTGCAGCATTCTAGCTCAATGCACACACAATGTTTTACTAATTTATATTTAAACAATAAAACAATTTTTGAAAAAGTATAAATAACTGTTCATAAGCATAGTAAGATTTATTACTGTACCTGCAGTTACCAACATAAAGTAGAAGTCATCTGTCCAAGTCCCTAATCTGACATTTTGGAGCTCACTGCACTCTGATGTTTCTCTTCATAACACATTTACTGCTTATTTGTGTTACCTTTTAAAATACTTAACAGGATCTTATAGTAAAAAATACAAGAACAAGCAAACAAACAAAAATCCCTTGCTAAAATCTGAGATGAAAAAGAACCAAAGAACCTACTCAAAATGTCTTCTTTCTCAATTATTGTTGCCTGTGTATTATGTAGTTGAATGCAGACAACAGTTATTTTGAAAGGCAAAAAATATATGATATGACAGTAATTTGAAATAAACAAATAACAACTAAATTTGATACAATGAGACGTAATGCTTTTGGGAATAATCATACAGATATTTTATAAAGAAAGAAAATTTAATACAGATGGCACTTTGAAAGCACTGAAATTCTTTGGGAGATTATTTATTCCCGAAACCTTGATAATCATATCAAGGTCATATTTAAATTTTATTTATTTCTACAAAGAGAAAGCCAAGTAAGAGAAGCATGGTTGGTTTTAAGTAGAAAATATAAAGTGCTGTAAATGCACCATCCCACCCAACTCCTTATAGATGACCTCCTGAAGCAAATAGACTTGTATGCAGTGAAGACTCTTTCAGACCCCAAAGTTAGTACTGATCTCACTTCCCTGAAGGGAACTGTTTGGAGTCAGTGTCTGAACTACTAGCCCAAATCGGACTTTAACTCAATTGAAAATAAAAAGCAATGAAAAATTAATAAAATATAAAGAATAAGAAGAAAGGATTCTGTAAGTACATTGATCAGTAAAGAAAGACCAAGGAGTGTTCACCCCAATAAACAAGAAGGGAAAACGGGTGACAAGGGATGTGTAGAAGGCTGAGGTACCAAACAAGTACTTCATCTCAGTGGTCATTGGCAGTCAGACTTCCCACATCTCTCAAGTCCCCAGTTGAGGAGCACAGCCCTCCCCTGTAAGTGAAGAGCTGGTCAAGACTACCTCATGAAACTGAACTGGCACAGATCTATAGGGCCTGATGAGATGCATCCCTGGTCCTGAGGGAACAATTGGCTGACATTGTTACCAAGCTACTCTCTGTCAGATTTGAAAAGTCATGATGTTCAGGCAAAACCACCATTATCTGGAAATATCTTTCTTATTTTTAAGAAGAGAGGAGTTACAGACCAATAAGCTTTGCCTATGTGCTTCATTGGGAAGATCATAGAGCAGATCCTTGCAAAAGCATTGCTGCAGAATATACAAGTCAAGGAAGGGACCCACAACCATCAGCATGGCTTCATCAAGGACATATCGTGCCTGACCAACCTGGGGCTTCTACGGTGGAGTGATTGCGATTGCTGACAATGGAAGGCTGAATGTTCTCATCTACATAGACTTCTGTAGTACCATTGACATAACGCCACATGACAAAACATCCTTATCTCTAAATTGGAAAGACATGGACTTGATGGGTGGGCTGTTTGGTGGATAAGAAGTTGGCTGGGTGGACACAGAGAGAGAGAGTGAGTTTTGGTCAATGCCTTTATGTCCAGGTGGAGGTTGGCCACAAGCTGTGTCCCTCAGAGCAGTCTTGGGATAGGTGCTCTTTAATATCTTAATCAATCACAGAGACATTGGGATTGAGTGAACGCTCAAGCGGTTTGCAGATGATGTAAAGCAGAGCAGTGGCAGAAGAGAAGGAAAGAATGACATCCAGTGGGATCTGGACAAGCTTAAGAAATTGGCCCACAGGACCCTCATAAAGTTTAATAAGTCTGAGTGCAAAGTCCTGCACCTGAGTCAGGGCATATGTATGGGAGAAAGAATTCACTGAGACCAGTTCTGCAGGGAAAGACTTGGAGGATATGGAGGATGAAAAGCTGGACATAAGCCAGTATGCATTCACAGCCCAGAAGGCTGGCCTTTTCAGCCATCATCTGGGCTACATTAAAGGACCATGGCCGGCAGGTTAGGAGGAGAGGTTCTGTCCTCATTACACCCTACCTGGAGTGTATCCAGCTCTGGAGCCTCAGCACAAGAAAGCCAAGGACCTGTTGGTTTGGGTCCAGAGGAGGGCCACAAAGACGATGAGACAGCTGGAGCATATCTCCTATGAAGTCAGGCCGAGATTGCTGTGGTTGTTCAGTCTAAAGAAGAGAAAGCTTTGGGGAGACCTCATTACAACCTTTCAGCAGTTAAAGGGAGCTTATAAAAATGATGAAGAGTAGGAAGATAGTGATAGTACAAAGGTAATAGTTTCAAACTAAAAGACGAAAAATTTATATTAAATGGTAGGGAGAAATTAATTTACCGTGAATTGAGGTAGTGAGGTGCTAGAACAGGTAGCCCATAGAAACTGCAAAAGCCCCAAATGTGGGAGCATTGAACATTAGGTTGGATCAGCCCCTGGGTAACCTCATCTAATGAGTTACTTCCCTTCCCATGGCAGAAGGGTTGATATGACCTGATCTTTAAGGTGACTTTCAGCCCAAATTATTCTATGATTCTATGAAAAACATTGAAAGCAACCTTCAAAGTATTTGTGTTCTATTCTAAAAGTGCATTTTAAAAGAAGAAACCATTCTGCTTTCTATTAACCATGAGGAGCATGTAGGATTAATAAAAGTTCTAACTCATAAGTTTCTTCCTAAGTCTACCCTTCATGCTCCTATGTCAGCTTAATCCTTTCTGCAGTCCTTGTTCCTTTCCAGTCCTGTTAACTCACATTAATAAAGAGAAGTAAAAATGTCTAATATATTGAACCGTGATGAAGTGACAAATAGAGAACAGAATAAGCTAGATTCTTTTTTACCACATGTCATAAATAATTATTGAAGCAGAATAGAGACTATAATGTCTGTTTCTCTGCATTTTGGATTATAAAGCATGTTGGATGTATCTAACAATCTACAGCACCTTAGGACACATACATCTTGCTAGCACTAGACAGAAGATAAATTCGGACATTTATGTGGGCTATTTTTATGTCTATATGTCCTGATGGATCTAAGCAATATGAGGACTTCTACAGCACACTAGGAACCTAATTATAATGGGTTTTTAAATCCAGTCTATGTGACTTTTCAACATCTAAACCCAATCTGAGGCTAAATAGGGAAAAAATTTCTTCCCCTCAAAGTTCTGGGTAAGCAACCAAGTCATCAAACCCTCTTCCAAGCTCCAAATACTTGTGGAACTCTTTCTTTAATGAACTGCTGTTTTGCAACATGATTTTTTGTAAAAGAGTAACCAACATTGTTCTTTGATCAACAGATACATTGCAAACCCATTCTACTTGCTCTAGGCTTTAGGAAATCAACTTTTTCACCTCTGAGTAGTTCTCTTTCATATCTTTCCTTAGGTGGTTTTAATTTGTCCAAATTTTTTAGTGTAGCAAAAGTACAAATAGAAAAACAATTTATGAGTGGCAGTTACTTAGATAGGAACAGCTACATTTTCTATTACCCTCTGGATTCTCTTATTAGTTATATAGCATATAGATAAGCAATAGAATTTAAATTAATAAATCTTTTGTTGATCTTCAGAAAGAATATAATGATTGTATCATTATGAAAATGGTGTTTCCTTTCAAAATGTCACACATAATTGTGCATAGCCAGACTCAAATGAACCAGTAAATGGATTGGCGTTAATAATTGCATTGGATATGCATGCAGTTTCCAGTATAAACTAATAAAAATGATTGATAGTTTTTAGATAATTGCATTTAAGAATATGAAAGAACTTTTAACAAAATATGACTTGTAGCTTTTTAGAGAAGTTAATTAAATACTTGTTAAACATAATAATTTATTATATCATTGTTGTTTTATGAATAAAATAAAAAAGATAATCTGCATTTTTTATAGTGATGGAGTGTCAGGCCTGTAAACATAAATCTCAAGTTCTTATGATTGTTCTGGTCTTCTGTCCATACTATCAAACTGATTTCTAATGTTCTTTTTGGATTCATACTCATTAAGCTATGGTGGCAGTTCTGCCTTTTCTTCTTATAAAAGTTTTGTCAATTAAAATCTAAAATAAAATGAAGTAAGGATAAAGTAATAATAAAATAAAAACCACTACAAATAGAAAGTGTTTTCAAGACTCCTGATCCTGAAGATTTACCTGAGATTTTCAAAAGCCTTTACTTCTTGCAACAAACAAAATCATTAGTTTTAACTTGATTTGTTATGAGCTATTAAGTGTTCATCTTAGCAATGTTAGTTACTGAGACAATTATTACATTAAGTTATGTTTGATTTTTCAGAGGCTATGGCATATTCCTAATAACACTGCCTAAGTAAAGGCAGGGAGGAAATTGTCCTTATGGTTAATAATACACCGATCAGCTGAATATACAAAGATATACCCCCAGAATCTTTTGGAAACCATATTGCCCTACTGATATATACCTATAAAAAGATGCAGCAAGAGAGTCTTTTCCACTAGAAAAAGAAACTAGAAAAATAAGTGTTCCCCATTAGCTTTGGTTTGTTAGGGATTTAAAATACCACAACAGTGATCAATAGGAGGTAATGCTTGGGAATTTTCCCCATCAGAGTCTGATATTGGTTATCACAAATGAAAACTCTCTGGATTTCAGTTCAGTGATATGTTTTACCTAAAACATGGGGAAATCTTAATGTGCTGTAACTCCCTAACATGCAGTGTATCTAATACTGTACCTGAAGAAGCAGGATGTGGTCCAGCAATCAATTATCCTCACCTATCCTTGTATTTGCAATGTTGCAAACATAAAAACTAGTGAAAAAGTACACTGATCAAGCAGCAGAATGAGGCATTCAGAAGTTATGAAGTGCTGGAAACTTCATTCATCTATCTGCACACTGTACTTTATGGTGCAGTTCATAATTATGTGATGAGATAATATTTTTACACAAGTTCATTCATCATTTCAAATAGAGAATGGAGTATGTTCTGTAAATGAGAAATTGAGTAGAAAACTTTCACTGAGCTGTCTTTGGTTCCTTATCTTCAGTGCTAAAGACAGATACAAGTGATGGGAGACCAAGACTCAGTTTCCACTTTTCTTAAAGAAGTATTTGAAGATCTGAAGTCACCTCTAAGATCAGAGTCAAAACCAGCAAGCTGCAGAATATTTGGAAAGGTTGAAACAAGCTTGACACGGTTCAATTCTGATAAGCAAAGTCAAGAGAGAAGGGGCAAGAATTTATGTGAACATCTTTGCTACTTGCATAAAGACTGGTTCTCTCACTTCATATTTCAAAAAGCACGGAGTGATTTTAAGTAAGGAACAAGAACCCCAAGCAGTGAGCTGAAAATAACCTTGCTTTAAATATCCTAGAGGTCAAAATGTAAGGCATTTAACACAGAATATTTAAATACTTTAAGGTGTATTTTTAATATTTTATTGCTCACATGCTTTAAATATTTTCTAATTAAAGAATAAGAGGAAAACATAAATATTTTCAGTTCTCAAGGATGATATAGGTGGTCCTTGCAACCCACTTACTAATATAGTTGGTAGATATTAGGTAATGAGGCACTTAGGTTTCAGTATCTGCTTCCATGAAGATTTAGATATTTTTATAGGAAAAAATAAACAATCAAGCAACCAAATCTCCAGAAAAATATCAATTACAGTATTTAGGCAAGAAAGAAGTCTCTACCAAAGATATTTGGCAGTGGAGCCAACTTCCAGAGGCAGCAAAGGAGTCTGTATATTTGACTATCTTCAGGAAATTATTTTCTTTTTGCCTTTTTTAGGCATAGTGGGACACAGGGGGAATAATGGAACAGAACAGGGAAGATACTGTCTATAATTTTTTGCCTACATGCTCTTCTAATGGAAAAAAAAAATCTCTTCTCCTGAGCAAAATTCTCATCCTCTAAATTAATAAACCCTGTATCTCCAATAAATCTCTGACTTATAGATCACATATACATCAGCACCATATTTATTCTGTTTTGGAAATAGGTATCATGTAATCACATTAAATACAACCAAAACAAAAACAAACAAGCAAAAGAGCAAGAGCCATATGTACATATATATTTATAAAGTTTAAATATTTTATTTATACTTTTCTTCAGAGTTAGCACTAAAGAGCACCCATACACACTTTTTAGTGTTTGACAATATTCTCTGCTTAACAACACTACACACATATTACTATTCAGAATGTTGACCAATAACAATGCTCAAATGCACACAACAGTTTACATCATCCTACCAAATGGAAAAAAAAAGAATTATTCAAAGAAGGTTTCCACTTATTACCCATCTCACCAATGGACAAAATTTCATCCTTTTCTCAGCAAAAAAATAAAGAAATAGATCTTGCATTATTTTTGGATGAGATCAAATTTAGATTATTCTGGAAGGGAAATGTAAAGAAGAAATTTCAGATTCTTAGGAGATACAGACATGTCTTCTTCAGTATTCTGTCTGTTCTATACTGTATGTGACCTAGGTTATATACCTAAAATGGCTTAGAAACTTTTCAAAAGCCCCATTGTCAGCTAATGGCTTTTCCTTTCTTAGGGAAAGACTTAGCTCTTCAGTTTAATTAATGCTGTAATTTACACTTTGTCAACCACATGACTAATATTTCTGCTTTTATTATCAGATATATCCTCAATTTATAATAACTGATTACAGGAATATATTGAACAAGCTACGGATATTTTAAGAGAGCATTTATATTTCATCAGCCAAGAACAAACACATGCCATTGAAGTTAGGGTGAGTATTTCAAATGTGCAAACTCAGAAGACTCAAAGCACTTCAAGAAGTTAAAGCATTAGACCTATTGTCTCTTTTTTAATTGTATGAATTGTGAACTCATGAGAGAGGGAAATATTTATACAGCACTTAAAATAGTCAGACTTTTAATTTTTTTGCATATACATAATCTAAGTTGATCTGATCAGCTACTTTTGTATAAATTTTCAAAGGTCAGTGAGAATTGCACCTGTTTGATAATATTACTTCTGTACAGACAATTTATCTACACAATTTACATTGTTGATTTTTGCTATTTACAGACCACAACCATTGTACTTTTTTTATCATGTACTGGACAGAACATAAACAAAAAGAGTCAAATCTTTGTTTTATGATAGCTCATATCTCAAGCAAGAACAATAGTCTTTAGCAGAAATAGCTGTAGAGATTCTGTGAAGAGGTTATACCATATGGACTGAATAGAAATTTGTTACTCTTGCAACAAAGAACAATGACAAGAAAACAGATTTATCATCTTGAAGTAAGATCAAGGACAGCCCCGTGGAGAATTTTTTCAGTAAGCAGTGCATAATGAAAAGGATTTGCATTGTGCAAGAGCATAAAATATCTCTACAAATGTAAAGTGCAGATCCCTATAAAAGTTAACAAAAAATAGAGGTTAAAATATACTTTAAAACTTTTGAGGTTTGAAACCGTGAAAGGCATCTCACATTAGTATTTACCAACCTTTAAAATGAGTCATTATGTAGTCCTGCAATCACTTTACCTGAAGATGTCATTCATCAGTGTTGACATGACCATATTTAAAATACACTTACCAATTTAAAATAGACTTGCCAATATGCAGTTTTTGCTTTTTTTTCTTTTCTCACTTACCTTGATAAAGCATAGGAGTAAAATGTTAGCATGACTCTTGAAAGTTCAATTTCCACCTTGTATAATGTATTTGGCTCAGAAATGACATATACTTGGCACTATTCTGCTTCATCAGTGTTAATCATATTTTCTTTCAGCTTATCTTCAAAGATTTCATCTGTCTTATATATTCAGTACTTCTAGTTTCAAAGTCATTTTTTATTTCCTTATCTATTTTTAAGTTCTTCATTGTTGATTATTTAATTTTTTTAATATTGTTAAACAGGATTTTAGAAGGTATCTCCCAAAAGATATCTAATCTATAGAATATAGAGTTCACCTTCAAAGCACATTAGATCATCCTGGACTTTTAGTTACAGAATATAAAAATGTAAAAGTAAAATGGCTAAATTATATCTTAATCGAGATTCCTGCTCCGAAGTCAAGAAAGTCCATCGTTATTACTAGAAGTACAGGTAGCAAAGCAGTGAGGGAATCAGAAAGGTAGAGGATGCATATTTTGAAGTACTGTGCAACATCCAGTAGAGTTCACAACAATTTAAATCTAGTCCAGGATTCTGTGGAACATATATGCCTTTAATTTTATGATGTGATGTACAGTCATAAAGCACACAGAAATTCTGAAATGTCAATGTATACAGCACTTTGTAAACAAGAAACACAGCCGGGAAGTCTGATTTGTTTCTGGAAAAAATGCCTAGGCTTAAAAGACTGAAAAGGGAGAGCTGCCATCTTCTGTCTGAATTGGAACCCTGTGAAGAAGGAATGTTTGTTTGTAAGTACTACTCCATCAAATGCCAAATTTTAAGATGACTAGTCCTTATGAAATCTGAGAAAATTAGGTATAGAAACAGAGGGATATTTTCTTCGCATTAAAGAAATAACAAGTGTAACCAGAAGATACATATAATCAAAGCTATATTTCAACAAGATATTCTGAACAATGATTTGGCATGTAGTTTTTGTATCAGAAATAAATGTTTCTCTTTTTTTTCCTGTTTCAAATACTCTTTTAACCTTGCCACAGTTACCCCAGGATATCCTACTTTTCAGGAAAATATAGCTGATTTAGGAGTAATGTACATATTTTGTATTGATTATAGGGTTCAAATAAAATAGATTTAAATGAAGATTTCAACAGAAATCAAGTTCACCCAGACAAGGAGAAATCTATGCTTGTACAAGTGTTTTGAATTGAATCAAAGAAGGATCATTATTTCTGTCATAGAATCATAGAATGATTTTAGATAGGAGGAATCTTAAAGATTACCTAGTTCCAAGTCCCCTGACATGACCAGGGGCACCTTCCACTAGACCAGGTTGTTCAGAGCCCCATCCAACCTGATCTTGACCAATATTGTGGAAGTCTTTTAATGTATCTTCATTAGCAAGTTATTACATAGGAATAACCAATTAACTAGAATGCAGTAAGTGTTTCCTCTTGATTTGAGGTACAAACACCTTGCTAATTTCCTGCTAGAAAACCACAATTTTTGTGCCCAGTAGGTACAGGGTGTACTTACTCTGCCCTCTCCTCAGTCAGTGGAGAGTGACACCTCCAGGATACAATTCAGACCATTTAAGATATGAATCTGTCGTGCTGGATCACACACCACCGCAGAATCCACCAGAATATTTCAAAGACTTCACAAATCTCAAATAATTACAGAGATCACAAAAAATAATGACCAGTCATTATTCTAACTAGACCTAACACAGAAGGGACAATTTCAGCTGTGAGGCTTTCATTTCCCAAGAACTATTTCAAACCGGGTATTCTTCTTCCAAAGTAACGTCAGAATGTGATATGAACACTGCAGCAAACATTACAGACTGTAAATGACATTAAGACATGCAATAGGTAGTTTATGAAGCATAAGTGAAGCTCTTTCTTGATTATTCTGGAGGAAAAAAAAATCAAAAATTTGTTCTTGCCTTAGGAAGGAGGGAGAGGTTGTGTTCATCCATTCATTTGTGTAACACAGCACACTGGCCTTCCAAGACAATAGAAGTACTTCAATACTGCTGACACACTGATAGATCTTGTCAGCAGAAGGCACAAGTCACTTGGCAAACTTCAGTGGTAAGATTCCTAGAAGAGTTGAAAAACTTCTTAAAAAAAATAATATATATATATAATCTTGTATAAAAGTTTAAAGAGTTCATTTCACAATTGAAGAAGCTACTCCATGGCACTTCACCCACACACTATACTTCCATACTGGAAAGGAGGTAGTGCCCTGGTCAGGTAGCCACCATTTTGCTGTGTTGTATTACAATCTACCACTTTGTCAACCCAGCCATTAAAAAAAAAGTCAAATTGATATAGTGGCCACAATATTGTTATAGTGGTCATATTCAAAATTTACGATATTCCAAAATGTAAGGAAAAAAGAAGTAATCAGGTTAAGTCAGACCAAATATTCATCTTGCCCAGTATCTTGCCGCTGAAATAGGTCTGTTGCTTGTTGAATGCCTGTTTAGAGCCTAGGGAAGAATGTAAGAAAGGGGAAGATTGACAAGATCCTAGAACATATACTTACCATTTTCCCAGTGAACTTATTTCCTCATGGAAAAGACCTGCTTTGTCTTATGTTTACTCTTGAGATTTTCGTACAAAATTCCTGAGGAAAATCATAGAAAGGGCAAACGTGATATATTTCAGTTCATTAACAAAGATATGTGAATTGAAATCTGAATTCAGGACTACAATTTTCTTCTTTTAAAAGAAAATGCAACCAACCAACCAAACAAACAAATAACAAAACAAAAAAATAAAACCAAAAAAACCACAAGAAACCATATACCATGAACTCATAACTATCTGCTTCACATTATTATTTCTGAAAAACAGATTACACAGTCCATTTTGCATTGCCTGCATCTACCACTGAAAGAAATAGAATAGGTAAATCAAGGACAATAATTACAGAACATAATTTAAAGAAGTACTGTGCTTGGTTCACTATGATTTGTAAGAACTTAGTAATTACTCAGACAAGTGGTAGGTACCTACAAAAATATCTGCAAATCCCCAAGGTTTCATCTATTTCACAAAGAAATGGTGTGTAGCCAATAGTTCCAATTGTTCCAATTGTAAATCTTTGGTTAAAACTTGTTAGACAGAAATCTGACAGAGCAAGCAATATTGTTTGACTTGTGTTGATGTTCTCACCTATTTCTATTTTTCATTCTTTTAATTAAAAAAATTATCAAGGGTTTAATCATATCTCACAGCCTTGGCACATAAAGGGTGATGAAATTATGGTTACAGATGCTAATTTTGTGTGAGTTTGGAGGCATAGGAACAAAGTATGAATTATCAGGTCATCAGGATTTAAGACTAAATTTGAAGGAAGGAAATAGTCTAAAAAAGCTTTCAACCTCAGAGCATACAAAGGGGAATATTTTCCTACTAAAAGGCATTCTCACTATTCTACAATGCTGGTTGCCTTGGATAAAGGTACATACCCCTAAATGGATAGCTTCACTTACTGATGCTGTATGAAATATTGTAACAATACCCAGAACATTGTTTTCATAATCCAATTTAGAAGAAATAACTCTCTTCAGGGGGGTGATGTTTTAAGTGGAAAAAAAATATTCTTTCTGATGATCTTACTTGTGAGAAGTGCTCAGGTTTGCTCAATGCTGTTACTAAAATTCTTACAGGTGAGATTTCCTAGAATGTTCTAAAATAGTAATAATCGTTGGAAGGCTGAAGAAAAGAAGACATCCACTACACTTTTGTCATAATCATAGTGCTGATGTCTACTTTCTGATGGACAAAGGATTATGATTTTATTAACAACACTGGGCAAAAAAAAGCTAGTTTTCAAAATATATATTTTACTCTTACCACCTTTTCCTGTTATACAATCTGAGGGATCAGAATTGTAGGGCAATCCACCCAACTGTGAACCATTTGTACAGTAATCATATTTCTGCTTTCTATTACATATGGCTGAGTTAAGCTTCTTTACCGACAGGTCTGCAGGTCTATTCAGGATTTGGTAATTGACACTGGTCTTAGATGGATAACCTAGAATTTAAAAGACAATCTAATTTATATTCTGCTATGTTCTATTCAGACAAGTCATTATACCAGGTGAAGTCTACTGACTATCACGAAAAATCCAGCCTCACACTGCCCAGACAAATAGAGATGTCATGATGAAAATGGAGTAATTAATGAAGTACCATTTACATTAATAGCCCAATTTATATAACATACCAGGCTAAGTTTATCATGTTACTTCACTAATTCTCTACTCTGATCTCATTTGGCAAAGTCTTTTTTTTTTTTTAAATTTTGATAATTTTTTTCTGTCATCAACTCTGCGTGCAGCAAAAAGAAAAATGAGTAATACCTGAATGTAGATGATGGACCCAAAGAGATTTCCTTTAAAAAATATCTCTTTACAATTACATGTACTGTTGATGTTTTTTCTTCATGTTTTTATCCTTTATAATATATTTTAGATGACAATAATTTCAGGAGCAATTATGCTGCTTTCCATAGAGTTAAATCTGGAATTAATTTGGCCCTCTGTGTTTTCCTCAATACTCAATTGTCACTTTGACTCTGAGACACTTGTTGGATTAAAAGGGTCTTTTCTTGATCTCAAACCTCATCTAATCCTGTCTGTGTTCTTTTTCTTAGTTATGTGAAATGTAATCACATTCTATTGACTAATCATGTTCTCTGTGGTGTATACTCATTATGTAGTAAATCTATTAATCCTGTGGTAGTTTTACATGTTATTGTAATTCTCCTAACCACATAATGTGTCCTTACTTCCTTCTTTGTAACAAATAAAAAAAATTAAATGGTGTGTCTGTGGATAATATTAAAATAGCTCAGCTTTGTTCTTCTTTAATCCGTATTTGACCAAAAATATTATCTTGAACTTCTTTGAAAATAATCAAGGAATTATTTCCCCAAAAGCCTATTTTAAAGGGCTGCAATGACCAGGATTATAAAACAAGCTGTACTTTTGAACTAGAAATCAGAAACTTTTATCACATTATTTCCATTTCTGCTGAACATGAGCTGGTTTCATTACATTGTATCTTTTTTGACAAGTACTTTCAAATCCAACCATACAGGATGAGAATCTAGGTCTATGAACCCATGCTTCCTCAACCCTCTTTTTATTGTTTTATGTTGGCTTTGAGCCCTTGCCAGTCATGTCCTTCTTGCTCTATGAGCTCTTTTTTCCATCTATGTCTCATAAGTTTCCAAAAGAAAAAGAAGACAGCACTGCATCAAGGGGAACTGAGAAAAACATAACTAAGCAGGGGACACATACAAAAGATCACAGAGGAAGAGGCAGTGATCAGACAAATGGCCAGTAATAATCCTTCCTCTACCTGATCACTTGTATCATCAAGAGACATCTCAAGAAATCCTCCACAGTAAGGTGTTCTCACTGGATATTCTGGTCTTCATTGTATTCTTTCAAATGCTGTTTTGCAACACATAAGATTTCTCACTTTTGTATATATTTTTGTAAGAAATTGTGCCAGCCAAAAAAAAAAGAAGAGAAAGAAGGTCTAAAGTAATGTCTAATTGGTTATTTATAATGGTCTTAGACTCCATGTTTTTAGTATTTTTGCAAAGAATTATAGGATATTTATAACCTCTTTTGCTGGAAAGCATGAATCTTTCCTATATTCTACTTTTCTTTTGGGGCAAAGTCTACCATGTGGCTCTGTAATATTTTAGACCTTTGCAGGGAAAGGGAATTTTCTAGTTTGACATTTCCATGAATTCCTCAGGAAGTTATAATTATCAAGGAAACATTACAGTGAGAAATCAGGAACCTATTCTCTCTTGGAAGGCAAGGAAGAACAAAAGATTTGGTCTAGAGCAGCAAGAATGTCCTACTCTTCACCTCATTAAGAGGTGAATAATAATCAGAGTATACTATGATTTCTGAAACTTCAGGCTAAGGACTTTTGTTATACATATTCTTCCTTTTGTATTTTTCATTATCATGACTATTTATGCATAGTAATAATTTAAATAAATGAAGACTATTATTTAGCATTAAACAAGTGATGAAAAATATTTTTATAGTGATGAAATGTCACCTAATAGTGGGTTAAGTTGTCGGAAGGTCAAGGGAAATAATTATTGTTATCTATTTAGCACCTGTAGTCCACATCTGGCTTTATCTATTGTCGAGCCTGTTGATTTAAAAAAGGTATTGACCAAATGATTTAAAAAAGGTCTTGACTAAAGCAGCACTGGAATGTGTAGGGAGTTGGAGTGCATCAGCAAAAGTTGAGAAACCAGCATTTGTCTAGACCAAGAGAGAAAAAGTTTAGAGATCTAGTTGCTCTCCTTAACCGCATAATAGTGAGCTACAGGAGAGGTTGGGGCACACCCTTCACACAGAATGCTTGAAGAAAAAGAGACCATGATCTTAAGTTGAAGCAAAAGAGTTCTCACTAAATACAAGAAAAACAAATTTCATTTTAAGAATGCTTATCACAGGAATGAAACAAGTTGCTGTGAGATGCTTTTTAATGTCTATCTAGAATTCCAGGTCCTGAGCAACCTGATATAAGTACAAAACCAGCACTACTTTGAGGAGGAAGTTGGACTAGAGGATCTACAAAGGTCCCTTCCAACCTAAAATATTCTCTTCTTCCATAAAGTATGAGGATCAACATTCTGAATACTCCAAATGGCCATTTTGCTAGCATTGTCATCAAAATGTATTCTTCCTTCAGCTGTAGTACTTAAAAATTCAGTAATTTTTTTACAACGCACTTCAATACTGCAAAACTTCTCCAGATCTAGATAGAAGCTTCTGTCCAGCTTCATCAGTTAGTTTTGAAAACAGCTTGATGATCTACAAAACTCAACAGGAATAGTCTCTTATTATTTTCATTAATTAATTTCTCAGTTATGTAGTTTATACACAGTCCCACAGCTGAGCCTGTGCTTCCTTGATCTCCATGCTCACAAGAGGTATTTGTGTAACATTAGTTTTTAATTCACATTTGCATTACACCTGCAGCTTGAGGCTCTGTGGTGCAAGACTGTCTGAACACACACCCTTGGGATCACCTGTCCCATCCTTAACAAATTAATAGTCACAGGAGAGAAGACGGGCAAAACCTATGAAACGGAAAATAAAATTCTAGTAACAGGAAACTGTGTCTGAGAGTGTTGCTAAAAGACACAAGAATTTTATGCAAGTCACATTTTGGAGCCAGACAGATATTTATTGAGGAAGTTTTCAGTGATTTAATCACAGGACCACTTCTTCCTTTCTTCTGCCCTTCTTCATGGCATACCAACTGGCTTCTTTGATGAAAGAAGTCATAGCTCTGCCTATCCTGCATTGGCTTACAGTAATAGGGATGACTGCTCTCTTTGGTTATTTCTGATATAAATTCCAGCTACTGGAAAATGATGACAAATATCTTGTCTTTGTTTATTAATCACAAATGTGGCAGAATGGTTTCTCCCTGCACAAGACACTTACCTATTTACACTCCCACGGGATATTGTGTAAAATAATGTTTTTAGGAGGTAGTTCATCACAACTAATTTAAACCTCTATATTAGAATGAGATAAATAGGATCTTTCTTTACATACACTACAGAAACAGTCTAGCTAGGGTATCTAGCACAGAAATAGACTTTGCAGGTGGATCTCACATTCACAGTTAGTGGATTACAAAGTTAGTTACAGATCTACCAGCCTAATACTCATAGGAAGTGGCTGGCTATTTCAGACAAGGTTTGTCTATTGGTTCTTGCTTCTTGGACCTAAATTTTCTCTTTACTGTTTCAGGTAGACTGCTCAGCCATTATTTATCTTGACTGTTTTAAATACTGCCTCCTTTAAGATAAAATATCCCAACACACTCAAAAACTTTTAACCATAAACTTCATTTAATACTAGGTTTCATGGTATGATGCATCATATATATAACTCTTTTTGGTAGTGACAAGCCTCAGACAATACAGTAATTTCTGTGGTGGCTTAAATCAAAATAATGGTTTCCAATCACTTAACAATTCATTTTCATGTATCTATTATGCATTTTTACTTAGCTGATTACCTTATTTTTGTACTCAACATCATTTCAGTTACTATCACCATATGAATGACACATAGCTGCTCATGTCCCATGATATAAATGTTAGATGCAATTATTTCTATGTCATCCTCCTACAGTAACACAGGTTGTGTAGATTTCGTTAACCCCATGAACAGAAATCTTTCTTTGTCTATTGTTTATATTATTATCAAATAATCATCACTTCACTGACACAACCACACCAAGTAGGTTTTCTCAAGTTTAGAGCTACATGATATTTTTCAATCCAAAATAATATTAACAAGTTCATCATAACAGAAAATACCACACGAAGAAATGTATCAGAATTACCTAACGTTTGTAGGTGTTGCTGGAGATAAAAATTGGCTGGCAGTCTTTAAAAAACCTTTATGTTCTCCTCATTTATGATGTTGATAATAATGTTCAGAACAATTTTAGAATCTATGCCCAAAACCTTGATTCAAAACTTTCCACATTAAAGTGTGAGATTCAACAGTAATGTTCAGGCCTTGATCACTTTTAAGTCATCTAACAAAAATGGATTCCAGGGACATCAAAAATAGAAAGGAAGAAGTTTAATACTGTTCTAGATACAGCACTATGTGTGAAGAAGCAGTTAGTTCAGATAGCAATACTAGTACCCATTTTCCTACCTCTCTTATCCCCACAGCCCAATTCAGTAAGTATTCTTCAAGACTGGTTTATTCATAGGAATTCTTTCATAGCAACAATAATATTACAATGGGACAGTGACAAAAGATGCTTGCAAAATGTAGACAAAATATGTCCATTTTTCACTCTCTTTCCAGAAGAAAAAACAATTGAGATACTCAGGGGTTTTTTTTAGAGGTAATGGTTTTTTTTTACATTGGACACAAATTCTAAATGAAAATTAAATTCCGTTTTCAGTTTTCCTTTGTATGTCATTCCCAGTGAACAACATGGTTGCACTAGCAGAAGCTAGCATCTTATAGACGTTAGAACAGAGTCTGAGCAGGAAATTCATCAACTTTTACCCTATTCCCTAGCCTACATATTCCAACAGAATAGTTATAATCATTGCCACCTAAAAACCTATTACCTGAAACTTCTGAAAATTTTTAAATTCCAAAGTAATCGAGGAAGAAAATCTTTCCCATCGTCTAACCCTGGAACAGCAACGGCTACCTGACACTTAAAGCAGAATTTGACAAGTACATGCCATTACCATAACAACTCTTGAGACTGTTGAATGTTAGAGTAACAGATAAGTTTAATTACTTGGGTAACGTGAAATAGGGGGGAGAAAGAACTTCATTGTCTGGAAGAGAGCTTCATAACACACAGAATACAAAGGCAAGCTTGAAAGGATGACCTCTTCCATCTGCAGTTCACTGACAGCGTGGGATGGTTTGAGAATGGAGCAAAATAAAACTCGGGTCAAATAATATTTTGCTTCATACTAGGCAAGTCTCAGGTCCAGAGAAAGAAAAGAGTTATATAAAGCAGAATTATAAAATTAGCAGATGAAAGATACATGAATCTGTCATTATTCTAAGAAAGGAGGAACTCAAATGAAACAGGTATTTACCTCATGGGATAAAAAAGAACAAAGCAAATCACTGCCAACTGTTAAAAGGATTGCTGAAGGGTTGCTGCAGCATGACCCTGCCCAAATTAGTCAGTCATGAAAGCATCCCCAAAGAAAAAAAATCTTGTGAAAGGTAAATCTCATATGAAAAAGAGGAAACTATACATAATGCAGGGAGCTGAGTGTTGTAAAAGTTATAGCTTTGTCACAGATACAGTATAGTAAGAGAAGCATCATTCTTGCATTTTAATAGAATATTTCTGATTTTCAAAGTCATGACATAACCAGAACTACTAGAAAGTGCTGTTGTTATATTTCACAGAGGCTCACAGCAAGACCTTGGGTATCAGTAATGCCCAGGACTAAAGGTGTCATCCAACTCTGCCGAGAGTGCCTTCAGCTGGGAGCCATTGAAATATCCTAACATGCCCACCTCTCTCCCCATCCATTTTTCATGCAAAATAAATTTAGGTGTTCAGAAAAAAAGGAATTGTGTTTGTGAAACACTGCAATTGCACAAAGTTTCAGTTTTGGATTGTTCGGGGACCAGGACCCTGAAATGATAAGACTCTAGTGCTACAAAGATCAATTTACACGTGGCATAGAAACAGTAGATCTCTCTAAGATTGCTTGGGCTCTGATGGAATAGTTAAAAGCTGGATTAAAACTGACATTCCTGAAAAGGGAGACAAAAACATAAAGGTTTAAAAGGTAACGAATCATTTGGTTTCTGCAAGCCATGGTTACCCTAAGAAAAGAAGATAGAGGAAACTGATGATAACAGCTGGTCTTGGATCACTTAATGTTTGTAGTATTTTGCTGTTAATTCAGGTAGATGAGGCTCGGGCAAAAGACTAACTGCAGAGATTTAATATAGAGATTTGAGAAGGGCTGCTCATTACATAAAAATGAAATACATCAGCAATGCATTTCTAAGCAGAGAGCACAAAAAACCTGAAAACATAGAAGTGCTCATGTGTGAAGAGCTAATGTAGCAATCCAGGGATAAACTGAATCCTTGATAATATTAGATCATGATTGGGATCTGGAACAAAACAGACTAAACAGCCAAAAGGAGAAATTAATGTAAGACTCAGATTTAACTCTTGATCAGTCATCAGAATTTGTCTAGCAAAGAGAGCTTTAAAGACCAGACAAAGTCACGGTCTGCAGACAGTCCTCTGAGACTTGCAGACATGACAGAGAATCCAGAATACTGCAGGAAAGAGCACCTGAGGCAGAAATGCATTCAGAGGTCAAACTACGAATCTACTGAAGCCAGAACATGATGTTCCACATGCTGGGGTAAACAGCTGGAGTCAGCTGAAACAACTGAGCCCCAGGATATGGCAAAACCACAACTAATAGACTTACTGCTCTCTGACAGTCGTCATCCTTATTTCTCACAGGAAACACTGTCCTCACTCCTACATTGTCCTAGGACTGCATGCAGGGCATATCTAAGATTAAATCACACATTTCTACTTAGTTGTAATTAGCAACTGGGTCATGGAGATTTTAAATTTTGCATTATGCCACATTATGTGTTAACTACTGAGCTCCTGTTCTTAAGTTCAGTCAGAAACAAAGGAGAGGGAGCATGTCTTTAAGTAACCCTGATACGTGCTGTTTAAAATTAGATGTAAATATAATCTAAATGTACAAAAGGTTAAGCAGTTACAGTTTGCACACTGACGGATCTAGTTTTAACTGCCTAGCTCTAAGAGGTAATGCTTGACCCACATACTGGCTCTGTTCAGTTAAATTACTACAAATGCAGATGACTAAACTAGTACTCATAATCCGTGGAAAATTCAATCATTAAATATTGTTCCAGATATCTTCATTTGTTTCTGAGACCTGTACTTTTTGGTTTAAGCTAAGGTCTGTGAAGAGAGGCGGAACGTGAGCACACACCAAGAGATAAGACAGCTACAGATTGAGTGCATCATTCTCACAGATAACAGCATCTGACAGTTAAGGGGTACTTTGATCTGCTAAAGAGCTTGGCAGGCACCAGACGAGTTGTGAAAGAACAGGCAACACACACACTGGCAAAATTCCTTTAGATAGTCCAGGAGGACTGCGTCCATTCCTCATTTCAAAAGAAGAACACTTTTCTTAAGAAGTAATTTGGTGAAGGGTACCTTTGATGGTTGAAAAGGCTGTATCTTCAGAGCATGCATTTTCTTCTTTTTTCCACAACTGAGTACTCTAAGTAGGCTTTAAAAGACATTATCAGAAAGCATCTTTGAAATGAAATTGGTACCTAAGTAAACTTAAACTTAGAAGTTGGTGAATGTTTTCTTGAAGCTTGAGATTTATATGGTCAAGATTTATATGGTATGATGAGGAATATCACGTAGCAAATGTGGCATTCTCAAATAAGAAGTTACAACAAATCCAGTAAAAAGGCCTATGTAAAACACACACATAATTATAAACACTCTTAACCTGAATAAACTCACATAGTCAATGTGTTTGTCTCTGATATTATTGGTATACTTTGATATAAATTTAATGCTATTTGCCATGATCCTCAATTCATTTTTCAAGCCTACTCTTTCACAGTAATATTTTGAGAAAGAAGCAGCATTTCAAAAAAATATGACTGCTTAACCTTGATGCTCACTGACTTCTACAAAAGATAAAGCCATTAGCAGACTAGACCACATAAGAAAAGTAAATATATCATCATGGTTATACATACCAAATATACAGAGTCCCAGAGTATGAGGAAACTACATTCTCTATGCAAAAGAGTCATGCTGCTGCATAATTTCAAACTGAATATTTTTTTCTCTTTCATTTTGGAGAGCTTTTATCATATTCACACTTTCTTACTTTGCTAGGGAATAATGAATGACTTCAAAAGGTTATATTTTAGTTGAAAATACTTTCATCTGAATTTTAATTAAAAAAAAAAGGAAGGAAAAAATTGAGAAAGGGGGAAAATATATGGAAAAGTTACAACACAACATTCTTCTTCCTCCAAGGGAGCACTTGTTTTCTAACATGGTGTAAATGGCAAAAGGTATACAACATTACTTTTGGTACTTGTGAAAACTGTATAGAAATGTAGATAACACTACAAAAGAAGAATTATCAGCAGTTAGATTTGTCAGCTAGCACAAAGAAGCAAAAGAACACCTACTAGCTGTCTCAGTAGGGCAAATAGAACATGTCAAATGTTAAGTAGAGGCCTTCCCCACGATGAATTTTGAGACAATTGAATCCAAAATGCTAAGGCCAGTTTATAGTTTCTTCTAGTTTTGTTTTCATTATAAAAAGACCATTTTTATACTGCCTTAGTTTCTCCTATAAATAATTACTATAAAGACTTACATGAAAGTAATTTTGTGTGAGCTATTCTCTTAGTAAAGCTCTATACATATGTACATAGTTATTTGTGAGAACAGGTTGCTAAACTGTGTGTAAAACACAGCAAACATTATCCTCTGGTCACAGACAGAAACTGAACACAGAACAGAGAGCTAGAATAACTTGTCATTTGAGGAGAATGTCCCAAATCCATATATAGTATAATGAAAATCCTCTTAATATTACTAAGCACAGTATGTCTGCTTACATATTTCATACTTACTTGAAGCACTATGTATACAAAGCCCCTGAACGCCTTTCAGATCCTAAGTATCATAACACTGATCACAAGAGTGATTATTTATAGAACACCAGAGCTGGGAGTCAGCAGTGGCTTACGGTGAATCATTCATGGCCAATTCAAGATCTGAAAAGATGGTCAAAAGTTAAGAAGTTAAAAATTAACAATGGTCTGAAATATTATCTGAAAGTGAATATTTCTAGGCTATTTACTCTCTTCAAAACACCTGAGCCTTGAAAAACAATGTTTTTTCAAATTATCTTTTCCCAATGAATAAGCTTCACCTCTTTCTCAAATGTTTGTTGATTTATGGATTCTTTCAACATAAAGATTTTTCTTGTGTAAAAATAGAACATCAAAAGCTGACTAATGCTCTGCAGAATTTTTGAATGAATCATGGTATAATGGAATCATAGTAGCTCATGGTAAAAAACAAACCAAGTAAAATTTTCAACTGGCTGAATCCCATGCAGATAACCAGAAGACAAACAGATACAAAGCTGAATGAAAGACATGAAGACAATGAAGAAAATTGTGCTTTTTGATGAAGAAGTCAAGATATCATTACAATAAAGATGACATTATAAGTCATAACAAATAGAACCAAATTGCAGGTAGCTCTGGAGATTTTCACATCACATTTCCCACTGAGTTAAAGAAACAACATTCTCAGGGTCAGAAGAACGTAACCAGGACATGATGAGTTCAAGTAGAACAATCTTGCAGACCCATTGCTGTAAATTGTAACTGGTAATAAAAGCAGTAGATCTGTCTGGACTAGGGAAGAAATTACATATAAAAGTCTGCTAAAATGTCTGGAGAACACAGGAACACATTTTTCAAAGTAAAGAATGAATGAAACATAGGCACTATATCCTGCAAGGATCTCCTGGAATGTATTTTGAATGACAAACCATTGTGTACTTTGGCAATTACTCGTTTAATAAGAAATAACTAACAAGTAATGAATATGGACAACTGAAGTTTTTTGTGAATTGTAGCTCTCCAATGACTTCATAGTACCAAAAACTTTACCATAACAGCAACCAGCTACATCATTTAGTGGTGTTTCTAGACTGTGTTTCTTTAGATAAATAACATTTGGGGTAAAATTCTCCTTTCCTACTGATGACCTGTACAAGCCTACAAAAACCCTAGACTTTGAGCACTTTATTAGCACTTTGGCGTCAAGCAGAGTAACTCTGTCCTGAACTTCACCCTAGAAGTGCCAAATTAAAATAAGATATTCTTTGCACTGTTTCCTCAAAATAAAACTAAAGTGTTAATACATTAGCCTTGGACCTAAATTTATGTCATTATCTGCCAGATAACTATATAATAGAATAACTTTATAATCATTGCTGTAATTAATGATGTTTTCTTTTTTCTACTGCACTGTTCAATTACCATGCAACATTCAGGAAAATTTCACTTTCATTTGCAAGGTATGTAATTTTTATACTTGATTAAACTTTTGAGTAATATGGAAAAAAATTCTTTTCTTTCTAGTTTCTCTGTTAAGGATTGTTTTAAGTGGAGAAGGACATATGCTTTGTTTACATAAATCCTTTATTTTACATTTCCAGAAGAAAAATATTGTGGAATAAAACAATGAATATAGAAAGAAAGAAGAACATTCAAGAAATTAACTCAGTGACAGCATTATACTGATAGGCAGGTAGTTTGAGATATTGAGAAAAATTTTGAGTGTGTATCTAGAGATAAATATTTCTATTGATGATAAATGTATATATGATTCACCCAGGGATACATTCTTCCCCGGGGAAAAACCCTCTTAAGAGTTGCACACCTTCAGTTCACAGATTTGAGGATTAAATTCAATATATGTAATTCAATATACTCAGTAATACACGCTGAGTAATTCCATTTCCATGTCCTGAGATAACAAACATTTTCTTCTAGTCAAAGTGGAGCAGAACTGCTGAAGCTGTTTGTAACAGCATAGAGTTTGATTGTATTGCTTATTTGGCTGATGACTTTCTATTTATGGCTGAAGTAAAAAATGTTAGAAGATAAAGTGTTTTTAAGTCAAGAAATGTAGCTATTCCAAAATATCCTTCATTTCTCAAAATGCATTGAGAAAGTAAGATGCATAAATAAATTAATTAATCAGGGTCTTCTGTTTTCTATAAAGAGTTCAGTAGAAGTAATATTCATGAAAGTTTGCAATTCTCAACAGTTTTAAGATTCAAAAAAACTCAAGTGATATGTTGTAGAAACCATTATAGTACATATTTATACCTTGCATTATAATATATTGTGTTATATTTGTTATATATGCATACCTATATATATTTGCTTTCTGTTTTATAACTGCATAATGTTATTGTAGTATTACATATCTGAAATACAGTAGTGATGTGACTCTTTATTGTGATGTTCAACTTAAATATATGTGCATTTATGCAACCACTTATATAAGTTCCTCCTGGGGTAAGTATATAACATTAAAAAGAGTATTCAAAATGGAAAAGGGTTATCTATTCTTGTTAGGAAAAGATAGCCTGCTGCAGATAATTTTTTGTAACATTAATATAAATTAGAAACATTTTGCTGCTTTAGAAGAAGAAAGCATATCTCACTATTTGACCAATGAGACAGCCAACCTGTTACATATCCTGTTACCCTTTCGAAAACTTCTATTGTAATTTTTTATTATCATCTGTCCCAAAGCCAAAAGCATTTGTGGTGAAGGAAATCTTATGGCTTTTACTGAGCTTAAAATAAAGTTAAAATCTGGAAATCAGTGACAGAAAGAATCACTGTTCCAACTGTTGAAAGGTAATTGGATTAGAATAATGAGCATATATTTCTGTTTGGTAATTACTGTATTTCCCTGAAAAAAACTATTGTGCAAAGATAATTGTATTGGAGATTTTCAAAGACATGCTTTTATTTTCACAGGTACTGTGTTTTACACAGTGCAGTGCAGAATATTTTATATATTCCAATATCTGATCTATGAAGTGATCCACTGGGATTTTTCAATGGAAATGTTGGAAGAATGCATGCAATATTAATTGGGGCTATACTGTGTGGGTGCCACTTGTCCAAATAAGCCATGGGTTTTGACTTAGGGACCCTACTGAGCCTTGTTTATTAATTTAGTGTGTAGGCAGCAGCACCCTCAGATGAGTGAGTGCCTGTGGGCCCTGGACTTGCTACCTCAAGAGTTACAGTCTCACAGGCTTGACCAAGCTGTAGAAGTTTCCCTTCTACTGCCTTCCACCATAACATCAAATAAATAATGAAGATCTAAGTCAACCTGTACAATCAAGGCTTTGAAAACCCACCTGGTAAAATCTACACTCTAGGATTAGGATGCCTGGTTTATGACTTGTGATTGAAACGAACCATAAACCACACTTATGAGCAGGATCAGGCTAAGGTGCAGTCTATGTGCATACTTGGGGACATGACAGCTCTAGATTCCCAGGTCTGGATGTTCACCTGAGCTGCTCCCGTACTCCGATGTCTTGAAAGCCCTACAGATACCCACTTTCAATACACTACCCTTTACTGGCCTGAGAACCTTAAGTTCTGATTTTCACAGGATATGAAAAATAAGTGAGTGGAGAAATGAGACCTGTGGCAATATCTGAACAGGTGCATAAAGTGGAGCCCAAGTAACCCATTGCCTGGCATCACAATGCACTCCAGTTACTACTGGCTTCAGATCAGCAGTAGTGTCCCTGCATTGTAGCCAACTCTGCTGATTAAACCCAGCTGAGGCTGCAAGCAAGCTATGACTAGTAAAACACCTGTTTGTCTGTTTGCTATTACCCAAAACTAATAGCTCAGAGGCCCTAGAAGCAAAGAGCATTTAAGTATTGCTGACAATTGCCTTCAGATATTCTCCTTAGTTGAGTCAAATTCCGATTGCCTCCCTCTGTATGCATAAATTCAGGAACTGTATTTCTCTGTGGTATATTGAGGAGAATATTTGAACTATAGTAAAAAGAGGAGATATTGTTCTTCTAGAAATAACTTCTGTCCTTGTTGTGGCTTGTTTCTTGTTAGATAAGGTTGCTTTCTCAGTTGATGCTGGATGTAAATGTAGATAAACAGGATAAATAAAAATAAAAAGACTGGGTTTGGATTTTTCACTAATCTGCTACTGATGTTGCAGTTATTTTGGAGTTTCAAAGTTTATATCAAAGTCAACAAGCATATCTTGTACTATCAAAGAGTTGTTTGGGAATTGAAAGAAAAATGTATAAAATTATTTTAGCTTTTTCTCTCAGTACATGTTATTCCTTGCTTAAATACATGGTTAACAACACTTAGCAAACATCTTTGCAAATTCCAGTAGTCTTGTGAATTTTAACTCATTATTTTCCAATGAATGCTTCTAGTTTTAAATTTTTTTTACTATTTATCTTTTTTTTTCCAATTTGAAATGTACATTTCATCCCCTCAATGAATTTCAAGTGACCAGCTATGTAACATGTAATTACAGTTAGAAATCCAGAGAAATACAGGTATCTTGACTGAACAGTGACATGATAAATTAATAGCTGTTTGAATAAATATGATGAGCTGGGTTTTCCTATTACATTAAGCATGCTGCAGTTTAGGTATCTATACCTATTTCCTTTTATAGCTGATGAGAGAGAACAGTCATTTAGCATACAGTACAACAGACCTGGTTTAGACATCTAACTTAAGAGAGCTCTTTGAACTTCTCCTTAGAAGCATATATTACTCCTGGATGATTCACATTGCACATTTCTGCATGTAATCAGTTGAATTTCACCACCAGACATTCCTCAAGCAGTGTCTCCAAAACCAAGCAGCCATTAACCTTAAGGCAGATATCCCCAGAATAGTCACCCTTTTCCCAAGTGGTACAGTAGTATGCAATTTGCCCATAATTTTCACAGCATCAGGCTAATGGTTAGGTGAAACAGATATGATTAGGTGAAAGGTATTTTGTTCATTGAGAATTTTAGAACTTTCTAATAACTTGGTTTTGGTTTCAGCCACTCCAAATGTAGTCTCTATGTTTACATAGCACAACTGGCAAACATTTTAACCTGCCAGACAAGAACCCAGCAGGTTGGGATTTTTCCTCATACATTTCTATTTCTGCCTCCATACATCTTGAAACCAGTTTAATATGACAGGGAGGGGATCTTGTTACCTTAACTCTATATAAAGGTCTTTAGGGAAGGAGGAGAGATGTGAGTCTGTCTCCTTCTGGTTCAAAAAAGCCCTATGTGTACCCAGATAATTCCCAATTTATAAATGTCTGTCAGTCCATCCCACCAAATTGGGCAATTGTAGCACCTTTTTCACTGCTATCAGGGAGAATTTTGTTTCATTCTTTGAAGAGGAGCTGTAAGTAAGCAACTTACCTTCCAGGCAAGGAACAGTGCCAGAGATCATAAGTGGCTGAAGGCATCTTCTAATGAGCTTTCAGTCAGCCAGAAAACTTCAGAGATGGTCAGGTTGTTAGAGATACACCTGTCATCACTAATTCCTATGCTTATATCATGGTAGCTCCTCAGGCAGCCCAGAGGTTTCCTGGATTCAATGCTGAGGTGCTCAGCTCACTCTAGACCCTATGAGGGAAGAATATATATATATATAACTCTAAACTCTGAATCACACTTTGTCCCAAGGAAGACAAGTTAAAGTGAAAATTTATCAAATCCTTATTTTTGATCTAGCTCTTTCTTTTTTTTTCTGTGGCAAAATACATTGTAAATTATTCCCTCCAACAGCCTCAACAGATAATAATTGGCAACTGTGATTGAGCCATGTTAAAACTTAGTTTCTTCATGTAAGAATATCTGGCTGATTTGGCAATCCAGTCAGAAACTGACTCTATTCCTGTTTAGTCAGTTCTTAAAATTGGATAATACAGTGAATATCCATTGAAGACTTTGTAAGGAGGCAGATGGAATATGGGGCTTTAGAATTTCCAAATGTTATCAACTATTTCTAGTGCACCAACAGAAGTCAGATAACCGGTCCAAAAGATAGCAGTTAGAAGTAGATGAGGAGGATAGGTTTTTTTCTTTAGATTTCTGGTAAAAGATGTGAAAGGCTGCA
>JAWWMU010000001.1:58562431-58602980 GCA_035048155.1 Cinnycerthia olivascens
GAAAGAATGTTTTAGATAAGCTTGAATAAACAACCTTGAACACAAAACCTGAAGAGTTTCTGCCTTCTCTTTCATCTTCCACTGGGGAAAAAGAACTTTTACATCGCAAGGAGAAACAGCAAAAAATCATAAAAACCGACACTCTGCTTCAAGCTACTGAAAAATAGGTAATGCCCTGCACAAGTTGCTGGCCAGATGTACAGCTGAATCAGCAAATTTTGCATACTGAACATGCACATCAGTTCATGTAAACACCCATCACTATAGGATCTATAATAGTAATAATTCTCTGAAGTTATAGTGCAATCTATAGAAGCGATACTACCTCTGCTATACTGACATACAGTACACAGAGAGAAATTTCACAGAAAACCCACTCTGTGTAGGAGTTGCCAAAACAGAAGACATTTTGATGAACCTTTTTGTTTTGCCCTCTACTTTATTTTCTTTCTATTACCCAAATACAGACTGGAACAGGACAAGAAGCATAGACATTGTTTGGTATCTGAACCAAGCTTCTCAAGAATCCTTATTAAGAGGATGGCTTCTTCTAAACTATCCTCTTTCCATGCAGGAGCACAACAAACCAGTGTAGAAACCCTGTAGGAGAGGAAGCTACTCAGCAGCTCCTCAGGCGTCCTACTGGGGTTAATAACTCAAGACAGCATGTGCAGCTGTTGTGAGAAAACTACACAGCTTGGATGGATACTGAGGCATGAGAAATCTGGTATTGCCAAACAAAGTGAAAGGCCTAGAGTGTGTCATTCCCCTTGTGGACATCTAGAATATTTTAAGGGGGGAAAATAGAGATTTAGAACTAATTTAAAATTATTTCCTCAAAGTAATATTTGACTTTTCACAAACTTTTCTTTTTTATAGTATCCGATTTTGAAAAGTTTTTGCCTTAAATCTTATTTTAATTTTATACTGGTGAAATACAGAGGAACTTTTTTGGTTTACATCAGTTTAACTGATATCAGCATCACACCCACTGTCTCCATTGTAAGCAAGTCATGAATGGCCATTCTTCATGGTCATATAAAATGATACAGAGGTCTCTTGGCACAATCATTACTTTTTCCATTTTCTGTAGACAAACAAACTCATAAAACAGAACTGACAGATGTTATAACCCAAGAAAATGAAAGAGGAAAACCCACAATACAGAAGAACTAAAGAAATTCTAAATAAAGTAAGACTGTGACAACCTTCTGGAATACACCTACTTGTATTTCAGGATTTAGAAAGCATAAAAGGTATATTAAAAAAAGTTACTGCAATTTGTGTCCTTGTTAGATCAGAGAGCATCAGAAAGATCCCAAATGTTTGGGATGTGCAATAAAAGTTTCTTTCTATTTGTAATACAACAGGTCTGTATAAATCTCTTCATTTTAATGTGGTTACATTTTGTTTGGTTTTTTCTTTTAAAGGTCTGATTTTTATTTTTGAAATAGCTTAGTATGTGTTTTAGTTGCGCTCAACATCCAAAATAAAAATGTATACTTTTCCACTGTATTGAGAACTTATTGTGATAGAAATTAACAATTGCTAGTTAATTAAAATTAATAATTTAATGTAACTAAGTTTCTTTGTTGAAACTATGATCTGAAATTCAGCCTCAGTCACAGGAGACTGAGCTGGAAATTTCTGAAGTATCAGCTCTCAGGCTGAAGCCACATTCAGCCTAGTGGAAAAAATAAAAAACATGCCTTTGAAAACATTCCTTTCAATATATATATGCACAGGCTGGAGATTTATCAGATTCTCTGATTTGAGAGTGGTTTCAAATGGAGCAATTTCAAGGATTTCACTTAATAGATACTATGGCTCAGGCTGCAGTTGAAAGTGTTGGTTTCAACATTGCTGGAGGTTTTAGGAATATAGAAATTAATAATGGATTGCATTGAATAAAACACAAACAGCACATAAAAATCATCACACTGACAAAGAGTTTTTTACTACTTTTTCCCTATCCTGGGGCACATGGAGCTAAGGCAGACAAATGTAATGCATGTTACCATCAATGAATTAGCATCAAACCTCATCAGTAAAGCTGAAAGCTGGCTTTCAGTAGTTTAAACTGGATTTTGCCCCAAGCTCCGGCAGTTCTATAATTTTCTGACTTTTGGCTTCCTCAGATTCAAACACTGAATCTGATATTTTTAAAGGATAATGTGCACATCCATAAATACATCCATTTTTATTTGCCTGTGTTTGTGGGCATTTGTCTTTACCAGTCATTCTGTCTACTTAGCTGTTTATTTGAGTAGTGACAGTAATTGAAAACCAACATCATAGAATCATAACTGCAAATACAGAATTATCCAAGCAAGCTGTCTTGGTCCTTGTAAAACTGCTCATTGAAACATAAAGCAGATGAAAAGAACTTCCAAGTGAAATGCATGCAGAGATATTGTAAGGTTCAATTAATGTTTTTTAAGTGGCTTAGGACACCGAATAAAATGAAGATAAGCACAGGAGAAATGGTGCATACGTGTTTATATGTGTTTAAAGTCGGTCTCTATAGCTTTTAGGCTTTATATGTTCTGGATGCCTTGCACCAGTTGAGTAACACAAAGGAGTCATAAAACTGACTTAACCAACCAGTTAAGCTACATTAACGGGTATTTTGTATCCTTGTAGTGGATGCCTTGGGTCATCAGATTAATTCAAAGCAATTGGAGGAAAGGAGGGATGGCAACCTTTGAAGTAGGTGAGATCCCTTAGAGCTTGATCCCCAGCCAATTGACATCAGTAGTAAAGTTCCCATTTGTCTTAAACTGCTGATCATAATTAGTCTAACTTAATGGATTGCATCAGCTATTTCGACTGCACTCTAGTGTTGACCTGAAAAACTGTTTGTTAGCCCTTTTATCTAAATAACAACCACAGACTTCAGTGTGGCTTAAAACATACGGCATTAGCTACAGTGATTTTTTAAGGTGAATATAAAACCATGGTTGTGCTGTAGATAGTGTTTCTGCAATAAAATTCTGAGCCATGTTTTTGCTTGTTTTCAATGCCTGAATAATTTTCTATTATTGATGATACACCTTGAATGATTTGGGTGTTGTGGTAGTTTCAATGATGAATGCCTAATCTCTTCACTCCAGTTTATGTTGTTATTCCCTCTCTGTCTTGTGGCTGCAACAACGTCCTTTGCACAGGCCTGCCAAAAGCTTAGTGAAGCTGACACTGCTCTTCTCTCCTTTTTCTCTTACCAGTTGCTAGAATCCAGACAGCTTCTTCAGAATGGCATAAATATTGTAAGAGATAAGCAAGCAGAAATTACGAGATGCTTATTCTGCTAAAGTTTCCATAAACTTCAAAAATCCCAATGGTGGTTTCTGCTGGGGATTTTTATTGATAATACCCAGACTCTAAAACCTCGCATTTAACATGTTTCTCTTACACACATCACCTCAATTCCCCTCAGCCTTTTCACTTTCTCCCTGCTGTTTCGATATCGCGTATGTCTGAGCTGAAATTGAAGCTGCCAAGGATGGTTTTCTATAACGTTTGTTAACATGGTTATACTAGTTCTTATCTTTAAAATTTCATTAAAAAGCTAAACCCAATCTTTTTAATAATACTGATTTGAAGCGGGGGGTTATATATAAAATTAAACATACAAGACACTGTAAATGTAGGTAAACACTACAGAAAAGCCAGATTACTGACAGGCTGTGTTAGCTTTTAAAAACAGTGGGGTTTTTGTTTTATTCTGGACATTTGCTCATCTGTCAATCAAAAATCTTGTTATAAATGAATCTGATGTCAGATCAATAACTGACAAGACTTTTGACTGTCAGGACAAATTGTTAGACATGGATGTAATGCCACATCCATGTATAACAAGGCCCATGTAGAACAGTTGCCAGTGATAGAATCCTGTCATTCATACATTGTCAAAACAATTAGAGTGGCTCCCTGAGTGTTAAGTAACTACATCAGACCCTGAATTTAATCCATAAATCATGAGAAAAACTCAATAAAATTACTGGTCCAGTTAAAGAAGACAAGAATCCTTAACTGTTTGTGCTTTTTGATTCACAATTACAAAAATGTGGGGGTTTCTTGTCCCCTATGGTCTCTTCAGTATAGTAATGTTCATCTTTTACTTTCCCCTATCAAAGACATGAAAATGTCTGAGATTCATGTTAGTATGCTTAACCAACGAAACATTCTACAAATTACACTGACAGCTGATAGGAGGGATGGTAGCAAGAATTGAAAGAGGGAGAAAAGGAATGCATCTACATTATACCTAAATCCAAAGTAAGATCACCAGGAAAATATATACTAAACATGTTTAAAGTTCATCAGCTGTACAAAAGCTCATCATCTGTTGTTATGCCATATTTATTTGGAATACTAGTTCATTTCCTAGATTTGCCCTAATGGCACCAAATTGATGGACTGACCTTCTGCAAAGATAGTAGAGTTCTCAGACATTCTCTGCTAATAATGTCCACAACATATTAGGGCAAGTGCAAAAGAGTATAGAATCTTCACAGTCTGCGCAGAAATGCAAGTGTTTCAACTGAAAAGCAATGGGAAGTGCTGGAGGCACCACAACACTTTAGAAAGGCATTTATGGTGAAAAGAGAAGCTGAGCTATGCAGAAACAGGCACACCTAAATCTGTAGGACAAAAGTAGCAAAAGAGTCTGATAGAATTATTATTTTTCCTAAATATAGGTTATTTCATATAATCTGAGTTACTCTTATGCACCCGAGGTCTAAATGTGGAGCTGAGAGCCAGAATGCATAAGGAACCTTTCTGAAGCTATAGCTGAAGATTAGGAGGAGTACCCTATATGTCTAGGATGGCTCTAGATCATTCTAGTGAGTCAGGGGAATCACACCCTGTATCTGCTTTCATTTCTCTACCTGAGACATGTCTACTCTACCTATTACCATGGCAACTTACTAAGGACTATTCCTTTCTCTGAACACAGACCATAAAGGACTAATATCAAATACAAACTAAGTCCAAGCTGTTGACATCTACATCGTACTATTAATATTCAGAATCCACATGACCTTGTATTCACAATAGATGCCTTCCTAGTATGTGTGCATCCCACATATACACAACCCTTTTCTATCCTTAGGTATTGTAGCTGTAAATCTATTAGCCTTAAATTAGGTATCCTTAAATCTATCACCAAGGCAGGACTAATTATTTCATGTTACAGGCATTTTGAAAAATCAACAGAACTAATCTCCTGTGCTGGTGAGTGACTTTTCAGACTGAAAACTAAAAAAAAAACAAAAAAACAAGGGAAATCTTTCCAAGCTCACAGCAGTGCTGCAAACTGAGATTTGGAAGAGAAACGAAGCACTCTTTGCCCAAGGAGTATTCTCCATGGGCAAAGAGTATTCTGACGCATCTTTAAGTGGATAAATATTACTTCTAGTGTTAGAAATAAAACAATTTAAATTTAATACCTCTTTTCTTATAAAGGGTAATTTGACTTTGCATCTCCCCATATTTTATGTGTTTGTATTTGGTTCAACACTAGATTTCATTTGTGCTTCATTGCATTTAGAAGACAACTGACTACACAGTATGTCCTGGCACCAAGAGTTTCAATCAAAACTGAATTGGGATACAGTCTCTTTTTGGTAAACAGTACCAGTTTCTTTTCTGGACGACCCTTGAAAAATCACTGATATAGTCAAACTTATGACACCCCTCACTACATATCTATGGAAGACCTACACCAAAAATAACTCATTCAGAAGGGGTGACTTGATCTATGGACATTTGATGACAGAACGTTACTGCAGGACTGGAGGAACAGTAGGCAGTGAAAATGCTGTGATTCTATAACGATAAAACACCAACACATATCATGCCCTTCCTTTGTGGCATTCAGGGTCAAGCCCAGATGCATTTGTTCTTAGATCCCTCTCTTTAAAAAACAAAAAGGCAGCAAATTAACCTGGTAAAAACAGCTTCACTTGAGAGACCTGAATGTCTTTGCAGGATTACTTTACAGTAGTAGCATGCTCTCAACTTTGCTTTACCCATACTATACAGTTTAACAAATTCATTTTATTATTCTACTAAATTGTGGATGATACATTGACAAACCTGTTTTCAGTTACTATACCTTGTACTTCTTCTGTTTGCTGACAGTATATTCTATTTTAGTAGTTGGTTATGAATTGCCTTAAGTCATCTGAACTGCATGATCCAAAGATGTTCATATTTCTTTCCTTCCCTGATGGCAAAGAACTACTTTCCTTTCACAGTCTTTTTTAAAAAATTATAATTAGTCTAGAGTCTTGCCTCTATACTCATTCGTCATTCTCTCCTATTAGTCTTATCAGTCTGTAGGGTTTGAGAGAATTGGCTAGTAAAATCACCAGTAACTCAAGTTTGAAATAAGGCTATCAAAACAGATAGGCTTACATGCCAACTCTTTGGACAAAGTGTAATAGTAAAGAACGGGGCAAAGTGTAATGAGGGGAAAAGCTTCCAGCTTTGGGACTCCTGCTGTGCTTCTATCACTTTTCTACACTTCTATAGGCAATTTTCTGTAGGTCAACAAGTAGAAAGCAAAACCAATTACAAGAAATTTCAGTTAAACATTTAATTAATGCTATTGTTGTCCTCCCTTGGTTATTACACTAAATATTCATATTACAATATTTTGAAGTAAGTATTGTTGTTCGGCTTTAGGAATGGTAACCTCCAGTTTAGTGCTCCTGCTAAAATCTTTCTTCCACTCCCTCACTCCCCCTGCCCTCTCCCCACTTGTGGGTAGCAGGAGAATTGGAGGCACAAAAGGCAGAGATCACAGGTGGACATAAGAACAATTTACCGGAGAGAAGAAAATCAACAGTAACAACAATGATATTAAAAACAGAATTGTACAAAAAAGAGAGTGATTCACATATGAAAATTCTCACTGAAGAACCCATGACCTGACTGTGGCCACACCATGCCCAACCATTTCTTCTGGCTTGGGACTAGCGCCATGCTTACTCAAGCAGAAGGAATGCCTTTTCCCTGAAAGAGAGTACCTTTTCCCCATCCCCAGCAATGACATGTGATGATATAGAATAACCTCATGGCCACAGCCTTGCCCCATTCCAACTACTACAAAAATCAACCCTTTCCTGGCCAGAACCAAGACATTTGTGTTTACAGTCTTAAGTTGTGACGTGTGAAACTGATGGCTTTTAAGGACCTCCTTTGCAAATAAATTGTTACTGTCCCTTTTTTTCCTTAAAAAATTCTGCTTCCTGATCTGCAGCTTTTAATGGTATGAAAGTACATGGCAATAGAAATAGGGAGGTTAGAAATTTTTTCTTTCTCATCTGGCAATTAAGAAAATACAAGAAGCTGCTTTTTATAAATTAAGGATGCATTTAAGCAACAGAAGCTCTATTTAATGAATGTGATGAAATTATAGAATAAAAGGTGTTTGCCAACAAGCTATTACTGAGTTAAGGTACAGTGTTGCACAGTTTTAAGAAGTCAAATTTCATATCACAAAACAACCTCAGATCTTCTAAACTTCAGCAAAGTTTTCTAAATCTAACATGAATTCCTACTTTTTAGTTGTTAGATTATGAGCAAACAAGAATCTGAACCATTCTTGAAGGGTGAAGGAATACCCACAGTTGCAGAAAATGAATGTCCCAGCTTATCCAGCATGGTCAGGGCCTATGTCTTCCAAAGAGCCACAGAAGATTCAGGAAATGGATTTTATTCTCTACCTTTTAAGATCACATTTTTAGATACCTGTAGTCATATTCAGAAAAAGGGACTGAAGTTATGAAAAATATGCAGAATTTGAATGGTTAAATCTAAGATAGATTTTCCTTACAAGTGGTAAAGAGAATTGTCATTTCTGAAGTGTGAATCTTTGAACAAATGCAGACTAAGATAAATGCACCTTAAAACTAATTCTTGCCACTGACGACAGAGGTCCTAAGCAGACTGACCAAGGTGAGGTGAATACCACAACTAAAAGCTTCATCTCCACAGGATCATAAAAAATGTTAGAATTAGGTACTTTCTCTTAGCATGGTTGTAGTGCATGCCAAGAGAAAGATACATCTCACAGTTATGCTGATCAGGACAACTGCCAGGAACAATCATTTACAAATAAGTCGTGTTTGAACACCTGCCCTTTTGAGGGATACAAAAATCTCATTCTAACAACCTTTATTAGACTTTGGTTATACTTTCCTTCAAGCTATAGACTTTAGGATTTTTTCCAGACTCTAATAAACATTTTTACATTCACAATAGCTCATCCTCAGCAGATTAATTCAGAGATTTTCCATACACAGATTTGGAAATCTTTAAAGCAGTGGAAATACAATCTTGAGGAGGTCTAGAACATACGTTTCTTGCTTGGTGGTGATTGTGCCAGACATTTGTCTCATATGCAGAAATTAGGCAGAAGTTGCTCCACTGCCAGCTTTGTTTTGAGAAACTGGACAACTGTGATGTCTTTGTATGCAAGTCTTGTTTGTTCAGAAGACCCACTGCTGGAACTTAGCAAGTTTAGGTATCATCTTTAACAAAAAAGTATGTATAACAGTAGCCCTCAGAAGGAAGCTAAACATGTAGCTCCATCTAAAAATGCACCTCTGTATGAATGGAAGTTAGCTCACATGGGTTATACCTATATTAGCCAACTAAACGAGGCCAGAACTGTTCTCTGACACTAGGTCCAACACACATAAGAATACTAGATAATATCCTTACACTCCGGAAAGAGGATGCTTGATTTCCAGTCTTATGTTTGTGAAAGGTAGCCAGCCTCTCCTAACACCTAAACAAGCCTGGAAGTTGTATGGCAAAGTGATAATTTAATATAATTGAGGCATAATTTCTTTTAAACATTAATAAATCATTATTACTAAGTAATTTAAACAAATATATTGTGCTTAGATGCTATTGTCAACACAACTCAAAGGAAGTTTTTGTCGTAAAATGAAGAAACATGGGTTTTTGTATAATTCAGTTGCTCCTAAAAGCAGTTTTATGAGCTGTTTTTTGCATTTAAAAGTGGACAGTTTGAGTCATTTTCTTAGACAGCAAACTGTTTCTTTTATAATTTGAAAAAAATCTTTAGGTTTCATCAGTAAACCTAGATTTCTAAACTCGTTTGACTCAGTCCCAAAGGGGATATTAAGGCACACTTATCAGGCAGAATGAGACTGAAGAACAGCCAAGAAGGACTTGTAAAGATATGTTTATGAGCTTAAGATATACTGAAAGTCAATTGGTCTTAGATTGCTAAGTCATTCAATTTGGCAATAGAACAGATAAAAGTGGATTTTACCCCTATACTTCTTTGAGGAACAAAATGTAGAAAAAGGAAGGAGAAATCAGTGGGTGTAGACGAAGATGAATGAAACTATGAGATTAGAAGGTTTAGTATTATGCTAGAGTCTATCTGTGAAGTGCAGAGAGCCCTAATTAGCAAGTCATTTGAAGGAACCCATAAAGCACAGTTTTATAGGAGTATGAGATGGCTGGGCTAGTATTTATTATTCCCTATTCTATCTCTCTTACTAGCTTAGAGGATAAGTTCTTTGGAACTGACATTGTCTTTAGGCAAACCTATGAAGAACATGAACAAAATATTTTCATAAATGAGCTTTCTAGGGCAATGAAATGGCATTAGTATGATTAAATATTAAAGACAGAAGAATATTTTTTAAAGTAATCTATGTTTTTATTTTATCTCTCCCATCCAGAATTTCCTGGGAGGCTTTCACGCACATGAAAAAAAATTTTTACTTCCCAGTTACACGTCAGTTAAATTTATTGTTTACACCCAAAAAATGGATTATCATGGCTGGTGTTTCTTCAAAGCATCTTTATGCCAGGAGAGATATCTAGGATATCTTTTACCATGCAGAATTCTCAATATTCATCTGGGAATGATCTCCAAGAATCTGAGATATCATCCCTCAAAAACTGAAGAATTTGTGATAAGCTAGATACTTCAAAAATACATAAACGGTACTGTAGGTATTTTCTGACCTGAAGTACAAAAAAATAACAATAACCTCAAATATATTTGTTTTTTCTCTCAACCTTAGGCTGAGTAGTTTAAGGAACTTTGTACAAACATTGCAGTGAATTTTATCTGAAAATGTGTGAAGATAAATATAAGGGGTTTTTTTTTGTTCATATGAAATACAGTGTGTAAAGTAAAATCTTATCAGAGTTATGTAAAACCTTGGAGAAAGTATGACAATAACATCCTTCTTCCCTTATCTTCAGTGCTGTAAACATTTTTTAGAAATAATATTGCACATCTGACATGGGGAATAGCAACATATCCAAGTGAAACTCATCCAAATCTACTCCACAAGGCTCTCGTAGGAGCTTTAATGACCTCCATTTATATAAATGGACTACTTAATGCAGAAGAAATTATTGCTAGCCTGAATGAAAAGAAGCCTTTGACAGCCACAGTCATTCGCAGATTTACCAAACGACTAATAAAAATTAGCTTTGTATTTGCTTTCTTCTGTGAATTACTGATGTTGCTGGAGACAGAACAAATTAGCAGGTTATGAGGAAAGAAATTCAAGCTCTGAAAAGTAAATTAGGTTAGTCCTAATATCCTGCTGGGCTCCAGTCTTGTCTGGTTTTCTTGTGTTACAAAGTTGGCATCAATAGACTTGACATCAAGCATTTTCTTGAGTATTTTCTCCTTTTTTCTCTTCAAGTAGCCTTTATCAATAAGGTCTGAGACATGTGTCAAGTAACTTCATTGGAAGTAGAAAGAAAATAAAATAGAGAAGAACAGAAAGGGGAGCATGCCTTCCTAAGAAATGTACTTCTTTAATATTTGTTTCAAACCATATTTGGACATACAATGGCCTATTAAGAGGCGTGGGCAGCAAATGGAGGATGAGGGAAAGAATGAGAAAGAGAGAAGGAGTGCTGAGTCAAAGGAGAAGGTAAGAAAGAAAGGAAAGAAGGAAGGAAGGGAAATGAAAAGAATCAAAGAAAGGAAGACATAGAAGAAAGAAAAAAATAAAAGCACAAAGAAGAAAAAAAAAAGAGAGGAAGAAGGAGAGAGAGAGAAGGAGAAAAAAAAAACAGGCAGACTTAGCACAAAATGATAGTGCAACTATAATGGCCCCAAGTGGACAATATTTTTTTATCAAGCCGAAAAAACTTGCAGTTAAACATGGAAAATTCAAATTAAATATTTAATGAAAAGAATATTACTTTGCTGACTGAAACAAACTAGACAGCACAGCTAAAAATCAAAGCCCTGTTGCCTACTTATGCTTTGTCATTGCCTTAAGACTACCCATAGAGAGTATCGATGAGCTGAGGTTTCGTGGGTTTTACCCTAACTGTGAATTTTCATACTTTGGTAATTGAAGGCCAGCCAGCAGAGTTCTTTTGATGTTGCTTTCTAGGTGAATCTTTCTAAAGCCAAAGAATTTTAATGGAAAGTATAATTCTATTTCTGCAGTAGAAAACAAAATGTTGTAGATAGCACAGCAGCTTCTTAAGTGGGACCAAAACACATGGAAAGCAGTAAACCCTGTGATCCACATACACCTACCAAAACTGCTGAAGTAGGATAGAACATAACCTAGGGAGCATAGCAGAGTATGGAAAATCAGCAGGCTACCAACAAGGCTGAAAAATACAGGCTTTTTTTTTCCTCTCTCTTAAGTACTAACATTAACTATGGGAAGAAAAATAATAAACTGAATCTAAAGATTTTTTAGAGTCCACTCAATTGGGTATTTGACTTTGGGCAACTTGTGGGTCGAGTGTTTTTGAACGAGGCTATGACTTGACATAAGAGTTGGGATTGTCCCATAACATCTCCTTTCTGATACACTTTTTTTTTAGAACTGTCTTGACATATGAAACTAGCAGCTTTTATTCTAGGCAGGATTAATTCCTGTCATATCCTATACCAGTGAGACTGAAGACACTGTTCTGTGTTCAGAGAGCATCTAGCATAACTAAGACTAGTCTCATCAGAGACTAGGAATTTTTCTGTTCAAACAGTAAATGTGGAATCAACAAGTTGACTTGCTGAAAGAGAGTAACTCCTTAAGTACTTGGATACATAAAAACCTGCTGAAAATAACTTCAAGAAAAGTGGCTTTAATAGAAGAAGTTTGTATATCCAGAAACTGTGTATCCAGAATCTTTGTGGTGAATTGAATGTGAGCGACCTTCCTCTCCATTCTTTTTCTCATTCCCTTTGTTTTAATTATTCTAACTTTAAGCAGTTGTATCTGTTGTCTGCATCATATTCTTGAACTTTAAAGTACAGCTTTTTACTTTTTACCCCCAAAAAATGAGTTGGTATGGGCAGTCTACTTACTGTTTTTAATTAGAAGAATTAAATGGAAATATATTTGAAAGGAAATTGAAATTATTTTAATTCTGAAATGGTTAAAAAATAAATGTTCAATAATTACAGTTTAAAGCAATTAGGAGAAGAGGTAAGTATACCCATGTAATTGATTTTAATGGACCTATTTATTTAGATTAAAATTATGTATTTCCTAAATATTTATTCCTTAAAAAAACAAACAACAAAACTCCTCCCTTATTAGAAATGTTGAATAAGCAGCTGTAAAAAACATGGGATTGCTGGTTGTATCATTTTAGTAAGAAAAACTGTGTCAGTGCATTAGATCAAACAGTGACCTTCATATTTTTTTATTCTTTAAGCATCCTCCTGGCTATGCTGACTCTCCCAGTCACTGTTCAGGCATAGAAAAGAAATGGTTCATGTCAACAGTAGTTTTCTTTTTGGGTCTGCATAGAATCTTTGTTTTGCCTTGTGGATCTAATTAGCATAAGCAGTGCCTTGTCATTCAGTTTCTGCTTTACTTATAAAGAGGCAATAAATGTTTCTATACTGCCAAAAGCAGATACTGGTCCCCTAATCTCCTGTCATCTTCATTACACAAATGTTAATTCATCCAGTCACTACTTACCAAATCACCTAGTACTCTTTTGAGAAGGATTGGGATGGGATCTGAGAGACTTCAAGGAACATCTTCCTGAAGTCTTTGAATTGCTCCACACAAAAGAGTAATCTGTCACAATACCAGACGGTTTATATCCTCAAATAATCTCATCTTTCACGTGCAATATGGTGTAGGGTATGCATAACTTGGATCAGTTTCATGACATAAAAACACATCCTGTAAGCTGAAGCATTGTCACTATGCCTCCTACTCACCTGTGCACACACACATACCCAAGAAATTTTTATCTGAGGTTCAAAGAAGCCGAGGACCAAGTGCTTCATAGAAAGAGCACATCAGAAAGGTGCTCAAGAAAAGGTGAGATGTGAGCAGAGTGGATGAATCACTGAGCATCATTTGGTAGAGGAATAAGGAAGGAATCACTCCCTCAGACTAATGGATTTAGTATTGTCATTGTAGGTCACGTCCTCTCTTGGGCTTCCTGCTGTCACAGTGAACAAGGATTCCTGCCAGCAGGTGGACTTATGTCCCTTTTTTTCTGAGAATAAATCGTAGTATATCAAAGCAATCTGAAAATTGTGTGTTAGATGGAAATTAGTCTAATTCACTACTAGTCCAATTCAAGCCATGGTCCTACCCTGAATCACTAAGTGGTAAGCACCAAGAATAAACAAGTTCATGAAACTGATACAATTTTTTTTTATTTTTTTCAGTTAGCAGAGAGTTAGATCAGTGTTAGATATTATTAAAATGCTGTCAGAAAGATAAAGACCAATTATCAAAGTTTTGAGAATTGAATTTCTCACAGATTTCCTAATATAGAGGGAAATGTGATATGATCTATTCCATCACCAGATGCTTTATTGTGACTACAAGCAGTTTCCTAAACAGAAGAACGAAGGATCCCTGACCATTAATGAATTTGTCTTGATTTTCTTTTAAAGTTTTGTTTCTACTACAGCTATAGGGCCTAAACCTGATCTTTACTAGTCTCATCAGACTACTTCACTAGAGAAACTTTGATCAAAAAGTGGAATTTTTAATGCTTACTAATGAACAATTTTTGATTAACCAGTTTCCCATAGATTAGGGCACTTACAGTGTCTCTCTCCTTGGGCTAAGTGTGTTTTAAGGGAAGATGAAATCTTGTATTGCTTCTGTCAGGAACAACCTAGTAAGAGATTATTTCCCGAATTCAGTTGTTTGTGAAAAATCTGCCTTTATTTCTTCTAAAATCTTTTCAAAATAGGCCAAGAGACTCAAAGTTTTAGAACAAAATACCCTCTTGTTCTGTCTCTTCATTCCTCTCACTTCCCTCATGCAAAAAGATTGATCCCACAAGGTTCAGTTAGGAAATACAGAAAAAGAAAATTCTTCTCATTCTTCTCTATCTCATGAATCCAAGAACAACTGCTTCAAGAAAAAAGAAGTATGGATAGAATTTATAGATTATATTTGACACTTCAGAAAATAGTAAATGTCTTAACCATAATATTAAAGAAAATATTAAGGTACCCAAAGTAATACAGCCTTTTGTAAGACCACAAAATGTTTGTATGTATGTGTATATATATTTAAAATTTTAATATCTACAAACATACTTGAGTGCTCAGACATGAATATGAGAATCCAAAGACTTGAAAGCTCTTGATGCAGTTCCCCTATTCACAGAGGAACTTGGAGATGGAAATATAACCTTGGGAAAAATCAGATATTGTGGTGGAGGGAAGCCTATGCAGGATTAAAACAACCTCTTCTTCAGCTGAAATGATAAAATGGATTAGCAAAGACCCACAGCCAACACATTTGGATCTGCGTCCTACCCAAACTTTATCGTACAGGCCAGTCATTGTTCTTGTATTTCCTTCTAAAATCTGTCCTAGAACAGAAGTTAAAACAATGCAAGAACAAACTCTTAATTGTATTTAAACTAGCAGAAAAATGAACTAATGTAATCACTCGTTGGTCTCCAGGCTACAACCAGTCCTGCTGGTGAGCAGTCGTCTTCAAGGTTGTGAAATTCCGTGCACCTCTGTTATATGTATCAACCAGACTTACTTGCCTTGTGCCCATTGCCCCAGCTCATTGCAGACAACAACACTCTCATTTCTTGTTCAGTGTGTACCACCTATGTAATTTCTGCCTTTCAGAGACTTTATGAGTTTCCAGAAAAACATTATTTTCACATCAAGAAGGGCTGCTGTCCCTTAATATCTTTTGCTCTTCTTTTCCTGCCTTTTTACACATCGCTTTACACCCTCTTCATTGGTGAATTGTCTATACTTTATCTTTCTGTATTACGTTTGTGATTTCTTCTCTGCCTAGCTTTTTACCCTTCATTGTCCATTCTCAGCACTATCAGACATTTTAAATTCTTAGAATGTCCTTTGCATCATTTTCTTTGCACGAGAGCTTTCTATACCTGTCTCTATTTTGGGAGATATCCATCTGTTCAATTCTCCTGAGAAACAGGTCAGAACAAAGGAAAAGGCTTTACTCAAACAGACAAGCAGCTGAGTATCTGTGACCTCTGCTTAAGCTGTTTGTTTTGGTTTTTTTTTAATTTTTTTAAATTGACATATCATTCAGAGGTGTTTGGTTCTGCCCACAAAGAGAAAAAGAAATATCAGTAAACTGAGATGAAGTAATCCCTTTGCTTTCAGACCATAATAATGCACTTCAAGTGTGTGAAATAAATTTATCCAATCAGTGCTTAGTCCCTTGGACAATCCCTTCAGGCTCCATTAACAGATGTAGGTACTTTTCCAGTTTTGGAAAAGTGAGATTAAAAGAACTGAGACAAGTGAAGAGCAAGAAGAGAGAGACAAAAACAGTAGAATTCATACAGTGCTAAACTACTTGCAAATAAAAAATCAGATTTAGAGTTACTGATACATGTGGACAAAAATAATAAAAATTATTAATACACACAAAAAAAAGTTTTATCTAGACGCTTTGACAAAGTTGAATATTAAAGAATCAAGGCACCTGTCTTGCTCTTGTGTCTGCATAACTCTTCCCATATCTCCTTGGGTGCACTATACTAAACACTAAAGGCATTTTCAAACTATATCACACATCATCTCTGTGAAATACTGTTGCAGACTTAGAGAGTCAGAGAGGTAAGACACAGCATAGAACACTGTTTTCCTTATCCTTCACGTTCCTTATCCTTCACATTCCTGATAGCCACACATTTCTTCCCTCTCTTTCTTGAATGACCCTGATCAACATCACCTTGTTATCACTTGATTTTCTTTCTGGAGACTGGGCTTAAGGCAATGAAGCTGCCATAAACTTGGAAAAACTAATGACAGAAGTAGGCAGTCATATTATAAGGCTGGGTGTTAAGACTGAGAACTGAACATATTATTCATAAGTATTCATATTCTGGTTAGAAACTATCTACAAGTTAAGTACAAATATGGCTGGACATTACATAGATGTGTTTAATTTGTGTTTACGCTTTCTACATTCAGTATTAATGTCTGTGGCCAGATAGTTCAAGGGACATCCAACCACTGGTCCCATGCACCATCTATATTCTGCATCCATTTTCCGAGTTCTGCATTATCACAGTAATCCCACTGGCAGCATGAGTGAGACCTAGGCTGCAAAAAGGCTGATCTTGCCTGTATGAGTAGCTGTCACACATCCTGTAATCTTATTATCTTCACCATGTCAGCAGTGACTCCATCCTGAGACGAAGCTCAGAACTGTACACTGGTTCTCTTCTAAGTACAAGCGCTCTCTTGCCTACAGAAATAGCAGGAAGGAGGGATTACAGCTCAAAACATTGAATTTTTGCTAACAGATAAAGGATCAAAATTATGCTAATTAATGTAACAAACCTCAACATTCTTACAACTTCAGTCAATTAAAAATTAAATTCATGTAAAAAATATAATCAAAATGAGGACCATTTTTTAAGTGTTAAAAACAAACAGATTTATAGTCAAATATCAATACTCTGAGTCTGCTACCTCTAGGATTGCTCTTAGAGAAAAAGAGTTCATAGTGATGCAGAGCAAATGGCAGTCATGATAATGAACACTGCCACATGTTGCCTTCTAATAAAATTCAAAAGACAAATTAGGCACCTTATACTGGAATGAACAAAACAGAAACAATAATTTATTCTACAGATAAATAGGTCAGAAACAAAAGGCCCAGAAGAGTGTAGCTCTCTAATAAGGAAGAAATGACGACATATATGGAAAATGCTGCGGTACTCATCAAGTTCCTTGCCTCAGTCTACACTGGCAGTCAGGCTTTCCACATCTCTCAATTTCCTGAAACTCCAGGTGGGCACTGGGAAAGAAAATTCCCACCCACTGACAGCAAAGAGCAGATTGGAGACAAACTGATTAAACTGAATAAGCACAGGTCTATGGGGCCTGATGACACACATTCCAGGGTTGTGAAGGAGCTGGCTGATGTAGTTGCCAAGCCGCAGTCCATCATATTTGAAAAGTCTTAGTGGTCAGGTGAAACCATTAACTTGAAAAATTGAAACATCTCTCCTTTTCAAAAATGGGGAAAAAGGATGATCTAGGGAACTAAAAATTGATGAGCCTCACCTCTGTGCCTGGGAAGATCATGGAGCAGATCCCTATGGAAGCAAGGTTAAGGCAAATACGTGCAAGACAACAAGATGATCCAAGAAAGCTAGAGTGGCTTTGCTAAGTGAAAATTGTGCCTTAGCAAGCAGGTGGCTTTTTACAATGGAGTGACAAGGGAAGATCAAATGATATCATCCACACAGACTTCTTTAAGGCCTTTAATACAGTCACAAACAGGGGTAGACTATTAAGAGGATAAGAGATTGGATGGATGCATCCAGACAGATGTGGTCAATGCCTCTGTATCCAGGTGGAGGCAGATGATGAGTGGTGTCCCTCAGGGTTCTGTCTTCAGACTGGTGCTCCTCAATATCTCCATCAATGGCTCAGGCATTGGGATCCAGTATCCCCTCAGCAAATTTGCAGATGACCCCAAGCTGAGCAGTGCAGTCGACACAACAGAAGGAAGGGATGCCATCCAGGGGGAACTGGAAAAAAAAGGACACTCATGGGAATCTCATGAGGTTCAACAAGTGCACATGGCTCAGGGCAGACCCAGACATGAGTACAGACTGAGAAGTCCCTGATAGCAGTCCTGCAGAGAAGGACTTAAACGTTCTCATGGATAAAAAGTTGGACATAAGCCAACAGTACGCATTTGCGGCCCAGAGAACGACACCATGGCCAGCGGGGTGAGGGAGGTGATATCTTCCCCTCCACTCTGAGACAGCAGAGCCTCATGAGACCTCATCTGGAGGACTCTTTCCAGACCTGGCATCCTCAGCACAAGAAAGACATGGACCTATTAAACTGGGTTCAGAGGAGGGCCACAAAGATGATCAGAGAATGTCTTCTGTGAAGACACACTGATTGTGCAGCCTGGAGAAGGCGCAGGGGAGATCTCATGGGGAGATCTTTTGATACGTAAAAGGAGTTTACAGAAAAGAAGAAGGACATCTTTTTACAAGAGCATCAAGTTATATAACAAGGTAAGAGTTTTAAACTTAGAGGAGAGATATAGACATTAAGAAGAAATTCTTTACTGTGATGGCGATGAGTCACTGGAACAAATTGTCCAGAGAACCTGGGGATGGCCCATCCCTGGAAGTGTTTAGGGATATGCTGGATGGAGCTATGAGCAACCTGGTCTGGGGAAGGTGTCCCTGACCATTACAGGAGGGTTGGGATAGGTGACCTTTAAGATCCTTTCTTACACAAACCATTTTAGGAATGTATGAAAACCATGATCTGTAAGCACAGAAAAATTTCTGACTTTAAATAACATGAGAAGTCTATATTCAAATCAAATCAAATCCATTTTCTGAAGTGTCAATAACCAAGAAAGGGTCTGGAGAGCACCCCTGTCTGCTCATGATTTGCATTTCAAAATACTTGGTTTGGTCATGCTATTTAAAATGAAGTAGACAAACAAAATACAGATAAAAGAGGCAGTCACAGTAGCTCCTCTTTTCTACATCTAAAAGATTTTTAAAATATGAGACTGGTTCTGTACCCTTTTTGGCTTGATAGAGTACACACTGGTATCTTTTGCCTTACCACAAGTTCACAGATTGCTTGTGGTGAGGAAATTAATTTTATGCTCTGATTATTGAAGCTGTTCTACAAAGAGGGAGTAACAGACTTCAGCCTATTATTAGTGCACTAAGCTGGGAGGAGAGTTATGGGTTCTAATCCTTGCTCCCTGTATGTATTTTAACCTATGTGTATTTAATGCAGAAGGTACAACTGCAGCCAGTGCAAGAATTTGTAGCATTCACACTGAGAGTATGAAATCTCTTATAAAACCATCCTTAATTATAAGAAGGCTTCTGAACTACAGAGAGGCTCCAACAAGGATTAAGTTCTGTTCTCCTTACACTGCCATTTAGCTGGGTGAAGATTAACAAAGAAAGAGTATAAAATCTATAAGCATCCACTAAATTCTGAAGCAGAATAAAAATTATGGATTTCAGACAGGTAATGGGTTCATCATTTTCAATACTAGATGTTTAATGATTCATCCACCTCCTTTGGGCTTTTGTCCTGGCAGATCTATCATTGGATATAATTAGACATTAGAAAGAGCTGTCTACCACTCCTAGGTCAAATCTTGAAACCTTATTGTCAGACCAATACAATACACTTATTTTTAAGAAATGGCCCAGAAAATTTCTGCTCCTAGTTCTGTGGCTCTCATTGTCTCTCTTTCATAGAATTAGAATCAGAATCCTAGCTCTCTGGGTGTCATTCTTCTCTTTCAGAACTAGAATTTGTCTTAGAAATGTTGACACAATCATGAATAATTCCCACTGGAAGAACTACTGACATTCATTATGGTTTTCTATTCTGAAACTATTTTCTTGTTTATGTTAAAAAAAATGTACTTCTTTTGTCCTGAGAAAGGCTGATCTGAATGATATATTCAAGGAAGGGTGACCAATAATTGCTCATAGAAGCCCTATTTCTCACAAATGAGTGTTACCTGAGATTTCTATGCTATGTAAACAAGCATCACAACATTGAATCTTATTTGTGAATGGATATTGCCAACTGTTATGAAACTTTTCTCAATTTTTTGTTGAAATATTGTCCAAGAGGCTGAAGTTTCATCTGCTCAGTGTTAATGAATTTTGACAGATTTGTGAATGCAAAGGTCTCAGATTCTCTTTTTGTTAAAGGGAGACTCTAAGGCATGAAGAGCCCAGAAATCAACCTGTGCAAAACAGCAATGGAGAGTAGCAGAAACAGTAGCTCATGCTACAACATGTAAGAAACTTACTGTAGGCAGAGCAACACAACTGCTTTCTGTCTGTGCTGCTTTAACTATTGGCAAACAATATATTCATTACAAATCAGTGTTAATTTTGATATGTATTTGATTTTTTCCTCAATGTGCAAAGGAAAAACTATTAGCAGTTTGGGTAATAGCCAAAGGACAGACAAATAGGAAGAATAATCAAATAATTCTAATTTCAATGAATACAGAATGTTTCTATGGTACAGAAAAGTTAGAGATAAATTTCTAGAAAGTATCAGAATCACAGCATGGCCTGTTGGCCATGCTTCTTTCTGATAAGACCCAGGGATACAGTTGGCTCTTGGGGTTGCACGTGCACATTACCATCTCATGATGAACTTCTCTTCAGCCTACACTAACAAGTCCTTCTCAGGACTGTTCTCAGTCCCATCTCCACCCTGCTTATACTTGTAATTGGGATTTCCCTGACCCAGGTGCAGGACTCTCTACTTGGACTCCTTGATGAAGTTTGCACAGGCCCATCTCTCAAGCCTGTGTTGATCCCACAACAGAACTTGGCATCATCAAGAAGTAGTGATAGGCTCAAAGGTAGGTGTCTGTGATTTAGATATCTGAAATTAAGTAAGAGCAGTCTTAGATTAACATTACTGCTGAGAACGAGTAACAGCTAATGATAACAATCTACTTGTCACCACAGCTGAGTTTAGCCAAACCCAGAATCAGGGCTGAAAAAGCAGAAAACATTAGCAGCAACAGGCTGTTAAAAAACAGGCCAGAAAACAGATGACATTTTGCAATCTGGAAGATGTAAAGAATGACACCAGGTTATAGCTATCAGTGCTGACCTACCAATACATACCTTATGCTGCTAAGTGTGTCACTGCAAACTACTGCCACTCTTAGAATCAAACTGCTAACACACAAAACTGCAAATCAAAACCAATGGATGAAAGGGGTTTCTGTCCTTTAATATTTCCTAAAACATCTCTGATGCTTCTTCCTTTATTTTGCACATGCTTTCTTCAGGTAAAATCATGGATTGGCAATCCTCTCCAATGTCTCTGAAAATCCGTTGATTTAAAGTGGGGAAAGTGCCTTATGATATTATATAAGGGACTTTGTCAAAATTGTTAACTTCTCTAAAAAAACCCAAGATAATAAAAAATACTTCAGGAGGCCGTACTGGCATCATGAAACTAACTATTATATACTATCCCACTTTCAGTATGTAGTTACTCAGGGAAAAGAGAAGAGAGCAATGTTTCACTGGCATATAGTAGCAGAAGAGCAAACAAAGAGATGTTTGGTTGATGGCATGAACCAAGAAGTTAAACTAGCTCAACAGTTCTTTCTTAACTGCAAGTGGGACAGCCCAAACCAGTTAGCATCATGTTATTCAAACCTTAATTATTCACATTTTCACTCTAAAAATGTCATCTGCTTTAGCTTCTTGTAGGAAATAGTAGTTTTTCATAATACACCAAAGAAAAACCTTGATTCACCATATGCCGCAAGTAGTTCAAAGTACCTTTTCAAACTTAAAAGAAATAATAGGAATGGAAAAATTACATTTTTCAGTAGAGCAAAAGAATTATGTCAGCATATCTGGAGCTGATGAATTGCAAACATTCATTAAAATAATCAATGATGGATTTCAAATTAAAACTATCAGCCATGAAAATCATAAGTCATTTACAACAGAGTATATCATATATCAGGTGTCAGCAGAGGGAAAGAGATGTCTTATATCACAGATTTGCTGCAAGTATCCCTCTTCCACCAGTATGAGACAGTCTTGTTGTCTTGTCTGTCCATTTTCTTCTTGCTTCATGATTATGCACAGAAGCACACTAGGAGGAGGCATCACTTGTGGTCATGTCAACAAACTAATGGTCCACTGTTGGTTACCATGGCTGTTAGGCTGTTATGAAACGTGACACAAAGACACGAACAAGACTCTTATTCTAAATAAAGTCACATTTATTCAATGGCCAAACTTTTCAGTCTGTTATACATGCTTTGAGAAAGTAGCCAATGTTTAATCCCCCACAGAGCTAGAAGGAAGAACAATAAACTTTTGATGTCATCATCTGACATATTAGTTTAGATTCCCTCTACAGTTAATGAAGAGAAAGAAATACTTCTGTGACATGATTCCTTTTTTGGTTCAGTTTAGGTTAGAATGAGATGAATTCCAAGATAGAAATACCTAATTTATCTAATGAATCTAGCTGACTGCGCTAGAGATAATTAAAGCTAATTGAACTCAAATTTTATTTTTTCTAAATCCCATTCAGGTGGTATTGTGTACTGTTAGGCACATGCAGAGGCATGGACTCAGTGTCTGCTCAATATCAAAGATAATAAAACCATGTATATATAAAATTTACATGTCACAAGTCCCAGGCAGTAGCTGACTACAAGTTTCCTGATGGTGGTCTCTGAGTTCTATTTTCTGATGAAGTTCTATTTAATGAGTCAGTCATTGACTTTTCTTCCAGACCTGGAATGCCATGACTATCCCCTGCCATACTCAAAATCATAAGAGAAAGGCTTCAAATGATGAAAATATTCTAATCTTTTCCGTGGAGTACAAATGTTAAAGTAACTTCAAATCAACTCAGAACTGAGAGTAATGTAGTGCTGAACAAATGAGCAAAACAGTACAGCACCTGACCACTGAGCCTTCAGCTAACAAGAATAACAGGAGACTATGGTTTATCCCTGTCACAAGCTTCTGCAGAAGAGAAAAGGATCTGACACGTACTTATTAGTTTTTTACAGCAAACCAGAGGAGAATTGGAAGTAAGGGCCCTAATCCAAGTGCCAAATGTAATCTTACATTACACTGTAACTCAAATCCCCATTCTACAACTATTGTACGACATTGTCTGCCGGAAAAACAGCTTGTGTAGCAGAAGGAAAAGGCAGTGACAGGCTACTTAGACAATGTTATTTAGCATAATCTCACTATTTGTCTGGCATTACTTAATGTCCACAGAGAAGTGATTTTAAACATAATCTGTTTCTGTTAATTTTAATAACAATTCAGGATCCTTTTTTATGTGTTTAGAAAAATACACACCAACTGGCACTTATAAAGAAAATGGATTGTGAAGCATATATCCTTGGATCTCTTTTCATTCACCTGAGAACAAGAATACTGACAGAGAGGTAGCTTCTCCAAAAAGCCAGGCAATTTTCAGACCTAGTATTTCAATGAGCACTTCTTTTTTGTCATGCTGGACAAGCTTGCTTGACCACGTTGAGAATTCTTCCCTGTTATTGTGTATTTTTCACAGCACTACAAAGGAATTCATTACTTTCCTCTCTTTCTCTCACTTAGAGATGACTCTGGACAGCTAATTACAATATGTCACACTATGTCAACGATCCTTTGACTCCTAATTTAGAGCAGAATAAAAGATGATGGTATATCACAAAGGCCCTGTAGATAACACAATCAAGACCTCCTTTAAGAATTTTCTATTTCAGCAGATTGTAATTCTCCGTCTTGAACTAATGGAACAAAAAAGGGCTATGAGTGGGAGGGTTGAAGCTTTATGTTAGGGTTAATTGTTAGTTTTTGGGGTGCTTTTTATTTTATTATAAGTGGCAAAGTCCAATGCACAAATGGATAAGAGTTAAACTAGCTGGAGTTCTAGAAATTAAATATAATTCTTGTTTTTAATGAGTCATAATTTTCAAGGGAATAGGATGTTTGTAGCTGAAATGGACAAGCTCTTGAACTTATCCCATAGGCCATTTAATTTATGGCTTTCATTCCTTTTACAAACCTGAGGAAAAGTGATCTGACCTCTAAAAAGCACATTTTCAGAACATCCCCTAAGACAGAAGCAAGGAATGCAGATTAAGAATGCAGTTCCAGCACCCTGCTCTTTAAAATGCTTTTAAAGCCTGTCTTATTCATTCATCTTTTAACAAAGATGAATGCACATGACAGGTTTTATCCTAGCTGGCCTAGTAAGGCAAAAATAATATTAAATCAATGCCAAAGTGATCAGAGATGAGACCAGGATCAAAGTTCTGATCAGCCCACAATGGATTACTCTCTCTTAAACATTACAAAGAAATTATTTAAAAAAAAATTGTTAGAAAAATAGAAATATGTCCCTGAATCAGCTAAGTCATCTCATTGCTACCATTAACTAAATTTTACTTACTAATAAAATGACACCTGAAGAGAGAAAAGCTAAATATAAACTTAGTGGGGGACATGACCACTGTGGAATTAAAACAGGATTAGAGCTCTTGAATAAAAAACAGGGTTCAGATACCCACGAGAAAGACAACGAGGAGGGTGGAGGGAGGGGAGAGAAACAAACAATCCAATAAATATGTATAGTGTCAAGTGCCAGACTTTAAAGTCCTGTGCTGCAAAATATTAATGGAAATAGCAAAAAGCAAGGTCTCAAGTTTTTTAGACTTTAAAGCTCCCCTTGATTTCAACTGTCTTTCAACCTCTTACAGTAGCTGGGCAACCATACCTAGTAGATATTTCATGCCCATTTGAGACAATAGCTAAGTAAAATTTTCATAGAAAATGTGTATTTTTCAATAACTTTGTCATTGATGGTTCATGCGCAAGGATTCCTTCTTCCTTGCTTGTTTGAGGAAGCCAGTACACAAGACACAGCTGGCTTTTTATGTAATATATAAACGAAAATGAATGCATAGGGTCTCTATGATCATGAAAATGTCTTCACATTTTTTAAATATTCCATACACTTGTGAATAATTTGTCACCTCCTCCAGTGGAGGAGTCAATCCCCAACAGAGAACAGAGCTGGTCTTCAGATCCAACATTCTGAAGCTAATAAAGCTACTAAAATGCATTAAGACAAGAGAGTTACCAAGTTAAAGACCTCCCTTTGCATCAGCAGAACCACTGTCCTCCAGTTGTAAGTCACTGCAAAAATAATTGTTGTACCTTCAGTTTTAGTAGCTCTTCTGGCTTGTTTTACAGAGGTTAATAATGCTTTCCTCATAGCACTGGCTTTCTGATAGCACAGATTCAACATAAATTACTATCCAAGAAAAGAAGCTACTTTAGGACTTTACTTTTAGAGGTGCTGTCTCTAAACCATGATGAATTCCAGTCTCCAAATACCCCTTTATGTGTTTGATGCTAACCTACTTTATCTCCTGAGCCATCATTAGAAGAATGAGATTGAGTATAATATCCTATGCCATACTGCTTATCTGGTGACAAGTATAATATAGGCAGTCTTTTATTCTGGCCCTAGATGCTGCTGTCAGGTTGGGGTGGATGGAACTTGATGGTCTTCAAGGTCCCTTCCTACCCAAACCATTTTATGATTCTATGAATGAAGAAGTACAATTATTCATGGCAACTCACTGTAAGATTACTTCTACTTCACCTCTCTCCATTCTGTTCTCTCTTCCTGATTTTTTCTTCATATGTTCTTCCATTTTCTTCTACATGTTTTCCATCCAGACTCAGTTTCATTAATAACATTAACCCACCCTGTTGTTTAATGTTTCTTTTTTCCCCATAGAATAATGAGTATTTATTATGATTCCTAGTAAGGCAGAAAAGAATCCATGATTTTGCCTCTGCTAGGCAAGATTTCTTCCCAAAGCTTCATCTGCTGGAAAATTAAGTAGCTATTTTCAGGGAAGGAGTTCTGAGCATTCAGATTTCATACTTTCTTTCATATTCAGGAGGTAAGAGAGTAGAAAAATGTTACATGTATAACTTTATATCTATATATATTTATGCAATCACTTGTCCAAGGGATTGCTATGCATTCATGATAAAAGAGTGCTTGGCTACTATATACTGTGCTCATTTAAAGGACATTCAAGTCACAGATCTAAGACAGCAGACTGGGAAAAGCAGTCATAAATAAGAACTTCCTTTTCAAAAACGGAACTTCCATTCAGTAGAAATTGTAGAGATTCTGGAATAAAGTCATAGCCAAAATGAGGACAAAGCATTGAAATATCTTGGGAGTTAGTGGGTCGAATATATATATTTTTTAAAACTTTTGTTTTAATTCTATCCTTAATTCTCTTTAGGTAAAGTGAAGTCTTTGTATTATGAAAAAATATAAACCGACATCATTCCTTGCCCAACAATTGACCTCCGAAGTAACTCCTTTTGTCCATGAGCTCTGCTGGAATTTCCATCAATATTGCACTGTTTTATTACCATATAATATATAGGCATGTATATGCTCACTTTTTTGGTACTCTTCTCAGTTCTTCTGCTTCAGAAAATTAAATCAATGCAAAAATACTCACTAGCACTAGAGAACGCTAACTTTGAAGAAGTGTTTATTTTTTGGGGTCTTTTCCCCAGTCATAATTCATAATGTTCTCAAGGTGGGATTTTTTGTTATATGACATAGCCATAAATAAATAGAAATCAAAATAAAGTCAGGTTTAGAAAGATAATTATTTGTCTCTTTGAAATATATTTACGTCTTAATGAAATTCTTTTAAAAATCAGAATTCACATGACTTTTTTTATTTTTTTAATCAAGTAATTCAAGAAATGCACATTGGATCAAGGCCTTTGTGTTCTACCTTGGGTGAAGACATCTGCAGGTAATCATAGAATCATAGAATGGCTTGTGTTGGAAGGAATTTTAAAGATCATTTATTTCCAACTTTCAGGGACACCCTCTACTAGACCAGGTTACTCAAAGCCACATCCATCTGGCCTTGAACACAGGAATGGGGCATCCACAGCTTCTCTGGGCAACCTGTTCCAGTGCTTCATCACCCTCACAGTAAAGAATTTCTTCCTAATTTTTAATCTAAACCCACCCTCTTTTAATTTAAAGCCAATCCCCCTTGTCATAGCACTGTGTGACCCTGTCAAAAGTCCTTACCCTGTTTTCTTGTAGCCTCTTTAGGTGCTGGAAGGTGCTGCAAGGTCTCCCAGGAGCCTTCTCTTCTCCAGGCTGAACAAATCCAATTCTCCTAGCTTGTCTTCATAGAAGAAATGCTCCAACCTTGTCATCATTAATAATAAAAATCTTGGATATTTTTGCTGGATGAAATTGAAAAATTGGGAAGATGATGTCTTGATTTCAAAGGTTAATTACAAACATCATCATCCTGCACAGATGAAACACTATTAAATACATGCAAGGAAAAATACAATAGTTATTTAAAAATGTTGGTTGTAAGATGAAGTAGTTGTTCCATTTCCCTAGTATAACATTAAAACTCCTCCTGAGGTCTGGAGGAAGGCCTCCTTATACACCTAGGAGTGCATAAAGGTCAAGAAAAGTTCTTTATCAAAGGAAAATGAGAGCATGAAGAGATGTGTCAAGCTGTAGCTCCCCAAGTTCTGCAGAGTCTATGCTGTAGGGCACACTGCACAGCAACACTGGCCTGCAGCAAGGGATCATTCCTGGCCTGAGGTCTCTGAAGAAACCCCGTAGTTAAAGCTTCCAATGGAAATGTGACTATTTTGCTGGTAAAAGGCAAAATAAAAGAGTTTTAGTAAATATTCCTGATTTGGTGGACTGTCTAGTTTTAAAAAAAAAAAAAAAAAAAATCCATATAAAGGAAAGACTGCTGGCTAGCTCATCAAACTCTGTCAATTAACACCTGAAGGTGAGAATCCATCATGATTTGGCTTACTTAGAGATAGATAAAAATGAGCAAGCAGCACAGGTGAAGGCTTTTGTTAGACCTAGTGTACTAGTCATAGATTAATAATTTAATTTCCTTCTGGCTTTCTGTCTCCAAGGAAATGATGAGCTTTGACACTACTCCTTTACCAGAATTGCAAAACTCTGAGCCCTAGGAGAAGTAGGAGTCAAGAGCTTCTTAAGTTCTCAGTCACTTGAACAGTTTCTTACCCATAATGTACTTTTCAGCAGGAAGATACAAAGTTACTGTCATCTAATGCTATTAAGTCATTTACACGATTAAAAAGTAATTAGGAATGAGTATTGTTGGATTAGATGAAAATACCCTGGATCACTTGTCATGCATAATACACTGTAGCCTTGTTACATACAGAGTTTTGAAAGGTGAAATAAAATGCAATCATTTATGCAATTAAATGTAGACAGGAACACAAAACCAGAGTGGAGGTGCCTATGGTTTGTGATAGGCAGTTTGTATGTCAGCAGACAGAATGAATTTGAGTTTAATTACCAATTTTTGGAAATTCTCAATTGCTTTTCATAGAAATTATTAGCACATCATATCCTACTAAATAGTATTTATTAATGTAATTTAAAAACCTACTGTATTAAATATAATTTAAACATTCCTTGTGAAACTCAGCTCTTAACTGACTACACACTGGGCACTAGAAAAAAAAAGAAAAAAGAAAGGTTTTTACATTAATTGAAGCGCTTTAACTATGAGTATTTAGAATTAAGGTAGTTGTTCTTCAGTTTCCATGTACAGAAGCCTTTGAATTTAAAAAATCCTTTCCTGCTCTGAAACAACTAAAGAGCCAAGATTGACAGCTCAAGCTGGGACTTCCAGAGGAAACACCTAGGGCTACAGAGTAGGAGGAAAGCACAAGTATTTGTAACCATGCATCAAGCCAGTGCTTTAGGGGAGAACACAGAGGGACAGTGGGGTAGAAAAGCAATTTCGAAAATCACCTACTTGGAAGTGGAAATTGATGTCTCAAAAGTTGCATGGAAGGGAATTTTTTAAAAAGCAGGCAGTCAAAATTCTGCCTTGGAGTTAATGATGTATCACATTGCTCTTTTGGCTTGCAGAGCTCTCCAGGCTTGCATCACACATTAGAGAGGCTGCTAATCTCAGAAGCACGTCCCTTTTTAGTTCTGGAATCTCACCTACATCCTCCCAGGCCGGCCCAAGGTCAGGTTTCTGGGATCTGCCAAGTTTTCATCTGGGATGTGGATGGATTGCAGGGGTCTGTCAAACAGCATAATGGATTCCTGATGTGATCTGCAGAGTGCTTCTATGCTGCAGTGTGACCACTGTTCTAACAGAACTCATTTTAAACAACATAGCCCACACAAAATTCTACAAGACGTGTAGCTCTGGCAAGGACAGTGCTGTGCCTAAAATAGGAAGTACAGTGAAGTAGCCTGATGAGATCCATCAGTTCCATCAACTTTTCCTTCTTCATTAAGCCCAACTGGTATTAATGGTCCCAGTCCCCTGTCTCTTGTCACCCAGACTACTTCAGGAAGCTAACTAATAAGGCTAATTTCATCCTAAACTCAATGTCTATTGCATGAGGAGGCACAGACTCTCAGGGCAAAAATGATCTCATTCTCAAAAGATGTAGCATTAACACTTAAATTAAATAATGACTTATTCATTTATGTGAAATTTATTACATTGTATTTGAGATATAAGCACTAAATTTACTTAAGTAATGTTTTATTAATTTTAAAAAATTACTCGAAAGAGTAACAAATTCGACTTGCTACTTAAATAATTTAATTCTTTAACTGAGTAATTGTTCTACTTTACATTTCAAAAAGTATAAGAAACTCACAGTTGTTTCATGCTGTGAAATAGCTTTTAACTTTTTTAAAAAATCACCCATGGTTCAGAAACGTTTAAATGTTAAATGTTGAAGTCAGCTGTCATGAACTCCTCAAAGCAGAAAGTGATAGCATATATATATAAAAATACATATTATTCCATAAACCTCAAATATTAATCATTGTTCAAGTATCAAATATTATTTTGTATAATATCCTAATATTTAACTTACAGTATTTTTAATACAGTTGGTAAAAATTAACATGGAGATGTCAAGTTATATGGAAAAACAGAAAGTGGAACTCTTAACTTTGTATTCAGTCCCACTCTTTATAGGTTGAACTCAATGATCTCAGAGGTCTTTTCCAAGCTAATTGATTCCATGATTCTGTGAAGAGAGAATATGTGAGAGCATCAGCCCTAAGAACATCCATGACTGAAGGTTGCCAACTGGCAAGAACAAAGTAATAGTCTAGAAACTTCATCTTCTTTCCATGGGAAATCTTGGTGCCTTGAATGTAATTTGGAGAATATGCTGGCCCCAGGGTGCATTCAGCCACCCTCTCCATGCACACTGCCGAGCTCCCACTGCAAAGGCAGGGTTCTGGGAAATATACAGTGAAAGGAAACAAGGATGATCACTGTCATCCTCTTTCTTGGTGGGCCAAAATGAGGTAAATAGGTTTTTTCATCTTAGAAGACGGATTGATTGAGAGGGATATAAATGGTAATGAGGGATACAATCATGGATGTCACGAAGGATATGAATACTGAAGTGGTAGGGAGAGCTGCATGGTCCTCTCTGAAAAGCACAGTTTGGGCTGTCCCATGCTGGGCACAGCTGGTTCCAGCAGTCTTCAACTGACCCATATAAGGGTCCCACAGCCAAGGGTTGGAGCCTTGGGTTAAACATAAAGTGGTGAAAACTGCTGCACAGTGAGAGAGAGAAGTTAGAGAGTTAGTCCTATGAGGGAGCTGGAGTTGTTCAACCCAGAGAGAAGGAGGCTCAGGGACCTGAAAGGAGGTTGTAGCATGGTGATGTTTGGTCTCTTCTCCCAGGCAACAAATAACAGGACAAATAGACACAGTCTTGAGCTGTGTTTAGGGAGGTTTAGGTTGGACATAAGACAGAATTTTTTCACAGAAATTGTGATTAAACATTAGAATGGGCTACTTGGGGAGGTGGTGGAGTCCCTAGAGATGTTTGAGAAAAGATTTAACATGGCAGATGGTGCCATAATCAAGGTGACCAGGTCGTGTTGGGTCATAGGTTGCACTCGGTGACCTCAGAGGTCTTTTCCAACCTAATTGATCCTGTGATTCTTGGAAGTGAGAATGTGAAACAACTTCAGCCCTGCAGACACCCAGGCTGGAGAAAAAGAAGAAGGAGAAGGTGTTCCAGATACCAAAGCAGAGATTCCTCTGCAGCCTGTGGTGCAGGCCTTGGTGATGCAGATGTCCCTCTGCAGCCCATGGAGGTCCATGGGTGAGCAGAGATCCACTTCAGTCCATGGAAGAGCCCATGCCACACTTATGAGTTCTTTCATCCTATTTTCTCACCTGCCTTGTTGAAGAGGGGAGTGAGAAGGCCACTGTGCAGGTGTCTGGCTGCTGGCCAAAGTCAAGCCACCAAACTCTCCTGAAGATTTTGACAAATTCAGACAGGTAGAACTTGTTTGCTTAAGAAGTAAATTGTGCACTGGTAAAAGAAAAAGGTTACAACACTGAAGAGCCAGTTAAATAAAGCCAAATAATGTAAAGTTTGCATTGCAAAGGTATTTCAAGATGGCAATGTCATGCATAATTTCCAGTCTGTTCTTTGAACTTGCAGGTGCAGTTCCCCCTGAATGCAAGGAAGGATTTAGTAAGGTCTAAGTTACCAAGAAAGTGCACATCATCTAAGGAGCTATGCCGTGGAAGAATATGTGTCATATAACTTCCAGGAAAAAGAAATTAATCCCAATATCATATAAAATACAAATCTAGATGGATTCTGTTTTCCAGATGCTACAGTACCTGAGAAGAAGAAAACCTTTTGATTCTGCAATATGATGGGCAGTCAAAGGACTAATGCTAATACCATAACAACAGATATGCATGAAAAATGTGTGCATTATCACTCTTCTCGTTCCCTTCAATAAACTCCTGAAACTGCAGTCAGGAAAGCACCAGCTTGAAAAGAATGAATGGCAGACATGCTGTGTTTCTGTCTGATAGCACAATGTTCAGGTAGTGACACAATGACAAATTCCAGCACATGCTGCTGAGAAAGAATTATACATGTTGAAGCCAATTAGGGCTAGAGAGCCAGCATTTCCTAGCAACCTTCAGATCTTGTGTATGCCAATTTTAATTGTGGATGCCTTTTGCCAGGAGTTCAAAACCAAATGAATATGTGATATCGCTTAACCCTCATCCCCTCAATAAATGTGACTCATCATGATTCCAAAATCAAACAGCATGTTGAATTTTAAGTCAATTATATCTGACTAAGCTACAATCCCCTTTTCCATATACATTTTCTAGTTTAGTTTGGTGAAGTATATAAAATTTAAAGAGCTCTAGGAAAAAAAATTAAGGAGCACTGAAGAGAAGTGTGTTTTATGTTAAAGTCATTTCTATGAACACCTGTGAAACTGTTGAGTTTAATTGGGCTGCATCTGCTCCTGATTTTGCAAGTTCTGACTGATTGTCTGTCCTTATATTGTATTGAGTTGTGTCTTCTTTCTTCCTTTCTGTACGTCTTTTAGGGTGCAGTTACCCTAGGATGATACATCTGAGAAATGAGCAATCCTGCAAGCTGTGTGAGTTTTGGTGGTTCTCAAAGAAAGACATCCAAAAGGCAGACACATTAACAAGCTTAGTTGGTATGGCTTCAAAAAGACTAACTCTGGCAATGATGTGGCTTCTACTGACTTCACAGAGACCAGTAGATATGGAGAATCAACAGTAGAAAATAGAAGAAGAAATTACAGTTTCCAGGTGGAATGTTTCCTCTGCATAGTGTGAAACCAAGATTTTAGCTGCTTTCTTCAGAGTAATTCCATGCACCATCACAGGAGAGAGTACAAGGCCACATCATGTCCTGAAATGCACTTTATATCTGCTCATTTTATGCAACATGGGTTATACTGATTCATTGTGGCAAAAATCTTACTGACTTCCTGGATTAGATTCTTAGTGCATCTTTATGAGTCAGAGCAGCAGTAAATCACTATTATCTCGATGGATTTAGAAGCAGAGAAAAAGAGGAGAAAGAATATCACAAGATGGAAAATAAGCAAGACTATGGTAAGTGTAAGACTACAGTTCAACACTCCTATTCTGCTACTGTAGAATGTAAAATTAAATGTACTTCAGTTTGAATGAAAAGCTACCTGAACTCATGGTTTTGCTTCTACTCATCTCAGAACTGCCCCTTTCTGCCCTTCAGTCCCCTTACAAATGCTTCATTCCTAATAGAGAACAAAGCCAATCTGTATTCCCATAATACACTAAATACTTGGAGAAACAGCTCATGAAATGTTGCCAATGTTATTTAGAGAGAAAGATCGAGTTGTATCTATATTTTCTTTTATAGACTAGAAGATGGAGTGTCGCTGTGCGAGACGCAAGGACACACACACGACACACTCTTTTGAGAAGGTTGAGAACTATAGAACTGTTTATTAAAATATTTGACTTTAAATTTATAGTATTTTTATATAGACTAGGGATTGGAGAAGAAGGTTGACACCTTTCTTATCTTATAGGTTAAGACAATTGTTTATCAGTTGTTTTCCACACAAGAGAAAGGTATGAATAATAACTTTGTCTTATTAAACGGACTTTTGATAAAGACCCTTCCAACCGTGAGAAAGAGGTTAGCTACAGTGAAAATAACTAGTTAGAAACTGTATTAAGAAAAGCCTGAAAAATCAGGGCGACAATGGAGCAATGTAGTAGGTGGAAATCTCAGGTTCATCCACTCAGCATTAGAAAATTCAAACTGGATGTAAATAGGATCTATACAAAAGTGTCTTGATCAACGTGTGAAGAGCTATACCAGATGTTTTATCTCATATTCTTCTTGAAGTTGTATTACAGATAGGCATATCAGAACTATGTTACTAATTTAAACTATAATGGTCTTGCCAGAGCAAGAATAGAACAATCTGTGGTACTCAGGAAAAATTAAAAATTATATAATAAATAATTATATTTATTTATAAATAAATTATAAAATATTTATAATGAAGTTTGTTAGAATCTACATCAACTGTAATGGAGGAGAGTTTGACTACTGTTATTTGATGGAGCACTGAATGCTTTTAAAAAATAATTTTAACTATCATATCCATTTATTTGTGGAACAGTGATAGCAATCTCTCAGGAAGATAGAAAAACGCAGACTTTATACAAGATTTTAAAAGGCATGTAGAAAATAAGCAGCAAAAAAAATTTTGTTCTTTTGAAATGACAAACCTGCAGCCTGGAGAGAGTTCAGTTTTCTCCTTTCAGGAGTTTCTGTCAGGAGTTTGAGATTTAAGTAAAAATTAGTGCTTAAATATAAAAACACTTTATTATCCTCTTTATTATCCTTTTTTTTTTTTTTTTTGCAGTACATGAGTGGCTTAAGTTAATCTGGAATACAGGAAAGCAAAAGCAGCAATAATGTTTCTTTCTCTGGAAACATTATTAAAATATTGTTGTCCTTTAGGAGATTTCAAATCTCTCAACAAGAGCTATCCATCTGCTTAAATATTCATAGGTGCCTCATAATTTTTGAGAAAAATTTAATCTAAATTTGATCTTTAAAGACTCTAGATGACTGTATGTAATCCATAATTTTTTAATGCTTTGTATGAGCAGCAAAGCTTTGAGAAGAAATTTCCAGAGCAGGCAGGATAGAGCTAGAAAATTTCAATGAATCTGAGGAAGAAGAAGAGTTCTCTCACTTCATAATAGCCTTTTTGTTTTAATAATATAAAAATACTATTAAGAGCATTCTGTAGTTTGTTAGTTCTTCGTTCATTAATATAATTAAAATCTGGGGGGAAAACCTTCAAATTATGGTCAAGAAGACAAATCAAATGATTTTTTGAGAAATTCAAACATGTAAAAATACCCATGGTGCAATGGGGTTTTTTTACTCTGGAAATTATTCACCCAACTCTTCCAAACAATTCAGATGGCTTCATTATATCCTCCAGACTCCGTTCTTTTTTTATATTTTCTTCAACAAAATTGAATAAAACTTCTCTTTCAATTGTTTCTTCTGGCTACAAACCTCAAAAGCTCACCTGCTGGAGTTCAGAACACTCACTTGAAAAACTCTGTGTTTAAAACAGCATGGACCCTTTAATGACTAGATATAGGTAATGCAGTTTCTCCTGTTTCCATCTATGGACAATGACATAAAAAATGTTTATTCCTCTTTTCTTCATTGTATGCTTTACATTACCATATTTGTCATAACAACAGATTTTCCACAATACAGAGAAAAAAAATCCCAACTTCCCATAGCTGGAAATTTCTATTCCCAAATTTTAAATTAAAATTTTACATTTTCCTGTTAAGAAAATAAAGATATTCAATTTAATAAAATATTTGTATTTAGGGAGGATAAATTTTTTAAAGTCAAGAAAATTACCTTTTTCTTGAGTCATGCACAGGGAAGATGCTGAAAACACTAATTAGTCATTAACGCAGCTCAATTTGCTGTCTTAATGCCTTGGAGACAAAAAGCTGCTAAATGCTGTTATTATTTGTGTAGTAGTAGTAGAGTTAGATACAAGTTTCTATTTCAGGCTCCCCTTGGCTAGAAATTGCAGGCTATATAATAATTTTTTTTTAAAATCCCACCCCAAATAATCTTATATCATAAAATTAGATTTGAATAAATTACATAAATAAAGCAATGAAAGGGACAGTACTCAGTGAAAAACTGTGTTTTAGAGCATTTTTCCTGAAAACTATTGTTTGTGTATACATTGAACCAACTGATATCTCCAGATGGACTAGAGGTTAGTTTAGTTAGTCAAAGGTCCTTTCTTCTGTTAAAACATTTTCAGAATTCCAGCAATCAGAATCTTAAGTAAACATAAGCAGTATGCTGACTAATTGCAACCTGTCATAATAAATGACTGGATCCTCTCAAATTCAACAGCTCATGGAAAAGGAAGTACTCCCAGCTGAATTGTGCAGATGAAAGAAAAGTCAGTTTTATTTATTTATTATTCTGCTATTCGCTTGGGTCCCTTCTTGCAGCCTGGGTTATCATCACACAAGTCACACCTTCTGGGGATATATTTTTAGAGCTGCTAGTATAAGAATAACCCTTCTGCTTGAAAAGTTTCCAACAAGTAAGGAATCCTGACAAATTTGACAATCTGCAGGAGACAAAGCTGTGTGGTAGAAAACAATACCAAACTGAAAGAAAAATAAAAATAGCAAATATGAGAGAAAAGAATTGTACATTTTCCCTACAGGTCTACACAGTAAAGCTTTTGACGAAACAAGAGTTTCATTCTTCACAACAAAAATACTAATTCTATGGTATCATGAACCTAGATAAAGGGTATTTAACTATCAAATAGACGGTTAAATAAAAAGAATTAAGAAAAGGAGTAGCATTTGAGATTGCAATGTGCCTTTGACTGATTCAATATTATATATGCTACCTTCTAAAATTATTTTAGCTAAGTGAGAATGTGCAATCTACTAGAACTGTTTGGAGATTTTCTAAGTACAAAAATGGGGAAGGAAATATGCTGCCACCCTCCCAGTTAATAAGTTTTTCTTAATGCTTTTTTTAAGTACACCTTTCCCTGACTAGTTTTTCAAAATAAGCCTGAGCCACCTTCAAAGCATCTGGAAATCAATCTTGCTCACTTCACTCTCCTGAATTTACAAGTTAAGGAGAGTAAACATTCCCTGAACAAGGTGTGCTTCATTGCATTGCATTTTGAAGCATCAACCAAGCCATCAAAAGAAACCACAAGATTATATCCTGCCCAGCCTATTCATATGAATTATAATCCTGAGGCACCAGTATCCATTCAAATTGTCAGCTCTACCCACCTGAGCAATTACATATGTACATTCAATTTTTACATTTTAACTTTTCTTTTTTAACTTCTCCTCTGGAAGTTATTCATTCACCTCTCCCAAAGCATGGTTTCAGAGAAGAAGGAGGAAGAGAACACATTTTCTCCATCAGGTTTTCACTGTTCCTTTTTTTTTCCTTTTTGAAGGAAAAGCAATTTATGTCTCTCTTCCATTTTCCAAAGTTACATCTCAAAAGCTAAGGAAGAAAGGAAAATCTTGACTACTCTTCCCATCAAGGTATGAAAGCAACCAAGAAGTACTGTACTTACCTAAAAATAGTGACTCTTAACAATAAACTGCTCTTTTCAACCTTCGAATGGCATCTATATGGAGAATTTAATCTAGCAGTACAAGAAATGCTGTTAAAAATAGCACCATAAAAACTTTCTGTCAAGTGAGGAATAGGATCTTAGAAGTACCAGGTACAATGTTATACAGATATAGATTATTAACTATATATAACAATATAGTTAATCTTTGATTAACTAAACTAACTTCTCAGCCTTTCTCTGGAGATCTTTGAGCAAAATTTCCTCTGATGCTCTCCACAATCATTATCTCTTCCTTTCATCAGGCTTGCTAACTGCCAGTAACCCCTCACTTTCTTGTTACTTGAAAAACTTTGCCATATCTTTGAGGGTCTCCACCCTTAGATCTCCAGCACTGAGCAATCAGCTCATAAGACTGTTTATTCAGTGCAGTGAAGATTTTTCACTGTAGAAACGGTAAATTAATAGAACTGGTGGTGAAAAAAGAAATTATAACCTCAGTAAAATGCCCTAGGTTTTACTGTGGACCTGCATTGGACTTTAGAAAAGAAAGAAATTTGATTATCATATCTTAATAGAAAAGCCAATTAGTTTAATAATGAATAATAGTTACAGCAAGGTATTCCGGTAAAAAATATAAATTAGACCAGAAGATAATGGTCATCATAAAAATAAAGAGTTGAAGAGGAATTTTATTTTCAAGATATAAAAAATGTGGTAAAACATGTATTTTTCATATATTTACTTTCATTTGGTAGCATTTTCTGCTAATTCATGAATAACCAGATTACTCATGAAAAAACCTGCCAGTTTGACAGAAAACACTAAAACATTGCTGTATGTCACCTAGAAGATTATTATTGCCTCCTTTTATGTCCATCATCTATGCCATTGTAGTATTTTACTGTGTCATAATATTGTCACATATATCCTCAGAAATTATTTTCTGAATACAGAACAGAGGCTCAATAATTCAAAATTGGCAAATCTTGTGTGAGCCCAATGAGTATGCAAATTAAGGCAGGCAAAATTATTTGCAGTTTTTAAAAATTTTTTCCAATAATTTACACAAATCTGTCATGACAAAAAGGTGGTCTGATATATCTTATATATAATAAATATACTTTTTGTCATTCTGCTTTTGTAGGGTTGTGTTAAATCACTTTGGAATAGAAAAGAATTGAACCTTACAGTTCCTGTGTGTTGCATAAATCCCCTCTTTGCTGTGTCACCACAGGAAGAGTGCACTAGGTAGGGAAAAAGCCCAAGAATCCATACTGTTTTTTCTCCTTTCTGATTCTGGACCATTTTTGCCTTAGCTTTCTGGAAAAAAGGACCCAAAATAAATCTATAAGTTCAGAAGAGACATTTTGCACATCTGAAATAATTTTCTGGAGATAAGCCCTGAAGTAGGTTCGTCTTACTATGATACTTGAATGACAGGAAAATCCTTCTTCTTCAATTCTGCTGAAACATTTATCCTTCTTTTCAGCCCCATACACAATAAAGTTTGCCTCTTTTGATTTTAAACTCCTCAGGATGGGAATTATATCTTCTTGTACACTAGTAAATCCATTGCACAATGGAGTGGAAATATTCATGGGGTTCCTGGGGAACTACTGTTCTAAAACCAATATCAGGAAAATTTCATAATGTTTTTCAAGGCATGAAAACCTACCACATGTGCTGGCTTGCTGTTCTGAATTGTGGCTAGGACCACTATCTTAAAACTACAACAGTAGCAGTAGTAATAATGAAAGAATTTCAAGATTATATTTATCTACAAAAATAGCATAAGCGCAAAAGAAATATTCATACTAAATATGCATATGAAATATAGTAGATATTTTGAGTCAAAGAAATAGAATAGAGGTCTGGAGCTTAGTTGTGGCTGTTGTTTTAACTGCTCATGATTTTAAATGGGGATAGATTAAGAGGCATCTCATATAAAACTAAAGAAACATACTATTAGAAACAATCAGCCAAATATCTCCACAACAAGTAAATAAAAAAAAAACAAATATTATTTATAGACACATTACTTTCATCTGATCTGGCACACTAGCTAATAGCAACTAAAAATAATTATAGGCTGAGATGTTTGCAGATAGACAGTGACCTCATTAATTGCTGTGATGGAGATGCTGGTAGCTCCCTGCAGTGAGTCATTATAGAAGTGCATCAAATAACAAACAATGACAGCTAGCTCATAGTGAGTGAAGTCTGACAGATGGTCAATAAATTCAAAACTGACACATTTTTGTAACTAAAAGGTAGGTTTGAAGTCTTTTGGGGTTCTAACAGTGCTTGTCCTGAGCACTAAATCTGGGTCATAAAAGTTAATACCCAGTTCAAGTCCTTCAAATATAAAGGAAAGAAGAAAAACCCAAATCCTCTAGTGAGTAATCAAACTGCAGTAGGTTCAAGTTTCTAAATATCAGTGACACTTCCTTGTTCACTACCACTAGGAATGCTGCATCATTTCTAGTCTGCCACTGCACCATGCTGTGCACCACCACAATGCATTTTATGCTAATGTGATGAGATGTCACGCAGTTTGATATGATGTGGAACAACATAGTGGTGAAAACTTATGGACCAACATAATTACTTTCAGATAAGAATTATTAACTCAGCTGGCAGAACTCAGATCTAAATGTGCATGATCTGAGGATAAATAAATAGATTAGATAGATTTACTAAGAACAATTTGCAAGAATGGATATTCTGTTCTGTCTGACTCTGCAAACAATCCTATTTAAAGTGCTTCTCCCTATACAATGGTACACGCATTTTCATCTCCCTTTTGCCCTTTTCAAGGCTGCCATCTTTTATGAATATTTACTTGTTTTCTGAGTTTTGCCCTTTATAGTTAATTAAAACAAACATTTTTGGGGGTGTTGGTTATTTTTTAAATAGCTGAATTGGCTTACACTGTTTCAATGAAATGAAACTCTTTGGTAGCAGCATTATTGAAGGAGTAATCACAAAACTGGTAATTAAAAATAGATGTTTAGATCCTCAGCAGGAATAAAGCACTTTTCAACTTTGGACCAGAGCCAGTTTCCTTTTCTGCAGCACTGTCCCTAGAGTCCTCATGACCCGTTTATTGAGGGAGTTACACTGGACCAGGGACACAGAGCAAAAGAAAACTTGCAAATCATGTTTGCAAATAACAACATTTTGACAGTTGATTTTGCTTGTAGTTGTTGTGCTTGTTCTTGGAAGCACTGAAGAGGCTAAGATTTTATTCAAAATTCAAAACACAAAAATGTAGACAAGATTTGTGCAGGCACAAATATGTGCGTATATGAGAATAGGTACTGTGCTTTCAAAAACTGAAGAAAAGGGAAAGGGAAAGGGAAAGGGAAAGGGAAAGGGAAAGGGAAAGGGAAAGGGAAAGGGAAAGGGAAAGGG
>JAWWMU010000001.1:58603080-58677970 GCA_035048155.1 Cinnycerthia olivascens
AAGGGAAAGGGAAAGGGAAAGGGAAAGGGAAAGGGAAAGGGAAAGGGAAAGGGAAAGGGAAAGGGAAAGGGAAAGGTTCCTATTTAAGAAAAGGAGGACAAAGTAAAAAATGAGCAGCAGTAGCAGAAGACAAGTTGTTGACTGAAGTGATTCCATCACAAGATTTCAAGAGGGCCCAATATCCTGGAAGGCCCTAAGGGCTAATAATGCATCTGGTATATCCACCAGTTGCCTGAACACAACTAAGTCCAGGTAGAATAGGTGACTTTTTGGTTATATTTAACTTGGAATACTTAATGGCTCAGTGAGATGTTCTCTAAAACCTCAAGAAGAGACCTGGCACTAACACATTTGATAAGAGACAAAGGCCACTGCATACATTTATGCTGCTAAGAATAGAGAATAACTGGTGACAGTATGGCACTAAGTAAAGAGCTGAATATTCAATCCATGCCCTTCTTCAGCTGCTATACAAAAGTCATTTGCTGTTTATAAGAGGGAGAAATGACACAGCAGCTTCCTAAATAGTATGGTTTTTCAGTTCAGCTACAGAATAAAGCAGGTGAAGAAAACACACACCTAGTTCAGCTTTCATGTTAGAAATATTCTTGCTGTGAGCTTGAACATGACAAAAGAAAATAGAATTAATTATTATACAGACGCTGATAAATCTGTTTATAAATCTCATCAGATATTTTTTAAATATGAGATCCATAAAAAAAGATGTCCTGTGTCAGACTAAGAAAAGTCATCAAAATATTTCAAATATTCAAAAGTGTCCCAGGTCTTTATATTACCTTTATCTGTCATTCCCTTTGCTCAAAGAACAATCTGCTTTAACCCTCAATACCAAGAATCCAAACTGTGGGGTTCTGTTTTCAGGCATATTAGTTCAGAAAGCTTATTGCATTCCAACAAGGACCAAAAGCATTGTTATCTGACATAGGCAGCCATCCATGCAACTGAGGGAGAAAATTACAAATAACTTGTAGTGAATTGTTTAGGAGCAATTGATAAGCAGCAATTTGTCCAAGAAAATTATTCATTCACAAGCATTAACTAATCCGTGAAAACTATGACTCAAACTAGGGTAATCCAAAATCAGATAAAAGAATAAAATCACCGAAACCATATTTTTAAGTAGTGAACCAAAACCAGAACCAGGTGTCCTGACAACCACTTATCACCTATTGTCACTAGCCTCTGCTGACGTTTTTAGCTATCGCTACAAAAAAAACAGGAACCTTTCAAATGTGTCTGATTTCGAAAACCACTTCCCTCCTTTGCATTGTATATTTTTCTTTCTTTTTTCATTTGTTGCATTTGTGAAAGGATTCAAGAAGAACTATTTGATTTTAAAGGAAGCAATATTTCAAAGCTAGACTAGATCAATGAACAGAGAAAAAAATTATGTAGCTTATCTTCTTTTTTGCTCATTAATGTTAGGCTTTTAGGTAGCTTCTTAAAAGAGTTATTAAAAAAAACACAGCAAAACTAATACAAAACTTGTCATTTCCCCCTTCTTATTGCCTGTTCTAGGCTCAGTAATACTTTTATAGGCTGTACTGCAAAACAACTACAAATGATAGAGTGCTTAAGGATTTCTTCAAGCAGACTGTTATGAAAATGAGTTGACCTAAACCCCTTTTGTCAATAAAATAGGATATTACCAAAAGGCAGCTTTTGCAATTATATGTGAATTGGCTTTCAAGCTTCACAGAAAGGTCGATTCAAACAGTGACAAACATCACCTTGGTAGGCACCATTGCCTACCTCCAATTTGGGAAAGCTTTTATTAGCTCACATTCATGCTGAGGGTCAGCTTTTCAGTGTTCTTTTCTGAGAGACTGAGGCATGAAAGCTCTTGAAATCCCCATTTACTTAATGAAAATAATATTACTGAATGAATGATAATCAAGTGATGTTTTCATTATGCCAAGTAATTTTCTGCCAGTATTTCAATTCCCCTTAGCAACATGTATCTGTGAGGGTTGTAACCTATAGGCTCTTTACAGCAACTATCTCTCACTCCTGCAAAGGACATCTTGACCACGAGAGGGTTAGCCATTTGAACATGCCAAAGTAGCTGTCTAGAGCTCTCTTCGCTGCTCCACTCCTAAACAGAAAATTCTTTGTAATTTTCTTTATCGCTACTAATTTCTGCAAAGTATATGTCTTTTGATACAGTCATGTTAATTGATAGAGAGCAGCAGCAACACAGAAGTAGGGAAGTTAAGTGAGTTAAGTTGAGACCCACTGTCAGGGAGAGACAGGAGTGGAGCTGTGCTCTGCTGCAGACAGAGGGCTGGGAGCCAGGAGCTGCAGCAAGGAGGGCAAAGGACACGGACCCTGAACGAGGTGAGCAGAGCAAGTCCCGTGACAGAAAGCCAGTTTAGCCAGCACCTAGGAGCCAGGCAAGTCCATGGTGATGAGGTGAATTCAGGGTGAGGTCAGGAGTTCAAGTCATCAGGTGAGGGCCAGGGTCAGTGATGAGCCTGACAGGCACAGAAACTCATGCAAAGGCTGAGGTTTAGCACCTCTCCTGAGCAAAGACAAGCCAGGACTCCACTCTTTTCCCAACAGTCTGACTCAAGGTCAGAGCTGCACCATATCATGACTGGCTAGGAGTCATGATAAATAACTTTTGGAAAAATTTTCATTATCTTTAACATTTATACGTAATGGACTAGGACCAAATGAAAGTTATAAGGGATCCTAAGGATAGAAACAGGTGTTTGTGTCAAACTAAGTTTCAGGAGGATGCACAGAGCTAGAGAAAATAAAAGCAAAGCAGAGGACTTGTAGAGTAATGTCCATGAGAGTTCATTGTTGAAAAGAAAAAATCACTGCAGACAAAAAAAGACTTTTCAGAGTTTTTCATTGATTCTACTGAAAATTTGTTTATTTCATCTAGAGAAAACCTTTCTGAAGCTAAGGGCTTAATTTTATGAATAGGACCTTATAAATAGGTAGATTTGTTTGTAATCATAAGCATTTTATAACAACACATAGTTGTGAGCATGTTTAGCGTGAACAGAGACGTAAACAGGAAGAACTTAGAAATCTTTAATGAATTTAAATTATATTTGACTAATAATTTTACTCTTGAAAATGTAACAAAACCTTTTTGCAAAGAAAATTATTAAATTCCATCACAGTTTTTCCTATTTTTTTCTTATAATTATTCATCTAGAAATGTTGCTAAGTGTATTTTTTTAAATAAAAAAACAATTCTAAGAAAAAATAAAATTGACATAAGCCAACAGAAACTCTCTGTTCAGAGTGACATATTTTTTTCAGATTTTTAACACTACAAAGAACAGAAAGGATTGTCTCAAGCTTTTGTCTGGACTTTTATGTTCAGCTAAAAATCGGTTATTCATAAAGATGTAGTTAAGACATAAAGATACTTCATGAACACTATTAAATAAATTTCAATATCTATAAAATGTTAACATCTTTCTGTTTCACAAAATGATTTACAGTTCTAGCCTTAAGAAACAAAAGCTTATGAAGTGCTAGGTATAATAGAAGACTAAGATTTCTTCATGAATTCAAGACTGAATATAAGCTTTCTGACTTTTCTAGTATGTTTCAGTTCTGGAAACACTTTGTGGATTATATTAGTGCTAGTCCACTGTGTGATAGCAGCATATATTAGAAAATTAAGAGATGCAATTATGGTTTTCTGTGTAAAATTCAAAAATTCCAAAATGCAAGTGATTCTTTTTACAGACATTCCTTACTCTCATAGATTTAGTGTTTATTACAAGCACAGATATGTGCCATAACAGACATTATGTAACCATCACCGATTGCACCATAACTATCTATATATCAAAGAATTAATGTAAACTCATTAATTTTCCAAGAAATCAGGTTAGTCTATAAAGAAAGTTTCAACTATCTAGTATTTAAGATGCCTGTTTAGATTCTGTTATGTAGCAGATACATTATGAACATATTGACACACTGGGACTGTTTGTGTGGGCTGATAAAACTTGTTAGATCACCTCAGGATTGCATTACATCTATTTGGATAAAGATACAGCAATTTAGTTACATCAAAAAGGAATCAGTTAAGTCTACGAAATTATTAGAAAAAAATTGGTGTGGTTTATTGTTTATTTTAGGTCAGGAGGTTAAGAATCATAACAAACACATACTTCATTTGGGGTGCTGGTCCAAGCTTAGCAGATTTTCCTGGTTCAGTCCACTCAATATTGTGAGACTCATGTTCAAAAAATTAAATATGCTACTTCTTCCAGAAATACTAGCAACAGACCTAGGAGTCATGGGGTTAGAGTAACTAATATGACTGACACTCTTAATGGGACACCTCAAATGAACTTTTTCAAGGATTTGGATTAATTAGTTAATGTACTTATTAGCTAATACTATACCCCAGGGAAGTATTATTAGCAGAAGCACAGGTGATGTGTTTTAGAGATATGTAATTAATAATAAAGGTAAACCAGAGAAGTCCTCCTGCAACTGTATAAAATAATAGCTGGCAGGAAAGGTGACTTGATGAAAATGCAGCATCACCAACCATATTGCAGCATGAGTCGCACCAGCCCTGCCAGCAAGTGCTCGATGCTGGGAGCCAGCCAGACCACTGTGGCCGATCCCGGCACATGGGAGTGCAGTGTAATTTGGGAACAACCATATGGCAATAAACATGGCAACACAGACACAGGGCAGCCCCTTCAGCACAATGTTGTTAGGCACCAAGAACACTATGTGACAAAAAGAGAGCAGACTGACTGGGGCTGCCTCACTGCTGCCTACATATGTGAAATATGTTAGCATAATGTTTTGCTTTGCAGCCTCGGAGAGATAAGTATCCCCTCTGAAATTGAATAAACAAATATTTCATTACTGTAGTCAATTTTAGCACACAAATCCTTCCACTTGTATGGTTAGAGAACTGATAGGAGTCTGAAGGATATTGCTGAAATGATTACAGCCTACACAAAAGCTCAGAGTTTCTTATGTGTTAAATTGGTCACATTTCCTTCCACAGAAGAAATTGTTTACACTGTTCTCACTAGCAAATGTATTTGCGAATACTGAAGAACTTAGGGTGACACATATAAAATGGAGATATTTAAAGCTTGATAGAACCTGATGCATGTGCATTATTCTTTCTTTTACCTTTTTTACTCTTTTTTCTTTTCTGCCATGCACATCAGTCAGGAAGCTTCAGCATGCACCAAATAACATAAACCAGCCTCTGTTTTCTCTCGTTTTTTAGTATTAAGTCTAAAGTGTAGCTACCTGCTGAGACAATAAACATGACTTCCCATGACTTTTCAGTAAATGGAGCTCACTTCTGAGGCCCTGGGGCATAGTCAATCTAAAATATAGATATGAGGGCTGGAATTAGAAATTTCATGATCAGCGAAGTGTACTTATAGCAGCTACATTTTGAAGGGGCATTCTTTCATCTATTAATTATATTCCACTTCCCACTCTCACCAATACTAGCGACTCATCATTTTACATATTTAATGGAACATGACTAAAAATACATCAGAAAATTAATCGGTATTCATACTGTACCAAAAAATTTTCAGACTTTCCGTTTATTTCTTTCAGGCAGGCTGCTAAGTCTTCGAGAATCTAGAAACAAAAGGAAAGAACTTACCAAAAAAATTATTATGACAAGATAGCTGCAGGATATAACAGAAAATCACTGTTCACTGGATAGCATAGTTCAATATAGAAAGCAATTTCCCAATCTTTTTCAGTATCTTTGGCTGCCTACTTCCTTGCATGTCTTATATCACCATACAGATTTTGCAAAGTAGATAGCATAGTGACACTACCAGCCTCCCTAGGCCTTATCTTTAAAGTTGAAAAGATATAGAAATAGAGATGGAGAAGTATGCTGATTTGTTTTAGCAATACTTTAATTTTGCTGAGTCCTCAAAATAAAGGATACAAAAATGTATACCCAAGCAAAAAAAGTATGCTATAAGGAAAACTTTTTATTTTACAACAGTTTTCATGCTGGGTATATGAAAACTTAAGCATTTATTTAAAAATATATGTCCACCTCCTGTATCTGTGACAGGACATTATTTTAAATTATTAAATTTCAAAATTTGAATGTTAATTAGAAGGACAAAACAAACAGAGTTTTTTTAAAAAAGAAATTTGCTTATTTACTCATAATGAGTTTGAGATTCTTAAAGCATCACTCATCTGCTGTAAGGAAAGTAGGATTTACAACTGCCCGTACTGGAATTAAGACTGAGGGAAATGAGAGTTTGGGAATTTGCCCACGGTGAATTTTTTTTTAGACTATATCATTAAATACCTGGGTATATTCACCCTTTGTTGAGAAGGTTCCCAGAATGCATATTTACAAATTAGAGACTGTAAAAAATACAGTCGAATGTGGAATATATATTGAAAATTGACTAAAAGTGAAAGATGCTTTTGTGTTTCTCTGAAAAAAAAGCTTTTGGGATGAGACAGGATAGGAAGTGATGGCACGGAATAGGGAAAGAAGGAAGAGAAGCTGCTTGAAAGGAATACAAAAGTTGCATAATCTGACTGATAGGTAGAAGGAAATAGACCATAAGATTTTTTGTGCCCAGGTGTGAGGGAAGAGGTCATATCTGATTCAGTTTTAAAATCAATGTAAGTTAAAGAAAGTGTGCAGAGAATGAAGATTTCTCTGGGTTACAAAAAGTGCAGGATATCAAGATTTATGACCTCAATTCAACCAACACTGATGACTGGCAAGAAAAGTTATGCATAGAAATGCAGGCAACGTAATTTTTTTTGCTAAATCTATGTATTTTCTGAAATATAAGTAAAAACATCCATCAGAAAGCCTTTTAAGCCAGTCAGTTTTCATGATGTACTTAATGTTCGTACCTTAAATCCTGTCTTATTTGTTCTTTTAATTTAGAGCAATAGATATTACACAAAGACTAAAGATTTTGGAAGCATGTAATTTATGATGGAACCTGAAGATCAAAAATCTGCAAAAGACCTAAGCACATGATGAACTATTTTTTGTAGGGGAAACTACAGTTTCACCTGTCTAAGCACACTAATCTTACCTGTAGTGCCATACAGTTGCTCCCCCTTATACTTGCTCTAGCCCTGTGAATCCTTAATTCCTCTGTGCAAAGTGGAACAACTGTAAAAGCAGGACATCAGAAGAATGTTGCCAAAAAACACTCTCAGGAACTCAGTGATAAAAGTAGGCAAAAGAGATTCTCTTCAGACTCTCCTAGAAAGGGAAAGGCCAGAACCTGATTCACCTGAATTTAGAAGAGTGTCTTGGATACCTGTGGGGCTGTTGGATAAAAGAGAGAAGCAAGCACTCTTTGTATAGCACTATTTAAAAAGAATGTCCAGGTGCATTCTTCCAGAACAAAGCCACTTCAGGCCAAAGTAAAAAAGTTATATCCTCTAGAAATTCATAATTTTAGACACAGTCCTTTGTAAAAAATAATATTAGGAGGAAAATCCCCAGGAATAACGTCAGTTTTACAAGATGCATTTCCCAAAAGCACTTTAAAACTTTCACAAATTAGGCTACATCTAGATTTCATCTTGCAGTACTTTACCTATAACAGAACACATGCAAAGCCAAGCAAAATCCTGGACTGAGATGGTAAAATGAATGCAGGAGCTGATGAGTCTCTTGAAGTTTTTAAGGTGTTTGGAAAAAGCCACTAAGAACACATTGCAAAACTCAATCCATATTGGCAGCCTTCAGATCAGACAGAAGTTCAATAGGATCCATAGAAAAACGTGGACCAATCTGCTTCTGGCAGTTAGGAGTAACTTAAAAAATGACAAAGCTTTAACCTTGTATGCTAAGTGCTCAGTGGAAACAAGGATGCAAATAACACTTTAGGCTATGCTAATTCATATCCTTTCCAGATATGAGCAAGTAAAATTTTTAATAATATGATAATCATATAATTCATATTGACATTACTATTATTATTATTATTATTACAGGCCCAAATGACGTAGGTTTTTTACATTTATGATACAAACTATCACCCAAAAAGAAAGGTTTTTCTTTGTGGGAGCACTAGCACATTTCATTTATTGCTAGAATTTACTACTATAATATACCACAAGCTTGCATTTTAATAGAGATAATTAAACAAAATGTCAATCTAGTTACCTAGTCCTAAATTGCTGGAGGATAATTGCTAAGAACGTTCCATGTCTAAAGTAGGTTGCATTGAAAGATTTCACGTACAAAATAAAGCAATACATTATGGAACATGATTGTTCAGTTAGTCAACTTAGCATTGGAACACAAACTGCACATTATCATCACAAAATTGTTGAATGAATAAAAGCAAGATTTCTGCCCTAGAAGGTGTTATAATTCAATTTATTATTTTTTTGTCCATCTATATTTAACATTTTTGGAGTTTTTTTTCTTTACTTTTTAACACTCAACAGCAATATGCCTTCTCCATGATCCTCATATCTCTACGTGCACCTGAAAACATACTGGAAACTAGAGACAAGAAAACTGTAGTGTTTCCAGCCTGACAAACATTTGGATTTTCATTAATTTTGTATTAGTGCATGAAATTAATTCACCAGTAAATTTTATTGGAACAGATGCTAAGTTTGTGAAAATCACAGGGATTTATATTCACTGTTTGCTTTTTTTTTTTTAATTCCTTTTACTTTTGTACTTAAAATGTATGAGGGTTTGTAGATAGATTTTTTAAAAATTTTCCCAAAATATTATTTCATATTTCAGAATAAAACTCTCAAACTATAGGTAACTATAGTCAACTATTGACCCTAACATATGAATTCATCCATGGGTCCTCCAGGTTGATAAACAGGATGTGTGCTTCTTTCTAAAATTATTACTATTATTGCTGTTGAAATTTTGTCATTGGGCTTGATTTCAAAGCCTGGCATGTTGCCTTCTCTGTATATTAAGAGAAAGAGCAAAATAAAGAACTGCTTGTCATTTCTGTACACTTTACAAACTCTCTGTAATGTAAAGCGCATATCACTTAAGTGGATGAGACAGAGGCTAAGATTAAGGTGTTTTAGTGAATTATAAGGGAAGTTTGCACAGTGCTAACACCTGGCACTAGCTGAGATTTAACCGTGGCCTATTTGTATGAGTACTGGCATTTTACATGATCATATAAAAATATAAGATAAGAAAAAAAGAATGAAAGAGAAGAATCTGGAAGAAAATTGATAAATAAAGTACTAGCTGAAGATTCAGTTTCAGATCAAAGACAAGCAAGGCCAAATTAAAGCAGAAAACTCTAATTTCCTGAAATATGAAGATCCAAACTGGAATTGTACAGAGTTGGAGAAGTGAGAATCCTGCTGGTCAAGGTAAGCCAGCATTTTAGATATCTGGGTTTCAGCAGCTGTAAAAAAAAAAAAAAAGATAGGATTTCGGTTTTAAGCAAGAGTCCAAACAAATCTAATAAAGTGGCTATTTCCTGGGGAAATTTCAACAGTTGGAGATATAAGTGTAAATTATATAGATGTAACAAGAAGAAAAATAATATTTTTGGCACTTCTTCCTACAAAGACAGGAAACATGGAAACTTGAATTTTAAGCTATGAAGTGCAATGTTGATGTTTTAAGTAAACACAATGAAAATTAGGTCTCACAGCTTCATGCCCATTTTCATGGCACTGCTTGGAGTTGGCATTTGAAATGCTATCCTTAAAATACTTTATTTGAAATACAAACCAATTTAGTTGGTACACCTTGATGAGCACTTGATTAATTACTTTCAGTCATAATTTAGCACCAATTGTGTAAATAAAAAATAAGAATGCTATTATACACATTGCCTTTGGCTGATATTCTCAAAGTCTCTGCTATGACAGCTACGTGTGTATGAATCAGAGTTGCTTTTCACTTCACATATTGCCATCCAAATGGCAAAGGGAGGTTACATGACTAGAGTTTTATTATGGCTATTTCTGATAAAATTTCCTTTTGAAAACTGCTTTTAAAGCCATTTAAGTACCCATTAGCTCTCAGTGCAGTCTATAAATGAGATAATTGCAGAAAACAGCCCAGTGAAGGGTTTTCTATGGTCTTGGAAAGAATGTGTTTCTAGTTAATCATCCAATGATATTAGTAGGTATTGCCTACTTTGTGTGGCAGGTGAAGAAGAGAAGAAAAGAAGCCAAAAAGAGACCTCATTGACACACTCGTGTTAACTCATGTAATTACCGTTTCTTCTGAGTATTTATTTGCATAGATACTTTACAATTCTTCATAAGACTTGCAAGTACTACTTTACTATATTTGATCATGTTTTTGAAGCTTTTCATTGAAGATATTCTCATTCCTAACCATTTTCTCAGTCTCAGAACAGAAATTCCTTGCAACTTCATTTTGTTTATATTGAAAAAATATTTAAAATATATAAACATATAAAACTTTTATATCCTCTGTTAACAAAATTAATAGTTTTTGTGAATAATCTTATAGGAAAATGAGTATTAAATTGGTTTTAATTGTCAAGGTTGATCAAGATCATTTCTCTGGAGACTGGTTGTACTCAAACAACTGGGAAAATGAGGGAAATTTCCATGAGGAAATGAAGAAGCACAACAAATAGCAAACGTTGTCAGCAAAATGGCACAGACATTGAAGACCAAGAAAAAGTGCCACATTTCATGGACAGTAAGATGAGTTGCAACGCTATCTGTGTCATCAGACACTGGATATTTTCTGCCTTGTAATCTTCAAGTTTTAGAATAAGTCCCTCTGGGTTTTCAGGTTTAAATCCTTTGGAAGCAAGAGTTTGTAAATACTCCTCAGCCACTAGAGAATAACTATTCTGTAAGGTATATATGCTTTGGTTTTCATAAGGGAGTCAATAGTAATTTTACATGCAGCCAACCTCCATATAACAAAGGAAAATCACATTCACTGTTGTTATAGACAGTTGTAGAAACTTACTCACATTTCCAGTTTCCAATGCCAAGCTGCTACATCCTCAGGGATGCAGAATTTTGAGAAAATGAACATGCATTTCATGTCATCAGAAACAAAAGGCGTTTCACCAAGAGGAGATGAAATGCAAGATCTTGCCTTCCTGTAGCTATCATATTTTTGCCAAAATTATAGGCAGAATTAATGGATAAAAGAAAGCACACTATATAATCAAAGACATCCTCCCTACCGTTTTCTTATGCCTGAAGGATGAATTGCTCCAGTGGATGTCCTCCCTGCCTTTCATGATGAGGTCAAGAACTTTGCTGTCACTACCACTGTTGTGATTAATGATCTGAGTGGTAGTGACAGTAATCAAACCATGGACTCTGTACAGCTAGTTCGTGCTAGTCTCCCAGTGGCCTGAGTCACTGCACTGGCAGGGGATCTATCTACTTCTCCTACAGACATCTCCTTGTATCCTTCCTGAAGAAACTTTTCATGAAAGTATGGGCAAAATAAGTCATGACAATTAAAAACATTAAAACATTACATTACATTTTTAAAAACCAAGTGACAAAAACTTTGGAACATTTGTAAAAAGTGTGCATAATGAATAATTAAACTACTAATAATATAATCCTCTTAAAAGCATTGAACCACTGCCTGAGAAGATTAGGTGTCTAACAGCTCTCAGTACAATGAAAGTGGTATGAGGGAAGAAGCTGAATTTCCTACTCTTTCTCTATTTTTTGTAACAGATTTTCAGTGCGTTCACTTTGATTATATTTTAATAAGTGTTCATTAGTTGAACATTCAAAAATATCTGTATATAAGTATTAGTAGATAAAAGGATAGTATAAAAATACCACATTGGCTAAACAATGGTAAGGATTAAAGGGTTAAATTTTGAAACTGATATGATGGCAAAGTCCACTGAAAACCTGATGGCAAAGACAGAACACAGAAAACGAGATGACAACTGAAATGAAAGAGACTGATAAAAAGGTTATACAAAAATAACAATGGAAAAATCTATTAAACCTACTCTATTCTCAGAAATAAATTTCAACTTCCATCTGGTTAAATGCTATCTAAATTAATTCTTTGAATTACACAGGAGATAGAGTACTAGAAATAGAAAGTACTTATAATAGTCTTGAATCTAGTTAAAAAGTCAACTCCTATTCAGTTTCTCACTATCTGAAGCTCTCTCTCCAGGCCTATCCCATAGCAGGATATTTAACACATCATATTATCATGAGGGAAAAGATGAACACCGGCATTGGCAAGTCAAAAAAGAGCACATGAAGAAAATGAGACAGTATTTGGGATGAGAGCAAGTGAGAGATCACTGGAGGCAGTCTAGAGGATTTTGGGCTTCCCAGCAGTAACTCGCAGTTTTGTTTTGCACGGCAGCTTTCTTCTCTAACACACTGAGCAAGATAGAGCAGGCATAGCAAGCCTTAGCAGGTGAAGTTCTCAGCTGTACCAAGAGGAAGACTGGGTGGTTTGTAGCAAGGAGTTGAGAGAGCCAGACTGGGCAGCACAATGAGTTTTAACTATGTGAAGACAGCTATCTTGTCTTTTTCTAACATATTGGGCTTTAGGACAAATGCTGCTATGAATGTGTGGTCTCTGTCTAAAGGAGTGCTCTGCATGAAGAAATCCCTAAGTTGTGTAACTCCTGCTTCAGAAAGCTGTTACCCTGATCCCTTGCCTTGACAGAACCAATTAGCTGCCTATTATTGTATTTAGTATGCTTTATTTATGTATTTATCTACTATGAAAAATTAAACCAAAACAAAATAAAGCAAAGCAAAGCAAAACTAAGAAAATCAAAACCAAAACAAAACGTAACATACCATTCTGACCACATTTTGGGGAGGGGAGAAACACACCAAAAGGTATTATACCCAGTTCTCTAGGTGTAACATTGTTCTCTAATGATCCTCAAGGCCAATAATTAGTCTAGAAAAAAACAAAAAACAAACCTACAAGCAACAAAGGCTTTGATAGTTTTTACTACCATTAAGAAAAAATAATGAGATTTCACTCTAATTTTAAGCTCTTTTATTGTTGTTCAGAAAATAATTTTGTTCCTTCTCACAGAGTTTTACTTGAGCGATCATCACAAGATAGATGTTGACTACCCAGTCACAGAATGAAATAATATATGTTTCACTTTAAATTAATCTTATTAATAAAACATTCGTGGAAAAGAGCTGAACTACATTTATTTGTTTCTAAACTCAGAGTGCTGCATTTTAATCTCATTATAATATGACCTTCCAAAGTCTCTTCTACTTAGTTGTTTTTGGGATGAAGGAGAGAATTGGTTGCTTTCTTTTGTTCTTAACTGTATTTAAGGCATAAAGAAGAAGACATACTTTGTATTTAGTTTGCCTAGGTAAAATGGGTGCAGGGATCAGGAGGGGAGGGACAGCAAGAGCAAGACTAAACTTTAATAAGGATATGAAAACAGCCTTCATAAAACAAGGATAAACAGCATTAAAATTGCTGTAATACAATGTGATCTAATTTACCCCCACGTAAAATGCAAAATAGAACTCTGTGTGTAATAAAACATTAGTATTTTTATTGCCAGCTTAATCTTAACTAATCTTTTTCTTACATTACTTCAATAGTTAGAGTAATTCATCTGCAAGAAATTTAAATGAATAAGGTCAGCCTTGCAATTGAAACTATGCTGATTCTTACCCTTCTATTCACAAAATCCTTCATTAGTATTTGCATATGTTCCTAAGTCAGTTTCAGGCAGGATCAGCCTCCTCAGAATGTCAGCAGCCCAGAACAGTTTTCCTCTGAACATCCCCTTCCTTTGTAATACATAAATACAATCTTCTGGGGCTCTGTAATTATCCAAAATGAGCTTTAATGTTGCAAATTACTTCAGCACCCCTATGATTTATCTGTTGTAAACACACTTTATAATATTTATATTCCTATTAGAACCTCCACTAATAATGAACTGACAGAACATAAATATTTACATGATAGTACATGGACAAATGTGAGATACTCTCATATTAGTTATGTTTCTTGCTCTCTCTATCACACTTGGAAAAAAAATAAACCTTTGCAATTTGCTGTCTTCACAAAAATATCTTTGAAAATGGCTCAGAACATTAACAGAGGTTCACATTTGCCACACTTTTCTTTAAAAGAATGGCATTCCTTCATACTTATGCAGTCTGGGTTATTGCTTCTTCACATTATGCATCATTACTCTGAGTAGGTGTCTTATCAGCAGCTCCAGTTGTTGTGGAGACGATTGGAATTAAGCACTGGAAGCTTTTTATTTATCTTACTTGCTTTATTCCTACAAGATTTTCAGCATATAAGCTTCTTTGTTCAGCTCAGAATTGGATACATTGCCAGGCATTGTAAAATTTACATCTTCCTTTTTTTGTATTTGTTCTTAAATTGGATTGAAAACAAAGTATGGCTTTAATTAAAGCTCTGCTTAACAATAGACAATTTTTCCATACAGTGGAATTTCTGAGCAGTTGTGAGGATTTTGCAAAGGCCTAATAGGTGGCATTCACCACTAAGCCCCAAGTAGAACTGCAATATACTCACCTGTGCTAAGTGTCTGCCTGACAATACTCGCACAAAGAAAAGCATAATAATGCTGTCGAAATACTGACTTAGCTAACAAAACCCGTGGAATTTAAAGTGAAGGTTACTTTAAACTGGATATGAAGTGTAATAACGTACAAGTTCAAAGGATAAATGTATATGCTAAGAGAAGTAAAAAGGAAAGAAAGGGAAGGCAGGGAAGGAAGGAAGAAAGGCAGGAAAGGAACAAGGTAGGCAGGCAGGCAGGAAGGAAGGCAGGAAGGCAGGAAGGAAGGCAGGAAGGAAAGCAGGAAGGCAGGAAGGCAGAAAGGCAGGAAGGATATCTGACATCTATCATTCTTCAGCAGATCTAGTTTACCTAACATCGACATTCTAAAAATTTGGCAATAGTGAATTAAAAATAAATTTCAGCCTTTCTATCAAGTCTGTTTCTACACTAGATATGTTGTACGTGACAAAAAGATGAAAAACGAAAACTCAGACTTGCTGGTCAATCTGTTAAAAGCTATTTCATAAGCATTCCCATTTCAAAGACTGCTGGAGGCTCTTTTCTCTCCCCAGCATTTCAGAAGACATCTGCTATTCAAACAGAGTTTTTCCATAGCCTGATGAAACTGAAGGTAGTTATTTTTTTGAAACTATTGACAAAAAAATTGTACTTATCCTAGAGGTCATAATGTGTAAGAAATGCATAGACACTCCCCAGACCACACTGAACAAAGGACCATTAATTATAACTTTCTGGAGGCTTGTCAGAAATGTCTAGAGCACCTGTCCAGCACATTTCACCTGTGAAATGCTTACATGTCAATAGCCTGGCCTTGAGGAGCTGAGCAGTAGGCTCTCCCTGTTTGATAGGAGCCTGACAGTAGGAGAAGATCAGCAGGATTTCTTGCTTTGGAGAGAGAGAGACTATGAAAAAGTTACCCAACTAAGCAGTATTACAAATTGGTTAATTTCTGAGTACCCTGTAATGTACTGCCATACCGACTACAAAAAAAAAAAAAATTTACTCTGAAGGTGATGAAGGTGACTCAGCTTCCTATGAAGGCTGTTCCTATTCCTGGTTAATTCACATCTAAAATGGAAAAAACAACAGGAAAAAAAGGAGAAAGATGCTAAAGTCAAATCTCCCACATAAGAGAGTGAGATGATAGACAAACTCATGACAACAAAGTGCATTCCATTGCATGGAAAATGCTCAAGGTAATTTTTAAAGCACTGAGGGTCAGAACTGCCTGATACGATGTTTTTTAGCTGAGTTATAACAAGAATTGGTGTAGGTGCTACAGCGAAAAGGCACATTATCATGATGCTATGTCAAATGGACAGACTGCTTGACAGAGTCATAGTTTCACTTAGATCAGGTCAGTGACCAGAACACTGGGCTGCAGGGACATCCCTGAAAGTCTGAGAGACAGGATATCTTTTCTTTTTCATTATTTCCATGGAAGTTTTATGTATTTCACTATGTCATCTGTACTTAAGCAAAAAAAAATTAAAGTATTTTAATTTTATGTGAGTAAAATTAACAGAGATGTGGAAAAAAGGGGCTTTACTACAGCTTTTCAATCCATAGAAATCTCATAAACATTATAAAACAAGGTAATAATATAACTTGGGAAATAAATTTTGACTTAGCCGCAATGCAAACAAAAAACAAATGCACCTCCAAAGAATAGAAATTACTTCTAAACAAACACTAAATATGTTATTTGCAGTATTTTAGGTCATTAAAATGTGAGTATGCTGTTTTTGAAACTACCACTGCATCACTTCTGCAATAATCTTAATTTGTCTAAAAGACTGTGTTTGCCTCTTCTCTAAAACTCTCATCAATCTACTCTGCTATACTTAGCATAATTCCAAATACAGAAAAATAAATTTATAAGAGACTTACAGGCATCATGCTGTGAGTTTCATGCTTTCATGTTCAGACAAATCATCTTGTCTTTCTAGCAAGTATCTTTTCGGGTTGGTGTTGCTGAAGTACCTAAGCAATCAGGGTCTCCAAAACACATTAAAAAAGATAGGAAATGCAGTATTAGATTAAACTTAGATTTCACCTAGTCCTATATCTTTTCTCCTGGCTTTCCTCAAAGCAAAAATTCACACAGAAGGCAAATGTCGTATAATCTATTCCTTCTGTATCTCCTTGAATTTCAAATAGCTACAGATTTTTTTAAAGTCTGAGAAGTGTGAATACAGTGGTCACCAGGCTCACATCGATACACAAAAACAAACAAAAGCCATCTTTTTTTTTTCAGATGAGGATTTTCATTGGTTAAATGCTGAGAGAAAATATATCAGATTACATTATAGATAAATCAGATGCCAAATGTAATATCTGAAAAGGAGAATATTTTTAGATTTTATGACAGAAAAAAAAAATGGCTTTAAAATGGGTAATCTTCTATTTCACTAAATGTGCTGCCTGACTGAGACCTTGTACGCCAAGCTTCAGCCTGAAGCAAATTGTTATAGTCGAGCTATTAACTTCTAAAAATAGGGGGATGTGATGGAAACATTAAGAAACCCACTACTGGGAACAACCACAATCCAGGGGAGGATGAAACAACACTCCTTTATTTTTCCTTCTTTACCTCATCACATTGGTGCAGTTTGTGGCACTGAACTGTGTGCTAAATGCATTTTGTTTAGCCACTTTCCTTCTAAACAGCAGCTTATGATGGTGATATTTAATCTGTCTCTCCCTCTCTCTTGTTTTTGAAGAAATTTAATAGCAGCCAAATACTTCAGGTCAGGCACTTGCCATTTGTGACTTAATACTTAAAAAAGGTGTTACTTCCTGGGGGAGAAAACAGGTTGGAGGATTGCAAGAGTGATCTGAAGTTAAAATGCTTTGCAACAGGAGGTTTTTGCATTTTCACTTGAAGTATTTTAAGAAACAGAAAAGTAGAGTTACATTTTGTAACAAAATGTGCATCAGTGATTTACTATTCTGACACAAACTGTGCATTCTCTGTGTTTTATTGTAGTGTAAAAAATTTCTCATCATTTGCTATTTATTTTACATTCGGCACTGTGAAACCAAAGAAGCACTGACTCATGAGTCAGCAGGTGGGTGCCCCTCTCCAGAGACATTCCATGCTTTTTTGCCAAACCATTTAGCACATCTGCAGACTTCACTAAATCATTTTTAAAAGTGATATCGGTAATAAGAATCAGAGAGCCTTGAAAGGTATGTGTGGTATGTGTTCTGCAAACAGGCTCTCAACAAAAATCCCCAGAGCTAGGAACAACAGTAAAAATCATCTCAAAGGAGCAGTAGAGAGTGGAGAAAATGGATCTTGGTATAGAGGACATGCTATTTATGGAGGTCAATCTGCATCAGTGACATAACATTTCAGGGCTGTTCAGCTATAAACACATTTTCATGAGTCGTGCAGGGTTTTAAGGAAGAGATCAAAAGAGGAGCACACACAATGAGTGTGTGAGTGCTTCTCACAGCACTAACAGACTGTTTTTCTACTTTGACCACAGAGGGGTGTGTTGCAATCAGGGCAAAGACAAACTGGAAAACAGGCTTTAACACTTCACAAGGAATAACTAAATCAATACACTCAAGTCCCAGAAAATGCATTGCTTTGCAGTAATTTTTAGAAGTGTCAAGAAACTTAAAAGCCTGCTAGTGCCTGTGCTCCTGAGTCACCTGGATAGCTTAAAAGTCACTCCCTGTACGCTTCTGGACCAGCTTGAATTCTGCAAATGTTCCACTGCAGGTAGATAGCAGTTTGGATATAGACAACCTGTTAAAATCAATTAAAGTCTCCTGGAGTGTGTATGGCACAAGAGGTTTGCCCTTGTGCACAAACCCGCTCTTCAGAAATGCACAGATCAATAGGCAACTTGTTAGATTATTTTGCTTGCTTATGGGGACAAAATATTAGACTTTCAGAGCTTAAATGTCCAACTCTATTTGAATCCCACTTCTAAATCTATCTTAATCCCTTTGGTAACCTTTTGTTTATTTGACAAGCAGTGTAATAATTTGTCATGCCAGAGTCTTCTATGTGTTTTTCAGAAACCTTATTTACTTATGAAATAATATTTTCTGGACATTTTCTGGCTTCTATGGCTGCTGTTCCTCAATTGCTACCATACCATGCTTCCAATCATCTGCTCATCTCAGCAAAACTGCCTCATTCACTTGCCCAAGAAGATGCGACATTGTAAACCACTTTCTCTGAATTTCTGCCAATATAGTTTAGATAATACACAGAGCAGTCCTCCCACAAAAAGCACCCATTTCTCTTCAGTCTCAATAAGGTGAATGTTTATCTGTCTTCACAACCTTTGTTGTTTTAGTCTGTGTTGGCTGGCACCAGGAAGCTTCAGAGAACCTGATAATAGAAAACCACTTCTTGCATGTGACACAGGTTTTGCAATGTTTGTCAAAATATTTATTACTTCTTATTTAAAGCAATACTGTCCACATCTTGAAATACTGCAACAGTTGCTCTGGATACTGGATTTCAGTAAACTCCATGTTTCAAAAATGTTATATTCTCCTGATAAAGCCACCTGACTTACTACAGTTTCAAATGTTGAAATGACTTTATTTTCTTTAGCATTTATGGGCATTTTGTGGATGCCCTGATAATTCTACGTGATCTAAAAATCAAAACAGATGCAAGGAAGCAACTAAGCTTTTTGGTATGTTGAAATTTGATGCAGACCATTAAATAAATCTGAAGATAAAATTTTTCAAAAAAAAAAAAAAGGAGAATAAACATGAGAAATAAACTAAAAAAAAACCAAAAACCAAAACCCTACAGAACACAAAAAAAAACACAAACCAAAAAACCCACAAACCCACAAACACCCTCTCTCAGAAACCCTGGTGGAACAGTGAAAAAGAATGAAAAGAATGAGAAAGGAAAATGGATAAACTATAGAATCTAAGGAATTTTAATGTATAGGAAAAATTCAACTGATTTTTTAATAGCTTTTAACTTGAAAAATTTCATGCAAATTAAGAAACATGTCCCAGATTCACCAGTGACATAACTCCACAAGGACAATTAGATAAGAGTAAATCCTGTTCAGTTAATTGGAAGTAACGGATACAACAAAGGTAAATTGATAAGGTAAAATATAGATAGAAAATGTATTTTGATAATAACAGATAACAATTGATAGGCATGTTCTTAAGAGGGAGGTGTGGGTAGAAAAGAAAAAAAGGCAAAGCAATAGACCACTTTGTAGATCCACTTCCAGGCAGACCTGAACTGCGTGCTGTGTACACACAAGAGAGCAATCACTGCAACTTTATGGGCCGCAGGCTTTCACCTGAGATGTCATGCCAGCATACAGGTCCTGGTGAGTGCATACAGAATTCATTCCTTGCCTTCACTCCTGCAGCAGTGGCCAAAGAGACACAGGAGAGCACCAGTTTTGTGCTCTTGCTCTTCATGATCATGAAAATAAGAGTTCACTTCCTGGCAGCTTATTCTGCTCTGCAAGCACAACATAAAAATTTCTTAAAGGGAAGAAAGAAATGCTCTGTATAGTATCCTGGAGTAATATAATTGTGAGATAAATAAAAGACTTTTGAGATGAGAATTTTCATTCTATGGATTTAAAGAGGAAGAGTATTTTTTTAGATATTTCTCTTGGAACAGAAATAAGATGAGAAATGCAAAAAATTTCAGTCTTATCTGCAGCTGAACAGCCAGTACTGCCAGTTTTACTGTATAGGACTGTAATGACTGTGTCAGACCTTATCAGAACTATTTCATTATTTCAGGTCCTCAGATTGTCCTACTGAGCAGGTACCACTCCTCGCTACATCCTCCCACTTTAATATTGGCTTTGGCTTATAGACACAGTTTATGTCTCTATAAAACCTTGCAACTTGTCCCATCATTTACATCTCTGCAGAGGGCTGTACATGCCAGAAGTACCCCCAGATGATCCTGACAAGACATACTCTTTTCCTTCATTGTCACTTTCTATATGGGGAAGATAGCAAGCAAGTACAATCATCTCAGTGTCCCTGAGCATATCAGCTACCTTCAGTGAGTCCTGAAGGGAAATTCAACCCTTAAGTCTATTTTAAACTGACTATTGCTGCAAAGCAGTAGCCCAAGTATGTAATGAGTGTATGAATGTGCTTCCCATTTGTAAGATACACAAGAACTTTAGGAGCAGTTGGGACTACCTTTCCCTTTCTAGACAGCTGGCCAATTTGATCAGATGAAGTTTTCAAAAAGTGACTTCAGAGCAGTGTTGAATTGAATACCAATTGAACCTATGTTTCTTTTCCACCTAGATGTATTTGAAACTCCTGATCCTCACAGGTAAATTCATACAGAAATGTGAGTGTCTAATTGTGACTTAATGTGTCTAATCAGAGTGCCTAGAGTTACTGAAGTACAGATTCTGCACATGGATATTCTCTTGTGTTGGAAATGCCTCATATCTCTATAGTATCTACATTAATGATACAGCCACAGGAACACCTATGTAGGCATCTATAAATTGTCATATGTATTTGACCAGACACAGATCTTACAGAGTGGTTCAGAGCCCTTGGTGTCTCCTACACTTAGGAAGATTTCTCATCAATTCCCTGGGGGAATAGTTCATTGAATCTAATGAATCAGTTGGGCAGAAAAGAGAAAAAGAAATTATTCATTTTTCACTTGGTGGATCAAGCTCTCATGTGGGATATGGGAAAAGAGGTTCTTTTGTGGGTTGTGGGATTTGGCGGTTTGGGGTCATGTTTTTTGTATATGCAATTATTTGTTTTGGAGATGGAATAATGAAATTATTCATTCCCTCAGACTGTTGCTTTCTGGTATTTTTTTTTTTTTTAACCTGGGTAGTAGGATTTATGTTTCTGTTCTAAGCTATGCCACCGGGACTGCAAGATAAGGCACAGCCTTGTCCCAGTGACTACTGTATTGACTATCCATAGATGTCAGAGAAGTCTTTGCCTGCCTCCCAGGAGAAAGAGCTGGCCATAAGTACTTAATTCTAGAAAGTTCGTAGCTGACAATCTGATATCAGAGGGATTTCCAGTGGGAAATCACTGCCTCCCTGTGTTCTGGAATATGATGTCTGACCATGTTCAGCTCTTGGGGGTTAAGGCCCCCTCTCTATTTTCAGATTCTTGAAACAACTAGCCTGCTCAAGCAGCTGAATCCTGCTTATCTAATTTTTTTTAAAATATTATTTCTTGTCATTGTAGGCAGAAAATGCTTGGGGATTTGCAGGAATGAGAAGGAAGCAGCATATTTTTTGAAAGAATCTATGGAAATTGTGGACCTATGACTCTATTTAACTATCATAAACATTTATTTTCAGAAATAAATTCAAACAATTTAAATAGCTCCCGTTTTGTTCCTTCTGATTGAAAGTTTTGCCCTCAAAGCATAAGGCCATATTTCAAGTGTTACCAGTGAAATGTACTTTAACACTTGGCAGAAGTCAACAATCTGTTTCAGAAGAGGGACTTGCCTCTCCCAAGAGCACAGCAGGGAGGCCGTGGCCAACTCCCACACTTTGAGTTTAAAGAGCAAGGAGAACACTTCAATTACAAGGATGAGCTTAAAAGAATATCCAGTTAGGTGTACAGTGCAGGTGTTTAATTTCCACGTAACAGAGACAAAGACAGTGTTCCAAGAGTGACATTTCCTTGCCCAAGAGTGGGTTTCTCTGCGTAGCAAACCCTCAGTGTGTCCCTCCCATAACCAGTCTCACCGGAACAGCACTGCGGCCAACAAATCATTTCCTAATACTTTCAGATTCGTATTCAAACCAGAATATTTTCTTGTCCTTCATCAAAACAAAACAAACAAACAAACAAAGAAAACCCACAAACAAACACAAAGAAACAAAATCAATTGTAGCTGCTATTTCTGTTAGGGTTAATAGTTTTATTCAGTATCCTAACTTTCATAGGTTAAAGAAAAAAAATGCATCATGCCAACCAGCATCTAATTCAGTAGAGAACTGCAGAACTGCATTTAAAGGTTTAGTGAAGCTATTGGTGATTATTTTTCTGGTGCCCCTAAAAATATCTTTTTTTGTGGAAAAAAAGCCAAGTAAAGTTGTGTAGTTTTAATTATCATCTCCTCTAGCATAAGAACACCAAAGGAGGGAAATGTAACACTAAATGTAATGAAAAAGCAACAGTGTTTGGATAATATTGCAGAAGAAATCGAATATTGTGAAGCATGGAATTACACATCAGAAATCTCATCTAAATTTAAATGAAAAGTTCTAATGGGGAGCCTTTTAATCTAATGAAAACATATGAATTTGCAAAAGACAATGTCTCTCATTTAAACAATCAAATTTGATAAAATTATCTCAGATAGGTTTAGGTTTAATCATATTTTCAAAAAATAACAGTTGACAGAGATGTGTAATAATCTTCTTGAAGAAAACAGAAAAAAATTAATTACACCAGAATGCTACAGCAGTAAAAATGAGGCTGATATGCCTTGTTTACCAGTGTAGAAACACATTCAGCAAAGCAGCTATTGAAACATCAAACTTGTTTTATCAGTATTTTATCAGTATTCCATCAGTATGTCAAATGTTCAAGTGGCTGCTGTTTGAAATATCCTTTCTTCAAGACTCATTGAGTGTGACTACCTTCAAATAATTCAACACGTAACTGTAAACCAATGAACACTTAAAGGACTTCCCTCAGATACACTTCTTTCAGTGATAAATATTCATATTAGTTAATTAAATAATTTTGACATTTTGGCAAATGATCTGGCATTATATCTCCTGTTAATTGCAGAGATAAATGAAACACTTTATGCTTGCATAGTTCTATATATTTGGATGCTAGCATTATTTCCTTAGGCTTTCTGGAAAGATGAAAAACCTGTTTCAAAATTGTTACTCTTTTTTAAGCATGTTTTCTTAATAAAATGGTTCCAATAGGTGATAATGCCTAGTAGTACTTAAATTTTTATTATTTAATTTGTTTATAATCAATAAAAACTGAGTGTACTGATTATCTGAATATCTCCCTTTTAAAATAATATGAAATTATAATTTTCCTTAGATAAAAGGAAAACAGCTCTCCCTTTAAAAATTATCATGTACTAGTTGAGTTCAGATTTTAGCACATATTTTTTATACTAACTACACTTCTTCTTAACATGATCAAATATACATTGTCCGCCCCCCAATCTGGTATTATTTTTAAAAGAGCAGGGAATGTTTGGGTGTTAACCAAATTTGAAAAAGCACAGGCATTATCCACTTCTCTAAACCATCTTCAAGCTAATTTTGACTTCAAGCAGACTTATGATAAAAGTATCCATAGAAGTTTTAAGTATCAAAGAATATTCTAGACTTATTCTGTTTGAATTATACCCCAGGTCTTGTAGAAAGTTTTAAAGGGCTTAGCTCTTTGGAAGTCATTATGCTTTTCATGGGCAGTCAGAACAAACGTTATTAAAATGAATATCTCAGTAAGATTCAATTATTTATCACAGGTTTTGCTTATAATGATACCACTTCCCTTTTTTTAACATCCTGACAAAAAAATTGTATGAAAGAATAGTTATTCACGAGCCAGTATTATTCGTCCTCGGCAAAGAAGATGACTTTACTTTGCCTCACAGATATTTTTCTTTTGCTGTGCTTTTTAAAGAGTGATTCTGTTTTTGTGTTGAAAGGGATTTTTCAGAATCATTTTTCCAGAATGGAATGTGAGGAGTTTGAAATTAACTCTTTCTTCCTATTGCCTACAGCTGGAATCACTGAACTCAAGGCTACAAAATTAACATTAGCTTCAGGACTACAGGAAGAGCAGAACACACAATGTCTGTGATACTGTAATAAAACAATGTGCAGAGCTCACTATATCTGATAATGCTATAATGAATCAATGTGCATGTGTAAGTTCTCAATGACATGTTGTCCAGGTCTAAAGTAACTAAAAATACTTTTTCACGTTTGCTCTACAGGTTATTTACTAACAACAATTAAACAAAATTATCATATTTCTATAAGCAGTGTTCTTACAGGACTTTAGTTCTTCAGGAAAAATAATATAATATAATGTCAGTTTTTAAGTTTAAAAAACAGTACTTAAAGCACTATGTGCTATAGGCTTCTCTTGGACTTAATTACTCTTCATGATATTATACTAAATGCTGCCAGGGAGAGTTCCTAGACAGTCCTGTTCATCAGATCATGAAAGTAGCCTTTTCTTCTTAACAGATAACAACAAACTGAACTTGAAAGTTCCAATCCTTACAGCTTGGTGGGATTTTTAGCAGCATCTGGAAAAAAGTCAGAATTGTAGCAAATTTGGGAACAAAAGTTTGTGCGACTGTTATATCTAGAGTTTGAATTCACAGAAAAAAAAAAGAAGTCTGGAAAAAGTTTTTATGCTCAGTCCATTCTTTATTATCCTTCTAGTATTCTTTTCAGATGTGAATTTACACTCCTCACTGCTCTTCTCCCTTCTTTTCATCAAGTTTGATATCCTTAAGTTATTAACACACCTGCTTATTGCCTCACACATGCACGCACCCTTCAGTGAGGTGACCTGCTGTCTCCCTGGTTTTGGGGATGACCCTGTCTGCTCCAACTCAGCACAGCCTGTTTAAATTTAATGCTTTATGTGACATACAACAGTATTTTATATCCCATGAGGCAACATTAAAATAATATTTCAAAGCTTTTGCACACAAAAAAAATTTATGTGCCTTCGGGTGAAAGTTTGTATAAATTTGTACAAATTTGTTTTGTACAAATTTGTTTTGTTTGCTCAACATTTGTTGTATTTCCTGTTCTTCAAAAACAGCTGAGAGAAGCTGCCAGTTTATCTTTTCTTGACTTCCATATTCTGCATCAAGAAGATCACTCTGAGAGGGGCACAGTGCCCTTTCACAGAGGAAGTGGAGGGGCAGCAGCTCTTGCAAGCCACCAATAGGATTAAGGACCAGAATGACCTGAGAGCAGACATGCAGCCAAACTTAGGGATGATAGAAAAAAATTAATACTAGGCATTCTGTGCACTTTGCTCTAAACCAGAGACTGCATTAAAAGTAAACCTTAAGGAAAGAATCTACCCTGCAAGGACAAGGGTCAGGAAGGAGATTTGTTTGCAATATATATTTTCATTTCTCACTTCTAACAGATCTGACTGTTGCTATTAGCTGCCTCATACCTGCCTGTTTGTGTCATTATAAAACCTGGCTTTGCAGAAACAAAGGTATAATAGTATAATGTATGTTGCAGGAGTAGGGCTGAGGCCATGGTATGCCTAAGCTTCAGACAGCTTAAGTGCCTTACATCAACCACAATGTTCTCTATTATGCATATCTCCAGGTTTTTACAAATATCCCTCCATAATCTTTTCCTATATAAAGTCTTGTCTCAACAAACTGACCAGTGGAGGACACTGTAGAAACTTGGCAGGCTACATGTACACTAAATATTACAGTATTAAATAAAAATTGTAAAGGACAATCGCATACACAGAGAAGAGACTGACTGGTGCTATGAAGGGTGGATGTATCTATACACTGACAGAGTTACTCTTAATAGCATGGATTTAATATATTCACATCTAGTGCCAGAGTTAAATTTAATTCCCTGGCAACCATGTATTTAGTAATGTAGAAATAATTATTAAATTTTAAGGATGCACCAGAGGTCTTTTGAAGAATTGGGCAACCACAGCTGAGCAGCCTAAATTTTTTTCTTACTAATAGCTGAATTTGATTAGCTTGGTTTCGGAAGAGATTTCTGTTGCAAAATTTTTAGAAATCTATTTTCAACATTTCATTCACAAAAATTTGTAAAGTATTTGGAATTTCTTATGAAATATTAATTTTTATATGAATTTGGAACCTTAAATGCTGGAAAAAAAATGTATTTTGTTTCCTTTTTTTCTGTTCACTTATTTTTCATCTGAACATTGTTCTGTTATAGGTCAAGAGGGGCAATGCACTACTGTCCACTATGGCATATTATTTCTTTCATATTCTGTTTTTCAGTTTTAAAATATTAGAACAATTTTGTCCTAGAATAAATTGAATCATCCCAATTTCTAGATGAATGCCCTCTTACCATGACAAGAAATGGATGTATCCAAAGTCCACAGAAATGGACAGAAGTCTTGCAGTTCCTGTTGAGATGACTTGAGCCAATCATAGAAGAGCAGTGCTTCAAAAAATGAACTTTTTAATCTCTCAAGTCTCTTTCTATGGTTAATGGAGAGACAGAAGCATCTCTACAGGCAATTCAGAAGAGGATTCTATAACCCTCAAAAGAGGAATAATTCTGGACCTAATTTTAGATTTTGTCTTGCCCTCCACAGGAACCTATCTCTCCCTATTGAACACCTTGAACTTGGAGAGATTAGCAACCCAGGACATAGACAGTCTTCACATTTACACCCTCAAGGCTGGACCATTTCATGATAACTCAGATGCAAGCTGATCTAAAGCATATGCTCAAATACTGGCCTCTGTAGCAGTTGTCTTGATTTATTTCTGCTTATAAAGTTTTATAACCTGAAACATCAAGTATTTCCATTGTTTTGCCCCAATCATCAGTAATAAACAAAAAAAAAAGAATATTAATGTATAAAGATGCATTTTTATAGTAATATTGTATATCTACACATATGCAAACTTTGATTTTTGGAAGGAAGAAAACTTTTTTAACAAGTTTTGTAAACTTGTCACTTAAAGGCAACTTTTACTGTTCCAGAATCAAAGAGATTTAAAGAGAAATTTTGGATAGTTTCAATTCTGCTTTTAGATGATTTCCACTTTTGTTTATTTTATGCTCTACATGAGACTGGGACAATTAATGAATATTTCACAGCACTGCAGCAGTAACAACTGCACCTCAGCAATCTCCATGGAAGAAACCTTAGTGCTGGAAATTCGTTTCTTACAAGGTGAAAACTCCATCTTCTTTCCACTCCAGCAGATAAAAACTGAATGTTTGATTCAGGTTGTGTATAGCACATAGTACCATGAACATTCTGTCCTGATTGCATTCCCACTGCTCTCTGCCAGTGACAAAACAAAACGCAGCCAATACTACCATTCTTATGAATCATCCTAGTTAGATGTGAAAGAGATCAAGAAATACCCTAACCACTATTTGTATAAGTTGATCCAGCCTTGTTCCAGCATTTTTGAGGCTCCACCTGCTTAGCTGCAGGGCCAGCAGTGGTGGGTCAGCTGGGGATGTTTGGAACTGGCTGTGTCCAGTACAGGGCAGCCCCAGTCACTGCCCACAAAGGCCGCCCTGCAGCCCCCACTTCCACTGCCTGGGCACCTGCTCTGAGAACCAACCATAAACCTCATAAGACTAAAAAAAGATTTCCTCTCCTTGGTGTCATACCTTAACCCCAACTTCAGTACTATTTTTATGCATAGCATTTAGTTTTCTTAGTCAAAAAAAACCCAAACAAACTGTTTAGCAATTTCAAAGTTCCCATACAAAAGGGGGGACTCAGAAACTTCCTTTCTTATAAACTTCCTGTCTGTTTTACCAATGCCCTCATTGTTTTTGCACTTATAGCAGTGACCAAAAGAATGGAAATCCTTGAACTGTTCATCCTTATTATCTCTTGTTTATAAGTCCTTTTTCCTCAGCTTATAACAAATCATTTCTATCAAACTGAGTTTGTTAAGGAAGATTTAAGGAAATTTAATTCTGATACTTTGTTAAAATCCAATTATGTCACAGCTAACTGTGCATTTTTAAGCAATTTTGTGCAAAATATTTCTTTTTTTCTAGCCATTTCAAGGATGTCTATTGCTCTAGACTTTGGTTGGCTTTTTTTATTTTGACATTCCACAGTTTTAACAAAAGTTCTAACTAAGAAACAGTGATTCCAGAGTAAGAGGGTAGTTTCATGTCTGTAGCACTGGATGCTTTGGAAATCAAAACCAGTAACCCTTGAGCAAAGGGCTGATGTGCACTTTTACAAACAAGTGCAAAAGCACATGTGATAAAAATTATCAAGATCAAAAGGAAGAAAAAAAAAATTGGGGCACTTCCTTGACCAAGCTAAAGAATAAACTATCAGTGACTTCAGTCAGTGGAAAGGATGAAGGTGAAATTCATTTGGAAAAGTTGAAGTTGAAGGAGAAGGCTAGATTATTTATGTTTTGCACACAACAATTCCCCACAGTAATGCAATTCCATTCTGTAGGCTGATAAAGCAATACAATAGGAAATTAAATAAATAATATACTTTTACATTATGAATATGCCTAAGGCATGTGATAGCAAAAATTATGACAGAAATCTGTGAGACTGTATTGGATAATGTTTAATTACTTATATCAGGACTGGTTAGTCTACTGTCTTTTGGTTAAATAATTCTACAATTAATATTTTTATGTGACTTAAAATAAATGAGCTATGGTTACCATTGATAGAAAAAAATGATTGAGAATAGCTACTAGACATTCTTTGGACCTCCCAGAGGACCTAATCTGGTAAAATGTATCATGGGTGTTCAAGTAGGGATTTCAGAGAGAGATTTAAGGATAATGCACAGGAGGCACTTTACCTTTAATGAACACACACGGCATTAACAACCTGTCATGTAACAGATGCAGAGCACACAACAAATACTTAAAGACACTATTCCAAGGAGAACAAGTCACCAAATTTTTCTGTCCTTTTGATATACAGCTGTGATTAGATAGGCTACATTCATTCATTTTATGTGACAAAGGCTGCATTATGTCTGTATTTATTCTAGGAGCAGTGTTCAAACTTTTGTAGGTATCGTTCTTTTAGTGCCTTTTAGTGCTTTGTATGTAAAAAAAAGGTCTATTTTTTTACAAATGAAACAAATATGTGTTAAAGGTGACATGCAGTTTATTTTAAGCAACTAAAATGCCTTTTATGTGTTGAATTTCCAAAATAAGAAGGGTAACGGGAACAATCCTCACTTAAATGATTTAATTTCTTTTGTGTCTGTGCAGCACAGGTCACTTGAAATCCTGAATAAAGTACTTATTGTGTGATGCACCAGCTTTCCTGTAATCTGTAGTCTGACATCACATCCAGGAAAGAACATCAATTAAACACAATGAAATAATTTGAGTAAATAAAGGAATTTTATACTGGTCAAATTTAAGAGTCACATGAATGAATACTTGGGGATCTAGAATGAATGTTTTATTAAAAGGATTGTGTGATTAAGATTTTATATATCTGTGCTATGTACCAAATTTAAAAATAATTTAGAATTAAACTTTATTGGGTTTAGAAGGTTTTCTATCTCCCTCCTATATTAAGATACTGTCACATTTCCTTGTATCTGCAACTAGGTTATCAGCTCAATCAGACAGAGCCTTCACGTCTAGTTGATAATTATTCTTTATTACATTTCATATTATTTCATATGTATATGAGCAGTTCTCAGGAGTCATAATCCCTTTTACTACACTACCATTATAATTTTAAATACCCAGTAGCCTTTTATAATCATAGGAGAAGGAAAAAAAATTAAATCATGAGAAATATCTCAAGAGTTTTCTTTTTAACAAAAAGACTTCAGAATTTTTTTTTTTCCCAACCATAATATAACTTAGAAGAAAATTTTTGTGTTAAGAGATGTACAGCCCAGATGTGCTGAATTGAGATTCTGATATTTACATACTACAGCTTAAGGACACAATTAATTTAAATTCATGAAAATCTTGGAGCAGTAGCAACTCACAGGCTCTTTACACAAGGTACAGCAATTTGAGTTTCAAATTTGAGTTTGACACTTTGTCCCTTTGCCTTTCCGTCACTCTAAAATTTACAGCAGGTGACAAAAAAGTTGCCTAATAAAAAAGTAACCTAATAATCAATCAGTTGGATGAGAAATTTACTATCTTCCTTATCAAACCACACCACACCCATTACTTTGTTCCCTAGTTAAAATTATCCAGATGATTATATTAATTATACAGCCAATACTCAGTAGTATTTGATGTGATTTGCTTTTCTAAGAGAAACACTTCTGACAAAGACAGAAAAAATTTACAAGTCAGAGAGAGCAATGACCACTGTTGTCATGGCATCAGTGACAAAGTGCATGAAATGTAACACAGTAGATTCCCAGCTGGTCCACTTCTGGGGTCACCGTCTTCCCTCCATTGACAAAAATCTAGATTCACAACTACTTAGCTGGTAGCAGAGGGATCTGTGCTATGGTCTTCCAGGAACTACTTACACACAGTGTAGATAAAACATATTTCACCCAAAACAAGCACTGAACACTGGAAATAAACTCTCCTTATATGTTGATAAACCATCTTTTAATGTCTTCTTTTTTTTTTTTTTAATAAACCATCATAGAGTCAGTCATTCTTAATCTTCCATTTGGTAAGATAAATAACCTTAATATCAGGAGTTTTGCAGTGGCCTTTAACTGTGTTTATTCAGTCCAGTGGCACTTCCCTGACTCTCCTCTTTTTTATCCTTGAGACTATTTTGAGAGGACATTTGAGAATTGACTTACATAATAACAAGAAATTGCAGAAATATTTTATCAGTGGTAGTCCTGGTTTCTACTTTATGCCATGAAGAATGAACTACCCTAGACCACACAGAACCACTTCAGATTTTTAAGTTTTCCTGAATTTTATAAGTAGTCAAGGAAGCAGCTTTACATTTTACAGTGTGATTTGATGATTTGGTGTTTGTAAATTTGCTCTCCCTGTGTAACTGCCAAGGAGTGTGTATTTGTAGATGCTACTCTTCTCCAAGTTAATTAGTATAAACACTGGTTACCATACTTTCTATTTTTTTTATTCTTTCAAAATTATTTCTTACTCAAGAAAAGATGGAACTGGCTTTTGGGTTTTTATAAGAAAAAGTGTCCCTCCCCTTACTATTTTGCCTAAATGATATTTCCTAAAAGATGCATAAGTGGTGATTTTAAAATTCCAGTCATGTGAACCATCCCCTCAGGTTTGTGTTATACCAACAAAGTTGTGTTTATGCTCATAAATAAGCAATTCCAATTACGCTTGTTTATTACCCAAGCTCCTATCATTGGTTTATAGGCAATTAAAGATTAAAGAATTTCTTCTCTCCTCGTCCTTTGGTGTCTTGATTAATTTTGTTCTCAGCATCACAATTCTGTACTGAAAGTTCATGTGTTTCCTCTTTTCACCCTTTTCTTTTATTTGATGCCATCCTAACTGCTGCAGTACACTTCTTTGGTAGTTGCCTCAGATATGTTTTCTAAGGAACTTTAAAAGGTTTTTAGGACTTCCTAATGCCTATGTTGAAATTAATTCTCAGAATTGATTGCTATTTTATTAGCAGAGTAATTTCTTAAAAGAAATCCATAGTTGATTGGCAGCCAGCTATGCCATGCCTCTGGCTTTACCTTTTAAGATAGTAAACAATCTATTTCAGCATTGTTCATATTGTGCCACATTTCTCATCTTTTTCACCAGGATAAGTTCTAGTACTACAAAATACTTACTATTATCAAGCAATCCACTTGAATTGTCTTATATATTAACTTTTAACTAGAGTGCTACTGGTCCATGCCAGGGTAGACTGAATCAAATGTCACTTCATATAAGCAAAATCATGCTCAAACTCCGATCACATCAAAGCAAAATAAATTGTGGTGTGGTGGTATGAATTCCTTTTGCCAAGCTGTCAGGCAAAAAACGTTGAACAATTTACAAAAACAATTATGTTTGTAGGTAGTCATTCTTGAGTGTGTCATTTCTTAAGAAAGTTTTATGAATAATTCAAGTAGTGACTTTAATTAGTGTTTAAATGATCAAAAAGATAGTTCAGCTTAAATAATGATGTGATTTTACTAGCAACTGTTTTACCACCATGAAAATTATTGAAATAGAAAATTTCCTAAGACAACTAATCAAATTTGAGACAATGCAGATGCAACTTTATTTTCTGCAGGTAAACTTGATTGTTTTTGTCATGCAAATAGAGTTTACAGCGCACCTTTTGTGAGTACACAAGGATCTTAATAAATCCCAGTTTTGTCTTTCACAGGTAACAGATATTCTTAAGACTGACATGTATGCCCTCTTCAACTTCCTTAAAAGTCAGCAAAATATCTTGTGTTGCCAATATTTGGAGAAGGAAAATTCCATATCAATGACACTCTTCCAGACCTCTGACAAGAGGTTGTGATTAATGTTTTATGGCTATCATAACCACGGGGTTAGGGTAAAAAAAATCCTGTTTCATGGAAGTCAGTGAAAGCTTTTGCTCCTGACTTCGCACATTATCTCCATCTTAAAAAGGTGTGATTTGGTTGCCTAACTGGAGTTAAACAATATCACTTTTGGCATGCTTTCATAATGCACCTGATCATCTGTCACTCCAGAAGAAAGGCACTGAACCCCACTGTGTCAGATCTGTCAGCCCTATGTGAATGTATGAGATACAGAAAACCTGAAACTACATCAAATGTATGTGTTTAGGCTACTGAATTGTACCAAAGTATTTCTTTACTTGGGAGTTATAAGTATAAGTGATGGGGAAGGTGAAAAACAATTCAGTTTATATATATATATATATTTTATTTTAGCATGACTTAAGCATTCTAAAATTCTGTGAACTTGTCATTTAACCAAGCTTTCTTTTAAGTAGCAATGCCTTAGCTAAAAAAACAGGAAATTGAAGATCTGAAAGAAGAGATATCTCAATTTTAATTTTAATGGGAATTAATTTTATAATGTTTTTTCTCACTTTGATTACTAAAAAAATACTCTAATTTGCTTCTACCTGCTTCTAAATCATCTTTCTTCATTTTTCTGCCTTCTCAGACTTTAACATGATGAGTGGAATTGTAGGTGACAATTTTAGCATGGGAGAACTTGTTCCCCACTGACTGTACCGAACAATTTCCATAATGGGAGATTACCACCCAGCTACTAGGCAGGCTGAGAAGTCTTAGACACAGCCTGGAACTGAATCCTTCTTTCAGCTGCTGCCACTCAAGTGTTTGGTTCCATGGAAACACCCAGAATATCTGAGTTTACACGACGGCAGCAAACATGACACCCAAAATCTGCACCTGCTGAAGGGCAGGTAAGGCACTATGAGGTGTCTCAGCCGGCCCTAGATGGATGTGTTTAGGCAAATGAATTGGGCCCAGAGCACCTTCCTGAGAAGCTGGGACTCAGAATGTTGCCGGATCTTTCTAGGCAGAGCAGAATAAAGGCTAGTCTAGATTTTTATCCCATGATTATTGTGATTGTTGCTGAAGAAAACTGTCTACCTTTTGTCAGTCCAGTTGGGTCTCAATGTATTGCAAAAGTATGCAGTTGACAAACAAGATGCACAGGAGTTTACACTGAAATTTTTATAACAGTGAAATTCTGAAAACAATGAAATGTATTTTAATGGACTTGCTGATGTTTATGTTTACAGGGAAGCAGGTTTCCAGAACACAGTAAAGTTTTCTTTCATCAGTAAAAATATATTCTTGTGAATTGTAAATATTCTTGAAAAGATTCATTTGGAGCAAGAAGTGATTATCCATAACAGGATGGTAATCTCACTAAATGAGTGAACTCACAGGCATCTCAGAATATATTATTCTCATGATGTAAAAGTGTTCAAAGCAAGAGGAGTTAGAAGGAAGTAGAATGAGGAATTAAAAACAAATAAGCAACTCCTTATATTTCAGATACATCCAACTTCTTTCCATAACCGTGTCTTGTATTATTGCAACAATGGGGGCAAGCCAAAGGTATGTGCAGTGCAGGGTTTTGAGGGATTAGTCTTGTTAGTACAACCCATACTGTTGGAAAACAGTTTTGAATGTTACATTAAGAAGTAAGATTCATTCTTCATGGGGACCCTAAGCTTTTATGAAAAAAAATAATATTTTTCAAGGTTCTTTTAAAGGACAAAGGAAGAGATGCACGTAAAAATTTTGAGTTACCTGTTCTTTGTCCCACATTGTTGTTTCATGAGAAAGTCTTACAGAGAAAGAAGAAAGTCACTTTGCAGTCCTCCTGGGATATAGAAATCGTGTATGAATCCATAATGTCTTCTCATCCGTGCATCACCGGGGAAGGAAAATCAAAGTAAGCTTTCTCTTCCACCCCTGCAGTGTGCTTACTTTCTCTTTTTGCTGATTACATGCTCTCTTTACTGTTGAAATAATAAAAAAACACATAATAAAAACTTTAACTATTTATTTCAAACAGTGTTGTTTGTTTAAACAACATATACAGAAATGGTCATCTACCTCCCAAGATAAACTTCTGGCAAACAAACAAAATTAGAAACAGCTACCATGAATTATAAGAGGGTTTTATATTTCCTTCAGCATAAAACAGGGAAAAATAAATCCCATCAGTAAGTAAATGAAGTGGATCTCAGCATAACCAATCTATAAGCTGAAAATTAGTTTAATTCCCATGGTAGGAATTTTAAGAGATTCATAGATTAGAGGGCCAGAAGGGACTGTTGTGATCAAATTTATAAACTTATGCAGAGATTTTCAAAGGCACAGAAGACATTTGGGTATGTAATTCCCACTGACTTACAAAAGAAGTTGGATTTTAATTGTGACTTTATTACAGAGCTCCCCTTTCAAAGAATAGTAATTTGACCAATACCCTGAATCCTAAATCATGATGCATAATAGTCAATGTCACCCATAATTCAATTACTAGTGTCTCAACATAGACAAAAGGCAAACAAATTATAGCACACTCAGTGCCCAGTATTTTTCTTCTGACATTGCCTGCAGAAGGGCTAAAAGAAATTTGATTACTAGGCTTGTCCAAAGACCTATACAGCCATGGTGGTGGTAAAAGTATCTTTAGACTGAAATAGAAAACACTGACTATCTGAAGTAAGCAGAAGTACAGGCATAAGTCTACACCTTGAGGGAAAACACATTTCTAATTTAATTTATTTGACAAAATTATTCCTTCTCTATGGAAAATATCCTGATGTCATCAACAAATTGTAATAAATTACCCTCATTCAAACTTGCTAGAACAGAGTCAAGATTCAACTTCGAAGGGAAAAAATGCATTTTGGTCACCAAAAGGACTCTTTTTGAACAGGAAAAGACATATTCATCAAAAAAAAAAAAAAAGAAAATTTGTTAATCTCTTACAAAAGACTGTTCCTCTACAGTCTACTTCCTATATTTAAAAACAGTTTATTTTCTTTTTAAAAATAGCATTTAAAAGAGGAACAGGGGAAGTGTTGCACTGGATGAGACAGTCATCCATCTATTTCTAGCATCCGGTCTCCAAGAGAGGTTGTTAACACGAGTTCTTATTTTGTCAGATATACCTGGTGTCTTCTAATGATAGTTTTATAACTCTATTTGTGTTTCCCTTCTGCTCAGTGCTTTTTTTTTTAATATTTGTTTACTCATTTATTTATTTCACTATTACTGGCTTTGCTTTCTCAAGTGCTGCCATAAACACAATTGCATACCTTTTTTATTCCAACTGTGCTGGCTCTGAAGAGCCAGCAGTTGATGTGTTTCTCCAGCAATCACATTTTGAAAATTGTTGTTGGTCTCAAGCATTCTCTCTAGTTTCAGAGACAGAGGGAAATTTTATGGCTGGGAATAGCAGTAGAACTAAAGTTTTCTTACCAGAAAATAAGGTTTTTTTCAGTGTATCTGCTGCTGCTGCTTCCTTCCAAAGGTGGCTGATATGGAAGCTCTGGCAGACAATATGCTGACCTCTCAAGAACAAAAAAAAAAGAAATCTCAGCAATGTGCTTGCTATCGAAACACCTCCGGTATTGATACAATCTCAAAAGCAGAAGAAATCATGAGAATTTTTTTACACATTAGTCAGTTCCATCTACAGTCTGGGTTCTTTACTTCTACATATGGACTTATGCTCTGAACTTACAATTTTAGCTAACTTTGGACAACAAATACATTATGTACCGAATGGAAATAAGGAGAAATGGATCTGATTGATGGGGGTTTTTTTTAAGGGAAAGAGTAGAGTCATCTTTTCAGAGATAACTTTTCCAGTCAAGTACCCTATTAAGAAAAAAGGAGACATCACTGGCTTCAATAAATCATATTTATGCCTATTTTGGAAGTTCAGGCATATGCAAAATAACAGCTTTGAAATGGTATTAAATTATTGGAAAGAGATACTGCACTTTCTTCTTTACCTGCTCCAAAACCCAGCATCCTCTTGTCTTTCTCTACTACTGCTATTTGTAATGAAGATCAAATTTCAATACTGAAAAACTGAAAGAAACCTCTTTTCACAGACTTAGTTCTATATTCTCTGTAAAATATAGAATCAGTTTTCCATACAATCCCTTTTAAAATAGTCATGCTTATGGTCAGATAAAAAAATTACTTTTGAATCCTGTGGAGAGGAATGATTAAGCTAAGAATTTGCTTTCCTTTTATAGGGATTTTTCATATCATTAATACCTTATTAGGTCATTTTATATGAATATCCCATCACTGATTATTAATACACGTGTTTTGTTACACAGACCAGATAATATCCCCATACTGAATTTCCACCAGATGGCTGTCATCTTTTTGGATTCTATTGCACTGAATTCAAAAACATTTAAGGCTTTCTTTTTCCTTCTTGTTTTTATTTCCATATTTTCTGTCATGTTTCATCAACATATCTCTCTCTCTCCATTCTTCTTCACAAAAGTGGGATATAAGGACCTCTCTTATTGTCCCATCTCTCTTCACCCACCCAGTGGTGGCTTTCTGAGGATTCTCATATAGTTTAAGCATCCTTATTCTCAGAGATCATCATACTTGCAGCAGTATGATCCATATAGATCAATTTGCACTTAGCTACTGTATGGAAGACAGAAGTCTAAAGAAAATTAAAAAAACCTCTCCCTGATTTCATTTACTTATTGCTCCTGGTCCTCCAGTGGTACTTTTACTCATCCTCCAATTTGCCTCTGTTGAAACAAATTCGGGCTGGCTCTGTTCTCTCTCTCAGCTTCAAAATGTTTGCTAACACCATGGTTTCTCCAAGGAAGCTACAATTTCACTAAGTTTTGACTGAACATAGAGAGATTCAACTCTATGAAGCCACTCATTTTACAACAACATTTGTAGGTTTAAAGCAGCATGAAGCATCACACATCACATGGATGATCTGGAAGAAGTCAGTAACCTGCTAACAGCAGGGATCTAGCTCTGTCTCTGTCCCTTCTTTCCTCCCCCCTCTTTCCCTTCTAATCTACTTTTTCTCTTCTCTGAATCTGAAAACACTGATAGTTTTTGTTGGGCTGAAATACCTGCTTCCATGCATACCTTGCTTAAAACACTACTGTGCTACCAGAATGTTGGTTTCATTATTTTGTACTGATGCTGAAACTTGATTTGTTAGGCTTTGTTTAAGCTCACCATGTAAGCAGTTTTCTTTTGATCGTCTCACTGGTTTTCTTGAGAATCTTATCTTTTCTTGCTTGCTTCCTGTGGATGTAGTAAATAATTTACCTCAAGGGTGACTGCTGTGCTTACTCAGCAAGAAAATATTGCCTTTGGAATTAAGTTCTAGAAAAGCCAAGAAAAATCACAGAACCTACATATATGAGGTTCAGAGGCAAAACTCACTTTTTTTTTTTTTTTTTGAGGAAATAAATTCAGTATTTGTGGAAATCAGACACATAAAGATTAGTATTTACCATATTTCCTGGCAAAGTGGGAGAAGAATCTATACTGATAGCAAATGCTGTAGTAGACATTTTTTAAAATCTTAAGACCTGGTAAAACATCACAGTAACAGCAATGAGCTAGAAAAATCTCTATAAAAGAAAAACAATTAGAGACATTTACGTTAAAATATATTATGTTTCTTTCATTTTCATTTTACAGGAGTACAGAATGCACGAGCTGCAGTGGGAAAACAGCTGCAGCTCATTACAAACGTGAAACATCAGGAATACTAACATATCCTTAACCTTTTAGCAAGACCTTCATACATAATTAGTGTATTTGAAAAATATAATTCTTGAGATTAGTTCACCATAATGAAATCTTCCATATACTTCCACTTTTCTTTTATCCACCCATAATCCTTCTTTCTTGGTTTCAAAACAAGAAGAGGAGAAACACCAAACCACAAATTAGGCAGCTTCTAGCCACTTTAGAAATATACTGCTTTTACAATGTAATTATATCATGATAAAACTTTGTAGTTTTTAAAGTTTAAAGTGTTTAAAGATATCTATATGGTTTGAAAGAAAAGGGGATTTTAGTTATCTGAGTTGAAATTATCTTGAAAAACTTGATTTAGGAAAGTATTAAGTCAATTTCTGAGACGTCTTTGGTGCCAGTATGTTCCTTTATAAATATGAATAAATAAACAGAAGTAATTTAAATTTTTCATCTTATATCTTCTTTTAAGAGAATAGAAAAAAATCAATTTCACATGTGCAATTAATGATATTTCAGAGTTTTGGATGCCTCAGCAAACTAGGAGTTTATCTGTTACTAGTCAGAAATTATGAAATCAGTAGCCTCAGTCTCCAATTTCAAACATTTCTTTTATTTGGCAACAGGTCCTTTGAAAACCAAAATTCTGTCAATTTTTTCAACACATTATCATATTGGTCATATCTTATCTACTATGGAAGAGAGAACTGCAGCCAGCAGGCAAAACCTGTAGAAATGCCTTTTAACTTTCTAACATTCATGAAGCAGATTTTACAGAGCAGGATCAGAGTCATGATTAGGAAAATAAGCCTGTGATTTGAATTAGAATCTCTGTTATTGTTTATTCACATGTAAGTAACGTTTATGACTGTTTTCAAATTCTATTCTGTAGTGTGTTGATAGAATGCTTAATGGTGGTATGAGAAAGGTAAAAAAGGAAAATTGCTAAAAAGATGAAATCAGGGAAAGTAATATTCTGCCTGATTGTGGAGATGCAGTAAAAAGCTGTAGTTTTCCCAATTAAGATGAAGTGGTTTGAGTGATCTTTTTAACTTTGAGATATAGCAGTCTCAGTTTTATTTAGGATCTCCTAGGTAAGAAGACTGAGAAACGCCTCTCCTTTTTATGAAAGTGTAAAGATCTTTTTCTTTCACAAAGAAAGAGTTCTTTTTCCCTCCCAGATGATTTATTAAGAGTTCAAAAGTTTCCGTCTCCTGTGAAGTCTCCTAAATTGTTCATCTTTAAGCATACACAAGGATGTGATAACATAATATTTTTAATGCAAAAATATGCATAAAATGCACTTTAAAATACCACAGGGACTCTTAATACAGCAAAAAGAAATTGGAAAGGCACATCTGCATTTTGTTTTTCTCTTACTTAAGCCACCCTTGGAAACAGTGGGTTGGATATTACTCACATGACATTCTGAACACTTTGTGTCTTGTTAGTGAAACCTGCTCACACATTTTACTCTGCATCCAGCCTGACAGTACACAAGCCATCTTGAAAAAAATCCCTTAAATAATTTTTTTCCCTACTGTTTATTATTAATGGCTTTCAGAGCATGGGTTGCGAACATAACTCTCACTACTTTTCTTGGACAGAACTACTACTCCTGGAGTTGTCAGCTCCAGCTGTGCCACGGAAGTCTAAAAATAAACGGATATGCTGTAACCTGGTGAGACTGCTAAACTCCTGTGGTGCTCATTCTTCCTCCTCAGTGAGCTACACTAGTTCATCGGGTCTAGACTAAAGAAGATCTGCCTTGCTCCTGTGTAGTTGCAGAGAAAGGTTTTGAAGTAGTAGCCTATTTCTTGGGAATGGGGAGGAAACTTGTCTATTCTTGTTAATCATGCAATAAAATGCATTGAAGGTCCTTTTAAGTCTCCAACAGTTCTGCCATCACATGGTGCCAGCACGGAGTATTTCTGCAAAGACCTAGTTTGTGAAGGAATATATAATCTACTCATCCCTACAAGTCGGTGGAACAAAAATCATTCTGTGAAAAACACTGGTTTTCCCCCAAAGTGTACCCTCCTTTTTTCCTTTTGTACCCATCCGTGTGCATCTTGTACACGAGGCATAGCCAGTCTCTGAGTACAACTGCTGATGTGTCATTTATGTAGCTCTCCTTCTTCTGAGCATCCATCTGTAGGCATTTTTGCCATTTTCTCCAAACAATGTGGCATCTCAGTGTGGGTTTTCCCTATCAGAGGAAAGCAGCAACACCTTGAAATAAAATCAAAGCCACAGCCTTAGAATAAATAAACTTATTTTCAGAAATGTAAAGAGAGTATATTAGATGTGACATCCCAGTAGTTTTAAAAATTGAAAAGGGGAGAGGGTCTTAAATAATTTCAGCAAAAGCCAACACAGGTAAAAGTAAGCACTAACTCAGTTCTCTGGAAGAGAGAGACAGAGAAAGCAGATAGTACCAGTTCCCTTTATAAAAATAAATGTGTTAAGTCACTTGAAATAACCATCAGTAGCTACAGTTAGAAAAAAAAAAAGGTTACAACAAAAAACTAACATCAGTGCTAGAATTCAAAAAGTTGCTTCAGGCTTTTAAAATTTGGTAATAGAAGGTAATACATTTTATAAACTGTCAGCTCAGTGATTTGACTTCAGCTTTATCTTCTGCAAAGCAAGAGGTCAGGGTTAAAGAACAGCCAGAAGCCTCCTGCCTTTGGGATCAGCAGAGATGAGAAGGATCTGTCCTTCTGGACTCAGGGGAGGGAGGAGGTGCAGCTCACTTCTCTCTGGAGCTCTCCCCAAGTAGATGTCTAGCTCCAGCAATGACAATAGCAATTATAATCTCGAAGATGGCAGAATAGCTGAAAAGGAAGAATCCTCAGAAGCTATTGAATACCCTTTGGAAGGCTGAATGAGTTTGCTTTAGAAGTTTTCCTGAACAGTGAATAGAGGGATTTAAGATAGCAGGTATAAAAACATGCATTGTTGGAATCTAAGACAGTGGAAAGCAAAAACCGTGAATCATCATTAGACATTATAAGGAAATAGTTATATATTCTGAATTCAGATGAAGCCCTTGACAGAGGCAGTGACAGCTACTGAAAAGACAGTAGAGCTCTCAAGCCTTCCTTATAGTGATGGCACTACAATTGGATTTTACATGAAACATAGTCTGCTTGCTCCTTAGTTGTCATTTCTGAATCAGCTAGGGGCTAACATATTGCTGCTCCAACAAATGACTTATCATTGAGCTTACAAAAGGTTAAAGTTCTTTTTATTAACAGATCACAAACCAGAGAAGCAGTGAGAGACAGTATCCAGATTCATTTCTTGAAATTGTGCCCCTAAAAACTGAACTGTGAAACAGGCATTTAGCCAAGGATTTTATAAGTACACACACATTGTGGCAACTCTACAAAGGTGTGCTGAACAGTTTCTCAGCTGCTCTGCTCCATGGAGAGCAGAGAGAGCAGAGAGAGCTCTCCAGCTCAGGAGCAATCCTGTGTATCTACAAAAGCAGAAACAGACTTGCCTACGGGAGGCAAAAATGAAACAAACAAAACACCACTAATAGAATAAATACCAAACAGCAACAAAAACACAGTACACACAGACAAAAATCAAAAAACAAACAAAAGAAACAAATTCACCCAAAACCCAAAAACTCAAGCAAATAAACAAAACAAACAAACAGGCAAACAAAAAAAACTTCTTTATGGGGATCTGGTCCAGGTTATCAGAAAATATTTTCATATTGTTCCTTGCTAGACTACGCACTGACCCTTACCTCAGGTTTCAGCATGTAAATAAGACTGAAGGAAATTAGCTCCAAAATTTCATCTATTGCCTAGTGCAGCAATCACAAATCTTTTCACATTGGTATTGCAGCTTCCGCCTCCATCCCATCTGTGATCTTTTCCCCTCACTAATTTCTTCTCTTCTCCAATTTCTGTATTCACAGATTTCCTATCTTCCTTTGGAATCTAGCTAAGCTTCTGACCCTCTCAAGTCTCTCCTGGACTCACAGCACCTTCTGTCTTTTTCCACAGGAAAATAAAAAAAATGACAAACAATAATGAAGTTTTTAATTCTTGCAAGACAGTGACAGGAACTTATACCTCTTGTCAAGAGACCTTCATGTGGAGGATGGAAATTGTGTAGGTAATAATCACAGCATAAGAACAGAAGAAATCATTGGATTATTTTGTCTGACATCACATGTACCATAAAACATTGCAACTTAGACCATTACACATTGTCTTGTTTATGCCTTTTCAAAAGTCAGTAACTTGCATTTGATTAAAACAAATATTCTCAAAAGATATTTGGAAGAAATATAGAAAGGTAGAATTTCTCATTTATTTTGATAATTTGTTTCACCAGTTAATCACCCATTAAAATCACTACCAAACCCAAAGATTTATTTCCAGGGTTGTTTTGTTGTTGGTTTTTTTTTTTCTTCCTAACTGCATTATCTTAGTATTGATTCTTGTTACAACTACAGTTTTTTTATTTTCAAATGAAATTAAAAAACTCTTATACAGGTATACAGGTTTTTCTTACAAAACAATATTTAAACACTGTACTCAAACTGCATGTAGATCTTCCTTTTGACAGATAAAACTGTGAGAATATCCTAATGAATTACACCTCTCTACACTCCTTAAATCTTTCCTGTGGCTTCCTTCTGCTCCACTCTAATTTTTTAACAACTCCTACAAAATACAATAAATTGAATCCTTCTCCAGTATCAGATGCCCTACTACAATATTGAGGAATTGTAAAAAGCCCATAGGACATTTAGGAATGACAGGTAATGACTTCAAGAGTATAAGAAAAGAGTCAATATTATTTGGCTGTTAAAGTGCAACACAGGAATTCAAATGTTTGGGATTCAGTTTCCATCGTATTGAAAACTGTTATGTAAATTTGAATAACTATTTTCCAGAATTTTCAGATTTTGTTAGACCAGATATAATAATTGGAAGTAGGACCTTCTCTCAGATGTTGCAGCATTTAATTCTTTATTGGTTCTATGTTCTTTGAGATCCCCATCTGGAAATCATCTTTACAATTAACTTTCACATGCATCACCACAATTTTGTTAACATTACATAAATACAGATATTCTAGAAACTGCTGCTAAAATCTCTATAAAGTACTTCTTTATAGCATAAAAGAATAATCAGTAAAGTTGAATCAGTGGTTCTCTGCATACCTGAAAACTAAAGGCTTGAAAGTCAGAAAGAATTCTTAAGAAGATACTCCATCTTCCACTTAAAAGCAAATTCCAATTTATTTATGAATCTCCACTCATTCAGTATAATTCTTCTACATACACAAACAGAAATACATATTTATGTGCAAATTTTAATTCCAAGGTTGGGAGGCATAATGGAGCCTAATTTTATTATACTAGATAATTTTCCTAGAGGTGCATATTGATTTCACACTGTCAAACAAACTGCAAAATACATTATAACAAAACAATTAAAACTGCTGATAATTATTACAATTAACTCGCTGCATCATACTAATGGAATGTTCAAGCATCCGAGAATTCCTGATTATCAGAAACTAATGGATGTTCAGGAAAGGATGTCATTTTCTGTAGCAATTTGTTCTTGGCCAATTTAATGTTCCCTCAAAACAGTTTTCCGTTCCCAAATGTCTCATTTGTGACTTTACAAAGGAAAGAATCATGACAGCATTGTTTCGGAGCTTATTGTATCTTCAGAAGTCTCAGGTCTGTTCACTTTGCTGTTATGCCAGGAGCATATAATCCAAAATAAAAGAATCATAGAATCATTTTATACATTCATTTTTTAAACAGAGCTGGAGGATTCTCATTTAAAGCAGTGTTAAATGTGAACTGATTCTACAGAAGTGTAAGAGTTTTGGCTGAAAGAAGAACACTGATCCACTTTTTCTAGCTGTATTTTTCTGTCATATGTGCTATTTTGGCTGTGTGAAACCTCCTTATTATACAGCTCTTGATCCCCGTCGTGCTGCTGTAACACTTGTGATGCTGTTCCAGTGCCTGAACATGATGCTTTTCTATCAAGCACTCAAGTGGAGTTTTGCTATTCAAATCTGACCAGTTACTGCTGTAGCCCTTTGATAGAAAGAGCAAGCTGGGAACAGCAAAGGACAATCCCTTAAAGCTTCCTTCTGTCCACATGCATTTTTTTGCACTTACAGTGCCAGATGCACATCAATTGAATGTTGCCCTGAAGTGGAATATTTTCTGCAGGGACTCATACAGTTGGTTTGGTAACCACTTTATTGTACCAATGTTAAAACTCATGATACAATAATTTGCTTTATGAAATACTTTTATGTGCTTTTCAATAGGGACCACTGTGAACAAGGGTGGCATCAATTCTACAGAACACCTCTTTTACAGAACAGAACTTTTTCAGTGACTAGTATCTTGGGAAAATACATATCTCAAAAACTACACTTTCTGAAAAAACATGAGACAATTAATTCTTTTCAGGGATTTGTATTTCCAGTATCTTCATTTTGTTATTCAGAGAAATAATTAACAGGGACAAGCAAGTAGTATTAATCATTTCTTCAACATCATCCACATAGTTTTGTGTATTGAATTTACTAGAGAATGTCTTGTGATGTAAAGGTCTTACTGTCTCTTAAAATAAACAATACAATTAAAACAAATAATCCATCACAGCCTTATGAACATTTCCATAGAACACAAAAAAAAAGTAAATGAGAAAAGTTTTATATACCTTTATTAGAAGTGTTTAAGATATGATACATTCTGAAGAATAACAGTTTCTCTTTGAATTTTTAAATAAAATTTCTAAAAAACTGGGGCAGAATTTCCAAGGATTACTTTAAGACCTTTAATCTTTTTTTTAAAGAAGGAAATATATTAGTGTTTTGCTGATTTTTAAAGCAGGAAATACCCTAGTGCTTTGCTGAATCAGGGACTAAAAGAGCAATCCAGTCACACTCTGGGACAAAAATATCACAGTGTGTAAAATATCCATAATGTGATTAAGAAGAAAAAGGTCATTTTGAAGCTTAAAAATATTTAAGCATTGAAAGTTTAAAATGTTTCCACACCCGGGGTAAGAAATATATACCTTCACTAATACAGTCACCTGGTAACACAGCTTAGCTAATTACACAGCTGGAACAAACTGCTTTGTGTCACTGGGGAAAGAAGTAAGGAGCACCTAAGTCCATTCTGGATTTTAATGGCTGAGCAATATTTCTTCCAAAACACCAGAGCTAACAGAGACTGAAGGCAGAAGTCCTCATCATGCCGAATTTCTTTCACACGTACCTGGAGAAGGAATGAAATATTCTCAGCAGTTCTGTGGTGAACATTGCTTGGCAAAACAGCACAGAGTAGGGAAAGATTTGCCAGCAACTGAGCAAAGAAACTGCCTGTTGTTGGTCCTCACTGTTCTCATTGAAAAACAATCTTTTTTGTAAATAATAAGGGTGGCAAAAAATAAATACCTATCAGAAACTTCTTCTAATGGGAAGAGCCCATATCATCATGAATATATGATATGGGTTTTTATATGTTGGAATCACATCTCATATTTGTGCCAAAAGGCATGAACACCTAATTATTGTTCCTACCCCTGCTATATTAGAGTTCAATGTGTCAAATAAAATCATCACTTGGTTGTATAATTCCACTGAATTACCTAATAGAGCTACGATTTTGACTACAGACTTTAGGTGCTGTCACAGTAAAAAAAAAAAATAGAGAAATAGATTTTTTTTTTCTCTTTCATCTTAATTTTAAAATAGAAAACTAAAATACCAGTGAAAAATTAAAGAAGACCATAACACTTTTTAAGGACTTTGCAATACTCTTGGCTAGGATTCCAAAACCCTATTAACTTCTTCTCAGAACAAATGTGGGCTCACATCTTTAGCAAGTATCTGAGAACAGCTGAATTGCACTACAATTTCTAGCACAGTGTTCTTTTATGTTTTTGGGTTTTTTACTATCATGTCTTCCCACTCCACAGCAAGGCTGTCGTAAAGAGTTCCTTAGAATGATTCACATTTTAACAGTGCCATGGATATGTAAAACATGAATTAGAGTTAATAAACGAAATATAATCAGAATGTAAAGCAGAGAAAAAATTTTTTCAAGGAGCTATGAGGTTGGCTGTAGCCTCTGAACACAATTCAGCTCTTGGGCTTACTACTTCACAGAAATTGCACGAGGTACCAGAAAAGCCAAATAGATGCCACACTACCATCTTTCTCTGCTACATTCAATTAAACATACCCTAGTTTGTCTTGCTTAGACAACTTATTTGTGTTTGCAAAACATTCATTTTTTAATTTTTACTTTTCTCTAAGAGGTTTTCCCATATTTTCCTATGTATCAGATGGCAGATGTAAGGCATCACATCTTGATTCTGACATTTCAGTACTCTTTTTACACTTGAAGGCCATATCACATTCAAGTATCTGAAATTCACATGACACACATTTTAATTCTGGCTATATGACAGACCAAACCAGGAATGAAAAGATGAAGACGTGTCATCACAGATCCCTGGAAGAACAGCAGGAGGCATTGAAGGTAAGCACAGTAACAACATGTCCCAGCCCAAAATATCAGCTGGAAAAAGAGGAAAATGAGCAAAAGATCAATTCCAGTCCCAGCTGAGCCGTATGACACTATTAAGCACAGAGAAAACCTTTATTTCCTAATATCAAGACAGTCAAAATCAGCTTCAATAGTTAAGTTTTTAATTTTTCATTGTTCATCTAAAAATGCCTCTCCCGAAAAAAAAAAAAGGAAAGAAAAAAAAAAATACAAAACAAAAACCAAATAAAAAAAAACCTGAGACTTTTTTAGCTAAGCTAAAAAGATTGCTAATTGTTCGTAAGTGGGAAAAACTCTTTTAATTTGGGGATTTTATGAAGGACACAATTAAGTGAAATAAGACAGCTGAATGACTTTTTACCTCCTGTGGTGAATTTTAAACTCCCATAAAAATAAAACTCTTGCCATCACCTTAGGCTGTTTGTAGTCAGCCTTGTAGATGGGCTGAAGCATGTGCCCTGAGAGTGTGGGAGAAAGAGAATCAGACTCAAGTTTTTGGCTTCTCCACTGAACAGAGGCTCAGATAGGTCATGGAGGGGAATCGTGCAGAGCTTTTGATAAAGTATTTGAAGCAGGGAGGTATTTTCCATTGTTCATATCACTTCTGGAGGCACACAGAAAGATTATTTGTGTCTCCTGAAGGAAAAGACTTGCTTTTTTACGACAGGAGTGTTCATCTGCTGTTTTTTTCCATGGCCAAAATATTGATGACTCACTTCAAAAGAAATGTGATGGATGCAAGAGTAACCAAGCAGTGAGTAAACCTGATGAGTGTATTTCACATCTGAGGCTTGTTTCCCTTTCTCTGTTCCAGGCTGAAGTAACTGTGAATTGTTTTAATTAATCTGCCATAGAATGCCATATCCTAAAGATTCAAAATACTTCAGTACAATCCATTGCACATCACAAACACTACCTTCATCTACAGTCATTTCTGTAGGCTTAAATCTGAGAGACATATATATAAGATGACAGGTGTAGAACAAAAGAATAAAATATAGTAGAAATCAATTACAGTCAAGTAATTTTTCTTCCTTAAGCCAGATTTTTATAAAAGAGAAATTACTACAACAAAAGTGACTGTAATTTCCTTAATGACTGAAAGATCTACATATTTTCCCTGAGAACTAAATCTCATTCTTTCAGTGTAAATTAGAAATAAATTCTCTAGTTTTCCATGATTGCTATAGTTCATCACTTTGAAAACTGTGCCACCTGCACCAAGAGAGATGCATTCAGTAACTCATGTCCTAAACAATCAGGCGTAATTAATATGATAGTCACAATTAATATGATGTTTTCATATCTAAGATGAAACAGGCAGATGGGGACAAGAGCCTCACATGCATCTGGTATCACGTAATAGGAGCCCAGCAAAAGATTATTTTTCTAGACTTCCTATTTACATATTTGATTAAGTAGAATCACAGATTTATAGAATTGCTTAGGTTGAAAAAGAATTCTAAGATCATTAACTCCAACCATAAACCTAACACTCCCCAGTTCACCACTAAATGATGTCCCTAAGCATCACATCTAGACATCTTTTAAAAACCTACAAAGGTAATTACTCAGCTTCTCCCCTGGGCAGCCTTCTCCATTGCTTAATCACACTTTCACCCTTTTTCTTAATATCCAACCTAAACACCTCCTGGAGCAACTTGACACCATTTCCCCTTGCCCTATTGCTGTGCGGAGACCACTCCCACTTTGCTACAACCTCCTTTCCAGTAGTTGTAGAGAGTGGATAAGGTTTCCCCAGAGCCTGCTTTTCTCCAAGATAAACAACCCTCAGCCAGTCCTCGTCAGACTCGTGCTCCAGACCCTTCATCAGCTTTGCTGCCCTCCTCTGGATGCGCTCCAGCACCTCAGTGTCTTTCTTGCAGTGAGGGGCCCAAAACAGGACACAAAACTCGAGGTGTGGCCTTACCAGTGTTGAGTACAGAGGGACAAGCCCTGCTCTGGTCCTGCTGGCCACACTGTTGCTGACACAGGCCAGGATGCCCTTGGCCTTTTTGACCACCTGGGCACATTGCCAGCTGTTGACCAGCACCCCCGGGTCCTTTCCTGCTGGGCAGCTTTCCAGATACTCTTCCTCCAGCTTGAAACACTGCAGGGGATTGTTGTGGCCCAAGTGCAACTTGGCCTTGTTGAACTTCATACTATTGGTCGTGGTCCATTAACCCAGCCTGTCCAGATCCTTTGCAGAGCCTTGCTGCCCTCCAGCAGATCAACACTCCCACCCAACCTGGTGTCATCTGCAGACTGACTGAGGGTGCACTTGATCACCTTGTCCAGATCATTGATAAAGATATTAAACAGGACTGGCCCCAGCACTGAATCCTGGGGACCCCCACTGTGACAGGCCATTACTGAATATAACTCCATTCACCACCACTCTCCAGGACTGGCCATCCAGCCAGCTGCCAAGAGAATGCTGTGGGAAACATTGCTGAAAGCTTTACTACAGGCAAGATAGAAAACCACCATGTGACTCTGCCATCAAAGGACTTGGGATTGCTAAAGCAGGATATGCTTCTCATGAACCCATGCTGGCTGGGCAAAAATGCCCTGGTTGTTCTGTACATTTCATAGTGACACTCAAGATGATATGCTCCATGACCTTCCCCAGCACCAAAGTCAGTATTACAGCCCTGTAGTTCCCTGGATCTTCCTTCTGAACCTTCTTGTAGATTTTCTAGCTTCCAGTCAGCTGGGACCAGTAGAATATCAGTTCCCCCAGCAAAACTCTGTGGGACTAATATTTTCAAATTTAAAAACAATGTCAGAAATGCATTAATTGTCTGGGTATCATTTATTAATTCAACTTCTACTACTATGAGGGATTCTTATTGCTAATGATATTGTATTGCTGAGAATAGTATTTTTACATGACTTAAAAAGGCTGACCCTTCTTAAGATGAATAGATGGTGAGCTATATGATTTCTATATTTCATATTTGAAACAAAAAGTTTACCTTTAGACTACTTCTCTCACTCCTATCTGAGAGAAGGTTTCATAAACTTCTTCAGTAAAAATTGTACATCTAAGTAAGGTATTCAGCAGCCTGACTCTGTATCCTGCTGTCACATTTCCAAGTCCTTCTTACCTTGGAAAATTCAGCCAGTGGAGAAGGAAATATCTCAACAGTTTTAATAACAGGTCAATCTTTTGAGCTTTCATTATGCATGAAAGTTACATCCTGTAAATCTATCTCCTGCATATATTTCATGCCTTTCTTTCATGTTGAAGTTATTCCACTTTTTTATGGAATACTTATCGTTGGGTTAAAGCAATACGCAGAATGACCCTTCACTTCTGGCAGTTTTGAAACAGAGGATTCAAGATATGATCTGATCCTAGATACTAAGTAATTCAGTCTCTTCTTTCATGGATATTTTCTTTAGTTTTATAATACTGTTATTTTCTTCTAAATATTACGTTGGGCTATTTTTTTTGTGCCAGTCTGCCTGGACAATTGAGGTAATGTAGAAGAAGTAATCCATTCTCTTCACGATTATATGTCTGTTTTCCTTCAGTTACTGTTTTCTCCTAGATTTTAGCAGTGCCTATTTCCTGTGGAGGGTTCATATGAGTTTCTTTTGGGGTTTTCTTGGTTGCTTTTTGGTGTTTTCCCCAGTAATTTCTACAAACAGGATCAGTTTTGCATTATGGATAGAAATGCATCCTGGTCAAAGTTTTTGCTATATATAAAAGTATTGACTATTTCAGATAAATTGATGTGAATTTGTAAGGATTTTATTTTCTAATAAGAATGCTATGAGACTAGAGCCTCATATGAAGCACTACTATTAAAAACTCATTGTCAAGTTGGTTTTAGAGGTGTAACACTGGATCAAGGGGTTGTGGGTGACTCAGCTGAAATGAAGGGGAACCAAATAAAAATAATTCCATAATGAAGGTTTTAAATTCACATGAGAAAACTTGCCAGAATTGAATTTAATGTACCACAGATTTAGAATCTCCCTAAGCTATAAGCACAGGAATTTTCTCCGATTTTCAATACAAAGTGGAGGAAAATTGGAGAAAAAGGGCCTCAAATCTAAATGGAAGTGTCTTCAAAAGTGAGAATAACAGAAGACCTGCAAGAAAGGAAAAAAGAGTTCAATCAGTAGTGAAAGTTATGTGTTACAGGTCAGTATGTTTAGAGAAGAAGTGAGAACTGCAAAAGTCAAGATAAATTAGATCTTGCAAAAAATATTAAACAAATACTGAAAAGTTTCTTATCCATATAATTAAAAATAGATCAAGGGAAAAGATTAAATATAATCTAGACATGGCCCCAAAACTTGAATTAATATTTTGCCTCAGTTTTAAGTAAAGTAGATGGCATTAAGCATATTAGAAGACGCAAGCTGCCTTATAGAAATCAGGGTCTACAAATGTGAATTACTATAACTAGGGTAGAAAAAAAATCTCAGTAGATAGTCAACATACTCAGGTCTGAGAACATTAGAATCCTTATCAGAAAGATTATATGATGTCTTGAGTAATTCTGTCTTTTAGATGAGTGTAGATCCTAAGTTTAGTCCATATTGTACCACTGCAGTTTTGAAAATAACAGTATTATTTGGGCAGCTTTTATTACCTAATGATTTAAAAGTAATTTGGAGGAAAGAATGATTTAAGACTTAAAGGTAAACAGATAATAATGTAAAAAACTCTACAAGCCCATAAAAATTGTGTTGGCCAGGATAATAGACTGCCTTGATGTTCTTCACATATGATTTTAAATTAATTAAAGGTAAATTAAATGACGATGAAGCGACCAATGCAGACCTCAATGAAGAATTTGTTACCATAAGTCATAGAAAAAAAATTGTATAGAGCAAAAGGTCTTGCAATTTGAGTATAACAACAATATTTTTAGCTATCAACTAGGATTCTATCATTTTGAAAGGACAAAATGGAAAGAACTTAATTCATTTGATAGCAGGATAACTATGGGCCATGGAAGTGAAGTGGTTGCAAAACAGGGGCAGCAATAGGAAAATGCAGAAGTGAAGGGAAGACACATTTTTTAACACATTCATATATGAGCTCTTTCACTGGGACAAAGGTGCCTCTGTAAATTGAAATGTTTACCTTTGGATTTTTAGGACACATACTTCTAATATATACTAATTTAAAGTGACATTTATTAAGACTGTATTTTTTATCAAATGAAAAACCAAAAGTAGAATAATAGATACACTTTGTTAAAAAGAAGAATAACAATACAGATTTTTCAAGTACATATTTACTGTTCCAAAATTGCACTACAGATACCATAGTAACGACACAAATTAAAATAATATAATGACATAAACATATGCAGAGAAATCAAAATAATATTTTGGCAATATTTGAACATATATGTATCTGGGATTGATGTCAGTTTCTCTTGTGAGTAGATCTTATTCACTATTTCCCATAAATTATTATTTATATAGAACATGAAACACTTACAAATAATAATTTTTTTAGCCTCATCACTTCAAATTAGATTTGTGGAAAAAAAAAATGCCAGCCATGAAGACAGAACCTCTGCAGCAAAGTTTTCAACTCAAGATTCAATTACAAATGTACGGAAGCGTGTTATGCAGAGAGATGGTGTCAAGACTGAATAGGCAAAGAAAACACTTTGACTACTGTTACATCTATTGTCTTTATGTTTCTTTCCCAAGGCAAAATATGCCCATACATTTCTTATGTACCTATACTCTCACTTTTCACATCAGATTCCATATTTCAAGAGAATTAGGGAAGAAATTAATTTTTAGACCTTACAGAAATCAGAACAGGGTTTAACAGCACTTGACTGACCAAAAGGGAGATACAGTATACAAAAATCCAAATAAAACCATTTTTCCAGAGGGAGTTCTAGTGTAACAATCTGCTAGTATAACTATTAGTTCTCAAAATAATTCATAAGTTAACATTTTTTGCTGACTATTCCTCTCAGGTGCAACTCAATAAGGAGCATTCTATTAAAACTTATACCCAAAAGCCCATTCAATTTCAGAATACAAAGCTGAAAAAAAAAAATAAATAAAAAATAAAGTTCCCAAATGTTTTCATCTCTTAGGCTGTTGCCTTTAATTTCTTGATGCCAAAGGCACGTTTGGATATACCATTTTATTGGCTAGAAATTTACTTTGGTAAAGCTTTAAAAAGGAAAGATTATTTGGTATTTGGCACAGATTATTACAAAACCTTAGAAGAACCAATTGAAAAAACACGGAAATGTTGTATGAAGTTTCCTTTCAGGAACTCCTTTCCTTCAGCCTACTTACTGATGTTTTGACACCATAAATTCCAATTCTTCCCTAAACACAACCTAGGACAACTGCTTTGTCAGATGAACAGTTGTTTTCCAACCACCAAGACACAGCTCCATATTTGCAACAATCTAATTCAAAACCTTTACATCTGCAAATATTTCAAGAGAATATCACATGGTAAATATCAGTCTGATATAGAATTTTACAGTATTTCAATGAAAAATGACTGATACATTTTTTGCTGTTCCGCATGTTCCTTTATTCAAAACAATTTATGAATTTGAATAAAAGAAGTAATTTATGTCTCTCAAGAAGAGATCCTACAGCTTTTATAGGTTTCCATGGATTAATCACATGCTAGCTCTTTTTTGTAGCAAGGTTTACTGAAAATTAAACTGATCTACAGAGTCTCTCACAGTAGTAATTTGACAAACAAGGATATCAGCAGTACCCATATAAATGAATAAAAGCATAATATCAACATTGTTTAGAGACAACATGCTATTTCTAACTCTAAATTGAGCAATGATATTACATGCCTTAATGCAAGATAAATTAACATACCTTCAAATTCTTATATTACAAATTATCGGAGTAAATTAAATAATTCTCTTGTGTTATATTCATTTATGTCTTTTTTTATGAACTTTGTTGTTAATTAGTTATTTTGGTGATTCAAATGGAATAAATGCCTGGAATAAAGCACTATTCTGACATTGTGAGCTCCTGTTACAAGCTCCAAAACTGGTACTTTAAGAGTCACAAGGGTTTTTCTTGTTTTGTTTGGCAGAAGTGAACCCCTTAAGAATACTATTTTTTCTGAGATGTTATTTTCTCTGCAAGTTCTCTGAGACTGTTGACAGGATGCTCTAAAGTGAAAATCAATGTGAGTTGCAACAGTTTTGAAAGAAAGGCCAAAAAAATCCTAAAAATTAAAAACCACAGTTCTCCTTTCCTACCAAAACATTGTAACTGGTTATCTCTGCTTTTTCTGTACCTAAGACTGGATGTGAATTATTAAAACTACCATTTATGCAAAACTGAGTGGACTGGGTCAGAGAACACCTAGGCAATCCTGATATCCTCAAGCCCATGGGCCTTGATGAGGTGCATCTATGAGTGCTGAGAGAGCTGGCAGGCACCATAGCCAGGCCACTCGGAATCATCTCTGGAAGGTCATGGTGACCAGTTCAGATGCCTGAGGACTGGAAGAAAGAAAATATCACCCCAGTCTTTCCAAAAGAGCAAAGAAGGAGGACCCATGGAACTACTACACAGTCAGCCTCACCTCAATCCCCAGAAAAGTGATGGAGTACATAATTCTGTAAGTCATCTCTATTCACATAGATGACAGAAGCTGATCAGGAGTAGTCAGCATGGATTGACTAAAAGCAAATCATGTTTGACTAACCAAATAACCTTATATGATGGAACAACTGCCTGGATGGATGAGGGGAGAGAGCAGTGGATATTGTCTACCTCATCTTCAGCAGGGCTTTCAACCCTGTCTCTCACAACATCCTCACAGGCAAACTCAGGAAGACAGTGAGTGGATTGAGAACTGGCTGAACAGCAGATCCCAGAGGGTTGTAATCAGTGGCACGGGGATGGATGTTGTATATCTGTCTCTAGTGGTATCCCCAAAGTTCAATACTGGGCCCAGAATTGTTCAACTTATCCATCAACTGCTTGGATGAAGGGGCAAGATGCCTCCCCAGCAATTATGCTGATGACACAAAGCTGGGAAGAGTGGCCAATACCCCAGAGAGCTGTGCAGCCCTTCAGGAAGACCTTGAAAGGGTGGAGAGATGGGCAGAGAAGAACCATCCAAAATTCAACAGAGGCAAGTGTAGGGTCCCGGCCCTGGGTATGAATAACCCACCAGCACAGGCTGGAGGCTGCTCTGTTGGAAAGCAGCTCTGTGGAGAAGGACATGGTGGACAGTAAGCTGTCCATGAGCCAGCAGTTCTCTCTGGCCAAGAAGCCCAATGGTAGCCTGGGCTGCACTAGGAAGAGTATTGCCAGAGGGACAAGTGAGGTCATCCTGCCCCTCTACTCATCTCAGTCTGAAAAGACTCACATCATCTACCACAAAACAAATAAAATTCCTTTATAAAGTAACCTCCTGTAATCATGGCCCCAAGCGACCCAGTGGGAATTTTTTCATTGTTTTCAATGGTGTCAGGATCTCACCCATAATAAATAGTGCTGGTAGGGGAGGCATAAGAAATTCTGCCAAGTGACTTAATAGCACTTTGCAGCCTACTTGTAAAGTATCCTCCTCCAGGCAAGAAGACTCTAATTTTACAAGGTGACATGAACACAGGTTATAGAGACTATGCATGTTTTTTTCACATATATAATACTGCTGACTTTTCCTTTATTGGAGTAAAGGTTTAATTATCCCCAGAGATATCCCAATGTATTTCTTTAGACCAGACTTTAATCCCTCTACTGATCCATCTTTTCCTGGGTCTATTTCACTTGACAAGGCCTTGACCAAAGCCATACTCCAAAATTCTCTAATCAGGAGCTTGTAATTTATTGCTCACAAACAACTCTAAGACCTGTGCTCCCACTTATGAACCATAGGTCATGAATCTTGGCATCATATTAGAGCTTGATTGCAGCCAAAAATTCTCATTACTTTTCAAAACAACACATAAGCAGACATGCTATTTATACTGCTTACACTTAGTTTTCATTTGTTAAATAAAATCCGGATGACCTTGATTGTATGCTAGCTGAAGTGTGCACAGAGCACAAATATGGAAACAATGAGCATAAACTCATTTATTGCCTTCAGGATAATAGATTTATTTCAATGCTCTGGGTAGAATGTGTTCATCCAGGAAGACAAAGGAGAAATCCCAAAAGACAGCCTTTTCCCTGCTCTGTAGAGCTGCATTCCAGATCCTCCCCCACAGAGCACTTCTGGTGCACCTTTGGTCAAGACCACTATTAGATGCAGGAATAAATCTAATAGCATAAGAATAAATCTTTAAAATAAATGTAACCTCTAAGATCACCTTCTGGCTCCATACTGAAAATGTTCCTTGTGGAGTTTAATTTTCATTTTTCACTTCCAGTTTTCCCCACTGTTCTATAGAGCTTGCCAAACTTCTTCTTTTAAAGTCATCTATACCTATTGTAAAGTGGGTTTGAAAGACCTAATAGCAGGAAGAAGAAAAATTATTTAAACAGAAATCAATCTGGTCTTGAGATGCATACTGTGTTTGAGCCGTGTGATATTAAAAAGGTGTATGCTGTTAATTTACATGTGGTCATATAAAAAGAGCTATTTTCAAATGTGAAACTTAGTATTCACTGTATTGTTGAGTATTTTTCCATATTAGCTACACTTTAATTCTCCTTCATCTTAATTTTTTTTCCTTGGTAATATTTTTGTAAAATGACATGCTTGTCACTTAATATGTCATGCATCTTCAACATATATTGCTTGATAAACACAGAAATTAGTTATTTTAAAAAGCACACACAATGCATAACTCATTACTGGAAATCCAAACTATGTTTATATTGCTTTATGTCTTCTGATGGCTAATAATCCCTGCAACCACAGTATACACAATTCAGAGGTTGAATTAAGTTTGATGTTTAGGGTTTACTTTTCATTAAGTACTACTGCAAAAAGGGTAGAACACTTAGTGGAAGAATGTAAGATTTCTTCGTTCCACAGTTCTGTCACTATTCATTTCCCTGACATTAAATATAAAAGAAGGTCACTTTAAAACAAAACTAACTAACTAAATAGGCAAAAAAAAAAAAAAAAAAGGGCAACCAAAGGAAAAAAATAAAAAGCAGGTTAAATGATAATCTGATGGCATTTTAACTGATTTTACATTTCTACATTAATTAAGCTACTTTGATTTTCTTTTTTCATGTATCACAATTGCATTCCTTGTTTTAATATCACTATATCACTGCTTGTTTTTACCCCTCCCTTCATTATTCTCACTTGCTAATGTCAACTTTCTTGTTTTGTCACATTTTGGGGAAGATGCCAAATGAAAGCATCATTAACACATGCATAAGTCTGCAATGACTGAGTTCTCATGACTGGGAAAATCAAGGCACTGATATTTAAATACAAAATCCTTCATTTGACAAAGCAAATCTGGCAGTTCTTTACCTTCCAGGAAAACTGAACTCCCAGTCTAACACAAAAATGAGCTTTTTGGATTGCTGGGGGTTAAACAAAGCTGCTAGGAAAGCTAGAGAGAGGATCCGACTCCCAGTTGCCTCTGCTAGAGAAATTAATCCTGGAATTTAGCATCTGGATCCTTCAACTGCCAAGCTTGCCCCAGTTGTATGTTTCATTGCTGGGCTAGATTAAAAAAGAATGATGAGCAGGAGCAGGTTCTGCTCCATCGGTGACAAAATAAAAGAAGAAAAAAATATCACAAAAACAAAACCCAAAAATATAGGAACAAAAAATACTTAAATCAAGTGTGTCTTGCCATTGCATGTGTATGCTAATCCACACTGAAACAATGCCCTGCTTTAAAGCTATGTCAAGAAAAGTCAGCCATGACTGTCAGTTTGTTTTTGCAGAGTGTGAAAGTTAGAGGTGGCAAATTTGTGCAAGTTCAAACTCCTATTAGGGTGCCAACTGTCAAGTTTTTATTTGAGCATGCAGGTTTATAAAATGCATTTTGTTTCAGGGTGAGGGCAACCCTCATCAAGCATTGCACTCTCACACACCCTGTACACTCATGGTAATGTGATTTCAAAATGCAGATGTGCTCCACCTGTTAAACTAAAATCCAGATATGGATGTAGTTCCTCTTACAAAGTTCACACAAGATATTCTGGGGATTTGAGCTAGTCCCATCATAGGTAGGAGTCCATCTGTGAAGATGGAAGTGTATTCAGATTCTAAAATCCCTACTTCGTAATTCCTGTCAGGATCCTCATATTTTTATTTGCATAAATACAGGATGCTCAGGAGCACATTTTGACATCTTGCCTATCCGTATATTTTAACTGCAACATTTTGCATTGTAGCCTTACCCAAAACTCAATAAAATTGTCCTTTGCTTTTTCCTTCCTCAAAACAAACTTTGAGAGCTTCAATCAGACCAACAGAAATCAAAAAATCTGGAAGAAACATCACTGACTCACAATATTTATGGCAGAGATGGATTGAATGAGCAAGGTGAGGTAATAAAACATGTTTTTAGAGAAGTCTCTCAAAGATAATAACCTCCCTGGTGAGATCTATCTGATTTAGAGGGAGGAAAAATTAATCCAGCTCCATAGTTTCTGTAAATAGTTTCTAGCTGTAGTTTTATGATGCAAGATTACTGTGTGTATGCTACATCTAAGGGAGATACTGTCTTGATGGCAAAAAATGTATCTCCTTGAACAGCTACAATCTGCCATAGGCAATGATAATTTATTTATCTGCGTTATAGAGAGGCCAGGACACATAGAAGTTTGTGATAAGAAGAAATGAACACTGGGAGAAGCAAAATGATAAGTCTATAAATGATACTCAGCTCTTCTTGTTGATGCTGGAAAAGTCTGTAAAAAAGTATAGATCAGAAACTGCTACAATGCTCAGATTAGTAGACATCCTGCTTTCCCTAGATAGATCACAGAGTAGAACACACTAAGTCCTTTTCACTACAAATCTATAACACATCTATTTTTCTTCAATATAAGGTTATAATACCTACTGGTTTAATATCAACAGTGTTTCATGGCTGGGTGGCCAGACCATATCCAGAACACCTGTTACACTTCAGCTGATATATTTGCAAATAAGCACGGGGGGGAAAAATCAGAAAATTTCTTCTGTAACTAGTATAGACAAAAATTTTGATTCTTAAATTTATCTCTTACTCCATGGTTTGCTCAACATGGTTAAGACTCAAATTTTCAATTTCTGCTTAGTGACATTGTTCTTTGTATGATGCATTTTAAAGAAATACCATTTCTGAGAACACTGGAGTTAGGCTGTTTCAAACATTCTGTTTTCATTTTCATAAGTAGGAAAGAAGATATCCAAATAGTTACTCATTTTGAAAATTCAAGTTGCTGGGGGCTAGGGGAGGAAGTTTTCCTTCATGCTTTGTAGTTCTGAAGATGAATTTTTGTTGTCCCATTGACCTCCAGGGGCACAGCTGGACTAACCATGGTCTTCACCATGGCCTGCAGTGAATCTCAGCTCCAGCACGTGGAGCACCTCCTCTCCCTCCTTCTCCGCTGGTTTTGGTATCTGCCGATTTGTTCCTCTTGCAGGTTCTCATGCCACTCTTCTCTGGCTCAATTAACATCCCTGCAGTAACTTTATTTCACTTCCTAAATATGTTTTCATGGAGACTTTACCATCATTCCTGATTGGTTTGACCTTGGTGGGTCCATTCTAGAAATGGTTGACATTGGTTCTGCTGGACATGGGAGGAGCTTCTGGCAGCTTCTCACAGAAGACACACCCATAGCTCCCCCCACCATCTAAACTTGGCCATGCAAGTCCAACAGTGAAACAGGCAGAGAAAACCAGAAAATTGCTGATTTTAAATATAAATAGATCCAAGACACTTACAAGAAAAACAAGGAACAAACTTACAGTGGAGGCAAATAAGTTGGTTGCCTGGGGTAGCACAATCATTTTTGTAAGCACTTTGTCCAGGTACTTAAAGCAAGTACAAAAGAAACTTCGACAAAATCTCAGTGATTTGATTGTAGACTAAAAAAAATTATAAAAAAATACAGAAATTATCTGCCAATGGAAGAAAATTTGTACTGTCTCAGAAGGATGCAAAGAGTAAGTCAATAACATGGGACAACTCCAAGATACAAAGTAAATGGAACAAACTATATCTGGTACTAATTCTAGAAATTTGATAGGGAGATCATAAATATGTATATGTCTTCTTGAATCATGCAATTTAATCAAGAAATGAAATTTATTAGCTGATGAGAAACGTTGAAGAGGTGGCAGAATATCTCTCAGAATAGAACCTGTGTCCTAATCAGATCAGAAACACATATTCCATCAAGCAGATGAGTCAAACCGCAGTTCAGTTACTCCAAAAACACAAGCTGGATATTACAAACAGCCCTTGAAAAACAGGAAGGCATTGTCCACCTCCACAGAACATTGTGAGGATAATCTTTTCTGCTCTCCTTCTTTCATGTCATAAGCTGTGCTATTGAGGATGGCATGGTTTATGATGTGAAAGATGCAATAAAAGTGCCTAACTAGATAGACTGTAACATATAAATTTAGGCCTGGTTCCCAGAATTAAATTTTAATCTTAGAACTAGATAAGCATATATAACCTATATAGGAGGAATGAAGAACATCACAGAAGGATAATGAAAATAAACTCATATGATCAACAAGAAGCCAAAAATAAGACCCAAGGAAGTGCTGATCACTAAACTTGCCTGGAATTAAATGCTGTGTCTAAAACTTAAGACTCAAAAACTTAGGCACCCTTCTTCATTTTGAATTCATGTCCCAATTCATTCCTGGATCTAGACTGCAATTATTACTTTTTTTCAAAGAATGAGATATCCTGGATAGGGCTTAAGGTACATTTACACTTTGAAAGAAGGAATAGTGTTTGTTGTGAAAAAAAACCAACAAAGGGTTAAACTCTTCTACCCTAAGGAGTTCTCTTTTCTTCATTCATAATTTTTTGTATGTTTTCCCAATGGCTATTCCACCGTGCAGCTTTTAACCAGGATAGAATTCCTGAGCAGGGCTTACACAGAGCCAAGGCCTTTTCTGCCACACTGATGAGGAAGTTGGGGGTGCAAGGCAGGTTGGGAAGTGACAGCTGACCCCAGCTGACTAGAGGGATATTCCAGTCCATGTGACATAATTCTCAGTACATAAAGTTGAGGAGGGGTAAAAGGAGGAAATAGAGGACATTTGGAGTGATAATGTTTGTCTTCCCAAGTCAGTTATGTGTGATGGGTCCCTGCTTTCATGGAGATGGCTGAACCCTTCCCTGCCCATGGGAAGAGGTGACTTATTTCCTCGTTTCACTTTGCTTGTGTGTGCTGCATTTGTTTTCCCTGTTAAACTGCCTTTATCTCAACCCACAAGTTTTCTACCTTTTATTCTTCCGATTCCCTTCCCCATCCCATTGGTGGGGGAGTGCACAAGAGGCTGCATGGGTCTTGGCTGCTGGCTGGGGTTATACCACCTCTATACAGAAACAAAAACTGTCAGAAAACAATATATTGTGATCCTCTGGCAGGGGACTACTTCAACAGCTATAGTATGGAGTATGTTCCTTAGAATGGTCTTCCTGATCCTGAACATCACCTAGAGTTATGCAGTGTTACAGTGGTACAGTATCCACTGAAGCATGGATTTATGTCTCCACATAACTCTATAAATTGAGTTTTTAAGTGACACTCCTGGCGAGTGACAATGCTAAGATTCATCTCCATTGTACTAAAAAAGTCAGAAGGACTAAGATCTTCCGTTTCTGTAAGTGATCGCCCTTCCTACCAGAGGAGAGAAAAGTGAGGAGGGAAGGAAAAAAATTATTCCAGTCAGATTTTAGAAAGAAAGAAAGAACATTCAGCAGCATTTTATTACATACTTATTTCAAATTAGTTCAGTTCCTATGTCCTAAATCCCAAGAAGATATAGGAAGGTGATCTTGGCCTGAAGAGTTCCAGGTATGCACAAAAAGAAGAAATGATAATAAGGACTTTGAAGGCTGGACATGAAGATTGAATTTTAAACATTTTTACATATAGAGAACACTAAGCAATGATTTCTTCACATAATAATCCTGGCTGTAGTGTACATTTGCACTGTTCAGCAGAGAGAAGATTCCCAGGAAGGTGAATGCCTGTTCCTTGCAAGCATTCCATACAGTTTAAATCCACTACGCTCTATATGACTGAAAATGAATCAAAAAATCCCTATTGATAAGTTCCATATGTATCAGAGCCACATTCAGCATCTGATATCCAGGTCTACAAAATAGCCCAACTTATCTGCCTCATATTCCATATGGCATCGCCCTAAAGACCTTTTGTAATATGGGTATGAGACAGACTTGAAACTGAAAAATTCAGGACCATGACATCACCTTCTTGTAAATTTCAAAATCACTCAATAATGGTACTATGCCATTTAGATAAGTATCTGGCCCCATGCTTAAAATTGTGTACATTTTGACACTTCCTGAGTCTTTTTTCTGGGGGCTAGTATCCCTTGAAACTAAATTTTGAGGACTAATTTTGAAATATTCTCACATGTAAAAAAAATTCTGTAACTAAACAGATATTTAGAATCTCCAACTACATATAAGCTACAATAGATTCTTAAGTTCATACACAAATGGTATTGAAACATTACTTGAAAAAGCAAAAAGAAATTGTAAGATTTTTTTTTTATATTTAGGTGAAATCAGCAAAATTGATCTCTTGGTAACTGGATAAAACAGACTAAATTGTGAAATTACATTCTCTTCAACATGAAGGAAATTTACACAGAGAAACAGAAAGGACTAAAAAACTTTAAAATATAATTTAAATTAAACAAATGCAGTATACACAGGTTCACCTTCTGAATGAGAACAGGTATTTATCATTCAGAAAAATAAACATTACTGACATTACTAAAACAGGTAAAAATCAATTATCTTGCAAAAGTAAAAGAGATATGAAGTTACATTCTGAAATTCCTATTATAAATAAAATATATTTTAAAGTACCATTTCAAAATAATCAGAAACATAGTGAATGTGCATCTAATGAAACATTGTTAATAGTCATCTGTAATCCGCCTGTGGACATGAAATCTATTAATAGTGGAGACCTGTGTCTGCTGAATCTCATCCCTGGTGGTCACTTGTATTCTTCAGAAATAATCTGTTCTGATAGTCGTTTATCTCTTTTCTATATGTTTTTATTTGACTATCATTTGCGTCAAACATAAGGAATTGGGTCTTGTACCTTCAGCTAGAGGTTATAATCCTTTTTCATTCAAATGAATCTATTAGTTAGATTCAGGAACTGAATAATATAAAAATAAATCTTTTGACTACATCAGTACAATAACAACGTTTCACTGACAACTAAAGCCCTATTTTGCCTAAAAAGAAAATAGTAGTTTTATAAGCTATAATGAGAAGCAAGAGGGATGATTCATTCTGGCATCCTTAGAAAGAAATTAAAAAAATTATATCTCAGCAGACAAGGGAATTGTCCACCTCCATGTAGTTACCAGATTAAAAAAAGGAAGAGTAGAAGAAAGTATTGTGGACAGATAAATAATTATGCAAAGAAAAATGATAGATCAGTGAGTCTTATGGAGTGCTTCTGAAGAACCTGCCAAAGCATTGTTTGACAAAATAGAATCATAAATTCTTAGTCAATTGAAAAAAAAAAAAATCAAAATAGGTGAGTAAATTCAATTATGTTACATAAGCTATTAACTATCTCATTTGTCAGGAGGTAAACAGAAACGGTCTTCTACAACAGTAGCAGCAGCCAAACTGTGTGTTTAATGTTGAAGCAACCAACTGAATTAGCCCTGGGAGTCTCAAAACTACAAACAATGTTCCAGAAGGATTCATGCACTACTGCTTTATAAAACAGAAGAGGTAAATGTGGAATAGAAGGGACTATTCCTACGTGTACAGGGATCAACAATCATTTTAGGAACCGTTTAGGAACTGCAGTATTTAGTCCCACTTGTTCTTTAAAGTGGGGTAGGTTTGTTAGTTCAATTCACTTATTTCATCTGCATTGTGCAGGCATCAAAATGAAGAAAACTAGTAATGAGGTAGGTAACTATTTCCAAAATTCTTCAGGGATGACACATATCTATTTACTCCTCTTCCTGTTCCCTCTACTGAACTGTCTCTGTTGTCTTTGGCTTTACTTCTCTCCAATCAATGCTTCCACAGCTTTTGGAAAACATCTTGTTACCCCCTGGAGTTATACTGCTTCCACTGAGGAGAATGAAATTATTTCCACTAATTTTAATGGTCCAGTGCCATGTTCTAAGGATCTAACTCTTCATAGAATCATAGAATGGTTTGGTTTGGAGAGGACCTTAAAGATCATCTTGTTCCAATCCCCCAATATGGACAGGCACACTTTCCTCTAGAGCAGGTTGTTCAGATGCTCATCCAGCCTGGCCTTGAAAAATTCCAGGGGTGTGACATCTACAACAGTTCCAGTGCCTCACTACCTTCACAGCAAAGATTTTCTTCCTAATACCTCATGTAAAACTACCATCTCTCAGTTTAAAGCCATTGCACATCATCTTTTTACTACATACCTTTGTAGAAAGTCTCTCTTTAGGTTTCTTGTAGGATCCCTCTAGTTACCTGGAAGACTGCTTATAAGGTGGCCCTGAACCCCAACTCTTTGAACCTGCCTATGTAGGAGAGGTGCTCCAGCTCAGTGATCAACCTAGCGGTTCTCCTCTGTCTAACAGGTCCATGTTCACTCATGCTGGCCTCCTGATAGTTTTGCCCAACTTGCTTACTGTCGGGATGTATTTCTCAGGAGCCTGGGAGAGGTGAGCTGTCAATATTAACCAGCTTTCCTGGGCTTCTCTTTCCTCTAGGGTTTTATCTCATGGTAGATCAAGTGGATTACTGAAGAGGCCAAAGTCTGCTCTCCTGAAGTCCAGGGCAGTGAACTTGCTGCACACCCTTTTCACTGTCCAAGGGATCTTAAACTCCACTACTTCATGATCATTGCAGCCCAGGCTGCCCTTGAGCTTCACATTCCCCACTAACCCTTACTTTTTGGAGAGAAAAAGGTCCAACATAACACTTCTCCTCACTGGATTCTCTGTCACTTGGAGAAGGAAGTTATCATCAATGCATTCCACTAACCTCATGGATTTCTTACATCTGGCTGTGTTGTCCCTTCAACAGATATCAGGGTGGTTGAAAGTCCTCTGTGAGGACCAGGAACTGCAAATGTGAGGCTGGTCCTATTTGTCCATTAAGAGTCTCATCTGCTGAGTCTTCCTTATAGGGTGGCCTGTATCAGGTCCCCACAATAATGTCACCTATCCTTGCCTTCCCTTTAATCTTGATCCATAAGCTCTCAGTCAGCTCCTCATTCATCCCCAGGTAGAGCTCAATGCACTCCGGCTAGTTGTTGATACAGAGGACAACATGCCTTGTGTGTCCTGCCTTCCTTCCTAAAGAGACCATATCCTTCCACTCCAGTCAGGAGCCATCCCACTGTGCCATGCACACACATGCCTGTCTCTTGTTTTTAATTCTCCATGCACCTTTTTAGAGACTTTTAAATTGGATTCTGCTCAAGACAACTCACTGTCTCGAGTGGCTGGAATCACTATTTGCTGCCTTTCATGCTACCTCTCCTGCTGACCTGTGATCCCTTTCCAGGCTCTGGGCATCTCTTGCTGGCCCTGACATCAAACTGGTGTGAGTGGGATAGATTGGCATTCCCATCCCACAGCAACTCGAGTTTAAATTGTCTTCACCAGCTTGACAAATTTATGACCAAAGATGCTGTTTGCTGACAAATGGCAGCCATCTGTCCCCAATACACCAGATTTCTGAAACTGAGTCTCATGGTCATCCTTGTCTGAATTCTTCTCTTTTTCTAATTCTTTTCTTACTTTTTGCAATAGCTTATAATTGTGTTCTCTGCCTCCATTAGAAAATCTCTCTATTGCTGCTGTATTTCACTTATACTCCATAACATTTATATTATTTAATTATGTGAAGAGTTCTGGGAAATAGTATAATGAAAGGCATTATACAAAGTAAATGTACATTGTATTGTAATTTGGTTTGGTTACTTTAGTGTGTTTATATGCTTCAAGACTTTCTTCCCTAATAGTTAAATTCATTTATGTCACAGATGTTTGGTTATTGGTCTCCTGCCTCTTAGAGGTACTGTAATTGAGCACCTGCGTGTGGGGACAGAGGGAATTGGGGGTTCTTGATTAATTTTCTCCAGCTATAAATTATTTATTGTCTCGTACCAATCTCTTGTCATCCTCTTTGGGACTCTTTTAAACTGTCAGAGATACCTATTTACTTTTAATTGATTGCTACTCTGTGCTCTTTGAGTTTTCCTAGATGACAAACACAGAAGAAATATTAAAACTACCCATATCTAACTAAAATAGGAAGAAGTGGCATAGTACAAATTATTGCTAACAGTGGAGTCTAATCTTTTGAAGTACTGAATTGCAGATAGGAAGATCTAGTTAGCCTCAAAGAATGGCTAGTGAGTTTAAACTTCTTGGGCAAACTGCTGCAGCTGACCCAGACTGAGCATGGAGATGGACCATTTGAACTCCAGAGATCCCTTCCCACCTCAGAAATTCTGTGGCTGTGTGACAGAGCTAGTTAAGCATCAAGCTGTCTTTTTCATGGAAAATTAGGAAAGTGAATTGAGCTCCTTAAAATCTCAAAAAATTGGGCAGTTCTGCTACTTATCCAATGTGTTTCTCTGCACTGATTCTCTGAGTGTAATAGTACTTGCCTTCTTCCGTATGGCATTTGCATATATGTTAAAAAAAATTAAATTCTTAGTACATTTTATATTAGTGTCATATTATAACTCTCTCTGTTATAACATATTCTGTCTTTGGAATCTGCCAAGCATTTATCCCACAAGATTAATGAGACACTGAAAAAAATATCAGCCTTTCAGACATTAGTTTTGTCATTCTGGTTCACAAAAAGCCCTTGAAAAAGAGGAGAAAAAATTATCTCACCACAGGAAAATACTGTCCACACAGTCATATGAAAAAACATTCTACCTGAAAATATCCAGAGAACAGCAGTAACTGTTGCCTCATGAGAGTAGAATCATTATAATATACCAAATCAATAGGAGGTCAAAGGTAAGGCATCAGAAAGGTCAGGAAAATGATAACAGCATTTGGAGGAGCCAGTGGAACTGTTAGCAACATAACATCTGGCTGAAGGCTCAATAGACTTATAAATGGATTATTGTGAGCCATCATTTGTGGAAAACATCAGGATACAGGCTACTCATATTGTAACTGGTTACTCAGGTGGCTTTAAAAGTATTGTAGGGATGCACGGCAGAATTTATAACAACCTGCAGTAATGTATTAGATGTATCAAGAGTGGTATTTTTTTAAAGCACTCAAATATAGCTACAATTTACTATATTGAAATTATCAGAGGTAAGGAAAACATCTCAATTCACAATATAATCTCTACCAGAAACCCTGGACCTTACTGCCTGAAAAAATGTTCTGGTTGGAAAAAAGGAAGCATTTAAAATGAGAGCACTCATGTCTGCCTTCAAAATATTTATTTATGTAGTCCAGAAGAACAACACTCAAAAGACACATTGTCACACAGGATGCGTACAAGGCCTTATCAGCAGAGATCAAAAGCTATACCATCCCATTAGGTTTTAGTGGAAAGAAAAAATGATGATATATAGCATGTTGCTATATCTAAAGCTCTTGTCACAGTGCTGCTGGCGTGTTGTTGCTCAGCTTTGATCAAATTACTTTACACCCATATTTTACAGATGTGATGAGAGATCCACAAGAAGATAATTGAACTCCTCTTCCCTGGACAGTAAAATAAATCCTTGCACTCCCTTTTCAGTTACTACCTGAATACATTTCAAATGGTCTACTGCAGCCAAAAGCAGCCACTGGAAAATAAACTGTGTAGTCCCTTCTCTATATTAGTGCCACTTGCCGTTAACACCCAGTTGTGAAACCAGTAGGTAAAAAAACATGCAATGGAACACAAAATCTACAAAAATCTTAAATTACTTATCCTGATAATTTTTTTTTAATAATGTATTCAGCTCTGGGTATTATTAACTCCATTCAAAAATAATTAATATACTTACTAGAACATACTTTTACACGTTCTATATCATAGGCATTTGTATTTACACCTGAATTTTAAAAAGAAATCTGCAGTGGTATTTGTTCACCCCAATGTATATTCACCCTCCTCTAAGAAAATAACTCTTTCAGAGAGAGATGGCACTTAATCCAAGCTATATTTGGATTAAAATACATTTGGATTTGGATATATTTGGATTAAAATGCCTTTATATAAAAGGTCTGTATTCAAACACAATTACACCAAAAATAAAACCATCATAGCAGAGTACCCATGTATACATTGCAATTCTTTAAAGGAAAAATAAGATGATTCACTCATTTAAATACAATGCATGAAAAACTGGGGTTTTCATTTCCTGACCAAGTATATTGATAGTATTTTAGCTAATCCATTATCTTTATTGCACCTCTAGAAGGACTTTATCACAAACCAGGGGTGCTTAAGGCATACTAAAGTTATAAGTATTTTCTCTCTCAAAGAATTAGCACAATGTCCCTCTGGCACTGTTTAGAAATTCTTAATTCGCTCCACAAATGAAAAAATAAGAGCTGGATAAGGATATGTGTAAAGAGAGAACACCAAATAAGCATTATTTAACTGCATTCAAAATCAGCCTAATTTTTTAAAAATGATTTCTTGAAAGTTGTTGTCATGTAAGACAACTAATAATACAAAGGACAGGAAGTTTTCAAAATTCAAACCTAAGTGGCAAAATTTGTAAATATTAGTGCTTCTGCACCATGGGATTACTTTTTATTGGCAATTAAATCAGCTTTTTAAAGCAATTACAATTTCTGTGGATGAGCCTTGTCTTTTTTCTCTCTTTCATTTCTCTGTTAGTCTGTTGTAGGTAGACAACAAGTGGTCTTATAGCAAGATAAAGTGTGTTGATAAGTAACACCAATAAGTAATATAAGTTCTCTTAGTTACATCGTCTTTGAAAAACTTTTTTGCCAAAATGATAATATTAAAAGTTGACAAGTGTTTCCTAAAGCCAGTTAGTACACTGACATGTACATCTTGCTTCTAACAATACTTACTTGTATTGGTCTAAAACAATGGATAAATCTCCATTATTGTGCTTACATATTTTTACTATCTTGTTTAACATATTTTCTAAGGCCTATCTTTATCCTGCACATAGCATTATTATTTTCTGACCTTTTTTCTTTTAGCTTTCTTACATTTCTTCATTCTGAGACTTGCTTTCACACAGTTTTCTTAGAGTTTTATAGTTTTTCTATTTCCCACAGAAGTGTTGGAGTCAATGATAAAATATGTCACTTTTCTTATTAAAGTCAGTTTTAGTAATTTCACACCCCTCCTTAGAAAACAGATTTCAGCTTCCTCAGAAACTTGATCAAAGGATGTTGAGCTCTTGTTCCATCAGTCTCCTGACTAGTGAAAGTCACACATAGTTTCAAGGAGAGATAGAGATCCCAATATAAGTACTGGATCTAGAGTGGATCACAAAAGGACAGCATTTTGTGGGATGGGAACAAGAAAATCTTGATCAACTATTGCAGCTGAAAGGAGACCTGTTTAGGTTGGATGATGGAGCTTCTTAGGATGGATGCTGCCCTGCAGAACTGGGCCCATGCTCTTCATAAAAGAATTTCCTCCTTGTGTCCAATCTAAATCTAGCCTCTTCCCTCTGGGCTCACTCTAAGAGATCCGTGTCTTTCATTGGACTCCAGAGCTGGATGCAGTACTCCAAGTGGAGTTTCACAAGAGCAGAAACAGAGGGGCAGAATCCACTTCCTTGTCCTGATGGCCACACTGGTTTTGATGCAGCCCCAGATAAGGCTGGTTCTGTAGGCTGTAAGTGAAGTTTGTCAACTCATAAGCAATTTTTCATCCACCAGTCCTCCTCAGAACTGCTCTCAATTGGTTAATCCCTGTTTCGTGCTGGTAATGGGAGTTGCCGTAGCCCAGATACAGAACCTTTCACTCAGTCTTGTTGAGCTCCATGAGATCCACCTGGGCCCAGTCCTCAATATTTTCAAGGTCTGGATGGCATTCCTTATGTATCCACTGCAACACTCATCTTACTGTCATCTGTAAACGTGCTGAGGTTGCACTTTACTCCGCTATATAAGTCATTGATGAAGATATTGAATGGGTTTTGTCCCAGTGTCTCTCTTGAGAGACACCACTCATTTCTAGTTTTCACTTGGACATTGAACATATGACTGCAAGTCTTTGCATATGACCATCCAGCCAATTCCTTATGCATATCATTGTTCATCCATCAAACCCTTATCTTCAATTTAGAGGGAAGAATATTGTGGAATACCCTATAAAAGGTCTCACAAAAGTCCAGATAGCTCACATCTGTTAATGACTTCCCTTGTCTACAAAGCAAGGCCTTTTGTAGACAAAGGAAGTCATTAACAGAAGTAGGGAAGGCTCTACTTCATTGTAGAAGGCCACTAGATTCATCAGACACAATTTGCCCTTTATGAAGCCATACTGGCTGTTTCTAATCACCTCTTTCTGTTCCATACGTTTTGACATAACTTCCAGGAGGTTCTGTTCCATTATCATACTACATACTGAGATGACACTGACAGTTCAGTAAATCCCTTCAGCATCCTCCTTTTAACCCCTTTTTAAAAATGGGTCTGATATTTCCTTTTTTCCAGGCCTTGCTTTTGTAGGATGCATCCAACAAATTCTGAGGAAACTGATGTCATTGTGATGCCAATCTTAATTAGTCTTGAAGGGTCATGATGATCAGTGGAAGTTCCTTAGGGGCTGGAAGAAAGAAAAGGTCACCCCTCCATTCAAGAAAGGTAGTTGGGTCCAGAGAACTACATTTCAGTCAGCTGCACCTAAGTCTTGGAGAATGCAGTGGAGCAAATAGCCCTGGAATGCATTAAAGGAAAGAAAGTGATTGGATGGGTGAGCATAGATTTGCAATGGGAAAGTTGTGCCTCATTAACCTTGCCGCTTTCACAACGAAAGGACTAGCTCAGCTTGGGGAGCAAAGGGGGAGCAGGGGGCAGAAAGAGAAGTGGCTGTTGCTTATTCCAACTTTAGTAAGACTTTCAGGACTGTCTCCCATATCACCTTCATAGACAAAATGAGGAGGTATGGGTAAGTGGAAAGTAGTGTGCACTGAAAACTGGTGGAACCACTAGGCTCCAAGGGCTGTGGTCAGTGCTATGAAGTCCAGTTGTAAACAATTCTGCAGTATGTCCCTAGCTCAATGAAATTTGTTTGCATGAGACTGGCATATTTATGATAAAATAATTTCTAATCATAAGTGTTTTAAACACAAGTGCCTCTGATATTTCCCCAGAAAGAAAAGTACTAGTGCCAAGCAAACATCCATTCAAAACAGTGTAGATCTTTATCTATGGTATTTCTCAGACATTCCTTTAAGACCTTTTTTCTCAGCTACAACTATCTTTCTAATAGTATGTGAAAATGTAACTTACCCAGAGAGACAGACATCAGGCTCATACTTTAGATTTCCTGTAATTCAGTTTGAAAATAAATGTCATTAGAGAGTACGTCTACCTGGAAGTGAGCTTTATTGTTATCTTTTTTTTGGTTTATTACAAATTGCATAGTCCCAAAAGAGGTTTTATAAACATTATGCTACCCTCAACAGCATAAATACATGGTTAGTTACACCTACACACAACTTTCACACATCCTTAAGACCTTCAAAGTAAAATAAAGTTTAATTTTGAAATAGAGAGTGTCAAATATAGATCTCTGAGTAACCTGGTGAACTGAAAAATTACCCTGTCCCCAGCAGAGAGGTTGGAACTTTAGGTGCCTTTAAACCCTATTCTATGGTTGGTATATAACGCTATTCTATGAATATGATTCTAGGAAATAAAACAAAGGCAACTATCTGGGCAATGTTCAAGAAAAACAGAGAGACCATTCTGATACAAAGCAACTGTAAAACATAGTTCATGTAAGCATTCTCTTTTTTTAAGATACAGTAAGTCCATAAAATGAACCAAACACAATGGTAAGGAAATGCAATGCAGTGAACAAGAAGGATAATAGAGCTGAGATGCTAAGCAGATCAAATCATAAAGACTAGTGGAAAGGAGGGTGAATGACAGAAAAAGAAGAGGGAAGATATCTGCATGGGGATTCCATGAACCAGTTGTGTAGAACAGCAAATCTAGCAGCTCTGGGCCACCATCTCTGAACTCAACTCTGTCATTCTTCATTAAGGGATTCTGAGATCCAAGTTTCTGCTGCAATTGCTGCCTATTTCCAAAATTATAACAGCCAGTGCTAATTCTCTCTGTGGTGAAGGTAACTATTGCCCTTGAGCATGGAATGATCTGGGAAATGAATTATCATTCAAATGCTCAGAAGAGGGGATATGACACTAGTAGAGAAACAGACACTGGCATGTGCAGCAGTCATGGGCAATGCTTCATTTACCTCAATAGCTCTCTTTTTCCCTCCCTCTCCTTCCAAACTCCTTCCCAGTTACTGATTATTGCTGCACTGAGGTGAATTAGTGGTGCTTTAAAAAGAGGGGAAAACAGCATAATAAAAGATCTAGAATGCAAAATATGAGAGAAACATACAGCAGTGAAAAATAAAATTGCTAAATTAATGAATAAAGAGCATGAACCTATAATATTACCATTTAATCTTCCGCTACACCTGTGACTTATTAGCAGCACATAGTACAGTCATTCTTTCAAATAAAAAATTTAATCAATTACTAATTTTAGGAAGTGTGTTAAAATACTATATGCATACATGCAAAGAGATGAAGATAGGAAAATTAAAAAAAAATTGTTTAGCATAACCCCAGTTAAAGTTTACATTTATAAAATGCTTCTATATCAGGGTGGCATATCTGCCCTCAGCAGGTGGGTGGAAAATAGATGGTTTTAAGGTCCCTTCCAGCCCAAATCATTCTATGAATCTATCAATGTTTGCATTTATGTAATACCTATTACATACTTAATATTTTATTTGGAGTAGAATAGACATATGGGGGGAAATAGAATATATAGTGTAAATCAGCCTTGGTGCTCAATTTCTTCTAATGGAACCTGACTGTCTTTTCATTTGTTCAAGTATAATTAGGAATAAATACATTGAGGTTGGAGTTATAATTAGACACACCTGGTGATATATGAACAACAGATATATTTTTATTAATTTAATTATCAATTATTCTATTGTCACTTGTTCTAGAGCAAAACATGAAATTCAGCTCAGAGCAGATTCAGTCACTGTAAAGTTTATTTCTTTAACTGAAATCTAAATAAAAATGGTGACTTGATGTATGCATCAAATGAACCCTCTTGTCAGAACCAGGAAAAGGATGTGACGCATTGACTGGTCCTTTTGACTGCTTTGAGCCATACTCAGAGCAGAGATGTTCAGTCAAGGAAATCATGCTAAATCCAGGATAGAACTAAAACTCCAGACTTCATGTATGGCAGACATAAATGCCAACATGACCTGCTTTGATCTGCTGATCCTTCCCTACTGGATTGAATTATTTGCTAATGTAAATTTAGTCCATAATTTCTGGTACTTTACATTGATATTCCTACCATTGATGAGTTTTATATAATAAGGATTGTTCCAACTAAAAATCTTACTATTCACAAAATACCCTTATATTTTCCCCAAACCAACTGTTTAACACCTCAGATCCACTCCAGAATTTATCTCTAAAGAAACACATCTCTAAATCTTTTTGCATCACCAGGAACTGAACTCCTTGAGATCCTCTGAATGCCACAATGTTCAGCTCAATGTATCGTCATCAGTCCAAACTGGCTTTGACCTATCTCTCAGTATGTTCTAGGAGATATATCCATTTTTCATACTAAATGAAAGTCAATTCATTCCTTAATTTTGACATAACATCCTTGACAGCAGATCCCCTCAGTGAGGGATGGAATCAGAGGACCTGTGCAATAGGAGTCAGTACAGAGAAGAGTAATACTCTTCCCAGTTTAGAAAGATTTGTAAGACTAAACTTTGATTTCCTTGCTCTATTAAATCTCCTACAACTATCAAGCTGGATTTGCTGTGTCTGTATACTTCTCCCTAATCTTCTTTGACACAATTCTCTTTCTCTTCATATCTATTCACTGTTATTCCCTCATCCTTGCTCATATTGTCACCAACAGGTGGACAAATCAAGTAAAGCTCAGAAACATGTTCACTGTAGCAGAAAACAAAAGCATCCACATCAAAAAAATAAAAGCAGAAAAGAAAATGTACATTGAATTGCAGTTTCATTAATGCACTCAGCCTTTAGCTGAGATTTCATGAGGTAAATGGCCCAAATCAGGCTACAAAGACATTTGAAAATGCATATATATCTTAAGGCTCTGTATGGTATTTGGCTTTAGAACAATTATTGGAGAATTCAATTAATTTTGCAGAGTACTTTATGCTGATCTGTACATGTCATAAAAGAGAACTTCAGGCAAAAAGAATGCTGTCTTTTGGTATGAACACCACAAAGCAAAGCAATGTCTCCTGGGACATTTAATGTAGCAGCTTGGGGGACTGGAGGGGAGAGAAAGGTGGGAGAGATTGTGTTGTTAACACTTAATACCTTTCAATTCTACAATTACCTTTGAGTAATGGCTCTTGAGTAGCCATTTTGGACTGGGATCCTTCAGCATAAAGGCATCTTGTCAATCTGAAAATACAAATAACTGTGTGGATGCATTTACACGTAGAAGCAATTAACCTGCCATCAACACTGTGCAATT